>OY759209.1:35377699-36010095 GCA_963662105.1 Meiosimyza platycephala | reverse complement strand
AAAAATTTTCATTTTCATTCAGCAGAAAAAAGTACATAAAAAAAGTGAACTCTTGTCCATGGAACAAAAAAAAAATCTTTTTGTAAACTAGTGTAATCGGACAACAATCGGACATTTTTTTTAAAGGATTATTTTGAGTATTTTGTTTTACGTTGCATTACTTTGCACTTATTAGTTACATTAAGTGTTAGAAATTATATTAATTACAACGCGTATTATCAGCAATGGCTCCAAAATTACATGGAGTGGGAAAACAGTTCACGAAATTGGTGAATTGGTCGGAAAAAGTCATTTGACTATCCACGAAATCATAATAAGGTACCGTGAAGACTTTATATCAGTGCACAGAAAAAAAAGATTCGCTGATACCAAACAATTTCGGGTCCGATTTCAACGAATGTTGTGTAGGATTTTCAGTCAGAGAAACAGTTTCTCTGATATAACAAAAGATGATTTGTTGAAACTTAAAATAAATTAGTTGATTTCAAAAAAAATTTGTTAATTTTTCTAAAGTTTTTGTTGAAAATTAGGATAAATTCGCAAAAAAAAATTTTCTTTTTTGATTTTTTACTTTCATCTATTTCTTTTTTTTCCTCTATTTCCTCTATTTTCTTATTTGTTGGTACTTATTGTCAGTCATTCTTATTTTAATTGTAATACGTTTTTAAAACTTCAAAGGAGAAATTAAATTTTTTTTTACCTGTCACCCGATCAGAGAATTGAACCTGTGTTCTGCGCCATGCCACTGTTCAAAGATGCTTATCTTACCCAACTCAGCCACCGACCTCGTTTTTCAGATATACTAAAATCATGTTGTTAAACTGCGCATGTAACAACCATTGTCTAATCAGGGAAGCTCCTGGTTCAAACCCCGGCGACGACATAATTTTTTTTTGTTTTTAATTTTTTTATTTTTTAATTTAAAAAACAAAAAATAAGCAGAGAACTATAAATATATTGAAAATATCTTGAAAACTGCCTTTTATATTAAAAAATAACGGACTCGTTTTTTATTATTAACATAAAAGGCAGTTTGCAAAATATCTTCACTTTAAATTAAAAAAATAAAAAAAAAATTATGTCGTCACCGGGGCTTGAACCATTAGCTTCCCTGAACAGACAATGGAAGTTTTTTATTTGCAATATCAGTGAAACATTTTGCTGATTACGCTAAAATATTTTGTTGTAAAATCAGATAATTTTAATTTGCAAATCCAAAGAACAAAGGGTTTTGATTTTGAAAATTTTTTCTTTGATTAAAAGAAATGAATTGTTGAATTCCACAAATTTTAATCATAGAATTGCAATTCTTTGATTTTACCAATCTTGCTTTTTCTGTGTGGCTTCCAAAGTGTGTTCCGCGGAACCCTGGGGTTCCCCGAAAAAATTTAGGGGTTCCGCGTAACAAATTTTATTTCATTAAATAAAAATAAGAATGGTTTTTAATATATTCACACTTTACGTAAAATACTTTTATGCGACAGCGTTTGATTGAGTAGGCCATGCCATTATTCAGAACACATGTACATACTCATAAAACTAAAAATCAAAGCTATTTGAACGCACGAATTGCACGATTTCCAATCGGGATTCCTTAAAACGCACTAAGCTGCCGCATAAAATTGAAAATCTTTCCACGCTTATATCTCATCATCAGGTAGGACTATAAATAGTTTTTATAATCTATTCATTATACTCTGTAATATTTTTACCAATTTTGTTTCTATAAAAAAGAATTGCCCTTATAATGGATCGATGGATAAAATATGGATCGTTAAAGAAAACTGATGTTGTTAGCAGTAATGCAGAAATCACGGAATCGACAGATACAGACATTCTGGAACCCACAATGCCATCAACTTCCAATTCCATACTGCTACAGCCTCATCATCCAACTCTGGCATCTTCCAATTTCGGACAGGTGTTATCTACGAAAATACGTAAATATGATACTAGTTACCTGTCGTTTGGCTTTACTAGTACTGGTGACGAGGAGGCTCCAGATGCGGTTTGTTTACTTTGCAACAAAACATTGGCAAATAGCTCCTTAGCACCAGCAAAACTACTGAGGCAATTTGAAAAAAATCATCCAACACATAAAGGCAAAGACATTTATTTTTTTAAAAGAAAACTTGAAAGCCATAATAATTGCAAGAGTTTTATGGTAAACAAATTCAAAGCGGATAATCAAAAGATAAAGGAAGCGTCGTATAAAGTATCTTACCGCATTGCTCTTGCAGGCGAGGCTAGACTTGCCAGATTCAAATGGTGCTTCACCTGGACATTTAAAAAAATAAACATAAAAAATCTGGATTTTTCTGGACACGAAAACAAAAAATCTTGATTTGTCTGGACAAAAAAGAAAACACATATATTTGATTTAAACATAAATACTTATTATTAGATCAAACAGCTTCTATCAATTTGCTACCTCTTGGTGTTTCTAAAAAGTTGTTAAATGATTGACAGTTTTCGCTTCAGTTTAATCTTATAATGAGTTCTGACTTTATGAGATCTATCAACATCCGATTTCTTTCTCCAGAGTGCAAGCTATTTAAAAGGCTAAGAACTTTTTCAAAATAAGCGTTTTCGGAATTGAAAAAATAAATCGACTTAATTTTTTTAAGTTTTTCACTTCGTCATTTTTAAATTTGGAAAAAAAATTTCCACAAATTTTTTCGTTTGGAATACATAGTTTTTGATAGATTTTCATACATATATATGTACTACGTAAGCAATAATAGTCTGTATCATATCTGTCATCATTGTTTACATATTTTGTTTGAGAAATGTCAAATTTTTACGAGCAGTTCGCACATTCTGAACATAACGAGTGTAGACATTTTTAATTTATGCAATAGATGTTTTTTGTACCTAGTGTTTTTATTTCTTTGTTCGAATTTCATCTGGACATATTTCTGAATGTCTGGACTCTGGACTTGGGATTAAAAATCTGGACAATCCCGACCAATTCAGCCCATCTGGCAACCCTAGGCGAGGCACATGTTATTGGTGAATCACTTATTAAACTTACGTTCAAGATATCGTTTCATGTGTGTTGGGCGAAGGGTATAGTAAACAAGTTGAAAGTGTGTCTCTTTCTAAATAACAATACTGTAAAAAGGCGTATTAACAATATTGCCGATGACATTGAAATAGAACTTATTTCACGGTTGCCGGCGTGTGATGCTTATGCGTTACAACTATGAGTCCACATACGTTCCTGGATTAGCAGTTTTGCTTGATTCCTTTCGATATGATTTTAATAAAAAAGTTGAAAAAGATTTGCATTTACATATGTGAAAGTGTGAAAATTAACACCACGGGAGAGAATATATTTAACTGCATTGATAATTTTACTAGTTACAACGCATGAAATTAACTGGGGAAAATGTATTGAAGTATGCAGCGATGGAGCAAAAGCAAAGACAGGAAAAGTGAGTGGTGCTGTAGCACAGATTAAAAATGTTGCAAAAAACTGCAACAGTACTCATTGCATTCTTCATAGATATGCATTAATTACAAAAATCTGTTTAGACGAAGCAGTGAGATTGTTAATTTCATTAAAAGTAAACCATTGCAATCACGTATTTTCAAAGCCATGTGCGAAGACATGGGTAGTCTTCGCACCACTTTACTTCTTCATACAGAAGTTTGATGGTTATCGCGTGGTAAAATTCATGTGAGAATATTTAAATTGCGAAAGGAACTGTTGGCGTATTTTATTGGCCATAAATTTGAATTATCAGATAGATTAAATAATATGACTTGGCTATCTACACTTGCATACCTTGCTGATATATTTGGAAAATTAAACGAATTGTGTTTGGCTCTGCAAAGAAAACAAGTCAACATATTGCAAACAAAAGATAAATTGGTTGCCTTTTCAAGGAAAATACAATATTGGATTTTAGCTGTTGAGCAAAATAACTTCGAGTGTTTCCAGACGCTACGTGATTTTCTCGAAGAATCTGAAGTGGATTTAGATAATGAAATACGCGATGGTATAAAAACACATCTGTCCAGTTTACAGCAATCACTCAGTGATTACTTTCCAAACCTAGAGAATCAAGATAATTACTGAGTACAAAGTCCTTTCAAAATAAAAGAAAAACCAAAAGGATTTAATTCCATGAATTATGAAAATTTGATTGATTTGTGTTCGGATGCACAATTGGAAAGCAAATTTAGAAAAGTTTCATTACCAATATTCTGGTCAGATATATTCGATGAATATCCAAATTTGTCAAAACAGGCTATTCGAGTTCTATTGCCGTTTGCAACCACTTATTTGTGTGAAGCTGGGTTTTCAAAATATGTTGGGACAAAAACCAAGTATCGTAACAAACTTGACGCTGCACCAGATATACGAATTCAGTTATCAAACCTAACGCACAATTTTAAGAGAATAATGGAATCAAAGAAGCAGATGCAATCTTCACATTAAAGTTTTTTAATTTATTTAAGTGATTATTTTTTTTATTGTTATTAATTATTTCTATGATGAATTGTTTTTTATTTTTATTTTTATTTAAAGCTTTGTTTAATGCAATAAAATCTGAAAAACAAAAATAATACTTGTTTCATTTAATATCAGATATTAAATTCCGAAAAGTTATTGCTTAAAAAATATTCAGGGTTCAGTGATCATTGGCATCAAATTTGGGGTTCCACGACCAAAATAGTTTGGGAACCACTGCTTTAGATTGACTTGCAAGTCCAAAGATGGGCAGGGAAAAAAGCTTAATAAAAGATTAGAACGCAGCATTTTAAACGAAATTAAAAAATATCCATTCAAAATTACAAAAAAAAATCAAATATCTCAGAACACTGTATGTAGTGTGTTACATAAGAACGATTTTCATGGTAGAATTGCAAAAAAAGCCATTTATAAGCCCAATTAACACAATCAAGATGGTGAAATTTGCAAAAGAATACCTTCTCAAAACTAATGAATTTTGGGAAACCATAGCACTCATTTAATATGTTTTGAATGTTATTATTTCAACTTCATCTGAATAGAGAATCTTCAATATACAGAAAAAAGTTGAAATAACAACATTCTAAACATATTAAATACTTGCAATCTAAAGTCTTCACGGAACATTTTTTTGATTTCGTGGATAGTTGAATGACTTTTTCCGACCGATTTACCAATTTCGTGAACTGTTTTCCCTCTCCATGTAATTTTACAATAAGTAGGCATGCTTGCTTTCCTTTTGGAGCCATTGCTGATAATACGCGTTGAAATTAATATAATTTCTAACACTGAATATAACTAATAAGTGCAAAGTAACGCAACGTAAAACAAAATACTCAAAATAATCCTTTAAAAAAAATATCGACAATTTTTTCACTGCTTGGTATGTTGTCCGATTATTCAATGATCAAATAAAAGTGAGTTATTAATTTTTTATAATTTCTAAAAAATTTATGGTTAGGTGTTTTAAATTTTGTTGTTGTTGTATGAATAGAGGATTAAGGATGAATTGAATGGCATTCCAATTTTTTTTTAAGTTCCAATTGGTTCGTAATTTTTCATATAATTTTTAAAAAAGTAAAGCTTTGTCCGATTATTCGTTGGAGCCACTGTACTTATAACATCGTATTAAATAAGCAAAGTGGCGATACTCTGATTCGGACGTTTCGAAATCAACAAGACATCATTTTTACTTTCCCTAGCATCATTTTGGTTAGTAATTTCGCTCCATGTTGGTTTCAAACCGATATGAATTATTACAAGAAACTTACATTAAGGGTATGCGTCGTAAAAATTATGACTACAAACTCAAACAAATATTTGTAAACGCATTTCTTTGACTTTTCATGGCACACTAGATAAGTTGATACACAAAAAAAGACAAACCAAACACTCAGATTTCAAACTGTAATTCAAAAAGAATAAAATTGGGATCGTACAATTTATTAGGTTTCGCTTTCTAGGGTTATATACTACAATCCAGACTTTTCAGGTAGGTTAACATTTAAATTTTATAATTATTTGTTTAATTAATAATAAATAAGTTAACATGTCTTCAAAAAAAACTTTGAATAGAGCCATTAAAAGACAGTTGCGTCCAGAATGAAAGAGTTTGGAAATTTCCATCAAAAATGCTGCTGCTGTAATTCGCGAAGAAAACAACAACTATAATCATATGGACCAATTAATTGAGGAAAATTCAATAAATTTTCGCGAAATAATAAGACAATTATTTGTGAAATATAATTTAAGAAAAAGGGTTCGCCATGATTTGTTAAAAATTTTAAAAGGCGAATGCTTGGATGTGCCATTAAATATCGACACCTTTCTCGGAGTCAAAAGAGAGAAAATGCAAATTCGCCACATTGACCATGGTCAATACCACCACTTGGGAGTTTAAAAAAGTAGTTACTGAAGATTGTAGACAGTCGCGGATCTAGAATTTTTTTCCGGAGGGGGTCACAGGATAGAAAATAATCAAAAATTACAAAAATAACAAGAATAACTAAATAAACAAAGCAAACTGAATTTCTTCAATGAATAAAAAACAAAGTCAGAATAACCTTATGCAAAAACTCGTCCAATTTGTTTTACTTGAAAATTCATTATATTCATATATAAATTTATTGTTTATATAAAATTATAAACTGTTTATATAAAAAAAAAAACATGTGTGCAGTTCACACGTGGTAGAAGTGAAACCTTCAGAAAACTAAACTGCGAAAGATTGAGACGAAAATCTTTTATTAAAATGATAACAGTTGACATGATCAGCCAGGCCAGTACCACGCGTTGTTTCTCGTCAAAAACATCGCGATATCACCAACAAAATCAAACCCCAGAGGAATATTTCATCTGTTGGACAACGTTGTGACGGACCTCAACGAAACAGATGAAGTCGATGCCAGCAAAAGGAAAAAAGCATAGACCATGTGTCTGTATATGTACAATACTAAAAGCGGATATAGCAGAACCGAGGAAAACTTTAGTCATCGAAGTCAAGTAGCACACCATGGTGTAAAATTTCAAAACATGAAAAGTGACTTTGAACTTATGTACACAAAAATTGTAACTCAGTTCCCATTGGACTGTGTGTATCTGATCGACTTAGGCTACGACCACGCAACGAGTGGCAAGCGGCCGCTATTGAAGCGGCCATATAATTATTGAGTAGGAACATTTTTTTGGAGCGCCAGAGAAGCACCGCTATGCTTTCAATTGTGTTCGAGTGCGTTTCAAGTGTGTAGTAGTGTTTCAGTTTTTTTTCGGCTCAGTGTGCGGAGTACTTTTCACTCACGTATACCTCAATAACGTTCGATACATTCATCGAAGTGAAGAATAATAGATAACAACAGGTTCTGACGTGCTAAACATAAAATTAATGCTGTGCCAACAAAAAAACATGTTTTCGAAAAAAAGTTTCACGGACGTTGTGCTTCAATTTGGTGCCTCCAGTTTCAATATTTGGGACGCCAGTAGACGATATTGAAAATATTGAAATGAGAGCATTTAAAGGACTCTTACTAAATGCTGTTTTAAACAAACAGGGTATTATGAACTACAATGAGTTCTAGCACCCTTTATTTGGGTCAAACTTTTTTCGAGCCAGCATGCCCAAACATAAATTTGTTGCAATACTGCGATACATTCAATTTGATGATCCTTTAACATCGCTCAGCACGCCGAATTCAAGACAAATTTGCTCCTTTCCGTTATATATGGGGTGCGTATCTAGCTATTGACGAAAAATTAGTGCCTTTTAGAGGACGGGTCTCATTTCGACAATAAATACCGTCTAAGCCATATAAATATGTAGTTAAAATTTTCTGGATTTGTGATAATAAAACCAACTTCCCTCTTTTTGGGATACCGTACCTTGGACAAGAGGGACGTGAGAGATGTAAAAATTTAGCAGAAAAAATTGTAAGCGAACTTTACCAATATTATGAAAGAACGAATTGAAATGTTACTTTCAACAACTTTTTCACATAATTCGGATTAGTTTTAACTTTGTTGTTTAAAGGTCTTGCTTGCACTGGCACATTGCGAAAAAATAAAACATGCATTCCAAAGGAGTTCCTCCCAATTAAAAAAAGAGAAAGTGAAAGTGAAAGTTCGTTATTTGCATTCAGAAAAAAAATGACAATTGTTAGAAATGTTCCAAAAAAAAAAAGAAGCAGTTCTATTTCTGTCATCAATGCACTATGATAACAAAATTTGCATTGAGAAAAAAAATAAACCTGAAATAATTATTGAATACAATAAAACCAAAGGAGGAGTCAATACGCTCCACCAAATGGCACATAGCTTTTCAGCTAAACGTAAAACAAATTGTTGGCCACTTGTCCACTTTTACAACATGATTGATGTCACCGGAATATCTGCCTTCGTTATATGGCTGAATAAATATCCCGATTGGTACAAAATTAAATGTAGATTACGACGGAAGCTATTTTTGAAAGATTTAGCTTAGGACCTTGTTGTTCCACATATTAAACGTCGCAGTCTATTGAAGCTTACTAAAAATAATGTGTCCAATGTTTGCAATCTTTTGCAAGCAAATTCGTATCAAAAATCGACAGATCCGAGCACAAGCAAAAAAGGAAACTCACGGCGAAGATGTAACATGTGTCCTCCAAAGCTGTGCAGAATGTGTACACAATCCTGTGATAAAAATGCATGCAACGAGCAAGCTCCTAAAATTCTTTTTTGCTTAAATTGCGTTAGTAAATAAATTTAAAAATATCATAATCTGGTATGTATAGATGTAATTATATATGTGTATACATAGACTCCTAAATTTCACATTAACATATTTATGTTCTTATTCTTTACTAAAGCTTATTATATAAAATGAATTTAAAATAAAATATTTCTTTTGTAAATCTAACAATTCATATTTCCCTCTAGGGCTGGGAAAAATCGGTAAAGAAAACTATCGATAGTTAACGATAGTTTTCAAAAAACTATCGATATTATCGATAAACATCGGTAACTTCCCCAACCTAAATGCCAAGAGAGGAAAAAATTTAATTTGACACGGTGTGCCTGCTGGGAATCTAATAAAAAATATTGCTACCTCCAGGAGGTAAATTCAGTTACAAAAACTAATCCATATTCTGTTCAATTTCCAAAAAGAGAGTCTCCAAAAGTAGACAAAGAAAGCAGACCTCAACAATCGGACTCTGATTTTGCTCCCAGCGATGCAGAGAGAGAACGTGTAAAACCAAAACTGATGAGTCAAATCGCACTCAACGATCTATGCTGTGATCTTAATTTATCCAAAGAAAAATCCCAAGTACTCAATTCTCGTTTACAAGAACGTGGATTTTTGGAACAGCGGACACGAGTCACATATTTCCGAAGACGCAATGAGAAGTTGAAACAGTTTTTTTTTCGAAAACAAAGCAGTTTGGTTACTGTCAATGGACTGTTTGGTGCATTTGGAGAAAAGCACGATCCGTAAGATTGGCGCCTCTTTATCGATGGCAGCAAATATAGTGTGAATGCTGTTTTACTTCACAAAGGTAATCAAAAACCTTCTATTCCCATTGCCCCTTCAACGGAAATCAAAAAAACTTACAAGACTATGGAAGATTTCCTACGTTTGCAGTGACTTGAATGTCGTCGCTCTGCTCACTGGCTTGCAAGGTGGCTACACCAAACACAGCTGCTTCGTGTGCTTGTGGAACAGCAGAGACGATGAAAACCATTTCAGTCACCACGATTGGATTCCGCGTGTCAGCCATGTCATAGAACAAGTCAACATTTTGAATGCGTCACTTGTTGACAAAGACGAGGTACTTTTCCCACCATTTCATATTAAACTTGGGCTTATGAAAAATTTTGTAAGAGCGCTGGTCGAAGAACAGAATTGCGACGCATTTGAATATTTAAGGAAAAAGTTTCGCAGATTTTCTACGGAGAAAATTAAAGCAGGGATATTCGTGGGTCCGCAGATCCAGAAATTGTTCAAAGATAACGAGTTTAAAAAATGCTTTACCAAGGCCCAGACTGAAGCTAGGGAGGCGTTCGAAGGCTCTGTCCATAGATTTTTAGGCAATACCAGAAGTCACAACGCCCGCCAACTGATCCAGAAAATGATGGATACATTTCAAGCAATTGGTTCGTATGATAGCTGTGATTCTAATCAATATAAGTATATCAAAATCAAAGCCTTCTTTCAGATGCGCGCTTGTCATTGAAAATGCACTTTCTGCATAGCCATATGGAAACTTTCCCTCCGAATTTGGGTGCATAAAGTGATGAACAAGGTGAGCGTTTTCACCAGGACATCGCAACCATGGAAAAGCGTTATGAGGGCTTTTGTAACGAAGGCATGATGGCTGACTATTGCTGCAGCAAGTTCGCGAAGACTCCACGATACACAAGCGAAGAAGCAAAATCAAAAGCATGTACATATTTTGAATCATACAAATGACAAATAATTTTTATTAAATATGTATATATGTGGTTCTTTACCTTTCTTTTCCGTTTGTTTTCAAATAAAAAAACACTTAAGTTTCGTTTAATTTTATTTCAGGTCTTTTACAGGTTTTAAGTTAAATGACCTATTTTGATATTTCTTTTTATATTCTGAGCGTTCAGCTGTTCTAACTATAACTCAGCAACTGTCCGTATTATATTAAGCGTCTCGTCAAGTATCAAGCGTTTTGTTCAGTGTCTAGCAATTTTTAAGTTTTCGCCCAGTCGGTGTTGCGTACCTCTTTTCGATTATGCAAAACTGTTGTTTTTGCTGTCCTTGTGCTTTTGTCGGTCCGTTAGCTTTGTCCCAAATGCACTTAGCTGTGTCCAGAGGCGGAGAGTTCTAATAAATAATGGGGGGGCAGAACTTAAAAAAAATTTTTCAAGTGATACAATCTTTAGCATTATTATTCGAATCATCTAACTTTTTTGGAACTTTTCTGTTGCGTTTTTCTTGTGGTAGTTCAATGCTTACGAAAACTCTTTCTTTATCAATTTCACTCCAAATCACTGCGAATTTATCTCTCAAGCTTGCAATAGTTTCGCTTAAATTTTCGATCAGTATTTTAATATTACCAAAATGAAATTGTTTATTTTGAATGGCAGTGATGGTAGCATCTACGTGAGAAAACATTTTGCTCTCTAAAATATTGGGGGGGCGAGGCCCCTCAAAATATTTTTTGAGGGGGAAAAAAGTGCTTTGCCCCCCATACTCACTACCTATGGCTGTGTCACAAGCAAAACGGATCTTTTCCATTGAACCGTTAGAACCATGTCATACAAACATTGTAAGTAGTATACAGTATATACGATCGTTCACAAAATATGGAAATTATCTATTTTCATTGATTTTGGAAGAGCACTCACAGTTTTCGTCCGACTTGGACCAAATTACACTTAAAATATTTGTAAAAGAATAGTCTTAAAAAAAATTTAAGCTAATTTTTTTGTATTTAAACGGAGCAATTGGAATTTTGTGACTTTTAAAAAAGACCAAAAAAGTTACTTTTTTTGAACTTTGATCGCTTGTAACACCGGAATATCTTTGCAATGGTGTACATCAGGGGTCCTTAAACTTATGTAGTCCGCGGACCCCTTATCGAGCTAAATTTTTTTTGCGGACCCCTTCCCAACCCTAGACATTTGACATCGTTCATAAGGTTAATTTCTGGCTCAATAATGACAAAGACACTCAGGCCGTTCGGTTTCCACCCGGACAGTCTGGTTTTTGAAAGCTTTGTCCGATTATCAAACTCACCCAGATAGGCATAAAATGTCCGATCATCTGATGAGGTTAAGGAACGAAGTAGTTTTACTTTGCTTTAAGTTTTCCGGTTTTTAAAGGTGTTTCCAACACTTTCCGTTTTTGGAAGGTCCAAAATGAATATTGATACTGATACTATATATCTCTGTATTTTAACAAATCTTACGCATTTATAGAGGCAAACATTTTTTATTAGGATTTTCATGTAATTAAAAAACAAAATGAATAAAAATTGTGAAAAGTAAAAGAATTAAAAAATTTACAAGTCAAAATATGTACATTAAACTCAAATATTAAGACAAATATTTTGTGGTCAAAATAAAGCTAAGAAAATAAGTTATGTTTTTTTTCATAGCTTTTTTAATAAATAATAATAAAGCTTAAAATGAAAATTAATTGAACATAAAATTAAAATGAAAATTATTTTTTTGTTGACTATTTGTTATTTGACATGCGAAATTTGTTATATTTTCTTCTGTAGAAGTTTTTACTTAATGAGATGAATGATGTTGTTTTCTTGAAACCAAATCCACAATGTCGGGCTCTATATTCGAAATTTTTATCCTCAGGTCTGCTTCTACACTAAGCTTGTTTCTATACTTTGATTTTATATATAATAGTACCGAAAAAGTCTGTTAACACAAATAAGTTGTGCAAAACAGAATCAAGTTTTGGAGAGCCTTATTTGCAAGTGCAGGGTAATCGGATTTTAGGAGTAACCAAAAGTTAGTTAGTTCAATTTTATTGAACTTAAGTTTCAAAGCCGTATCACAAGAGATATCCACGAGCATATCTTGCTGTAATGTCGATAATTTCTTAGCATAACTAACATCTGTGTTGAATGGATCCCTGATCCAGTCATTGCCAGAATCAGGACAGGGAAAATATTTTCGGAAGCTGCTTTTTAAAGTCATTAAATGTTCGACAAACAGGAGCCGCGTTTCATTGTCAAGCTCTTTATTAGAAACTTCTATAAAATCGCTGAGTGTTGGAAAAGACTCATATACACACCTTTGAATGCGTTTTGACCATAATTCGATTTTTTTTATAATCGCTTCTATTTTATCTTCAACTTTAAATTTATTTACAGCTGCACCTTGTAGGCTCAAATTCAGCTCATTCAAATAACAAAAAATATCAGTCAAGTAAGCAACCTTAGCTAACCAGAGAAAATCATTAAAACATTCTTTCAGTTCGAATTTCGTGTCCATTAAAAATAATCTTATTTCGTCACGAAGTTCAAAAAGGCGACTGAGTACTTTCCCACGTGACAACCAACGTACTTCTGTGTGTAATAATAGTTGTTTATGTTGACTCCCCATCTCCTCGCACAAAACTTTGAAAACACGGGAATTAAGTGGGCGAGCCTTAATGAAATTGACAACTTTAACGACTTCATCCAATATTTTTTTCAAATCTGTTGTCATATTTTTAGATGCTAACGATTCCCTGTGTATGCAGCAATGGTTCCAAACGACTTGAGGTGCTATTCCTTTAATAAGAGCAATCAACCCAGTTCTTCTTCCTGACATTGCACGAGCACCGTCAGTGCAAATCCCAACACATTTTGACCACTGGATTCCATTTTCGGTTATAAAGTGATTCAAAGTATTAAATATGGCCTTAGCTGTAGTACACGATGGTAGGGAATCACAAAATAACAAATCCTCTTGTATTTTAAATTCAAATTCATATCTAATAAATGCTAACAAATTAGCATTATTAGAGACATCGGTACTCTCATCTAATTGTAGTGAGTAATATTGACTTTTAAGCACTCTTGAAATTAATTGCTCTTTTATATTGCAGGACATATCTTCAATTCTACTCTTGACCGTATCTTTTGATAAGGAAATCAAATTTAAATCTTTTGCAGCTTTAGCCCCCAACATTGTATTTGATATTGCTTTTGCAGCAGGAAGAATTAGTTGTTCTGCTATATTGTGGGGTTTTCCAGCTTTTGCTTCATATGATGCTTTTACTGCTTTTTTATTGATACTTCCAGTTGAGGTATTTTGAATAAGACTTTGACTGGAAACAAGTTCTTGTTTTTTGATACTAAAGAAATCGACAGACTTACTAATGTGCTCGCTATGCTTTGTTTCCAAATGACGTCGGAGTTTGGCGGGTTTCATGCATTCATTTGATAAACTTTCGCGACATAACAAACATAAAGGCCTTTCTACATCTTCTTTGCTTACAGAAGTAAATCCAAATGATAAATACTCATCACAGTACTTTCTAGTTTTACGTTTCTTGATGGAGGTTGATGGTCCCTCATCTGAATCGCTTTCACCTACATCTTGTTTGAGTATAGATCCTGTTTTTAGCCAACGATCCATTTTAAGACTCAAATTCTGAATTAAAGTATATACAAAAATATAAATGACGAATAGCGTTTTTAAAATATATAATACAAAATAGAGTTGGGTTAAATACTTTTTAAAAGGATTTAATATGATGTATGTAACAGCTGCAGCCAGGAAAATTGAACTCGTAGCTGGGAGAAGTAATCGGAAATTAATCACAACTGAAGACACCACCACGTGTATGTAACACACAGCACACAGAAATGAAATAAAAATATATTTCTTAAATTGAAACGCGGAAAAATTGTTCTATTCAAAAACTCAAAATTTGAATATCAACGCGTACTTTGTTTTTTAGAGTTAGATGCTGGGCATCTTGGGTTTGAACAAAAGTAAATGCACACTTTGTTTTTTAAAAATATAGTAAATGCAATCATTTAAAAACTCATGGCCATGTAGAATTTTTTTTTAAATGAATTATTTGAATAAAGCGAACAGTTTGATGATATAAAATTATTGATGTCAAAATTGTTTCGCGGACCCCTGGAATGGCTTCGCGGACCCCCAGGGGTCCGCGGACCACAGTTTAAGAATCGCTGGTGTACATTATATTTGAGTAGAATAGAATTTGATGGAGATATGGGCTAATAAATGAAAAAAGTGCCAAAAAACGGGGTTTTTGGGGATAATTCGAAAACGATTCTTAAGAAAAGAAAAAAAATGGTTGGCATTTTTGGAATCTGCGCCCCAAAATACATCGTAAATGTTTTATGAGAAACCAGATCTCGAGATGAAGCTCAAATTTGTAGACTAGTGTAATATAGCCCATACTTGTTTGTTTGAACTCTTAGACCATGGTAACCCATCAACATGAAAATCTTTTTCAATCATTTTATTTTCGTATTCGTTTGCTATTAAAAAATCAGTTAACGCATCTTCAAGGCCATAATGAGCGAATGATCCGAATCCCATATTTCGAGCTAAGACTTCTTTTGGAGTTCTCTTTAAAGTTCAGCTGTCTTTTGGAACACTAAAATTATTTTCCCTTAATATTTGTAACACCTGGTTTAACGTACTATTACTGAGGGTATTCTCTATAGACCATTGACTTAATTTCTCTTTAAGCGTCATAACGCTACAGTCTATGCTTTCTTCACAAAAATCTTGAAATTCACTACAGCTGTCGTATCTATCACTATTACAAGCATTATCACTCCTTATATTTTTTACAGCACAATTGTGTCAATTTAATCAAATTTGCTAAAGTCTAAAAGACTGCTTTCTTTTATTTTTTTAAACTGCTTGCATCAGAAGAGTTATTAAAAATTTGATTTAGAACTTTTGCAGCCTCACGCACTAACTTTTGCTTTGTGGATTTTGACTATTTATTACTAAGGGATAAAATTAATTTTCTAATAGATAAAAAACTGAAACGTACAATTTACGAGACCACGACAAAAAACCGAAACACTTTTTAATTAAAACAACGACCAATCTTCCCGATTTTTCAATTCGAATAAATTTTATTTTATCATAATCAGCGTTGTCACGCCGTTAAGAAGGAATTACTCTACAGTGGGGAAAAAATTACGCTATTTTGAGACGAAAAGAGCTACGGGTTATAATTTCGTTAGTTCATAAATTTTTAGTTGAAAAGCCAAAAAAAAGGGTTTTAACAATTGTCAATGACAACAGAAAAATTAATTTTTTGTTAATATTAATAATAGCGGTATTCACGATCTGTAGTATTTGGTCTTGTATTGTGTATTTTTGATAAATTTGATATCGTAACAAAAACGAAACACTTGCTTTTTTCAAATACTCTAAATATCAAAAATACAATGGCAAAACCCTATTGTAACTCTTGTATAGTATTTGTGCATTTGTCAATCGAAGTTACCACAGTAAAATAAAGAAAACATGTCAATCGAAGTTACCATATCATAATTTCTCAAATACTTTTCAAATTATTTAGTAAAATAAAGAAAAATATTTTAGGACGCTCACAATCTGTCGTAAAAATTGTAAATATTTACAAAAAATACTAAAAGTACTACAGATCGTGAATACCGCTAATGTAATAAAAATTTTTCTGCGCTCTGCGCAATGTACATTTTATACATTTTACTTATATTCAGTTGCAGTTGATTTCTTCATCTGAGTCTGAAATATTTTCGTCGCCTTGGACATATTTATATAAATTCGTATGAGTCCTGCGCGCGTACATTCTTGAAGATGGCTTGAAATTTAAGCAACATTTCCACCCAACTTGTAAATAGCCAAAAATTTTTCCGGTCGAATTTTATCGTGAAAACAAAATTAAAACCTTATAGACCGCAAAGCCCGTACTAAAACAGTTTCGTGTTCTTTGTGTTTTTTTTTTTGCTTTGCGGTCAATAAGGTTTTAATTTCAATATCAATCGATTTTTGAATTTAATTTTTGTAGCATTAATTTTAGAAATAATCCTCTCACAACTAGCATTTCAGTGTGGTAATAAAAGGACTGTTAAAACAAACTTTTACATGTCCTAAAAGCCATCATGTCATCTTCACCATCATCAAGATGTTTGATCTGTAAAAATCAAGATTTTCACAAGATTCAGATAGAGTTGGTATACATACAATATTATATAGTATATTATACACAATATATATATACAATTATTGAAAGTTAAACAAAAATGTATTTACCAAATCCCAAAATGTGTCTGAATTCATTGCGCTTTTAATGCTAAACTTAATATCATCTGGCAGCAACTTAAATCCTCGTCGAAGACTTCGCCACCGATCCATAGGCGGTGACTATAGGGGACAAGGCACTATCACCACCCCCCCAAAGATCCATATTTGAAAATTCTGTACTTAAAAAACAATTGCCCGGTGGTTTTCAAAGATTGATTATTTGTAGGTTATGATTAGTTTTGCGTTCGTCTCTCGGCACTCGTCGTTCAAATTATAGTAATTGTTCACACGGTAAGAAAGAGTTTCCGTAGGCAATGAACTTCCACAAGAAAAACACAAATGAAAAGATCCAAAAAGTTGGATGATTCGAATTAAATGCTGTACATTGTTTCCAAAACCGCGAACAAAAATTCAGAATTTAATATTGCGAAATTATTGATAATATTATGAATTGTTTGAAAGTCGGGTTTGACACAAAAATTTTCACTTTTCTTAGCCCGGCGGCTTGCTTTTTGGAAATTACAAATTTCAAAAAGAAGTAATCATGTTTTTTGGTTCAGATATTGACAAAGATCGACTAATTTTACATAGAAACATGCTCTTAGAAATTTGTCGAGCTAATAACTTACTGCAAAAAACGAACCGATATAGCAAATCTTTGATAAAAAAATTTTGACAGCTATGTACGTTTTTTGAAAAGCGATACACACATTTTGAATCTATTTCCACAATTCATTAATTTTGTCAAATTGATGCTAACGTTTCCTGTGACATGCACAGGTCGTTTTTGACCTAAATAAGATTGTACTTTTTTTAAGAGTACTGTTGGACGACTAGTTTGTCGCCAAATAAACGAAAACGAAATTTAATGCCTGGCTACACTTCCGAATAAAATGAGTAAAACGAGTTTTTTATGTCTTAATAGCTTCAGGCTTTTACTATTACTAAATTAATTTTACATTAAGTTCTTATAACTAGGCTTTGATGCCGCGTTCTAAAACGAGCGTAATTTAATTCTCCTTAAACCTACACAAAAGGTGGTCTCTTTCTTTAAAGTATAGTGCAACATCCGGGTTAAATATATGTAAAGTGGAAAAAATGTCATCAAATTTCTAACGTTATTTTATTTCTGTGCTAGTTTTTATAAGAAAATTCCAATAATTTAATTTGGAAATGGTAATCATATCCGATCGGTGTTGCACTATTGGGGTGTTCAAGAGATTTTATACTGCTATCCCTAAGTAGAGCTGGTAAAAAACATTATTATTTCGATAACTTCAACAAACCGCCCATATACTTTAGGGGCTGTCCTTAAATTACGTAACGGTAATTTCGAGCCTTTTTGACCCCCTCCCACCCTTTGTCACAAATTGTCACATCTGCCTCCACCCCCCCCCCCCGGTTCATGTAACGTCACAATAAAAATAACACATATACGTTTTAGAGAGTTTTTGCATACTTTATTGCTTGAAATACAGATTTTACGATAAAAATGCAACAATGAAATCAAGCATACCCCATGGGCAGTGTAAAGACATTTCAACACCACTGATAGGTGTTTCTATCAAAGTCTCGGCCTCTTCATCATCTCTAATCAAAGATATATTAGTCACAGCTAAATTATCTTCATCCAACCACTCAACTTGATCATTCTTTAAAATAGCCATTAATTCTCTCTTTCGTTTTGCTGCGATACGGACTGGTCGGTTTTTTTTTCGGTAAATATGGCATTTTTATTCTTGTGTACAATTTGATGGTTTTTTAGCTTAACTTTCGAGGCGAAATAGATCTCGCGTGATTTACAAGTCCTGGTCTTGATATCTTCTTGTACAGACGGACAATAAAATTCGTATGGCAGAATTTCTAGCAGAGGAACCGAAGACATTTCTTGCAATTTTAAATTTTTAGAAACAAAAATAGATACGAATTTACTCTTAGAAGAATCGTTATTTAGTACATTCGATGAAAGTGTCAGCCCCAGTGATGGCATTTTCGGTACATTTGTACTTTTTTTAGTACATTTGCTTCCTGATAAATCGTTGTCAGTACATTCGACAAGTTTTCAGTACATTCGGTACATTTGGGGCATTTTCAGTACATTTTCGGTACATTTGGACAATTTATATTATTTACCTTTTTGTTTTGTTTTTTAGTAAATGAAAATAACCGCAATGAGTAGGTTTATAGTAAACAACTGTATATAATATAATTATTCTATTATATTAATTATTTTTTTTTGTAAATGAAACTAACGCGCAATGTGTAGATTTTGTAATTAATTTAATGTGAAATATATCTAATTTTGCTAGGGTCTTTGAGATGGGAAAAGTGAGGACCTTTTTTTTTTATAGTAATTTTTAGAACAATTTCGTGCATTTTAGGAGAAAATTAGTTGTTCAAGACAAAAAAAAGTACATTCGGGCTCTAAAAAGTACATTTGAAGTCTCGATTTAGTACATTTTCACAAAACCCAAATGCCATGACTGGTCAGCCCCTGATCACTTTGCTCTAGTGCAAGAGTTGGAGGAAGAAATTATTTTATGTCGTGCTTTTAAGAAAGATTGCAAATATTTGTTACGTTACATGCTCCTTAACCCCCTCCCCCCTATGTCAAATTATCACGTACTCAGACCCCCTGCCCCCTAAGAGCGTTACGTAATTTATGAACAGCCCCTTGAGACATAAATTAAAAAACGCTGTTTTGCAGAAAACCTCTTTAAAGTTTTCAATTGACCTACACCTTGCAGAAAAAAGATCGACATATTCTCTTCTCAAGAGATATATGAAATTTTTTTTAATGAGATTTAGTAAAATTATGCTACATTTCGCGTAGCGTTACGCTACGAGCTACGGAAGGCAAAAAAGAGCTACATGTAGCGTAATTACTCTACGCGAGGCAACGCTGTATCTTAGATTTCAAAGCCTACTACAATTTTAGAAAAAATATTCAAAGTAACAAATACGCTATAAAATTTGTTTTTGTTGTAGAGTATCGTACAACCATCTTGCGCAAGTCATTTAAGCGACTTAAAAGCGATGAAAAGATCTTATAAATGCTGGCAGGGGAAATAGCTATTAATAAGTGTGTGTGTGCGAAATGTAAGTGGAGCTTGAGAAAGATTAAATGAAAAACAACTTCGTGTTATGTTGGATTCATATTTTTGGAAGATGTGATGCATATTTTTGGTTGGAAGAATTCACCATTTCAAATTGAACATACATTAGTGATTATAAAAATCCCCGCTTTTTGTATGCGGGTCATGGCTATATGTATACTAAAATTAAATTTACACTTGAAACCATTGTTCTCATATATGTATATGTACTTAATATTGAGTATTCTCACTACCCAATTTTTAAAAAAATCGAACTGCTATTTTAAGAATCCTCGAATGGATTTTTAAAAGTAAAATGCCTTTACTGTGGCATGTCCCAAATACCAAAATTCAAGAAAAATTGCAAATAAAATTTTTTAGAAGGAATATCTGATAAAAATATATTTTGGACTTGAGATATGGTATAAAACTATAAATTCATGAGGTAAAAATAACATTTTAATATCAGCACATTCGATTGTTGTTGGTCATATAAAGTTGTCCCATGGATTATTGTAAAAATTGATTTTCCTAAATAATGGCTCATAAAAATTGTAAGACTGTGTTTGTAGGAAGAAGCATATGAAATTTTTAACTTTATTCGATAAAAAACAACCTGGCTAAGGGAAAAAATAATTTATTATTGTAAAATGCATATTCTAATCATTTAAAGTCGAGAAAAATAAATGGACAAATTAGATAGCCTCTATCGTGATACATGAGAGGCTTAGAATGATAGTGGAGTAAGGATATGTACCTCATTGAAACATCTATTTAGAATAATAAGTCATTTCTCTGGTTCATAAGAAGGAAGATACAAACATTAAAAATTGTGTACTAATTCGAGTTTTTTAGGTCGAACCTTATAAAACCCTTTGTATTAAAGACTTAAGCCATAAAGTTTAAGATAAATGTGGTTTATTTTCCCATTGATTATAAGTTTTATCAAAATAAGCTCAAGCATAACGGGGGACAAATTAGTGTTGTAAGTTTTGGTATTATTAAAGTGGATTTTATGTTTAATGCGTTTACCGTGGCAAATAATATAAATAACATTGTAAAATACCACTTATTTAAGGAAAAATACAATAAAAACAAAAATAAATATAAAGGTATACCTGCATATTTAGGCACAAAAATCATAAGATTGTCTAAGATAAATTTATGTAATAATACCTAATGATCACTTTTAGCTTTTCAACCCCAAAACATAATTTTTTTGCGATTTTTTCGATCAAAACGAGATGATTTTTTACAATCATCCACATTTAAACCTTGCTGCATATCTTATAAAATAAATAAAATACATAATCATAGAGGTAAAAATGTGACCCACTGAGTTATTTGTAAACGGGAATTCGAATTTAGTAAAATGCTAGGAAGATGGCTAGAAGGGTTCGCCACAAGCCAAGTCTAACATTCAGATCTGTTAAGTGGGTACAACACTCACACCCGATTTTCGGGGGTTATCACTAGTCTTTCTTATTTGTCCTTCGCCCTTCGAAGCTTTCCAATTGAATGTGAAGAAGAATTAAGAGCGATTAACATAGCCTTAGTGGGTGAAAGTAGCAATAGCTTTGTGAGTTGCAAAATATGTAAAAAAAAAACAAAAATAATAAGGGTATTCCTGAAAACTCGAAAAAGCCTCGAAAACTTTGTAAACTGAGAACATTTTCGAGCCTCTAAAAAAATTTGTATGAAACAAAGTTTACGCAACCCTCGAAAACTTTCGAGGCTAATTTGATGCAAAAGCAGCCCTGATCCACCATGTCACCAATTACCAGGTTAAAATTGATCCATTTGTTATCTTTGTCATGTTTGTTGAAAAATAGCATTGATCAATGAGTAAAAATTTACAATATTGGTCTTTGCTTAATGACTGTAAGTTCGATTAAATAATGTTTAATTACAAAAATAATCAATTAGGATTTAAA
The DNA here is from genome assembly GCA_963662105.1 of Meiosimyza platycephala. Classification (NCBI taxonomy): domain Eukaryota; kingdom Metazoa; phylum Arthropoda; class Insecta; order Diptera; family Lauxaniidae; genus Meiosimyza; species Meiosimyza platycephala. Next base: position 35,988,346 of record OY759209.1, on the reverse strand, counting down.
TTATATTCATGCTTGGCCTTTAAGTAATGGCTTAAAACTTAATTCGACGAAATGTGTTGGTATGATTTGCTCAAATCATTCCGTATCCAGGCGAAACTTTCCTCCACTAATCTTAAATCACAATGTAATTGCATAGAACGACAAAGTTTGGTACCTTGGATACAAAATAAAGTGGCTGTGGTGCTACTACAGCCGCTATCCAACAAATTTATGCCAGCCTTAGAAGCCTCAGGGTGTCTGGGAGCTATTTGTCTAACGATCTGAAAATGCGATTAGTTAAAAGCTTAATTTTACCATTTTTTACTTTCAACTGTTCAGTCTATCCAAGTCTTGATTTTACTTGCAAACGTAGGCTTAATGTTGTGTTCAATGACTGTCTTAGATTTGTGTATAGTATACCTAGAAGCGAAAGTGTTGCTCATCTAAACAGAAGTATGTTAAGATTAAGTTTGGAAGAACTTTATAGATTTCGCAACGTTATAAAACTACACAATATCATTCAGCATAACTGTCCGGAATACCTTCATGAGCTGCTACACTTTGCGCAGTCTCGAAGGGGCTTCAAATTAAACTTATCACGACATAGAACTTTAGTTTTGGAACGCTCTTTTCTTGTCGCTGCAATTCGAATGTGGAACAATCTCCCATTTGAATTGCAAATCGTTAGGTCAGCAACACAGTTTGGAGCATATTAATCATTTGACGTCATAACTTGCTTTATATGTAATTAAATAATGTATCAAGTTTTAATTTTAATTTTTTTTTTTATTTAATTTTTATAATATAGTAAATATACATACATTTACAGTTACAACAGTTAACTTAAGTAATCTGAACTCTTTTCATTGCTTGTTTTTAAATTTGTTATGAATCCTTATTGCTTATCATAAGATATTATCTTGTAGTATTTTGCTACATAATTGAATAAATGAAATAAAATGAATTAATATTAAGGTAATTTTAGCAAACTGAAAAAGTGCGAAAAGTAAAACGTCGGCGAATAATGCCAGGACATTGTTTGGCGCACAATAAAGTTAGGGAACTTTTGGAAGAGGTTGCAGCTAAAGTTAAATACAATCCGGAGGCATTTGAAGTACATACGTTCAAAAGGGGCAACATTATTAGCGAATTATTCCAATGTGATTTGTTTTCTGTTTATTGTTTTAGAAGTCCACTGAACAAAGGTTCTACAACTACATTGTAGAAAAGAACACACTTCTTTTCAAAATAAATTGGATTTCAATGAAGGGGAAAATGCGACACCTGAAGGTTGCATATATGCAACCTCTTAAATGGAAAGGTCAGACTGGTGCTGGCCTGTTGGAAAAGTGTGAGGAGAAAAACGTTACAGGTACGTGCTTGCACTCTAATTTTTATTGAAAATTTTAAGGAAACTTCTTTTAAAGAAAAAAATTTGCCACTTCTTAAACTTGCTGGATGAAATTTTTAGCCAGAGGACAGGCATGAAACCAGCAGTTGTAATTGAGAGCAATATTGAATCTCTCTTTGATTATCATAACCAATAAATAAATTCAGGTAGACACAGACGTCGACGAATTTCTATTATTTGCAGCGACTTTTTTGCCAGAAATTAAGTTGACTCTAGTGCCTTAGATCTCACCAACAACTTCATCACGCGAAATTTTTCATATTACATATAAAGAAAGTAAAATCTAAGCAAATGGTCAGGAAAAATGAAGGTCCTATGGGATTACTAGTGTTTGAAGAAAACAAAATTGATTGGCAGAAAGAAAAAGAAAAGAATGAAGTTGCATTGAAAAAATTGGAAATGGAGCAACAATTGGAATTGAAGAATATTGAAATTGAACGGGATGAAAGAAAGGCTTGCAATGGAAAAAATAAAATTGGAATGTAATTCTGTGGAACGAATTAGGAAATATAAAATTGAACTGAAATTTAAAAAGTAATTATCATAACTCCTGATTTAAAGACGACTGGGTTTTCTTTTTTTCGAATATATTTAGTGTACATAATATGTACATTAGACCGTACCACCTTACAGGCACCAAAAAAAAGTTCACCGTGCACCAGCAAATCCGAAGCATTTTTGAAATGTAATTTCGAAAATTTTTTTTTTTTGGACGAAAATAGAGGTCACGCATTTGAAAAAAACGTCATATCTTCGGCATTTATAGTTCGATCTTAAATTATGATATATCAATGTTTTTGTCTTGAGTAGGCCAACTTTTTGATCCAATGACCCTTGACATCAAGTGCCCCGTTTTTGAACTTACCCACCATATCTCAGTTTCTACCATCCTAATGCACCACCCTAATGTCAGAAAATTAAAGCTTGCAAAAAATCATTAAATTTTTCCAACAGAATATTTCGATTACTCCATTAGAACTATTTTTAAAAATGTTTTTAAAGTTTTTTACCGAACGTAGGGGTCCCCTACGGGGAATGTGGCCAACTCCAAAAAAATTTTAAGCATCACCATTGTGCTCAGCATCCTCGAAAACGGGGGGTGACAAATATTATACCGATAGACGGTGGGGAATATGCGATTCCCCAAATTTGGGGGCGGCTTTTGGTCTTTTTGGGGGGTGTGGCACACTCCAAAAAAATTTTAAACACCGCCATAGTGTTCCGCATCCTCAAAAGTGGGGGGTGAAAATATTTTACAGATGAAAGACGCGAAATATGCTTTTTTCCTATTTTGGTGGCAGTTTTTGGTCATTTTTGGGGGTGTGGCCAGCTCCAAAAAATTTTAAATACCGCTATCGTGCTCAGCTTCCTTAAAAACGGGGGGTGACCAATATTATATCGATGGAAAGCGCGCAATATGCGATTTTCCCCTTTTGGGGGCGGTTTTTGGCCATTTTGGGGGGTGTGGCATGCTCGAAAAGAATTTTAAATACCACCATCGTGTTCAAAGTCCTCGAAAACAGGAGAGGGGGAAGTTGTCTGGTTGCTGCTTAAAATATTTGAATATTTTTCCGACTCACAGAATCTACTAATAAGCAAATTAATCAAATTAGGGTAGTGTTGGCCATTTACCCTCCTACCTGCCCGTTTCGGGCCATAATTCGGCCCGCCGTGCAGTTGCTGGTTTCTATCCGCTGATTCGCATGAAAATCGAATATGCGAGAAACCCAGTCGGAATCAAATTTGCAAAAACAAAACAAATGCAAACAAAAACATTATTTATGCGAAAGGCAATTATTTAAGCATGTATTATTGAAATATTATTTTATTGTTGTAATAAAATTCAATTTCATGGAATAATATGTATAAGATTTATGAAATGTTTTCTTTTTGTTGTTAAATAAAAATACAATTCTTTTATATGCCAACATTTATCTTTATTTATTAACATCAGTGATACACGAATTTCTACTGGGTCATTTTTTCTATACGTGGAAAAGACAACAAAAATGTTTGTTGTAAACATCAGAGCGCTGAAGAGGACTCTTCTACTTCGTCCCGGACGCCACGTTCGAAACGAAAAAACGATGATCTTATGAATGACGTTCTTCTAGCCATGAAAAAAAAAAATGAAGACCCAGTGCAAAGTAATGCTAACACGAAATATCAGCATTTTATTAGTATGCTTTGTGAAAAAATGGACAAGCTCCCAGAAAGCGAGCTTGATTCAGTTCAACTTGAAATTTTGCAGCTGGTCAACCGAAGAAATACTTCAATATAAGAACCATGTATCGAAATGCTGTAGTGTGCATATGTGCTTTATTATCTAGTGAAATATTAGTGTTATATTCTCACAGTGTATTCAACCAGCAACGTCTGCACTATGCAATAATGCAACGTGGTTGAGTCCACTTGATGAAATATAATACTATCACCATCCGTCTGACGGCAATGAGTTCACTTTGCTAGCTCAGCACTAATGTTAAAATATATGCGCACTACATGCTCTGATCGAAAAATAAATAAATAATAAAGATATTGGTAGCTAACCAATTCAAGAGAACAGATCGTTTGATTTAATAAAAGAAGAATAAGTGTCTACAATGCACTCATTCCTTAAAATTTTTACTATATACAGTAGGTAACGGATATAAGAAAGTCAAAAAATCCTGGAAATTTCTTTCTTATATCAGTTTTTTCTTATAGAAGTACCACGTATATAAGAAAAAAATTTCCTATATACGTACTACTGATATAAGAAACTTTATTTCTTATATCCGAATCGCACAAAAATCAGCAGTGAGTAATAAGTGCGTTCAGCAACTGCAATCGTTATACTTGCTCGTTCAATTTTGATCGAAGAATGATGACATAAAGAAGGCGCGTATTTTCAATTTTGATCAAAGAACGAAAATTACGATTTGAAAAAATTTCTTATAAGCGTTATTTTTTTCTTAAGATTTTTCATCTTGGTGCTTGGAAAAAGCTTCCTTTTATGCGTTTTTTCTTATAAGAAGTTTCTTATATAGATTGTTTTTTACCTCAAAACATTGAGAAAAAACGCGTTGCTTTCGAAAATGTTTCTTATAAGCGTTCCTTTCTTATAAGCATTGTGCTTATATCCGTTACCTACTGTACATATATTACAAAAATTGGGAGCCATACAATTAGTTGGGCTTACCATTAAAAAAGAATGCATTGCATACTATTATTCTTTGAATGTACATACATATGTAAATTAATATTGTACCAATACTTATAGTACAAACTATTAAAAATATTTTTTTTAATAAAAACTGAATTGAAAACTATAACAGAAAAAAGTCTTTTAAATTGCAATTGTAAGTACTAGGACTTATTTATTCATTAGCAAAACCAGTTCATTAAAACTAACTTTATTATAAGACAACAAAGTATGAAATGTTGAAAAAAAATTACACGGTTTGCAAATAATTACAGAGTTCATTTCTGCAACGTAATGCACCCTGAGGAGAGCATTTGCTGTGTTCAGCTCACTCCTGTTGACTCCCGTTAAGGCAAAGTGTTCTTCGCTTTCTTCAGCAGATGTTGAATCTGCGGTAGACGACATCGCTTGAAATTTTCCCGGGCGCTGTCTGTTATTCGGGAGAACGGTTTCATTATAGTTTCCCTTAACGGGAAGGCTGCATCGGCAACGAAATAGTATGGGAAAGTGGTATCCGATTCCGGTAATTTTTTATTCGTTGGGATGATAAGTTCGTTGGTCATTAATTTTTTCCCAAACGACGAGTTCCTGAACACGCCGCCATCACTTTGGCTCCCAAATGCGCCAACATCAACCAGCGTGAAAGAATAGTTGCTGTCATACACCGCTAACAGAACCTGCAATTGTTAAAAATTTAAGTATACTAAAATATTGCCAAGGAGAACGTTTTATACTTACAATACTATTGAATTTTTTATAATTGAAGTATTGTGAACCGCCATGAGGTGGGCATCCGATACGTACATACATATGTGCTTCCCATCAAGCGCTCATAGACAGTTTGGCAGCGTAGTCGTTTGCAGGAACTTATCCGAAATTTCCTTCCATTCCTCAGTGTTAGGACACACATGCAAACCGCCCAGGACATTCCATAATACATCACACGTCTCGAGCAAAACGCATCTTGCAGTTTCCAGGCCCTGAGCTGCATCGAGAGTACGTGCAGAGGACTTCCATGAGGTAAGAAACTAAAAATTTATATTCACAGTATATTTTTTAAGCAATTAATTAATTTTTATTGTACTTCCTGCAGTGTAATGAATAACCTCTGCTTTGGTTCTATTGACTTTCTCTTTGAATGTTTTTGTAGCCAAGGTCAACCAAGTTGAGCAACGCCTCGAACTGCTCACATGTCATCCGGATTGATTTGAAGAACAACTCCGAATTTTTCTCAATCAAAATATTGATGACGGTAGAGTAAAACCCGTATTGTTCGCGGCCCCTAAATAACTCGTGGTTTCCTCTGTGACGATAGGTAAGTTCTTGAATTTTTTTTAAAATGATTATACAATGAATGAACAAACGTCCAAAACGTCGATATTCATTTTTAATCAAACAAGTAAAATATTTTTATGACTTGAAAAATCAGACATTTGGCGCTACGCTCTTAACACCCAATGCTCCAATTTAGGTTGAACTGTAATACATAAATCGTCTTAGTAATAGATCATCTTAGTAATAGATTGTGACATGTTCACAATAGCTTAATTTATAGTAGTAGAATAATACTTAATATTATTAAATGATAACATTATGCTCAAACTTTATGACAATCTTCTTTAGGGCTGCTTCTTCTTCGGATGCGTCAGTTCCCGCCTCACAGTCTCCATACAAGTCCTAGTGAATGATAGCATGCTAAATTCAAAACTGTTGAGAATTTTTAAAGGTTATTAAGTAAAAGGGGTTTTTTACCGATTTTTTTAATGCGTTCTTATGATAAATTCATGAAAATTATACATTTTAACAATCATCGAGAGAAAAAACTCGTGGTACAGGGTTAGGCACATGAACTGTTACCAACTTCAGAACGATACATCTGAGCTATGTGAACTTGGCACCCGAAGTCAAAAAAAATTTTTTTTTATGTGAATTGGTAGCATTTTGTTTGTAGTTGTTTGTAATAAATCTCTTTTCGTTTGTAGTTAAACCGTTTTCGAGAAAACGAACTTTAAAAAAAAGATAGCACCCCACTTTCGAAATTCCAAAAGCTGAAAATGCAGTTTTTTTCGGAATTGTTTGTAGTTGTTTTTAGTGATTTTCATTTTTTTCAGAGTGCAAAAGATAAAAAGCTACAAACGATTATTTTAAATAATAAGTTTTTCAAAAATCGAAGTAAGCAGTTCGATATAAAATTGCTTGAAGTTGTCGAAAAAGCTAAATTTTTTGTTTTTTGTTCAAAGGATTAAAAGCTACAAACGATTCTTTGAAACAATAAATTTATTGAAAATCTGGTAAGACAGCTCAATTAAATATAGTTAATAGCTGCAGGAAACGCTTTTTCCTACATTTGTAGTTCAAAGAATAAGAAATTAGAACAGAATTCTTAAAATTTTGAACATTAGCGGTATTCACGATCTGTAGTATTTGGTCTTGTATTGTGTATTTTTGATAAATTTGATATTTGTAGTACATTTGATACCGTAACAAAATCAGAACACTTGCTTTTTTCAAATACTCTAAATATCAAAAATACAACTACAAAACCCTATTGTAACTTTTGTATAGTATTTGTGCATTTGTCAATCGAAGTTAACATAGTAAAATAATGAAAACATGTCAATCGAAGTTACCATATCATAATTTCTCAAATACTTTTCAAATTATTCAGTAAAATAAAGAATAATATTTTAGGACGCTCACAATCTGCAGTAAAAATTGTAAATATTTACAAAAAATACTAAAAAATCGTGAATACCGCTATTATCTCTTAAAAAATTGCTCTAACACAAATGTAATTACTCAGCATGATTTAAAATTATTTTTAGTTGTAGAAAACGCTTTTTCATTCGTTTATAGGTCATATGATAAAAAGATTTGTTGTTAAAAATATGTACATTTTTGGAACTACAAAAATACTTGAAAAAAAATATAGCAGTCCACTCTACTAATCAATTCAATCAGAATAATTCTTATTGAGAGAGAGAGAAACGTTACTTTTCCTTCTGTTTACGTTTGAATACCTACAAAGCTACAAGACACTCGTTTTTCGTCGACCGTTTGTCAATTCCTTGTTATTTGGTTGCTTTGCCTTTTTTTCTATTTAAAAAAAGAACGTTACTACGATATTTTCGAAAATGAAAAAAACTATTCAAAATTAACGTATGCAGTTCGATTTAGAATCGTTTGTAGTCGTAGAAAAAACTACTTTTTTCGTTTGTAGTTCAAAGAATAAAAAGCTACAAACGAATTTTTGAAATAATAAAATTTTTGAAAATCAAAGTATGCAGTTCGATTAAGAATCGTTTGTAGTCGTAAAAAAAACTATTTTTTTTTTTTCGTTTGTAGTTTAAAGAATAAAAAGCTACAAACGACAACCTAATTATAAAAAAAAAGTTTAAGAAAAGAAAATCAACAAATACGTCAACGATTTTTTTAGAATCGTTTGTAGTCGTAGAAAAAACTATTTTTTTCGTTTGTAGTTCAAAGAATAAAAAAGCTACAAACGATTTATTGAAATAAAAATTCTTAAAAAAATATATATTTAAACAGTCCACTCCATTGCTCAATTCAATTGGAATATTTCTTATTGAGAGAGAGAGAGAGATTAACGTTTATTTTCCTTTTGTTTGAATAGCTAAAAAGCTACAAGCGTATCGTTTCTCGTCGACCGTTTGTTAATTCTTTGTTATTTGGTTGCTTTGCATTTTTTTCTATTTAAAAAAAAACGTTGCAAGCGATATTTTCAAAAATGAAAAATTTTTTGAAAATCAAATTATGCAGTTCGATTTAGAATTGTTTGTAGTCGAACAAAAAGTTTATTTTTTTGTTTGTTGTTTAAAGAATAAAAAGGTACAAATGATTTCTTGAAATAATAAAATTATTGAAAATCAAATTATGCAGTTCGATTAAGAAGCGTTTGTAGTCGTAGAAAAAACAATTTTTTTCGTTAGTAGTTCAAAGAATAAAAAGCTACAAACGATTTTTTGAAATAATAAAATTATTGAAAATCAAATTATGCAGTTCGATTTAGAATAGTTTGTAGTCGTAGGAAAAAGTATTTTTTTCGTTTGTAGATTAAAGAATAAAAAGCTACAAACGATTTTTTGAAATAATAAAATTAAATTACAAACGATTCTTAATCGAACTGCATAATTTGATTTTCAAAAATTTTACTATTTCAAAAATTCGTTTGTAGCTTTTTATTCTTTGAACTACAAACGAAAAAGATAATTTTTTCTACGACTTCAAACGATTCTAAATCGAACTGCATAGCATACTTTGATTTTCAATAATTTTTTTCATTTTTGAAAATATCACTTGTAACGCTTTTTTTAAAAAAAAAAAAAGTGCAAAGCAACCAAATAACAAAGAATTAACAAACGGTCGACGAAAAACCATACGCTTGTAGCTTTGTAGCTATTCAAACTTAAGCATGAGTGTTGCTGACAACTTACTCCACAATAATGGAGATAGCATCAACAAGGATAATGGCAAGACCAACGTAGCAGAGGAGTTCGGGACCAGTAGTTCCAGCAGCAATATTAGCGGCAGCTCTTCGGCTCCACCCCGCTGGCACCCCATCTAGCGAATTTTGATAAAAAAAAACCTGCATCTAATAGGTCACTAATTGGTCAGATAGTCCGAGTAATTGGTCAGCAAGAGTACATTATTTAAAGCGTTATGAAAAATTTCAAGGTCATCAGCATATTTTGGCACCCCATCTGGCGAATTTTGATAAAAAGAAAAGCGCATCTAATAGGTCACTAATTGGTCAGTTAGTCCGATTAATTGGTCAGCAAGAGTAAATTTTTTACAAATATTTTTATAAGTTTCAAGGTCATCTGCATATTTTGGCACCCCATCTGGCGAATTTTGATATAAAAAAAAGTGCATCTAATAGGTCACTAATTGGTCATAATTGGTCAGTTAGTCCGAATAATTGGTCAACAAGAGTACATTTTTTAAAGCGTTTTGAAAAATTTCAAGGTCATCTGCATATTTTGGCACCTCATCTAGCGAATTTTGAAATAAAAACATATGCATCTAATAGGTCACGAATTGGTCATAATTGGTCAATTAGTCCGATTAATTGGTCAGAACGAGAAAATTTAAAATTTTTTATACCCTACACAGAGGCTATATTCGCTTTGTGTCGATATAGCTATGTCCGTCTGTCTGTCTGTCTGTCGGTCTGTCTGTTGAAATCACGTTTACGAGAAAACTAAGCAAGCTAATTCAATGGAATTTGGCACACAGGTCACACCTTTTGCAAGCTGCTAGCATGTAAAAATGGGCGAAATCGGGTCACGACCATGCTCTATGTAAATATACCTCAGCCCATTTTGAAAAAAGTTGCTGCGATTTTGATGAAACTTTTTTAAATTTGCAAAGGCTCTTAGAGGGGCGTGGCACAACCCTAAAATTTAACTTTTATAACGCTATAACTCGTAAACCATGCAAGATATTGTGATGAAATTTGGTACACGGATACAAATCATATATATATATGGAATTGTGTTTAAATTGGGCAGAATTGGAAAGTGAGCGTGGCACTTCTTAACAATTAAAAATTTTGATTTCGTATAATTCAAAATTGGCACATTTGATTTTCATACAAATTGTAAGAATTATACTACTGAGAGCAATCATCAATACAAGCTTCGTCAGTATACTGGAAAAACTCGTTGAAGGGCATGGCACAGTCCACAATATTTATAAACGTTATAATTAGAGAACTAACAACGTAATCGTAATGAAGTTTAGTATGGCAGATATCCTTGCTAAAAGGTATCTTCTTAAATTTGGCACAATAGAACCGGTGGGCGTGGCACCTCCCATATAAACAAAACACGTTTAATGCTATAGATAGTGTACAATGAGAGTAATCTTTATAAAATTTGGTGCATAGATGTCAATTATTATAAGCTATAAAATTAACGTTTCAACGGTTATATAGGAAATAAAATGTGTACATATTTCGTTTCAAAGATTAACCGCACAACAAAGTATTATGAATTTGGCTGAAAATCATTACTATGATTTTTTGCAATATTCTGAAATCATTACTGCATAGTTAAAGTCATTGCTGCTGAAATAGGGCATTACTTCACCTTATTTCAATGCCTGCATCAAACATTACAATATTTTATTGAAATTACAAATTAATTGATTTACATGACAACCTGTCATAACAGTCGAGGTTCCGCGCATGCGCTGTAGCATAGAAAAGTACTTTTAATTTTTTAAAAATGTTCTACGCGTGACCAACTATTAATTTTAGCTTAGAGCATTAAGAACTCTATCAACTTATTTACTTCATTTTTTTTAGATAATAATATGAGGTGACAAAATTTTTAGATGACCTTGATATTTTTCTCTTGGTGACCAATTAATCCGACCTACTGACCAATCATGACCAATTCGTGGCCTATTAGATTCAAATTTTTTTTATTTCGAAATTCGCCAGATGAGGTGCGAAAATCTTCAATTTAAAAAAAACTTGTAAAGGTGTTATCTTCGGCCAGGCCGAAACTCACTTACCCTGCACTGCACTGAAAGTACTTTCCAAATAAATGTTAAAAAGACGCTGAAAAGGTTGAAGAAGTCAAAAATAATGTAATAAAGTTCAAGGAGGTTGAAAAGTTTTGAAACAGTTGAAAAAAATTCTAAAATACATATATGGAAACCATTTCAAAGTGGTTAAAAAACTCAAAAGTAGTTGCAATAAGTTGAAAAATGTTGAAACAATTCAAAATTCATCAAAAAAGTCGAAAAAATAAAGAAAATCAAGTTGAAAGAGGTTGGAAAAGTGGAAAATATACATATGGAATATATTGGGAAAAGTTAAAAAGTTGGAAAAATCAAAAGAATCTGGAAAATGTTGAAAAAATAGAATAGAAATGCAGAAAACCAAATATGCCCACCCACTTCTCCAATTTCGCCTACTTTTGGTTCAATAAATTATATTCGTAATTGACATCCACATACTAAATTTTAGCAAAATAGCTTGTATAGTTTGCGATATATGCCTTAATTAACCATAAAATTTAGGGCGGTGACACACCCACTGATACAATCGAGACTGATTTTGATCCAGAAATAGCTTTCCATAAACAAACCTCTTATACCGAATTTCAGTATGATTGCTCATATATTTCGATAGATATGCCACTTAAGGTATCTTACTTGTATGGGAGGTGCCAGCCCAGTGGTGCTATTTCGCCCACTTTAGATGCTGACATAACTTATAGCAACTAAACAACTTACATCAAATATCATGCCAATTGGTGCAATAGTTCTCTTAAAATATCACTTCCAACTTTATGTTAATATGGAAGGTGCCACGCCCACTGATGAAATCCCATCGAAATTTATTTAATATTATAGCTTATAATAATTGACATCTATGCACCAAATTTTGTAAAGATTACTCTCATTGCACACTATCTATAGCATTAAACGTGTTTTGCTTATATAGGAGGTGCCACGCCCACCGGTTCTATTGTGCCAAATTTTCGTAAGAAGATACCTTTTAGCAAGGATATCTGCCATGCTAAACTTCATTACGATTACGTTGTTAGTTCTCTAATTATAACGTTTATAAATATTGTGGACTGTGCCATGCCCTTCAACGAGTTTTTCCAGTATACTGACGAAGCTTGTATTGATGATTGCTCTCAGTAGTATAATTCTTACAATTTGTATGAAAATCAAATGTGTCAATTTTGAATTATACGAAATCAAAATTTTTAATTGTTAAGAAGTGCCACGCTCACTTTCCAATTCCGCCCAATTTAAACACAATTCCATATATATATATGATTTGTATCCGTGTACCAAATTTCATCACAATATCTTGCATGGTTTACGAGTTACAGCGTTATAAAAGTTAAATTTTAGGGTTGTGCCACGCCCCTCTAAGAGCCTTTGCAAATTTAAAAAAGTTTCATCAAAATCGCAGCAACTTTTTTCAAAATGGGCTGAGGTATATTTACATAGAGCATGGTCGTGACCCGATTTCGCCCATTTTTACATGCTAGCAGCTTGCAAAAGGTGTGACCTGTGTGCCAAATTCCATTGAATTAGCTTGTTTAGTTTTCTCGTAAACGTGATTTCAACAGACAGACCGACAGACAGACAGACGGACATAGCTATATCGACACAAAGCGAATATAGTCTCTGTGTAGGGTATAAAAAATTTTAAATTTTCTCGTTCTGACCAATTAATCGGACCAATTGACCAATTATGACCAATTCGTGACCTATTAGATGCATATGTTTTTATTTCAAAATTCGCTAGATGAGGTGCCAAAATATGCAGATGACCTTGAAATTTTTCAAAACGCTTTAAAAAATGTACTCTTGCTGACCAATTATTCGGACTAACTGACCAATTATGACCAATTAGTGACCTATTAGATGCACTTTTTTTTATATCAAAATTCGCCAGATGGGGTGCCAAAATATGCAGATGACCTTGAAACTTATAAAAATATTTGTAAAAAATTTACTCTTGCTGACCAATTAATCGGACTAACTGACCAATTATGACCAATTAGTGACCTATTAGATGCGCTTTTCTTTTTATCAAAATTCGCCAGATGGGGTGCCAAAATACGCAGATGACCTTGAAATTTTTCATAACGCTTTAAAAAATGTACTCTTGCTGACCAATTATTCGTACTAACTGACCAATTATGACCAATTAGTGACCTATTAGATGCACTTTTTTTTATATCAAAATTCGCCAGATGGGGTGCCAAAATATGCAGATGACCTTGAAACTTATAAAAATATTTGTAAAAAATTTACTCTTGCTGACCAATTAATCGGACTAACTGACCAATTATGACCAATTAGTGACCTATTAGATGCGCTTTTCTTTTTATCAAAATTCGCCAGATGGGGTGCCAAAATATGCTGATGACCTTGAAATTTTTCATAACGCTTTAAATAATGTACTCTTGCTGACCAATTACTCGGACTATCTGACCAATTATGACCAATTAGTGACCTATTAGATGCAGTTTTTTTTTTAACAAAATTCGCTAGATGGGGTGCCAGCGGGGTGGAGCCCAGCTCTTCTACAATCTATATTTATATTTCACCATCGGAAGCAATATTTTTTTTCAGATGATTAATCAAATGACACTAAACTTTACGCCAATCAATTTTGGAGCACCTTATCGAATTTATGAAGACAAAATTGCTTTCCTATTACATATGTAACTTTACTCCAACACATTACCCTACGGAAAAGTCCACTAATTGGAAGATTCTCTCAATTGGTCGTTTTCAAACATCTTCAAATTAGAATACGTTGCTAACAGTCTGCAATTCATGCAAATGTCAAAAATGTCCTTATAATGGAAGTAGCGTTCCTTAAGTCAAGATTGTGCAATATGTCATAAACTGTGGATGAAGTTGTTGTCGTGTTATCTGGAAAAGTCGTTGTCATTTGAATTTTCATATGTTGCTACTCGTATAAATCTTTTTATCACTACTATGGAAGAAAACATCACAAGCTTCCTTTCATAAAAAAAAATCACTTACGAAAAAAACGAAAACTCCACTTGAAGCATGGCAAACAGAGACTACTTGTGTCGCATCCACATTTACATCTGTGCCTCTGAACAATGCAAGTGACACGGTAGCATAAAAAATATGCTTTGTAGACAGCGCAAAAGTGCATAGGAGTTATGTCAACAGTTACACATCTCTACAATAATGTATGTATACCGCAAACTATTTTGTCTGCTTAAAAGATTCTTGCAGGAAAATGAACGGATGTGCTCGTAACTATGCTAACAAAAATATAAGCATACGGATGCAAATTTAACATAAATATGCTGCACAGTTGTTTGGATACTTTGTTGGTGAAGGGAGCCTCTTGCATAAATAAGTAATCATGAGTATTACATTTACGGCATGTTATGTTCATAGGGACGTACAGTACTAAGTGAAACAATTTCATCCATAACCATTAGACAAAAACTTTTTGTTTATTATTTGGAAAACTATTAATTAATTTAATTTGAAAGTATTCTGATGTACTTTAAAACCTTTATCCATAAACATAATAAATAGATTTCAAATAGGAACTGTCCATTTTGGCGGAGCATTTCATTCATTGCTTATGTAAAATCGGCTGCTGATTCTGAAAATCAAAATTTTTTTTTTCTTTCACGTCGTTTTCGAGATATCGGTCACTTTCGGTTTTTGGACCAAAAAAAAAAATTGGTTCAACTTAATTACAAATATCTCAAGAAAAAATACATATACATATATAAACACATTACATGTCAAATTAAAGGTAATTAAATTTCCTAGAAATAATGCTCACATTACTTTTTCGTTGGCATAATAGTTTCGGCGAAAAAAATTGATTTATAAAAAAAATTTTTTTTTTTTTCGAAAAAATGAGAAAAAAGTAAAAATAAACTGCAAATTTTTTAAAGGAAAAAAAATTGGAAAAATCATTTTGTTTTTTTATATCATAGTCTATATATTTATGAAGAAAATAAGATACTATTTATGAAAATCGATTTTGAAATGGAAAAGTTATATAAAATTGGATAAAAAATGGCCGAATTCCGTTTTTGCCTATTTTTCCGTTTTTTTATGTGGGTAAGAATTTTTCGAACCCCAAAATGCAAATTTTTTAACGAAATTTTGTTATGTAGATACTGGTATATGCTAGAAAATAAAATGTTGGCTCCACTCCCCGAAGTGGGAAAAAAACCGCCATAACAAACCCAAATTCCCATTTTTGGCCATTTAGGGACGTGGGGCCAGTTCCGAAAGAATTTTAATCACCGCCATCGTGCTCAACATCCTCGAAAACGGGGGGTGACCAATATTTTACTGATAGAAGACGCGGAATATGCGATTTCATCATTTTGGGGGCGGTTTTTGTCCATTTTGAGGGGTGAGGCCAACTCCGTAAGAATTTTGAATACTGCTATCGTATTCAGCATTTTCGAAAACAGGGGATGACAAATGTTTTACTGATGGAATATGCGATTTCAACTTTTTTCTTTGGTCCAAAAACCGAAAGTGACCGATATCTCGAAAACGAAGTGAAAGAAAAAAAAAATAATTTGATTTTCAGAATCCGCA
The DNA here is from genome assembly GCA_963662105.1 of Meiosimyza platycephala. Classification (NCBI taxonomy): domain Eukaryota; kingdom Metazoa; phylum Arthropoda; class Insecta; order Diptera; family Lauxaniidae; genus Meiosimyza; species Meiosimyza platycephala. Next base: position 35,972,654 of record OY759209.1, on the reverse strand, counting down.
GCCGATTTTAAATAAGAAATGAATAGTTGCACCTAAAGTTTATAAATTTTTTAATTATTTGTAAACTAGTGTTATTAATTATAAGATTTTTATTAGCTTGTGGCCATTTTTATTCAATATTATATAACTTTTCCATTTCTTAATCGATTTTCTTAAATAGTATCTTATTTTCTTCATAGATATATTAACTATGATATAAAAAAATAAAATGATTTTTCCAATTTTTTTTTTATAAATTTGCAGTTTGATTTTGACAACTTCGAGGTATATTTGTGGTTATCAGTTTTTACGGACTCAGTATGATGTGAAATATGTGTAAAAATTGTAAATCAGAAAATTGCCACAAATTTGAGTATTGATTCATTGACACGAATGTTAAAAATGCTAAAAATTCTGACATACTTCCACTTTGCCCGTTCGAAACCTTACCTATTTTATAGTTTTCGGCCACGGCACTATGCGCAATCGATTGGGAATCTTTTTTTATCCAAAAAATGATATGTCAAACATTTTTTGTACCACCGATGCGATCTGGAGAAATATTTGATTAATAAAAGCAAGCATTTTCGTAATAGGAAAATAAAGATTTTTAGTTTATTTTTGTTCAAGAAACGCTAATATTTCACATTTGTCCATTTTGTAGGTTTTTTTCAGTTTTCGGCGGCAACTTTAAGTATTTTGTGAATCTGATTTTCGTGCTCCCTTATCTGTTTGTTGAAATTTTGCACAAGATCAATCGTTCTTTTTGCGGTGTCATTCACAATATGTAATTTTTGGGCCACAATCTTCGAATACTTGTACGATTCGTCATTTGGCCAGCGAATGGGGCCTTTTTCCAGAAAATCCTTGTTGTGAATGATGCCGCGGAAAGAGCAATTGGTCTTTGCAAAATTTCATCAAACAGATAATGAAGGACGAAGATCAGTTTTAAAAATTACTTTAAATGGCCGCCGAAAACTGAAAAAAATCTAAAAAATGGACAAATGTGAAATATTAGTGCTTCTTGAACAAAAACAAACTAAAAATCTTTATTTTCCTATGACGAAAATGCTTGCTTTTATTAATCAAATATTTCTCCAGATCGCATCGTTGGTACAAAAAATTTTTGACGTATCATTTTCTGTGTAAAAAAAGTTTCCCAATCGATTGCGCATAGTGCCGTGGCCGAAAAATATAAAATAGGTATGGTTTCGAACGGGCAAATTGGAAGTATGTCAAAATTTTTAGCATTTTTAACATTCGTATCAATGAATCAATACTCAAATTTGTGGCGATTTTCTGATTTACAATTTTTACACATATTTCACATCAAACTGAGTCCGTAAAAAATCATAGCCACAAATATACCTCGAAGTTGATATTTTTATTAATTAAAAGAAATAATACTAAAAAATCATCTTGAAAATGCACAAAAATCATACAAATCGGCCCACTGACACGCCTTCCAATGGTCCGATTCGGTTGAAATTTTGGTACAATAGCTCCATGGGCTAAAGATATATTTTTGGGCCTGAGCACCAAAAATCGGAACATGTATTGCATTTTGAACCACCCTAACGTACATGCATATCGCCACCTAACATCCAAAAAACCATAACCACAGTTTGTAGTTTTATACAAGAGAAGCAAAAAACGTATACTGGAAAATGTATTATTACAGTCTGTCTAGTATGTAATTGTTGGCAAAATAAATTATTTATTTATCTAATAATTATACAATAAGACAAAGTCTTTTATAGTACATCATTGCAATTGTGCAATGCAATTTTCACTTTAATATTAAATTAAAATAAGAAATGCATATACTTTTTGAAAAATTTTTATTTTATTCAATTCTTTTACTTATTCCTCATTAGAAAACAAAAAAAAAATTATTTGTTAAAAACAAAAAGAAAAGTTTATGGAATATAAAAGAAAACAATAGTCATTTCAGGGTGTCAAAGAATTCTTTACAAAATGCAAGGAACATATGTATAAAGAAACTAAAAAACTAATAAGAAAAAGATCATTACTTGCTATTTCCACTTCAAACATCAATCACAGCTTGTAGTCTTCGTGGAATAGCCGCAATAAGTTTTTATAAATCCTACCGCGTGTGAACTGCTCAAATGTTTTTTGCTTTTTTTTGTAGAATTTGTTAGCTGAAAATGGCATAGCAATATAATCAGGTACTTTATTTGCATAAAATATTTGTATATTTATAAATAACATAAGGACTGTCCCAGAAAAAACTTAAGGTTTGTTTTTTAGTTATAAAAAAATACCCAGTAACTTTTTTGTTTGTTTCTCTTTTTTTATTAATATGTAATAGGTTGTGTTCAGAATATAAATAACTAAAAACTAATTAACAATTTTTTTTCTATAAAAATTTCTTACTTTTTTCTTAAGGCCCTTCATTAAATTTTGCACAGTTGTTTCATCGACACTACGGTACGATCTTTTCCACTTTATTCTGAAGTCTTGTAAGTTTTTTGCAGTCCTAACACTATTTTTCTCAATTATGCGTAGCTCTGGGCAGTTGGGCGGATTTGCTATTTTTGGTACAAAATTGATCTTTTTACTTTGATATCGTGCCATCGTAGCTTTAGAGTAATGAGAGGTTGCTAAATCAGGCCAGAGCATCACTGTACCCTCATCTGCACAAATAAATGGTGGACAACGTTTTTCGAAGCACTCGTCAATACAAACTTTGGAATTGATTGTGCCTTGCGTAACGAAGAAGCTGCTGCTGAGGCCACAGATGCATATGGCCTGCCAAACCATATAATCCTTCGGAAATTTCGAAAATTTTTTTTTTTAATTTACTAGGTACATGCTCCTTCTTTGGTACATGCTCCTTATTCGTGCCCAGGTAGCTGCTTAAAATTTAATTTAACGTAAGCTTCGTCGTCCATAACACACTAATCAAATTTAGTCAGGCATTTTTCATACAATTTTCGGGCTCGCATCTGAGCCATCAACTGCTTTTCATCAGAACGGTCTGGTACTTTTTAAACTCTATATGTCTTTTGCTGACTTTTCTCCTTTATCTTTTGTACAGTAGATTTTGATGTACCTGCTCTAGCCGTCATATCTCGCACTGAGGTGTTGGAATTTTGCCTAAAAAGGCGCTTTCCTTCGCCGCTACCTTTGGGTTAGAAAATTCTGGTTTTCTGCCTGAACTTTTTTTTGGGCAAACAGGTAGACCCTTTTTATATTTAGAAATAACCATAAAGAGTGTTTTATCTGATGCACCAACTATTTTTGCCATAGTTGAATATTTTAATTCTGGATTTTGCAGGTATGTGGACAAAATCAATTCGCGGACCTTTGTTGCTTGCTAGATATCTTTGTCGTTAGAAGAGCTATCTTCAAGTGTTATACATCATATCAAACGTCACTTTATGTCGAACAAATATTGTGTCTTTTTAGACCTATAAGATTATCATGTAGAGCAGGGGTTCTTAAATTTATGTAGTCCGCGGACCCCTTATCGAGCTAAATTTTTTTTGCGGACCCCTTCCCAACCCTAGACATTTGACATCGTTCATAAGCTTAATTTCTGGCTCAATAATGACCCGGACAGTCTGGTTTTTGAAAGCTTTGTCCGATTATAAAACTCACCCAGATAGGCATAAAATGTCCGATCATCTGACGAGGTTAAGGAACGAAGTAGTTTTACTTTGCTTTAAGTTTTCCAGTTTTTAAAGGTGTTTCCAACACTTTCCGTTTGTTGAAGGTCCAAAATAAATATTGATATTGATACCATATATCTCTGTATTTTAACAAATCTTACGCATTTATAGAGGCAAACATTTTTTATTAGGATTTTCATGTAATTAAAAAACAAAATGAATAAAAATTGTGAAAAGTAAAAGAATTAAAAAATTTACAAGTCAAAATATGTACATTAAACTCAAATATTAAGACAAATATTTTGTGGTCAAAATAAAGCTAAGAAAATAAGTTATGTTTTTTTTCATAGCTGTTTTAATAAATAATAATAAAGCTTAAAACGAAAATTAATTGAACATAAAATTAAAATGAAAATTATTTTTTTGTTGACTATTTGTTATTTGACATGCGAAATTTGTTATATTTTCTTCTGTAGAAGTTTTTACTTAATGAGATGAATGATGTTGTTTTCTTGAAACCAAATCCACAATGTCGGGCTCTATATTCGAAATTTTTATCCTCAGGTCTGCTTCTACACTAAGCTTGTTTCTATACTTTGATTTTATATATAATAGTACCGAAAAAGTCTGTTCACACAAATAAGTTGTGCAAAACAGAATCAAGTTTTGGAGAGCCTTATTTGCAAGTGCAGGGTAATCGGATTTTAGGAGTAACCAAAAGTTAGTTAGTTCAATTTTATTGAACTTAAGTTTCAAAGCCGTATCACAAGAGATATCCACGAGCATATCTTGCTGTAATGTCGATAATTTCTTAGCATAACTAACATCTGTGTTGAATGGATCCCTGATCCAGTCATTGCCAGAATCAGGACAGGGAAAATATTTTCGGAAGCTGCTTTTTAAAGTCATTAAATGTTCGACAAACAGGAGCCGCGTTTCATTGTCAAGCTCTTTATTAGAAACTTCTATAAAATCGCTGAGTGTTGGAAAAGACTCATATACACACCTTTGAATGCGTTTTGACCATAATTCGATTTTTTTTATAATCGCTTCTATTTTATCTTCAACTTTAAATTTATTTACAGCTGCACCTTGTAGGCTCAAATTCAGCTCATTCAAATAACAAAAAATATCAGTCAAGTAAGCAACCTTAGCTAACCAGAGAAAATCATTAAAACATTCTTTCAGTTCGAATTTCGTGTCCATTAAAAAAAAATCTTATTTCGTCACGAAGTTCAAAAAGGCGACTGAGTACTTTCCCACGTGACAACCAACGTACTTCTGTGTGTAATAATAGTTGTTTATGTTGACTCCCCATCTCCTCGCACAAAACTTTGAAAACACGGGAATTAAGTGGGCGAGCCTTAATGAAATTGACAACTTTAACGACTTCATCCAATATTTTTTTCAAATCTGTTGACATATTTTTAGATGCTTACGATTCCCTGTGTACGCAGCAATGGTTCCAAACGACTTGAGGTGCTATACCTTTAATAAGAGCAATCAACGCAGTTCTTCTTCCTGACATTGCATGAGCACCGTCAGTGCAAATCCCAACACATTTTGACCACTGGATTCCATTTTCGGTTATAAAATGATTCAAAGTATTAAATATGGCCTTAGCTGTAGTACACGATGGTAGGGAATCACAAAATAATAAATCCTCTTGTATTTTAAATTCAAATTCATATCTAATAAATGCTAACAAATTAGCATTATTAGAGACATCGGTACTCTCATCTAATTGTAGTGAGTAATATTGACTTTTAAGCACTCTTGAAATTAATTGCTCTTTTATATTGCAGGACATATCTTCAATTCTATTCTTGACCGTATCTTTTGATAAGGAAATCAAATTTAAATCTTTTGCAGCTTTAGCCCCCAACATTGTATTTGATATTTTTTTTGCAGCAGGAAGAATTAGTTGTTCTGCTATATTGTGGGGTTTTCCAGCTTTTGCTACTAGTAGGGATGCTTCATATGATGCTTTTACTGCTTTTTTATTGATACTTCCAGTTGCGGTATTTTGAATAAGACTTTGACTGGAAACAAGTTCTTGTTTTTTGATATTAAAGAAATCGACAGACTTACTAATGTGCTCGCTATGCTTTGTTTCCAAATGACGTCGGAGTTTGGCGGGTTTCATGCATTCATTTGATAAACTTTCGCGACATAACAAACATAAAGGCCTTTCTACATCTTCTTTGCTTACAGAAGTAAATCCAAATGATAAATACTCATTACAGTACTTTCTAGTTTTACGTTTCTTGATGGAGGTTGATGGTCCCTCATCTGAATCGCTTTCACCTACATCTTGTTTGAGTATAGATCCTGTTTTTAGCCAACGATCCATTTTAAGACTCAAATTCTGAATTAAAGTATAGCTACAAAAATATAAATGACGAATAGCGTTTTTAAAATATATAATACAAAATAGAGTTGGGTCAAATACTTTTTAAAAGGATTTAATATGATGTATGTAACAGCTGCAGCCAGGAAAATTGAACTCGTAGCTGGGAGAAGTAATCGGAAATTAATCACAACTGAAGACACCACACGTACGTGTATGTAACACACAGCACACAGAAATGAAATAAAAATATATTTCTTAAATTGAAACGCGGAAAAATTGTTCTATTCAAAAACTCAAAATTTGAATATCAACGCGTACTTTGTTTTTTTAGAGTTAGATGCTGGACATCTTGGGTTTGAACAAAAGTAAATGCACACTTTGTTTTTTAAAAATATAGTATATGCAATCATTTAAAAACTCATGGCCATGTAGAATTTTTTTGTAAATGAATTATTTGAATAAAGCGAACAGTTTGATGATATAAAATTATTGATGTCAAAATTGTTTCGCGGACCCCTGGAATGGACCACAGTTTAAGAATCGCTGAGGTAGAGTATAATCTTAAAGGTGTTATCTTCGGCCAGGCCGAAACTCACATACCCTACACTGCACTGAAAGTACTTTTCAAATAAATGTTAAAAATACGTTGAAAAGGTTGAAGAAGTCGAAAATAATGTAATAAGGTTCAAGGAGGGTGAAAAGTGTTGAAACAGTTGAAAAAAATTCAAAAAGTCTAAAATATATGGAAACCATTGCAGACACTGAAAAGAAATTGAAACAGTCGAAAAAATGTTGAAAGTGGTTAAAAAACTCAAAAATAATTGCAAGAAATTGAAAAATGTTCAAACAATTCAAAATTCGTGAAAAAATAAATAAAATGTCGAATAAAGTTGAAAAAGTGGAAATATGCATATGGAATATATTTTGAAAAGTTAAAAAGTTGGAAAAGTCAAAATAATGTGGAAAATGTCGAAAAAAATAGAATAGAAATGCAGAAAACCAAATATGCCACGCCCACTTCTCCAACTCCGCCTGCTTTTGGTTCAATAAATTATATTCATCATTAACATCCAAATACTAAATTTTAGCAAAATAGCTTGTATAGTTTGCTATATATAAGTTAATTAACCATAAAATTTAGGGCGGTGACACACCCACTGATACAATTGAGAGTGATTTTGATCCAGAAATAGTTTTCCATACACAAACCTCTTACCAAATTTCAGTATGATTGCTAATATATTTCGATAGATATGCGACATATGGTATTTTACTTGTATGGGAGGTGCCACGCCCAGTGGTGCTACTTCGCCCGCTTTAGATGCTGAAATACCTTACAGCAAGTAAACCACTTACATCGAATTTCATGCCAATTGCAGCAATAGTTCTCTTAAAATATCACTTCCAACTTTATGTTAATATGGAAGGTGCCACGCCCACTGATTAAATCCCGTTGAAATTGATTTTATTTTATAGCTTATAATAATTGACATCTATGCACCAAATTTTATGAAGACTACTCTCATTGCACACTATCTATAGCAGGGGTTCTTAAACTTATGTAGTCCGAGGACCCCTTATCGAGCTAAATTTTTTTTGCGGACCCCATCCCAACTCTAGACATTTGACATCGTTCTAAGCTTTATTTCTGACTCAATAATGACAAAGACACTCAGGCTTGCCAACCGATATCAAACTCAACCAGACATAAAATGACCGGTTATCTGACCGTTGAAGGAACGAAGAACTTATATTTTGCTTTAATTTTTCCGGTTTTTAAAGGTCTTTTCAACACTATGTATGTCCAGTTTTTGAAGATCCAAAAGTTGAAAAGCATGCAGACACTACTTTCTAATAAATATTGATACCTATACCATATATCTCTCTGCATTTTAATAAATCTTGCGCATTTATAGAGGCAAACATTTTTTATTAGGATTTTCATGTAATTGAAATACAAAATGAATAAAAATTGGGGAAATGTAAAAGAATTAAAAAAGTTTCAAATCAAAATATTTACATTAAACTCAGACAAATATTTCTTGGTCAAAATAAAGCCTAGCAAATAATTTGGGGAAATTGGGGGAATGTAAAAGAATTAAAAAAGTTTCAAATCAAAATATTTACATTAAACACAGACAAATATTTCTTGGTCAAAATAAAGCCTAGAAAATAATTTGTTTTTTTTCATATATTTTTTAATAAATAATATAATAATAATAAAGCTTAAAATGAAAAATAATTTTTTGATGACTATTGGTCGTTTTATAAGCGAAATTTGTTATATTTTCTTCTGTAAAAGTTTTTACTTAATGAGAACGATGATGTTGTTTTCTTGAAACCATATCCACAATGTCGGGCTCTATATTCGGAAGATTTATTCTCAGGTCTGCTTCTACATTAAGCTGATTTCTATACTTTGATTGTATATATAATAGTACCGAAAAGCCTGTTTACACAAATACGTTGTACAAAACGGAATCAAGTTTTGGATGCCCTTATTTGCAGAGAATTCGGATTTTAGGAGTAACTAAAAGTTAGTTAAATTTCATTGAACTTTAGTTTCAAAGAAGTATCGCAAGAGATAGCCAGGAGTATATCATGCTCTAATGTCGATAATTGCTTAGCAATACCAATACTAACGTCTGTGTTGAATGGATCCCTGATCCAGTCGTTGCCAGAAACAGGACAGGGAAAATACTTCCGAAAGCTGCTTTTTAGAGGCATTAAATGATCGATAAAAAGTAGGTGCGTTTTATTATCGAGCACTTAATTAGAAAATTCTATAAAATAGCTGAGTGTTGAAAAAGACTCATACTTTTGAATGCGCTTTGACCATAATTCGTATTATTGTAATCGCTTCTATTTTAAACAGCTCAACACAGTTGGGACTTGTGATTTAGCTTCTGTGTCAAATCGCACCAAAAAATAGAATTTGTTCTATTTCTCTGCGATAAATTTTCTATTGTCAATTTTGTACGCACTATTAACGTATAGAAAAAATATGGACGATATCGAACGTCCCAATTGTGTTTAGCTCTTCACTTCAACGTTAAATTTATTTGAAGCTGCACTTTGTAGGCTCAAATTAAAATTTACAAAAAGTGATGATGTTATCAAACAGTGGGAAGAGTGGAAACAGTTAGGTGCTGGGCATCCCGGGTTTACACAAAAGTAAATGCACACTTTGTTTTTTAAAAATATATGCAATCATTCAAAAAGCCATCTTCATGTAGAATTTTTAATGAATTTGTTATTTAAATAAAGCGAAAAGTTTGATGATGTAAAAGTGATGTAAAAATTGTTTCGCGGACCCCTGGAATGGCTTCACGGACCCCCAGGGGTCCGCGGACCATCAGTTTAAGAATCGCTGATCTATAGCATTAAACGTGTTTTGCTTATATGGGAGGTGCCACGCCCACCGGTTCTATTGTGCCAAATTTTCGTAAGAAGATACCTTTTAGCAAGTATATCTGCGATACCAAATTTCATGACGATTACGTTGTTAGTTCTCTAATTATAACTTTTATAAATATTGTGGGCTGTGCCACGCCCTTCAACAAGTTTTCCAGTATACTGATTAAGCTTGTATTGATGACTGCTCTTAGTAGCATCATCCCTAAAATTTTTATGAAAATCGAATATGCCAATTTTGAATTATACGAAATCAAAATTTTTAATTGTTAAAAAGTGCCACGCCAACTTTTCCCATTCCGCCCACTTTTATCACAATTCAAGATATATATGATCTGTATCCGTGTACCAAATTTCATCACAATATCTTACACGGTTTACGAGTTATGGCGTTATAAATGTTAAAATTTAGGGCTGTGCCACGCCCCTTTAAGAACCTCTGCAAACTTAAAACCTAGCCCAATCTTAATCTTGTTCACATGTTCACCAAATCACCAAGTTTCATCAAAATTGCAGAAACTTTTTTCTAAATGGGCTGAGGTATATTTACATAGAGTATGGGCGGTAGGCGTGGTCGTGACCCGATTTTGCCCATTTTTATATGCTAGCTGCTTGCAAGAAGGTGTGACCTGTGTGCCAAATTTCATTGAATTAGCTTGCTTAGTTTTCCCGTAAACGTGATTTCAACAGACAGACAGACGGACATAGCTATATCGACTCAGGTGGTGACGCTGATCAATAATATATATACTTTTCTATACCTGCCACGCCCCCTTCTATGCGTTACAAACAGAATGACAAAGTGAATATACCCTCTGTGTAGAGTATAAAAATAAAAACGTAAGTTTTTTCTGTGACAGTCCTTACTTAAAACCAGAAGGGTAAAGTTTGTTTTTCCAGAGCTAGTAAGTTAATTTTTTTTTTTACAGATACATCAATAATTGTACATTGAATTGGTCTCGTGCCATTGACAACTTATTGGTGGGATTCTCAATTTAGAATTTAACCAATTTTTAGTAAAAATTAAAACTTTACCCGTCTGGTTCTAAGTCCATCAAATATCTATATCATTTTATTAATTAAAAACACTTTATTTAGTATTTTTTTTAATTAAAGATTATTTAATCGAACTTACAGTCATTAAGCAAAGACCAATATTGTAAATTTTTACTTATTGATCAATGCTATTTTTCAACAAACATGACAAAGATAACAAATGGAATAATTTTAACTTGGTAATTGGTGACATGTTTCGGCTATTACCAATAGCCTCATCAGACCAGTTTGGTTAATTCTGTACATGGACTCGAACCCCTGAGCGTTCATGCATTGCAGTTGCATATTTTGCGACGGCCGCTCTAACACTTGAGCTACTGAGGGACTTGTCATGAGGTGTACAGAGAGCGCATATTCCATTTGTCATAAATCATAGCATGCCTTTAGGCCGACGGTCTAACGGCTATGGCAACAAGCGAGAAAGTGACAAAGGATGACAAATGGAATATGTGCAAGCTGTGTGAAAATTGTAATTATTTTTATAAGGAAAATAATATAGATATTTCTTTTTTACGTAATTTTTATTTTAGAAATTTCAGTGAAACAAAGGTGTGCATTACTAAACTGAAGGAGATCAGTTCTAATAAATTAACTGAATTTAATAATTTCTTCGCAACGATGAAAATATTAGCGTCCACTCAAAAAATGAGCAATGAACGCAGCAGCAGCAACTACAACAGCAGCAACAACAAAATCTGTAGCTATAACAACAATATTAGCGACTGCAGCCACAATAGCAGCAACAGCAACCAATAGAATATTAGTAGCAAAAGCACCAATATTAACGATAACAACAATAACAGCAACAAATGCATCCACAATATCAGCTGCATCAACAACAAAAGCTGTAGCAACAACAATAAAACTAAATTCAACATAAGTTGCGGCAAAGATATCAAAAATTCTAGCAAAATAAAAATAAGTCATATAGAATATCACCAAATTGTTGATGAGATATCTTTGCACCTTAAACCAGATTATTTGTTCTTTATGAAAGAAAAATAAGAATCTGTTACTAAATGCATATTGTCCGCTAAGGGGAAAAACTGCAAAAATTTTCTTCACAAAATAAAGTTCGTTTGCATACACCCCAACTGCCGAAGGTTTTATTTGTATAGACCTCAATGGATAGATAATAACGGTTTTCTAGAACTGGTTTTAAGAATAAATAGAAGGAAACAAATGCCCTTTGCAAGTTCAAGGAATAAAACGCAAATTTATAAGAGAACAGGTCTTTAAAATGTATCCGCAAGAATATAGAGAAAAATGCGTTAAAACTGCGAAAATGGATATATTAAAGGGAGAAAAGAATTTACTAGATATAATATCAGATGACAATTCAAAGAAAGGCCCTACTGGATAATGGTTTTCATAAATATGATTTCTATGACGTTCTTCTAATGATGGAGAAAGAAAAAATCGGTAAAGATAAGTACATACGATTGACTGCAAAGGAGTTAGATATTCATCTGTACAGCGATAGGCAAATAAACTGTTTGAAGTTTGCAAAAGATTTGCAAGTATTGGGTCACTTGGATGCCACAGGGGGAATTGTGAGGTACTTAAAAGAGGCAAATAAGATTATTTACTACTATGCTTTAGTCGTCAAAACCCCTAATAGCCGTACGTTCGCGATATCGGAACGAATATCATCAAAGCATGATCAAACGTCGATATTATATTGGCTTAGTACTTTTAAAAGTAAATGCGTAGAGTTAAGTGCATGGCCAATATTTACAACAATTGTAACCGATTTTAGCTGGGCATTTCTTAATGCAGCTTGCAATTTTTACAACTGCATGGAACTATTGGACTATATAAGTGTAATTCATGAAACTGTTGAAGAAGGAATCAACAGTGTAGATGGAAGATAGTACTTAAGGTGTGCGTAGCACATTATCAGCATAATGTGACTTGCGAAATAGGTAAATACTTTAAAGGATCTATCAAAGATAGTAGATTAAACGAATTGTTTAATGATTTAAATGAGCTATCTGTTGATCCGGAATATTCAAAAGTTTATCTACATGAAGAAAACTATAATCAAGTTGACTATACAAATGCTCAGTCGAAAATAGTCTGTTTTATAAAAAATTTGATTAAATTCACCAAGCTGTGTTGAACGAATTAGGCAGCATGAAATTTGATAATATATCAAACACATACCATTCACCAGAGTTCCTAAAACTTTTTCAAAAATTATATGTTCCTTACTTTCCTTTATGGAGCAATATAATTAATGATGGAAAAAAGTATAACTTCGAACCCGCAAAGCACATTACTAATGGAAGGTTAGAAGGTCATTTCAAAAATGTGAAATGCAACATTATTGGGTCAAATGATATGCTCGGGGGCTTACAAGTAAATATAGGAAGGTTAATAAGACTTTTAAAAGTTAAAAGAGAATTTATCTGTCTAGAAACAGAACATGTAATTCCAAAACGCCGCTGTACCAAGGGAAGGATTAAAGCAGTGAAAGATGAAGTAAAGACGTTTGGTAAAGATGGCAAAGCAAAAGCTAGACTTTTAAGAAAATGGCATAGTGACAAATAAAAGCCGATACGCTGCACCAAATGAATTAGAATTCTTAGTGTGCCTTCAAACGGGTCGATCTTTCAATATAGGTCATTGTCATAAATATACAAATCGGTCAGACTATGTTAAATTAATAATTAATTATTAATACAACTACTGATAGTTTAGATATGTAGCGTAATGACCGTTACATGAGCTACTTCATTAATATATATTTAGAAGACGGAAAAAGACGGGACATTCTTATTTTAGATGCTCCGATTTCCGATAAATTTATTATGAACTCCAAGATAACATCAGATAACGAAATAATGGTGTTAGAAGAGTATTTTCCATTTTACTTAAAGTTGACTAAAAACATAAATATTTTAATATTTCAGAAAGATTCCAATAAAAGATTCCATTAATTCATGGCATAGGTCAGATGAAGATAAAGCAGAGGCATTTGCTATATACTTAAAAGAAGTATTCACACCATTTAATTATATTGATGCTTCTCATGAAAGGGAAGTGATGTACTTTTTGGATATTCCATGCCAAATGGATCTTCCAATAAGGCATATTCTCTTATCAGAAGTAATAGAGGAATTGGCAAAGTGTAACAACAAAAAGAGTCCAGGCTACGATCAAATAGATAGCACGGTACTAAAGCACCTCACTGAGAAGTCCTTGCGAGGTCCTACTATTAGTTTTAATGCCATACTGAGGCTTCAGCACTTTCCAACTGCCTGGAAATGTGCAGAAATAATTATGATACCAAAACCAAAGGAACCAGACAATTTAGTTAATTCATATCGCCCCATAAGTCTACTGGTAACTTTCTCGAAAGTATTCGAAAGAGTTATTTTACGAAGACTAATGCCAGTATTGGAAAATTTAAAAATAATTCCTGACCAACAGTATGGGTTTCGCAGAAACCACGGAACTCCAGAACAATGTCATAGAGTGTTTAACAAAATAAATTTAGCGCTCGAACAAAAAGAATATTGCTCAGGGGTATTCCTTGATGTGCAACAAGCATTCGATAAAGTCTGGCTTCCAGGGTTGCTACACAAATTAAAGAAGTATTTATCTGCACCATTTTTCTTTCTACTTAAATCTTATTTAAAAGATAGACACTTTTATGTTAGGGTTGGTAATGAACATTCAAATATTTATGAAATTAATTCAGGTGTACCACAGGGTAGTGTTTTGGGGCCAATTCTTTACTCAATCTTCACGTCGGATATACCAAAAAATAACAATGTTACTTTAGCAATATTCGCTGATGACACTGCAGTGCTAACTTCAAACCAATTACCCTCTGAATCTTCCACCATACTACAAAATTACTTATTTCAACTTGAAGCTTGGCTGAATTAATTCAGATAAATCTGTTACTTTTGCCCTTAAAAAAGGTGACAGTCCGCCTATAAACATTTTCAACACAAGGTTAAAATACCTACGCTTGCACTTCTATAGAAGACTTACCTGGAAATATCATGTAAGAGCGAAAAGGGAGCAATTGAATCTAAAACTGAGAAGTCTCTATTGGCTTCTGGGTCAGAAATCAGTACTGTCATTTGAACGGCATGTAATTCTAATATTGAAATTATACAGCGGTTTCAATCAAAAACTTTAAGGTTAATAGCCAAGGCTCGTTGGTATGTGTCAAATAACACCATTCATCGAGATTTACAAATATGCTTCGTGAAAGATGAAATAAAAAAGTTCAGTGAGAGATATAAAGCCAGATTAAAAACACATCCCAATCCTTTAGCATTAGCATTACTACAAGCCCCAACTTCAAACCGACTTAAAAGAAAAAACATTAAATTTGTGAACTAGGATGTTAAATTAACGTTTATATAAACTAGTATGTAATTATGTTTCTATAGTATAAATTAACAAGTAATTATGTAAATATGTATCTTACTTATCACTAAATAATGTGTTCCGAAATGGAATAACACACACATTTGTTTGCATCTTTATATTAACATCATATTTATATATTATCTATTAATAAGACAGCGTGTAAATTTAACTTGAATAAAAAAAAAAAAAAATGTATTTTGGCCCACACGGAAAATTAGCAAAGAAAGATCGACAAGAAAATTTTCAATGGGGATTCAAGCAGTTAACTATTAAATACAACACCAAGGCAAAATAGAACGATTGGGAAATATATTTAGAAACAGGAGGTTGGATATTTGAAGTCTCTCTCTGTATTTTGCCAGTTGTACAAAATTATGTATGCAACAGATCCCTGAAGCAATTTTTTCCAAAAATATATATTGAAAAACATAAGCAGAAATGTGTTTAACACGATCAAAACCCAACAACGACTTTTGCACATATTGCAGTTGTGAAAATGATATTAAAGGTGGAAAACAGGATTGGGTGCTCTGCGACAACTGTAACTACACAATACACCAGAGTTGTGCAAGACTTCAACACAAATTACAAAATGTTTCTTTTGAGGATGTGGAATTCGTATGCTTAGCATGTAAGCAATAAAAAACCAAAGCTTAAGTATGGTGTCGTTATTATAGAAAAGTATTCAATTTATAACATAATATTACTGTTATTACTATAGTATTATAAGTCTCAACTTTATACATATGTATATAATATTGCTTATTTCATTTTATATTTTTGAATAATTTATTATATTTATTCCACACTTTGAAGAATATTAATTCTATAAAGGTGAAATATGCCTACTGGGGAACCGAACACCTGCAAGAAAAAAACGGTAACTCGCCAATTTGCATACCTCATGGGCGGTGTGGAAAAATTTATGTTAGTATGTAGGAGTTTGTCGATTGTAAGCAACTTTTCAACGAATGTGTCTTGGTCTACGAAAAAGAACCTATCGTGCAAAAACAAACTTTCGAGAAAACAGCTGTTAAAGTAAAGAAGTCGATAATGATGTGCTCGCACGTTGCTATGACAATCGTTTATTTATATAATAAATAAAAAAGTTAGAAATACATACAGTCGTGTCTTAATATAGTGAACACCCTATATAGTCAACACCTTGATATAGTGAACACCAAAATTTTTACTTTTACCCGAAAAAGCGGTCCAAAAGTCAATTTCTGAACGAAAGAAGCAAACATCTATTCGCGAATACTTCCAATAAGCATTTGTATGTTTCTATTTTCATACAAATTTATTCTAATTAACTCATTTACATATACAAATGTTTATTTTGGGCAAATAAGACGAGTTTTTGACCAAAATATGTTAACCTTGATACAGTGAACAACCTGGATACTGTGAACAGGCCTTGCAAAAACTAGTTCACTATATCCAGACATGACTGTATGGATTATTTCCATTAAAAAGAACATAATTTTTTTAATCAAAATTTTCTTTATGTGTATTTTAATCAAGAATTACAAATTTTCTTTCATCTGCAAAAATTATAATATATGACCGCTATCCCAGTACATCAAACAAGCCAAGCAAGCTAGCAAGCTCCGCCTTAACAGTCACGTATCTATCCGACTTTGCGTGGGGGGGCAAACAAATTTTACTTTACAGTATTGGCCAAAACTTAAGCACCCGCTTAGTACATTTTTTTCAAATCATAAATTTTTTGTGAAAACGAAGTTTTCGAACCATGTTGTGAATTTATTATATATATTAATACCTTTATTATTGACATAAAAAAATTTCTGATAAATTCATTGTCTCATAAATAAAAAGTTATTCACAAAGGATCACTTTAAGCCAGAAAACTTAACGGGCAAAACTAAAACACCTCCTTTTTTATGGTAAGTAAAAATTTTTAAAATTAGTACTAAATTGCAAACCCTTTATTCTGGACGACACAAGCACATCTCTTTGGTATAGAGGAAACTACATTATTAATGATATCCTGCAATATCCCTTCCCAGGATATTTTCAAGGATTGAAACAGATCTGCCGCAGTTTTGCAATTTTCAATCTTGATTTTCAAGTTAACGATCTCCTACAAGTTCTCAATAGGATTCAAATCGGGGCAGTTCAACTAAGAAATGCAATTCTATTACTCTGAACACAGAAAAAACAGAATTGGTAAAATCAAAGGATTGCAATTCTATGAATAAATTTTTCTGGAATTCAACTATTCATTCATTAAAGAAAAACTTTGCAAAATCGAAATACTTTCTTCTTTGGATTTTCAAATTCAAACTATCTGATTTAACAACAAAATTAGTAAAATCAATTCAAACTTTGGAATTTTTAACCTGCTTTTTATAATTCATAATATGTTTACATAATAAACATAATATATCTGCAAATAATTCTTCAATTTATCCAATTTTTTCTCTTATGCTCCCAAACCCTAATTTGCCAAATGGTAAAAATAATTCTGAGATTTATTTAATTCATTCTATGTTTGCACCAAATTTACGAATTGTTATCTTCAATACTGCCGGAAAAAATTCGCTAACGCCAGATATATTTATTTAATTTAACTAATTTATTCGTTGAATTTCCCAAATCTTTAAATAATCTTTCTAATTAAAATTCGTTGATAAAACCAAAAAATTAATTGAAGCAAAGAATGTTTTTGTTGAATCAAAGATTGACAAACTAAATATTTGGAAAATTAACAAATGTTTTTCTGAAACCAACTAATTTATTTGAAGTTTCAACAAAAACTGTAGGTTGGCAAATAACAAATCATGTTTTGTTACATCAGAGAAACTGTTTCCAAACAGTATTTAATTGAACTTACAGTCATTAAGCAAAGGCCAATATTGTAAATTTTTACTTATTGATCAATGCTATTTTTCAACAAACATGACAAAGATAACAAATGGAACAATTTTAACCTGGTAATTGGTGACATGTTTCGGCTATTACCAATAGCCTCATCAGACCAGTTTGGTTAATTTCTGTACATGGACTCGAACCCCTGACCGTTCATACATTGCAATTGCATATTTTTGCGACGGCCGCTCTAACGCTTGAGCTACTGAGGGACTTGTCATGAAGTGCACAGAGTGCGCATATTCCATTTGTCATCTTTTGTCACTTTCTCGCTTGTTGCCATAGCCGTTAGACTGTCGGCCTAAAGTCATGCTATGATTTATTTTTCGAAATTGTGGTGTTGCCAGCCACATATTTTTTGAAATTCGGCGTGTTCTCCATATGGTTTTTAAGAAAGTTGATTTTAGCGACTTATTATTTTATAATTAAACATTATTTAATCCAGCAAGAAAGTGACATAAGATGACAAATGGAATATGCGCACTCTGTGCACCTCATGACAAGTCCCTCAGTAGCTCAAGTGTTAGAGCGGCCGTCGCAAAATATGTGATTGCAATGCATGAGCGGTCAGGGGTTCGAGTCCATGTACAGAATTAACCAAACTGGTCTGATGAGGCTATTGGTAATAGCCGAAACATGTCACCAATTACCAGGTTAAAATTATTCCATTTGTCATCTTTGTCATGTTTGTTGAAAAATAGCATTGATCAATAAGTAAAAATTTACAATATTGGTCTTTGCTTAATGACTGTAAGTTCGATTAAATAATGTTTAATTATAAAATAATCAGTCGCCAAAATCAACTTTCTTAGAAACTGTTTCTATGACTGTAAATCATACAAAAAATTCATTGAAATCGCACACGAAATTGTTTGATATCATAGACTCTTTTGTTTTCTGTGTACAGACTAAACCGCTATTGACTATATATTATAGCTTCGCCAGCCACAGTAATTCTACATAAAAGTTAGGGTAAGTGGGCGGTGTATTTACATCCGACAGTATGTCGAACACTGACCTCATGGCGGCCTTCGGCCGCGAGTCAGTCTATATTATGTCCAACACCGGCTTCGTAAAATACCAAAAATTTTTTGATCTGGGCAATGTGCCCTTTTTTTTGGGTGTTAATAAACTTTTTTCCAAAGTTTTGAGCAATATGACTATCGTTGGGCGTAATGACATTGCTTCATTTGGGCATTGTGACAAATCAATAGTGGTATAACACCCAAAAATGTCATAGAGCCCAAAATTTAAATCGAAAATGTCACAATGCCCAAACAATTCCGCAACAATTTATATGGGAAATGTTAACCGAATTTGGGCGTTATGGTTTTGGGCGTAATAGACTAAGAGCTGGCAACATAAAAATGAACCGATCGACTATACTCGTGATTTTTGTTTTATAAATTCCCAATGACATTGTCAAAACAAGCGTCCATTTTGTAGAAGTCTCATTGGAGGGGGAGAGCGTGTGTGGTCGGTCAAACGTGTCAAATTTCGAAAAATAGTTCATAGCTCTCCCGGAAAAAAAATATAATAGGACCTGGTTATACATATGAACCCTCTACGGGTCACTCCGGGGGAGCTATGAACTATTTTTCGAAATTTGGCACGTTTGACCGACCACCCACGCTCTCCCCCTCCAATGAGAAGACTTCTGCAAAATGGACGCTTGTTTTGACAATGTCATTGGGAACTTATAAAACAAAAATCACGAGTGTAGTCGATCGGTTCATTTATATGTAGTCAGCTATCCGTCTATTATGATGCAACGCCAAGCTTTCCCTTCTGGAGCGTAAGTATGCGAATCATCATTTTCGGCATTAACACGAATCATGCGGCCACATCGGATAGGTATGTTTACTGATAGATTGAATAATTTATCGTCTTGAGTGTATAGAGCTGGACATGGTTTTGAAAAGATTCAATGCACCGAAAGATCGCAGAGTAGTTATTTCAGAAAGATATTTATTGTTAGTGTTGTAGAAAAAAAAAGTATAAACCTAGTATAAGCTATAAGAATTATTCTAAATGGCTTTTGTTTTTGACTTTTCCTTATGTTTTCATAAAAAACGTGGTAAGAGCAAATGAGGCGAGTGGGGTGGGGGGGGGGGTGAAGCCCTCCTATTCTCTGGGTGGGTGCGGGCCTGCCAACAGATGATCTTCATATTGAAAGTATAAATAAAAGAGACATATTTAAATCTTCAAAGACAATTTTAGCAGAAATTGGGAACGCGGTTAGCGCCGACGACATTTACTAAAGGCTAACCTACATGGGCGCATAGCTACAAAAGATTCGTTGCTACGAAAAAAAAATTGAGCATGAGGCTAAATTTTGCAAGGGATCAAGAAAACTGGTCATGACCTGAACGAGAGAAAAAGTGGCGTAATATCTTAAGGAGACATGAAACTATGATTGATTTATTTAGCAATGATTCAGAAAAGAATGTGCGACGGCCTAAAGGCAAAGAATTTCACGTCAAATTCAGAAAAAAAAACATGCCAACTTGCTTTGGATCTATCAGTAAGATAACAACTCAAAACACACCTCATTTTTTGTGAAAAAATGTTTTGAGGATAATAAAGTCAACGCGTTTAGCTGGCCGAGCCAGTCACAGGAT
Source organism: Meiosimyza platycephala (assembly GCA_963662105.1). Classification (NCBI taxonomy): domain Eukaryota; kingdom Metazoa; phylum Arthropoda; class Insecta; order Diptera; family Lauxaniidae; genus Meiosimyza; species Meiosimyza platycephala. The sequence continues at coordinate 35,952,312 of OY759209.1, read as the reverse complement.
TTAAACCAGATAGAAAACCTGTGGGGGGCCTTAAAGAAGAAAAAAAGCAACAAAAAAATTCACGAATACGGAGCTACTGTGGGAGTGTGTCCAAGAAATGTGGAATGAGATGCCCAAAGAAACCTGCCAGGCTCTAATCAAAAGTGTCCCAAGAAGAGTTGCGAAAGTTATCCATAATAAAGGTGTTTTTTTTTTTTTTTTGTGAAAATTGAGCTAATAATAAAAACAAAAATGTTTAATGTTTTTGTTTTAGATTTTTTAACTATCAATATTTCGGCTTAAATTTTAAACCATCAACAGGATCTGAAGGGGAAATAAAACAACACTGATAAAATTAATAACAATATCGCTTCTAACGTTTTTTTTTTAAATAGAAAAAAGGCATAGGTCGACAAAAAACGATACGCTTGTAGCGTTGTAACTATTCAAACGTAAACAAAAGGAAAAGAAACGTTGCTCTCTCTCTCAATAAGAAATATTCTAATTGAATTGAGCAATAGGGTGGACTGCTATAAATTTTTTTTTTGTAAGTATGTATTTTTATTTCAAAAAATCGTTTGTAGCTTTTTATTATTATTATTATTTATTGAAGAATAATTATAAATAATTATACTACAAAAGTTAAAAGACACTGGCAACATAGGCTATCGGTCCGATATAAAACTTAATCTTAATTTATAAATAGTTAAATTTGGTACAAAAGTTGATTTTGGAAAAAGAAATTATAAATATCTAAAATATTTTTTATACTAAATTCTTTAAGACAATCTGTTGGAACTGAATTTTTAAATATATTTATCTTAGAGTTTTGGGCGAATATCAAGAATGTGATTAACAGATGTGGTATTACAATTGCAAAACTGACAATTATATGCAGCCATACCCTTCAATAAATGTTCGTGAGTAATTTTTGTATGTCCTAAGCGAAGTCTTGTAAATATTTTTATTTGGTTGATCGTGGCTGATGTTGGAATTATCGGTGTGTTTCTATATGGCTTAATCCTTGTATAAGGATGTTGGTAAGAACTCTAAATTGTTGTTACTCGTTGCTTGGTGAGATGGTTGATGGAACGGTAAATGTCTTTTCTTTCATTGGTGAAGAAATATATAGATGGAGATTGAGAAGCTTCCTTAGCAGCAGAATCAGCTAACTCATTACCTTTTATACCACAGTGGCCTGGAATCCATAGTAATTTGATTTTTTTGGGGTGTTGTATTAGATGATCTCTTATTTTGGAAACAATTGAATCGGTGTTGTGAGTATTTTGAATTGCTGTGATAGCAGACTTACTATCAGTACAGATAACAAATTTTCCTTTGCTGGTTGCAGCAAATTGGATAGCAAAATGTATTGCAATCACCTCTGTGGTATAAACAGATATATTAGGAAAAAGAAGACCCTTTTTCAAAAGATTTCCGTCTTCCGTAACGACAGCAAAAGCAGTATTATTGATATTTTTGGAACCGTTAGTGAAAATAAATTTCCAACTAAGATTTTTCCATTTGGCGCTTTCTTCGAGAAAAAGTTTTTGATAAACTGCATTGCTGGTGCTTTGTTTCAAATATTTTAGAAGGCAGGTAATGATTGAAGAAGTACTGAAAATCCCAGGAGGAAATTTGCTGGTTTTTGTTAATATCGGTTTTAGTGGAATATTGATATTTTTGTATAGTCAATTATATTGTAAATTGTTAAAGGATGCTTTATCTTCTTTTTACGACTTATTGTTGTTTTAATATCGTTGTGCAAATTTATGTTATTTGAGACAAACATTTTTGGAATTTGCCGAGAGGAAAGCCTGATTCAGCTAAAATTTTTTTGATGGGTGTTGTTGGAAAAGCGCGGAGACTTCTACGAACAGCTGAATGATATGGGGCATATAATTTTTTAATTGTACTTTTTACACATTTTCCATAAATAAGCATTTTCCATAATAGGCAAAGATCTAGTTATATTTAGAAGAGTTGAAATGTGAACATTACAATGTTTCGATGATAAATATTTAATTATATTAAGTCTTGTAACTAATTGTTTTCTAAGGTTAATACAATGTTGATTAAAGCTCATAGATGAGTCAAATATAATGCCGAGAATTCTTAAATGTTTAGCATTTTCATTAAAATGATTGTTGTAGGATAAATTTAAATTTTGACAATTTTTCTTCTTACATATGTGAAGTCTATTACATTTTTCGTATGATATACTTGCACCTGATTCAAGTGCCCAATTTGAAATGTCTTTCAGAATATCAGAAAAAGTTTTTTCAACAACGTGCAATTCATTGGTTTGGAAAATATTAAGATATCGTCTGCATAAGTGCAGTGTTTAATTTTATACTTTGAAATAATATTGCTAATTTCATCGAAAGCAATTATAAAAAATATTACTCATATTGGCAAACCTTGTGGAATGCCGTTATATAAATGCTGATATTATGAAAGATTGTTATTGAGCTTAGTTCTAAATCGAAGGGTGGTTAAAAACTTTTAACAAAATTATAAATTTTTCAACCCACTTGCCATTTTTGTAGCTGGCGTAGAACGACATGAACACCGATTCTGTCAAATGCTTTTTCAAAGTCCAAGCTAAGTATTGAATCGTGGTACTTGTTTGAAATAGCACTTGATATATAATGCTCGAGATGTAATAAAATGTCTAATGTTCCTTGGCTTTTATTGAAAGCAACTTGATTGTTGCTAATATAATTATTTTTTAATGCAACCAATAGGCTAATTGGCAATGATTTTTTCTAGAATTTTACTTAAACATGGGAATAGTGATATGGGCCGATAGCTGTTCAATTTGGTTTTTGGTTTTTCAATTGGAACAATATCGGCTTGTCTCCATATATGAGGGTTAGTGGTCTGGTTAAAGATAGAATTATATAAAGCAACAATTCTGTGTTTCAAACAAAGAGGAATATTTTTTATCATTGGATATGATATTCTATCAAATCAAGGGGTTTTTCCTTTAGATTTTTTTATTACATCTTCGAATTCGCGAAAAGCGATTTTATCTTCAATTATTTTTGAGGAAGGTGAGAGAGGGTGGAAATTACTATACGGTTGATTTACAACATTATATTTTTCTGTGATGAAATTTTTATTGAAATTGCAATCTTTTGAAAATGAAGACCAATTAGATAAAAAGTGATTCGAAATGTCTTTTGTAGAAAGAAGAGGTACATTTGCAGAATTTATTATGCAAATATTAGTTCTTTTAAAGTTACCAGTTAGCAATTTAATATCTTGCCAAATCTTTTTGGGGTTAGAAGTGGGGTTTATATTACTTGTAAATTTTTCCAGGCAGACTCTTTTCGCAATTTTAGAGTGGTATCTAAAACAAGCATTTGCTTTTTTGTATATAGCACGGTTGGCTGGAAAAAGTTTCAACCCTCAAGTTGCATCCTTCCGAAAATTCATGGTGCTTCATATTTGAGGTACCTCACTGATCATTTTTCTGCAAAAAAAAAAAATCCCCCGGGCGCTTTTTTTTAAAACCTAATTTTTGTGTTTTTCGCCTCAAATTCTTAAAAAGCTTGATTTCAATGATTACACTAGTTTACATTCAAAAGATTCCATTGATAAGAAGTTACTTTTCTTATGTACTTTTTCCTGCTGAATTTGGAAATGAAAATAAAAATTTTTTGAATGGCACAGTTTTCGAGATATTGTGGTTTTTTAATTTTTCCGACATTCTTTCACTTTGAAATTCATATCTTGAGATATAAATGTCCAATTTCACTATACTTAGCACCAAATTGAAGGTATTGAAATGACAAATAAACGTGTATAATTACATGTTTCATTGAGTTACCGGTTCAAAAGCTATCGACAGGCCAGATTTTTAAAAATTTTACATTTGATTCTGTTGCACGGAAAAATAGAAATAAAATAAACAAAAATAATTTTACTTAATTCTGGTAGAGCTGATACTTTTACGCAAAATTGAAGATCCATTAGAAGAAAATCGACCATAAAATGACAACGTCAGAAGCGATTGAATGATTGAATCCAATGCCACATTTTCTGAATATATTAATTTTTTCGACAATTTTTTGAGTCTAATCGTTACAAAATAAAATTTCTAATTTGTTCGACCTCTCATCAAAGGAACAAAATCAAAAACCGTGATAGTCAAGTTAGTATTTGTGCGATTTAATTTAAAAAATGCCCAGGCATGTTGTTTATTAGCTCTTAATTTTTCTAGTTCTTTATTCCACCAGGGGATAGAAGGCTTAAAATACTTATTTTTAGTTTGTGGGATATGGTAATGGGCTGCACAACGAATTATTTTCTGGATTGAGGCAACCTCTTTATTAATATTTCGTGAAGTCGGAAATTGTGTAGTGGCGTGTTCGCAAAAATTCTGGAATTGCATCCAGTTAGCTCTATCTGTAATAAACTTTAGTAAATTTTTAATTTTTTCTTTGTTAATATTCGAATCGATTGTCGTTATTATTGGGAAATGGTCGCTTCCGTGTAGATTTTTCAAAATTTTCCATGTACATTTAGAAGCTAAATTAGCGGAACATAGTGTAAGATCTACTTTGGAAAAGTTTGGTGGGTGGAAAAATGAGTTGGTGAGCCGTCGTTAAGTATAATCAGATTGGAGGCAAACAATGCATCTTCGATAATTTTTCCTCTTGGATTAGTAACCGAGGAGCCCCAGAGCGTACTCCAAGAGTTAAGATCCCCTAACAAAACTACAGGCGTTGATATATTTCTGAGAATCGAAAGAAATTCATTTGCATGAAATATCTGATCAGGTGGAATATACATTGAGATTAAAGTTAATTTGAACCCGATGTTAAATTCTATTGCAATTGTAGAAACGTTTGAGACTATATTTAGGTTAGAATGAGGTATTTCTTTTTTTATAAGCAAACAAATTCTCTGCTTGCATGAGATATTATGATTAAGGTTGTGATAATAACCTTTGTAGGCTTTAGGAGAAATAGTGGTGTTTTTTGAAGGTAAGTGAGTTTCTTGTAAACAGACAATTAAAGGATTGTATTCTTTTAGAAGTAGTTGGAGCTCGTGATAATTATTCCAGTATCCTTTAATAGTCCATTGTAGAATGGAAACCATTTAATTTGGATTAATATTTATGTTTTGAAGAATTATTTGATAGCATATTAAAAATTGTTTGTTGTAATTAATTAAATATACATGTAAATAATTTAATTTAGAAGTATTTATCAGATACCATTTCTGTGCCAAAAGGGTTTTTAAAAATGTTATTAGAATCATCATCAGGGCTCGGATTTTGATGACCCAAAAAACATCTAAAAATTACCTAAAAAAATGACACATGCCCTTACAAAACTAAAAAATGACCTGAAAAAATAAAAAAATGCTCAAAAAACTAAAACCAGCGAGTTTTCTTATAAAGATTTTCGAAATTAAAAGATCTTCTATGCTCGGATAAAATGTCATCGAAAAACTTCTTTCCATTTCAGCACTGACGAGAGGAGCGTATTTAAAATTTGGATCGTCGTTAAAATCCAAATTTTTGCTTTTAGTTGCATTTTTCCAAAATTTTTGCCATTTAGTGTTTCTGTTATAGCGCACAAACTTTCAAACCTGGAATTTTTGGTCAACACTTGAGTAAATTTACGAAAAACATTCTCACTAACATGGCCGCGCACAGCGCTAAGTTTTTCTTTTACACTTCCAATCAGAGCAATTCCATTTTCCAAAGGCAATGATGTGGACTGCAAAGTCTCTATGGCTTGTGGTATGAATTGAAAACTAGTTTTAATGTATGCTAATTGACCCTTTATTTCATCATTGGAAAAATTTTGTTGAGCCTCTCCAACTGTTTTAGCATCAAGATTTTCAAATGTGCCTATAATTTTTTTCACCGTTCCAAAATTGTTACAGTAGTATATGCACTAGGGTGTTTAATTTCAAAGTTTTGGAGATGGATTTTTTTTTTTTTTTGCATATATTTTAGCTTGAGGAATAAAATTAGTTGTCTCAATATTTCAGCTTCCTATCACAAACCTGTAAACGGCGCAGACAGAGTTTAGGTCCGATTTCGTTGATATTTTACGAAAAAAGCGACTTGTTGAAACGTAGAAAAAGTCTGCCATAGGCAGGCCTGGATTTAACTTAGAGGCACACTAGGCCAGTGCCTAGGGCGGCAAAAATTTAGGGGCGGCAAATATTGAACATTTTTTTTTTAACTTTTTATACACAGGGGGGATAAAAAAAAAGGTCCTCACTTTTGATATTAGAAAATTTTTTTTCCGTATTTACCAGTGAAGAAGGTAAATCCGGGCCTGGCCATAGGTGCGAAGATATAGGGTTTTAGGTATATCAGGAGCTAATCTTTTAAATTGATGATGGAGCTTTGACAAAAACTTTTGTTGTGTTTGAAATAAGCGCATCCACTATAGGAAAGTTTGCTCTTACTACTTCAGCAACCCTATGCAAACCATGTGTCAAGCACATAACATGAACTAATTTTGGATAAAAATCCTTGATGGATTTCGCTGCTTTAACCATGTATGGAGCTGCGTCTGTTGTAAAAAGCAGGACGTTCTCATGTTTATGTTTAATTCATTTTAACAATGTCTGCTGAAGATTGTTTACCATGAGGCCAAAGTAAATACAGTGATTTGTTGAAAAGTTGACATATGCTTGAGCGGTTGACTTTTTCCAATATTTCAGTAGTCAGCAAGAATGTGTTGCTCGGTATATCGCTCTCCAATGTACTCACAATAACATTAGCAACATATCTTCCTTCGGCATCACTGGTTTCATCAATAGAAACGAAAATTTTACTTATTTTTGCCATTGTTTCATTATAGCACAATTCTTTCGTAATGATGACTCTTCTGGAATACTGCGGCCCATGGTACTCTCAAGATAGGTTTTCCATTTTAAATTATTAATTTTGCTTAATAGAATGTTTGCAGATACCAGCACGTGGCAAAACTCCTGAAAAAACACTGAGGAGCTGCTTTTAAATGCAGTTTCAGCAATTAGGGATTGCTTGGCTGTTTTTTTTCGCAAGAAATCCAAAGCACGCTTATGTTTCTTCCGTTCTACATGTTGTTGCACTGTAAATATCTTTTCAGCAGTTACTTTTATTTCACAAATTTTACAGAAAAAAATTTTTCCATATGTTGAAAATATATTTTTGTCGAATTTGTTGACCATGCTTTTCAAATGTGATTGCTTGGAAGGTTTTTCTTTAGGCATTTTCAAGAAAAGTTCTAACTTTCAAAGAAGACAAAGTAAAACTAAAAGTAACGGTGCGTTTAATAGCATAAAAAATATACAAATACTACGATAGCTTAAACGGCGAATGACATTTAAAATATCAGGTGTAATCCAATGTGTAAGAAAGAGACAAAATTAGCTCACCAAATATGTCCATAAAACAGAGATGTCACACTTTTACATAAAAAGTTACATTTCAGTGTTTGAAAATGGTTAAACAATGAACAATTTATGGTCAGTTCTGTTGATATAAGTAAGAAAGAGACAAAATGTTTAGACAAGCTTTAATTAAAAAAACAATGTTGCAACCCCTTCCAATTGGACATTTAATTGTAGATAAGTGGAATAAGTAGAAAAAAATTTAAAAACTTTGAAATTATCAAGTAAGTAAGTAACTAAAGATTTATTGAGGCTTTGTTAAAAAATTTGGTGTTACATTTTATCGTTTATATTATAGAGAACTTAGAATTATATGTATTATGCTAATCAGATTTTATGCATTCGCTACATGCTTGAGTTACAGAGTAAAAGATTTATTTTTTTATAACAATTAGATTAAATAGTCTTTGCTCCCAGACACATAAAAAGTAACTTGAGACGAATGTGTCCATTTCAAAACTTAATCACTAAATAAAAATTTAAAAACTAATTTAAAGCTAATACTACTACTAAAATTAAAACTAAAAATTAAAAATTATTATTTACATATGTATATACATGATTTAATATAAGAATCAGAGAATAAAATTTTGATATTAATTCAACCTCTGTGTGTTAGAGGTGTCATAGTTTTATAAAACTCGGGTAAGAGGGTATTAGAAGATTGTAGATTTTCATTCAGCACTCCTATAGGAGAGAGGTAAGAACTCTTTGACCAACTAAATGCGCTTTGCTGGTTTAATATATTTGACATTAAGATATTTTCGTGAAAACCCAGTCTATTTGAATAACGATGAAGCTTTAAAAGAGCATAAGCAAAAAGAGGTATTACTTGAGCCTTATTGTATATGAAATGATTTGAGTACCGTTTATTGTATGATTCGTAATGTCGATCAACACAATGCCTCAAAATACTTCTTTCAAATATTTCTAATTCTTTCGCAACAGTGGGCGATATGCTGAACCAAATTGGAAACCCATACGATAATGCAGAACATACTTACTTTGTATATAAGCAATTTTGTTTTCGGACTCAAATACTTATTAAGAAGCAACTTACTAAACATTGATTTAATTCGATTAACTTTTGAGTTAATAAGACGAGCGTGTTCATTAAATTTGAGTTGCTTATTAAACGTAATACCAAGGTATTTATTTGATTTTTAAACGGGATCTCAATGTCATATAAAAGAAGGTGCAGGCTTTTACTTTGAGGAACAACATAGTAGGGGCACTTTCCAGAAGCGTTTCTTATACAAATCGCTTCAGATTTGTTGGGATTTATTTTGATTCCCCATTTTTTATAGAAATTGTCTTTATTAGTAAGATGTCTGGATACTCGATCTAAAGCTACCGTTGGAGAGATGGAATGAGCATATATAAGGGAATCATCCGCGTACAAGATGCTATTTGAATTATTGTAATCATGTGGAAAATCATAAATTAATATATTATACAAAAAAGGAGCTAAAATAGCTCCTTGTGGAACACCACTGCTAATCGGAGATAAATCTGATTGTATATTATTAATTTCAACTACAAATTTGCGGTTCTCGAAAAAACTATTAAAAATTTTAATACGGTAGGGGCTAAAACCAATTTCAATTAGCTTAAAAAGAATTCCGCGATCAAAGGCTTTTTCTATATCAAGTGAAACAGCAACAGTGCAATTCTGATTACGCAGATTAGAAATTACATCGTTATGAAACTTTACCAAGGCGTCAACTGAAGAATGACCTCTTTTAAATCCGAATTGTTGTCGAGGAATGTAATTACGGTCTAAGTCAGCCTCCATCTTATCTTTTAGAGCACGCTCAAAAAGCTTTCCCAAATTTGAAAGCATAGAAATCGGCCAGGAATTGTCTGGAGTAAAATCACTAGTTTTCTTTTGAAGTGGGTAAATTTTTGCAATTTTCCAACAGTCCGGGAAGTAACCATTACTAATGCAATTATTAAAAATAATGCATAAAAACTCAAAGGCAGTTAACGGAAATTTTTTAATTAGATAATTCGAAATTTTGTCAATACCAGAGGATTTTTTTGCATTTAAAGATTTTACTAGATTTTGAAGGTCCAAAGGAGATATAAATTGGAGTTATTTAATGAACTTACACTTGAAGAAAAATTTTGTGTAGCAGCAGTGCATGAGGATAAACAATTATTAATTGAGGAAATGATATCCGAAATGTCTGGCCTATTTGGAATATTTTGCCTGTAAATATAGGAAAAATGCCTCATAAGTTGTTCAGCTATATCTTAATTTTTCATACATGTTATTCCATCAACACAAACTTTATTAAAACTTTTACTCCGACTGTTCCCTATGCAACTATAAATTTGCTTATAGGCAGTAGGACCAGGCTATATATAACTGAGTCGAAGATTGAACTCTTTTGCCTGGTGAAGTTCAACTTGCTCTTTAATTATGGTTTTTAAAAGTTGGATTTGTGTAGATAAAGTCTGATACTCTGCAGTTTTCCTATTGTAATTCCTATGGTAAATTTTTTTCAAGTTTTTCTGCCAAACATATGTAATTCGAAAAAGTTTCTTTATATTTTCAGAGATAAAAAAACTTTTTATTCTTAAATTCAATTTTCTTAGAACGTAGATCAGTAACTGCATTTATGCAACTTGAAAAAATTTTAATAAACGTATCAATTTCCGTGTTAGTAAGATTTCTATCTGATGGTAAAGTTATATCGAACAAAATTAAGTCTAAGTCCGATCGAAATTCGTTCCAGTCTGTTATTTCAAAGGAGGAATAGATACGAGGCGGTATATGTAGGAGGCCAAAATCGGAAAGATTAAATTTCAATTTTAAGGGGAAGTGGTCTGAAAAGGAGGGAATAGTCGAGATCGAATAATTTTGATTATCAAAGTCAATTAAATTTGTACTAATTGAAAAGTGGTCTAAATAAGAGCTTCCATTCGGAAAAGAAGGAGAAATATCACATATTCTAAAAAAATCTAGGGAATTTTGAAGCCAATCATAAAAATTTTTACCATTTAAATTATAAACTAAATCCCCCCAAGTTGTGCTTTTTGCGTTAAAGTCTCCACCAATAAAAACTCCATCATAGTTAGTAGATAGTTGTTTTACCTTATCAAGACTAATGAAAAAATCGTTGGGACAAGAATTGCAAGGTACGTAAATACTTACTAAGAGAAATTTTTAATTTGACCAGAAAATGAAATAGGAAATTCAATGAATACATTTGGAAATCTAATATCAGAAATTGGAACAGTTGAGTATTTAATTTGTTTTTTAATTACTATTGCCGTTCTCTGCGGCGATGAATCCCTTATAATATCAAAATCTTCCAAAAAAACTTAAGCGTTTTTAGCAAGGTGCGTTTCTTGTAAAAAACATATGTCAATATTGTTGTCAATCAATATCTTTAGTAGATCAATTCGCCTACTTGTCTCAATTAGAGATCTAACATTAAAAGATAAAAAATTTAAAAATTTACGGACCATATTTCACTAAAACATCACAAAGCAAATTCGTGTATTCGATCCTGGCCTGCTCCATTGGTATAGACTTGAAAGTTTGCAAAAATGTTTTTATTTTATTTTCTAATGATAGAACCTCGGAGTCTGCGAAATATTTTCCAATATTAAGAAACTCCTCGACTAATTGAGGAAGTTTTTTACTATTTAAAATGTTGTTTGAAGGAGATTTTTCCGTAAAAAGTTACTAGCATAGGATTTATCTGCTGTAACAAAATTAGTTTTATTAAAAGTTGGGTTCAAATTATTGGCAGCTTTATTTCTGCTATCTTTGGCCGAATTCATTAGCTCAGTTTTTGGCTTAATATAAGTCTTGTAAGCTGGGCAACCCTTATAATTAGCCGTATGGCCTTTGGCTTTACAGTTTACTTATGATGGAGAAATGTTTTCCTCCAATTTTACAAGGCATTCGCCTGGAGCATGCGTGTTATCACATTTTACGCAAGCGATTTTCCTAGTACAATTGCGCGCTGAGTGACCCCATTGTTGGCATCTGTAGCACTGCACCTCCCTTTGTCTCGACTTCGGTGCTTCCCAGGAAATTGATTGGTTTAGAATAAAACGTAGACTTAGGATATCATTTAGTTTTTTTCCAGGAACGAGAGTCACGAGAAAGAGACCAGTGTCGAAATTGTTTTTAATAGAAAAAGGAGTAATAAGTTTTTTAACTTCATCGACAGTTCCTGGAAGCTCGGAGTCTAAGGCATCTTTTATTTCATCCAAATCAGTCAAGTAATAAAGACCTCTCATAACAACACTTATTTGTCGAAGTTCTGGAGGAGTAAATGAAAGAGATTCAATACCCTGGGAACGTAACAGCTCCATCATTTCAAGATATATAGACAGGTTTTCAAAATATAATTTACTTTTAGTTTTACTTTTATTAACTATTTTATTTGCAGCTTTTGGGGACTTTACATTGATATTTACATTAAAAAGTATGATAGGAGGACAAAATGAAGATTTATTTTTCTTGCCCAAATTTTTTAATAATGTTATTAGCGTTAGAACTAAGATTTTTTGTGTTTTCAGATACATTATTATTAGTCTCAGTATTAAGGTCTCCCAAAATAGAGAATCTATTTTGTGAAACAATCGATTGTCCCAAGGATGAACAATCAACAATTTTAAATTTCTGTTGACTTGTGATGAAATTTCGTCATTTTTGCCTCTTTTGCGTTTGGGACGTAAGGCAGAGATTTCATAAAATGAGTTACTGTCACTATATGAGTCAATTTCCAATAAATCCATATCTTTTGAAAGATTTTTACCACCTGGTGTTGTGCCGGCAAACGATTGAAATTCTTCTTTATTAGTTTCTGCGGTGGAAGTTGAGGAAAAAACATCATCTCTTAAAGCCTGTCGAATAACAGTTGAGTTTCCAGCATTTTTTTGGGACTGTAACTTATCAGGAGGCAATTTTTTAGGTTGTTTCTTAATGCCCATCTTAGGCATAGGAAGTTTAAGCAGAAACTTAAAAGATTTTTGAGTTTAAGCGAGATTGTTTTTGTAGCGATAAAATAAAAATTATATTTATTTTGATAAATGTATTTTAAAAATTTTCAAAAAATTTTACTTTTCACAAATTATAAAAATTTTTACGTCTTAATTCTTTGACAGTTTAGGCAAAGATCTTGAAATTATCAAAATTCATTAAAATAACAAAAATTGTTTTACTATGTTAAAATTCATAAAAATGACTCATAAAAATGCCGTAAACTATGGAAAATGACCTAAAAACCAAAACTGACCAAAAATGACAAAAAAAGCCCTAAAAAATGTATTTTAGAAAATTGCGGATCATGAACGGAGTTTCTGCATCATCAGAAAATGTCTATGTCACAGCAGAAAAAAGATGACATGTCATCAAAATCCGAGCCCTGACAATAACCATCGAAAGTGTCTGCCAACTGAAAAAAAAACATCTTTTGATAGCTCCTCAAGTAATATCTGTGGTCACAATCGATAACCGCCTAAGTCGACATAAGAAAGAATTGAGTTATGTATGCTACCATGCTCTACTAACAGAACTTTATTTTTAAATGAAACCCCATTTCTTTAACAATATTTTTTAAAAAGATATTAATAAAAACATATTGATTTAAGTCGTATTGGAGTCCTATTACATTTACAATAAACGCCAAAATATACTTAAGAAAATGTTTTCATAAAATGTTATTATTTTTAAAATAGACTATAATAACTTAAGCGGTTCTTGCACATTTTTTCTTAAATAAATTATCATAAAGAAGAGAGTTAATTTAAGAGCCAAAGTATTTATAAGTGATTATTGCAAATTGAAAATGTTTAAACCCAAGTTCTATCTCTACTAAAGTTAATAATGCATTTTTACTGAAACGATTTCAAGAGAGCTATGTCAACATAATCTTTCCAATTTTGTATTTTACATTTTTCATAAACACTTATATTACTTTTTATTAAATATCTTCTTAACAAATGAAACTTTCATTATCGTTTTTGGACCTAAGCATTGCGCGTGTAAAAATCTTTAATTTTGCATTAAATTTTTCTGATACACTTTATAACTTTTTTCAGAAACGCTTCTGTATATTGGTCATTCTTTTAATAAACGCACACTTTGTTTTTTTTGACGTTTTTGAACATTTTTTGAAACGATATACCTCAAAAACTATAAGAGATAGGATGAAAAGCCATTTAATCATTTTGGTTAAGAATTACCATAACTTTATAAAAAAATTAAAAAAATTTAAATAAATTTCTTAAAACATTAAAACTTTCTGGTTGATTTATATGTTGCCGAGCAAACTCTCATCGTTTTTTTCTTATTTACTGACGAAATGTACGGTCATTTCTCCGCAATCGCCCGATCTTATCTTAATCGAGCATTTAGGGCATGAAGTTAAAAAGAGACCAAGAGAAAATCATTGTTCGAACAGAAAAGTGCTTAAATCAAAAATCAAAGAAGTTTGGATCAGTATTCCATCATATTTCACAGAAAAACTGGTAAAATCTATGCCCCGGCGGTTGCAAGGTATCGTAAATGCTCAAGGAGGCAGCACAAAATACTAAAGCTTGAGTTTGCATTGATTTTGTAGTATTTTGGCAGGATTTAGAATGCTATTTTTTTATTTTCTTTCATATGTATGCTCAATTTTGTGCCTTAAAATTAAGTATACTTTTTATTTTGCTATAAGAAAAAAATTTATTTGTGAATTAAATTTTGTTTTGTTACTTAATATTGTGAATGAAATGTTTACTGTATTTAAGTTTTTTACACAATTTTAAAAATTTGGGTAAATAATAGAAATATAATGGTTTCTTAAGAAAGGTAATGAGTTATTCAAAAGTTTCAATGCTTATTTAGTGTCCCTAATTACTTGCATGGAGCTGTATATTAAAAAACATGTTTTTATAAATGAGAATTATAAATAAAATATAATTTTCTTATATTTTAAAATACATTAATATCTATGGTTCAGTTGCCAAATCAATTAACTATACCTTTTTGCCAATTCATTTAATGTGGTATCAATTGATTTCAAATAAAACTATCGACACTATCCATAGTTATCGATGGTTTGTCGAAAACTATCGTTCACTATTGATAGTGCCGACTATCGGTAGTTTCCGACCTCTAGTTTAAAGACTCAAAAGCTACAAACGATTTTATTGAAATAATAAAATTGTTGAAAATCAAAGTATGTATGTATGCAGTTCGATTTAGAATCGTTTCTAGTCGTGAAAAATGTATTTTATTCGTTTGTAGTTCAAAGAAAAAAAAGCTACAAACAGTCTCCGACTGTCACTCGTATTGAACGGTCCTATCTCTCTATCGTTTACTTATTTGTCGTAATCAAATTTAATTTTTTCAATTTTTTAAATTTTTCTTTTTTTCATTAAATTTTTTTAATTTGATTTTTTTTCTTGTGTTTTCCTACTCCAGCTCTTTTCCATTTTCGGATTGTGATTGTCTTTCATTAGACAAGAATCATGCCCCCAGGGCCTCCAAATCTTGGGGAAAATCGGTTCGCGTTGCCAGCTGATGTCTCCAATCTAAAAAGGAAAAAAACTAATTTCCAAAAAAGCTTTGAATTTTTTCCTCAACTTCCAACAATTCAAAATTTGTGGTCTTAGAATCAGCCGACAAAGACAAGCCACTAGCTCAGTACTCTTGTTTTGCTATTCATAGATCAATTCATATAATAAGCAAAGAAATCCAAAGAATGGATTGCAAGATGGCAATCTCCTATTGCTGGTAAATGGCACAAACACTGCTGAAAAATTTCTTGCTTCAAAAGAATTACATGACATTTGTGCGATGAAGGCTAAGTACCATGAAAGTTTAAACCATAACAAAGGAACTTTATACGCTCCTTTTCCTAACAACGTTACAGAAGAAGAAATTGTCAAAGAACTAAGCTCTCAAGGAGTTATTGCTGCCTACAAGTTTCAAAAAAAAATTAACGAAAATTTACAGCCATCATCTGGACTTGTATTACTAACTTTCGATCTTTTCCACATCCCCGAAAAATTAGATATCGCCTGGCGCAATGTGCATGTAAGGCAATATGTGCCGACTCCTATGAGTTGCAAAAACTATCAATTACTTGTAGGCGGAGAGCCGGCTGTAGAAAAGTTGAGTGTATAAGATTACAGCATGAAATGTATGTCAAATGATAGAGCTCGACGAGCCTAAACATAATATATAGGGTTGCCTTGCCAAAGCCTAAATATGGGTTGCCACCCGTTTTTTGAATCAACATTTTTTAGAAAAAAATTATGGTTTAAGATTCCAGCTTAAAATGTATGTCAAATGATAAAGCTTGTAGAGCCTAAATATAATATAAGGGTTGCTTTGCCAAATCCAGTCCCAAACATGGGTTGCCACCTGTTTTTTGGGCCAAGATTTTTCAGAAAAATGTTTACGGTTCAAGATTTCAGCTCGATATGCATGTATTTATTTATTTTATTTATTTATTTATTTTTTATTTATTTATTTATTTGGTAAAACATAAGTACAATAAGATTTAAATCTTTTGCTGTACAATATACTTAACGTTGGTCAATTAACAAATCTGGTCAAAAAAAATAAAAAAAACATATAGTTCTTAAATTCTAATTAACAAATAAATGGCACAAATAAAATAAGCAAAAATAAATATAGCAGATGTATGAATATTAAGAAAGAGAAAAATCTAAAGACGCGAAAAATGTTGAGAAATCAAATGCTTAAAATTGTTGAAGAATGCGATACTTTTTAGGGTATTTGGTAATAAATTCCAGATTCGAATGGCATTAATGAAGAAAAATCTTGTGGTATTAAGATGTATGAATTTCGGAATGATTAAATTATGACTTCTGCCCGATATGCTGAGCCGTAGTTTATCGAAGAGATAGTAAGGCATTTTTAAATAAATAATCTTATGAAGAAACAAACAATTTCTAGCCATAAGATAGTTTTCAATTGTTCAACCAAGGTCGAATCTACGAAGACCAAACACGTAACGAGTAGCGTAGTTAAATGCTACTTACAGCTTATGCAGTGATTTAGAATCTAACTTGCTGTAGACAACTGCGAAATATGTTATGAATGGCACTAAAAGTTGTATAACTAGCTTTCGTTTAACATCGACAGGCGTAAACTCCGAAGACAATCGCAGACAACGCAGAGTCATATATATTTTACTTACGACATGATTAACATGATCAGAGCAAGATAACAAAGAGCTCAATCGAAACCCAAGGCAAGTAGTTTTATTCAAAAAATGCAACTGAGCATCCCCAATAAACAAGGGTGGTATAGAAGTGGGATCAATTCTGGTTCGCGAGATCGGCAAAACATGAGATTTAGTAGGGTTTAAACGCAAATGGTTCTTATGAGCCCATTTGTTAATGGCAGCAAGGTCTACGAGACAAGTAAATTAGGATGTCATCTGCATAAGCGAGCATATTAACAGTATTGCAGACTGAAAAAATATTGACTAACATGATAAACAACAAGGGGCCAAGAATGGAGCCTTGAGGGACACCAGCGCTACACAGTTTAAAGTCAGAGTACACCTCACCCACTTTGACCTTTTGAAGTCTATCATGTAAATAACTTTTAATTAAGCAAATAGAGCTACCACAAAATCCAAAATATAATTTCAATTTTGTGCATAATATGAAGTGATCCACGCTATCAAAAGCCTTCGAGAAATCTAAGCAACAAAGTAGTGACAATTCATCCAGATCATAATGCACACGGATGTCATCTAGAATTTTAACCATAACAGTGGAGCAACTATGTCCAGCACGAAATCCAGATTGGACAGGGGACAGAAGCTTATAGTTATGTAGATGTTCCGATATTTGTTTTGAAAGAAGTGCCTCAAAGGATTTTGATATTGTGGATAAAATGCTAATAGGCCTGAAGTCACTGACAGTAGATGCCGAGGATATTTTCGCTATTGGTATGACAATGGCTACTTTCCACATTTTAGGGAAGTATGAAGTTGTTATGCAATGGTTAAAAATGTGCGTTAAAGTACTAAGTACATAAGGTAGAACAAGCTTAAGAAACTTAGCAGATATACCATCTTCAAATACTACATTTGATTTAATTTCCATGATGCTCTTATAAACTTCAAAATCATTCAGTACGTGAAATTGAAAGCTGTCAGCAGGGTCACAAAAGTTTTTAGAATCTGGAACAAAAGAGCAAGTATTATGAGAGCAACTATTAGATAAAAAATAATCATTCAAAGAGTAAGGCTCTACATTACACTCCGCGACAAAAAGATACGACACCTCCGAATATCACCCGTTTTTTTAGAAATTATTATTTTATTTTTTCTTTTTTTGATGTAGATAGAGAGAATGCTTACTAACTATAAAAAATCAAAAGAATAATCTTTTATTTTTAATTTTTTTAATCAAAACCAGTAATTTCTTATTAAATAGGCGCGACAAAAATATACGACGTTTCCGAAAAAGGAATTTTTAAAATTCAAATTCTTAAAATAAACTTTACATTTTTAAGTTTTAGTAATGGGTACCATTTCCTCGTTTTTGGAGAACTTCTGCCATTCTATTCGGGAGAGATTTATACAGATTTTTTATCATTTTTCTGGGAATTATTCTCCAAGCTGCTTTTATTGCTCTTTTGAGACTTTCAACATCGGAGAATTGGATGTTACCTCTGTAAACAATGCGTGCCAATTGACCCCAAACATTTTCGATTATATTAAGATCAGGAGATCTTGCTGGCCAATCCATAATCTCAATATTCCTCGAAGAAAAAAAATCTTTTACTATACGAGCTGTGTGGACAGCGGCATTGTCTTGTTGGAAAATATAGTTCCAGCAATTCTTTCAAAATTTGTTGAGATTTCTTCTTCTAGTAATGCAACATATCCTCTACATACTATTTAAATTTTGAGAAATGAAGCGCACTTCCGTTCTACCTTTGTAGCCTATTGCCGCCCAAATCATCACTCCTCCTCCACCCATAGCGCGACGTTTGTTAACAAGCTCACTTTCCTCAAGTCATGAAAATAATAACTCCATCCATCCCGACCATCCAAGGTAAAGCGCTTTTCGTCTGAAAAAATTACTCTGCGCCATCGTTTTTTCCACCAGATATGACTTTCTGCAAAGTTTTTCCTATTTTTAATAGTTAAAGGGGGCTTTCGCTTAAGTTTACGCCTATTGGGGTGCACAGTATTGCGTAATAAGCGTTGGACGTTGCGCAGATTAGTGTTAACGCCTGCTCTTTCCGCGATTTGCCTGGTAGTTTCGCTTGAATTGGATGCTTCTCTTAAAATTGCCCGCTTGTCACGGTTGCTTATTGCACAAGGTCTTCCTGGACTCTTTTTTTTCCATAGTTAACCGGATCTTTGAGTAGTTCTCCGATAGCACTACGACTTCTTTTTAAAATTCTTGAAATTTTACTTATATTGAAATTTTTCATTATTTAGTTTTACTATTGTTTTAATTTCACTTTCACAAAATTTTTTTCCACGACCCATCTTATGTGATCAAACTTGTTCAACTGAATCGAAACCAAACAAAACTCTCTCACAATCTTTATATCGACAGTTATAATATAACGGTTGTTTCGTTTTTGTTGCAACTGTTTGCAAAATAAATTCAAAAACTTAGCATGTCGTACATATATTTTTGTCGCGCCTATTATTTAAATAATTGAGTGGTTTTTCTTAAATATCTAAGCAAAAAATTTAATAACTTTCTATAAATTGTACTCAGTACGGATACATTATGTTGATAACAAAAAGGTTTGGTAAAGGTAACACGTTTTCAAAAATTAGAAAACTTTTACAGGTGTCGTATCTTTTTGACGCGTAGTGTACAAATTGGTCTGTCGATTTTCTGTACACCAAGTTGCCTTAAATTTTTCCTGTTTAGTTGGAAGACTCGTGTTGAGTTTCAAACAAAAATACTCTTTTTTAGCACGCCTTACAAAAGATACAGCTGTATTACGAGCCAGTTTATAAGCATTCCAATTTTCAATAGTTGGACATTCCTTCCATTTCAAATGTAGTCTGTTCCTAAGCTTGAGCTTTAGTTTCACATTGGCAGTGAACCAAGGACAGGAATTTCTTTTAACTTGAAAAGTTCGAATAGGTACGAGAGTATCAAAAAGATTATTTATTTTATATACAAAGAATTCCAATTTACGGTCAACGGAACTGTAAAACCAACATTCACTCCAATTATATCTAATCAGTTCATCATAGAGAAGAGGAAGATTTGTAAAGCTAAAGTCATGGTAAGAAACAGATGACGGCACATTTTGGTGACCCAAATTGATATCCAGAGTGCAAAAAATTAGGTCATGGTCCGAAATAAAAGAAATGATAGATCTTGATGATTCTTAAAGAAAATATTTCGAGTAAACTTGTCGAATCCCGTCCCAAATGTGGGTTGCCACCTGTTTTTTGGAAAAAAGTTTATTGTTTAAGACCGTAGCTTGAAATGTATGCCAAATGATAGATTTTGATGATCTATAAAAAAATATATAGGATTGCCTTGCCGAATCCAGTCCCAAATGTGGGTTGCCACCTTTTTTTGGCCCAAGTTTTTTCGGAAGAATGTTTATAGTTTGAGATTTCAGCTTGAAAGGTGTGTCAAATGATAGACCTTAATGATCTCTAATAAAATATATAGGGTTGCCTTGCTGAACCCCGTCGCAAATGAGGGTTGCCACCTTTTCTTTGGTCCAAGATTTTTCAGAAAAATGTTTATGGTTTGAGATTTCAGCTTGAAATGTGTGTCAAATGATAGACTTTGATGATCTATAACAAAATATATAGGGTTGCTTTCTCAAATCCCGTCCCAAATGTGGTTGCCACCTTTTTTTGGCCCAAGTTTTTTCGGAAAATGTTTATGGTTTGAGATTTCAGCTTGAAATGTGTTCAAATGATAGACCTTGATGATCTCTAATAAAATATATAATGTTGCCCAACCATAAACTTTTTCTAAAAAAGTTTGCCCAAAAAATAGGTGGCAACCCATATTTGGGACGAGATTCAGCAAGGCAACCCTTTATATTTTATTATACATCATCAAAGTCTATCATTTGGCATACATTTCAAGCTCAAATCTCAAGCCATAAAATTTTTTCCAAAAAAAGTTTGCCCAAAAATAAGGTGGCAACCCACATTTGGGACGGGATTCGGCAAGGCAACCCTATATATTTTTTTATAGATCATCAAAGTCTATCATTTGGCATACATTTCAAGCTACGGTCTTAAACCATAAACTTTTTTCCAAAAAAAGT
The DNA here is from genome assembly GCA_963662105.1 of Meiosimyza platycephala. Taxonomy (NCBI): domain Eukaryota; kingdom Metazoa; phylum Arthropoda; class Insecta; order Diptera; family Lauxaniidae; genus Meiosimyza; species Meiosimyza platycephala. The sequence continues at coordinate 35,931,650 of OY759209.1, read as the reverse complement.
TTACCCAAAAATAAAGGTGGCAACCCACATTTGGGACGGGATTCGGCAAGTCAACCCTATATATTTTATTAGAAATCATCAAGGTCTATCTTTTTATACATATTTCAAGTTGAAATCTCAAACCATAAACATTTTTCTGAAAAAACCTCGGCCAAAAAAAGGTGGCAACCCTCATTTGGGACGGGATTCGGCAAGGCAACCCTATACATTTTATTAGAGATCATCAAGGTCTATCATTTGACACACATTTCAAGCTGAAATCTCAAACTATAAACATTTTTCCGAAAAAAATTGGGCCAAAAAAATGGTGGCAACCCATATTTGGGACGTGATTCGGCAAGGCAACCCTATATTTTATTAGAGATCATCAAGGTCTATCATTTGACACACATTTCAAGCTGCAATCTCAAACCATAAACATTTTTCTGAAAAAAATTGGGCCAAAAAAAGGTGGCAACCCTCATTTGGGACGGGATTCGGCAAGGCAACCCTATATATTTTTTTATAGATCGTCAAAGTCTATCATTTGGCATACATTTCAAGCTACGGTCTTAAACCATAAACTTTTTTCCAAAAAAAGTTTACCCAAAAATAAAGGTGGCAACCCACATTTGGGACGGGATTCGGCAAGTCAACCCTATATATTTTATTAGAAATCATCAAGGTCTATCTTTTTATACATATTTCAAGTTGAAATCTCAAACCATAAACATTTTTCTGAAAAAACCTCGGCCAAAAAAAGGTGGCAACCCTCATTTGGGACGGGATTCGGCAAGGCAACCCTATACATTTTATTAGAGATCATCAAGGTCTATCATTTGACACACATTTCAAGCTGATATCTCAAACTATAAACATTTTTCCGAAAAAAATTGGGCCAAAAAAATGGTGGCAACCCACATTTGGGACGGGATTCGGCAAGGCAACCATATATATTTTATTATAGATCATCAAAATCTATCATTTGGCGTACATTTCAAGCTACGGTCTTAAACCATAAACTTTTTTCCAAAAAAAGTTTGCCAAAATACAGGTGGCAACCCACATTTGGGATTCGACAAGATTACTCGAAATATTTTCTTTAAGAATCATCAAGATCTATCATTTGACATGCATATCGAGCTGGAATCTTAAACCATAAACTTTTTTCTAAAAAATGTTGGCCGAAAAAACGGGTGGCAACCCATATTTAGGACAGGCTTTGGCGAGGCAACCCTATATATTGTGTTTAGGCTCGTCGAGCTCTACCATTTGACATATATTTCATGCTGTAATATTATACACTTCTTATTAAAAAAAATGGCCCAAAAAAGGGGTGGTAACCCATATTTAGGACAGGCTTTGGCAAGGCAACCCTATATATTGTGTTTAAGCTCATCGAGCTCTATCATTTGACATACATTTCATGCTGTAATCTTATACACTCGACTTTTCTACACCCGGCTCTTGGGCTATTGGACACACAACGAAATTTTGTAAGCGTGCCCCAGCCTGTGACAATTGTAGTTTACCGCCACATTCTCCTGAGAAATGTACACGTACATTTTGCGTAAATTGTTCTTCAGATCACCCGTCCTCCTCTAACTTCTGCCAAAAATTTATTCAAGCCAAAGAAATATTAAAAATAAAAATAACTAAAAAATGCACAATGCGCGATACAATAAAAATACATAAAAACTTATCTCCATCTTTTTCCGAAAAATCTCCTAAGATTCTCCTTCTTTTTCATCTATCATTCTGCAACCTAACAAAAAACAAACAAATAAATAAAAAACATCCACTTAACTCTAAAAAACCTGTCGTTGAAACCCCCTCATCCACTAAACTAGTCCCACTCTCTTCACAACACTCTCAATCTATTGACTTTACTGTCAATAATACAATTTCTAACTCTTACACTCATTCAAATCACCACACTAACTCAATAAATAATACCACAACGCTCAACACCACTCAATCAAAAATTCTACTTACTGACCACACACCAAACATATCTTCACCCTACGCTCTTAATCTCTCCGAAAATAGCGCATCACACGAACTTATCTCAGCTTTTCATCAGCTTCGCAGTTCTACTTCTAATCATCCTATTGATCTCTCTGATAATGATAACAATTCTAAACTTAATAATGATAATCAGGGCTCGGATTTTGATGACACGTCATCTTTTTTCTGCTGTGACAGACATTTTCTGATGATGCAGAAACTCCGTTCATGATCCCCACTTTTCTAAAATACATTTTTTTAGGGCATTTTTTTGGTCAGTTTTGCTTTTTAGGTCATTTTCCATAGTTTACGGCATTTTTATGAGTCATTTTTATGAATTTTAACATAGTAAATCAATTTTTGTTATTTTAATGAATTTTGATAATTTCAAAGTTTTTAAATTTTTTTTCTACTTTTTCCACTTATCTACAATTAAATTTCCAATTGGAAGGGGTTGCAACATTGTTTTTTAAATTAAAGCTTGTCTAAACATTTTGTCTCTTTCTTACTTATATCAACAGAACTGACCATAAATTGTTCATTGTTTAACCATTTTCAAACACTGAAATGTAACTTTTTATGTAAAAGTGTGACATCTCTGTTTTATGGACATATTTGGTGAGCTAATTTTGTCTCTTTCTTACACATTGGATTACACCTGATATTTTAAATGGCATTCGCCGTTTAAGTTATCGTAGTATTTGTATATTTTTTATGCTATTAAACGAACCGTTACTTTTAGTTTTCTTTGAAAGTTAGAACTTTTCTTGAAAATGCCTAAAGAAAAACCTTCCAAGCAATCACATTTGAAAAGCATGGTCGACAAATTCGATAAAAATATATTTTCAACATATGGAAAAATTTTTTTCTGTAAAATTTGTGAAATAAAAGTAACTGCTGAAAAGAGATTTACAGTGCAACAACATGTAGAACGGAAGAAACATCTATTGCAATTTAATTTTTTTCAAATTGAAAGCTACTTTGCAAGAAAAAGCAATTAGGGCCTTTTAAAAAAAAATTTGAATGCATTTAGGGCTTTTTAATATCACCTAATAAAGTTGGTATTTTTTGTGTTACCGTTCTAATTTTTTGGGTGCAGGTGTATTTGAGGTTGGTCTTCATGAATATATAATAAACTGGATTTCGGAAAAAATGTCAATTAGGGCCGTTGTACAAGTGAGCGACGATATACAGTGAGTCACAGTGAAAGTGAGCCACTTCCTAATCAAATTTTATTTTAGAAAAGTTTTTAAAATAGCTTTCTGACGAAATTAATTTCTTTTTTAATTTGTAAAGCGGACATATACTTACAACCGTTGAAAAATACTTAAGAACGACAAGTTGAATTTGCTCGAAGACACATCTCTTGGACCGATGGCACCATATTCTTTTTAGTGATGAAACATAGAAAATTAGAATGGGGTCAGATGGTAGAAAGTATGTAGGGCGACCAAAAGGAGCAGCATTTGATCCAAAGTACGTTTCACCAGTAGTCAAGCACGGTGGCGGATTAATAATGATTTGGGGATGCTTTTCGTGGAGTGGAGTCGGGCCAATACACCAAATTGAAGGTACAATGGATGCAATTCAATATGTTGTGATACTCCAGAACGTAATGTTACCATGGGCCGAAGAGAATTTGCCGGTCATATGGCAATTTCAGCAAGACAATGACCCTAAACACACCTCTAGAGTTGCGAACAAATTTTTTCAAGACAGTTCTATTACTGTTCTGGAATGAACATCTGTGGAATGACGTGAAGAGTGCACTCAGTACGCAAAATATCACGAACTTCGACCACTTGTTCGAAAGAGCAAAAGAAACCTGGAAGGCCATTCCTGTGGAACGAATCAGGGCCTTAATTGAATCAATGCAACGGCGCTGTGCAGCTGTGATAAAGCAAAAAGGCTTTGCAACGAAGTATTAATCGTTTTTTGGATATTTTTTGATTGATTTTTAATATTTTCCGATCAGTTTTTGAAACGTTCTTAAGTATTTTTCCTCGTTATTTTTGTTATTTTTCAATTGAAGTAGTTTTTTTTGCAATTGAAGCTAAATATTTTATTTTTTCGTCTTAATATTAATAAAATATCTTTAAATCATAAAATGAAGCATAATTTGTAAGAAAATCAAATACTTTAAGTGAATAAAAGTTACTACAATGAAAACTAAACACTGTTCTTAAGTATTTTTCAACGGCTGTATAACTTCAGTGTACTTTGTAGTTGTTGTTTTCACATAGAGCGATGAAATTTCAAAAAATTAAGACCAACTAGTTAAAATGGGTCGAAAAAAATGGCGAAATATTTCTTAAAATTTTAGTTTAACATCATTTTAGACCACAAACACAGACATATAAATCAAACTAGTGTATGAAAGATGTATTAACCATTTAATTTTACATCAAAATGTTCAAGGTCATTATCACTAAAAATCGCTTATTTTACAGTTGTAGTTTGATAAGCAAAAAAACCCAATTTTAAGTTAGTTTTTCAGGCTTTGGATCAAATGCGACTGGCCGATTTCCAATAGAAACACAACATTTTTTTCCAGTTCTTATGTTTTACCTTCATTCCATTAGAAAATGCTTGTGGAGCGAAACAAATAACACTTTTCAACACATGGGTGAAATCGAGTGAATTTTACACGACAAATGGCCAAAAATTGGTCAGATGAACAGCTACGATTTCGTGCTCAGCGGAATACTTTTCTCAAAAACCATCCTCTACAACCCTGCATACTTGGTTTTCGTCGCTATCGTGACGAAACTTTTTTTTACCTTCCTGACAGCCGTGAGAAAAGCACTTCCAAATTTATTCATATTTCCCCCCATCTAAAATATAAAAATATGAATATCTTTTATATAGGAGCAGCTACGATTTCAATTCAAACGAATTTTTCACCTATAATCATCAGCAAATACAGCCCTGCTTCCAGATTTTGTCGACATTTTTAGGCTACCTGTCGAAGCTTCCTGCGAACCGTGTGTATATTATCTAATTATTTGTGAAAAAACACTACATATACTATGTATATATGAATAAATAGATATTTTTCTTATGAATAAATAGATTAGTTTTTTTTTTTATCAAAAAACTTTATGTATTTATGCAAGTACTATTTATTGATGGCAAAAAAATTTTTGTGGCTCTTTAAAAATTTTGAAATTTTGTAAATTGTAATTTCTTACTCTTCCGGCTCAAAAGGTTGCCGACCCCTGTCCTAGGCTAAACTGGTTGATCCTAACACGCTTTGAATGAACTACTTTGGCCTATGGCAAACTAATTTATCCTAAAAACAAGTTTAGAACCCGATGCGTTTTGCTTCAAATTGTTTATAGTAATTCGCATTCTGTTTGTAATTAAGCCATTTCGAAAAGTATAGCCCTATTACCGTTTGCGAGTCGCCTGAAAAATTAAGCGACTCGCCTTAATTTAAATTACGGTTTGCGAGTCGCCCTGTTGTTTCGCCTCAAACGTCAAAATTGGGCGAATATAAAAAATTTTCATATTACTGTTAAGCTGAAATCGCAATGCTGCGCTAGGTCGGTCGCGCTTTGGCCAGCCTTTGATTGGCGTTTGAAAAACTTTACAAAAATGTACGATATTGGCTGTCAAAACGCCTGACCTTAGTTTTTGTAAATCATAATGTTGCGAGTGTCAGTCATTTCGACATTGCCAATGAAAGTTGCTGGATCGAGATCCCATTTGTCAGTTTTTTGTCTAATTTTGTCGTGTTTTTTAGTTTTTATTGTTATTTTCATAAAATAAATGGATTTGGACGAAATGAACGATTTAGCGGACCTGGCGTTGATTGGTTTTATTGGGCACGTTGCTTACGAAGAGTTCAAACAAAAAAGTATTAAGTGGTCAGTACAAAGGCAATGGGTTCGTGAACTGAATTTAAACAGGGCCGTGGAAGGTTTTTACGCTCTTAATTTCCAAAAAATGCAAACTAAGGACCCGGTGCAATTTTTTAAAATAACAAGGATGAAACCGGAAACATTCGAGCTTCTGCGTGCTCTTATTGAACCATCATTGGAAAAATGTTCTTGGAGGGAACCCATTTCACCATCTTGCAGACTGTTTCTTGTTTTATTGTATGTACTTATATCTTCTAATTATTATAATAAAATTAATTATATTTTGTTTTAAAGGTATCTTTCGCAAGGAGTTCCCAAACAAGTTTTGGCGTGGATATTCCCCATGGGATACTCAACTGTCCAATGCTGCCTATATGAAACATGTGACGTTATTTGGAATATTCTGATGCCACTATATTTGCAACCACTTTCAGAGGTTAATTGGAAGCAAAATGCAGTGAATTTCGAAAAAATGTGGAATCTCCCAAACTGTGTTGCCGCTATTGATGGAAAACACATTAATATGCGATGTCCTCCAAGAGCTGGATCGAAATATTTAAATTACAAGGGCCACCACTCAATAGTTCTCCTTGCTGCTTGTGATGCTGACTATATTTTTGTTGCAGTTGACGTTGGTGCCTACGGGAGTCAGAGCGATGGTGGGATCTTTGCAGAGTCGTCGTTTGGAAAAAAACTCATGAGAGGCGATTTGAACCTGCCTCCAGCATCTTTACTCCCAAACTCTAACATAGAGTTTAGTTATTATTTAGTTGGCGATGCAGCTTTTCCTCTAAAAACGTACCTAATAAGACCGTTCCCGGGGAGACTTTTAAATGAGGAAAAATACAATTTCAGCAAGCGGCTATCGCGCGCTAGGCGTGTCATTGAGAATGCATTTGGCATTCTGGTGGCCAGATGGCGGATTTTGCAAACAACTTTAAATATGTTACCTTCTAACGTTGAAAAAATAGTTAAAGCTACAGTTGTTTTGCACAATTTTATAAAACTCAATGATGCTGCTTATTGCTCAGAACAGTTTGTTGATATCTGCGACGAGAATAATGAAATTGTTCACCGGGGTCAGTGGCGCAACGAAGTCCTGCTTCTTTCTCAAGCTAGATCAATAGGTTCAAATTTTTCTTCGCGAGAAGCATTCGAAATGAGAGATGCACTTAAAGATTACTGTTTTCAAAATAAAATATAAAAAATTTATTTTGTTTAATAATATATAAATAAAAAACATTTTTCATCAGTAACAACACAGTCTCTTCTTTCCAAGCAATATCAATGTCATTACATTTTAAAAACTTTATTTACATGTCTCGGCGTTTTTGTGTTTTTTTACAAAAGTTTAATATTTAAGTAGTGATTTAGTTGTTAAGAAGCTCGTCATTAACTTCTTTCAAAAATTTTTCTTGAAGGCGAATTTTTGCGTTCTGCGGTAAAACTTTCATTTTAATTGCAATCATTTTCATGAATGCGTCGTTTTCATCTGCATCCTGAACTTTGAAGCAATCCGACAAAGTCTTCGACAAGTTGCCAAAAAACTCCATACTACCGTTATCAGGACGGGACCTTTTTGCTGGTTGCTTCTGCATGGGCTCGGGAGTGGAGCAGTTTTCGAAATTGAAGGAGTTTTCGTCAGCTTCTAAAAACTCTGGTTTATCACAATATTTTAAAAGTAATATTGGCACATTCATACTTTCTTGGACTCAAAGCCTCATTGAGAAACTCCAGTGAGTTGTAAAACTCCCAAGCGTCATGCTCAGCAGCACCGCTGCCAGAGGGCTGGTCCATTCCCTTTTTTTCGCGGACGAAACGATCTCGCAAACTTTTCCATCTCTGCTTGCAATGGTCAACTGAAATTTAAATATTTTTTCATAAAATTTACTGCAACCTAATTTGAGATAATAACAACTCACCAGGTCTCCCATGCTCTTCACCGATTTTGGCCCATGTGGAATCGCGCTTAACTATATTTTTATAACTCCGAGACTTTGTATTATAAAGATAGTCGTGTTGGCACATTAAATTAATTAAATTTTCTTCAAATTTTTCCATTTTTTTATTTATTAAAATTTTTTGACATGAATAATTTGAATTTGAATTCAAATCGAATGTGTCAAACGCACGTTCTAGTAGAAAGTAGCTCTACTCGAGCTTTGGGTATGGCGTTTATCGTATTTACGATAAAATAGAACGCAACGCCTGAGGTCACATTTAATATTACAGCATAAGCATGCATTGTTTCTAGTTCAGCTGTCAGAGTGCGACCGACTGTACGCCGCACTGAAATCATTCAGCTTTAGCGAGTCGCCTAACTTTCGTTCGTCAGAAATGTCAAAATTGGGCGAGTAAAATTTTTGTGTGACAAGTATTTAAATAAGAATTTAAAAATTTTTGTAAAAAGAAAAGATGGAAAGCACAAACAAGAGGTCAGTATAAAATTTTATAAAACAATTTTATGCAAGCATGTAAATTACTTTTTTAATTTTTAGCGTAAAACAAACCAATTCACAGCAGTTCCAAAAACTGGTACAGCTTATGGAGGAAAATCCTGATCTGGCAAAGGGTCTTGGCAGCTTTGGGTCAAACAAGAAGACCAACAAGGAAATGTGGGACCAATTTGCAATCGAAATAAATACCCTAGGACCACCCACGCGTGATGGGAGAGGTTGGAATAAGGTATGTAAAATAATGTGGCATCCAAAGCAAATTGCGTAAAATATTCTATACAATATTTTATTTCAGGTTTGGCTGGATTACAAACTAAAATTAAAAAAGAAGATTGCTACCAATTGAAGAGAGGCAGTGCCAACCGGTGGTGAACCGTTTACACAGTTGAGCCTTTCGCCGCTGGAGTAATCAGTGGATGTACTTCTGAGCATTCAGAGTGCTGTTTACCCAAGTGGAATTTTTTTTTGGTGCCAGTACAATCGCTGTCGAACCGTCAGAATCGACTCATGCAGTTGACTTTGAAACTGACTTTGAAGTGGAGCATGAAGCTGAGACAGCTCATGACGAAGAAGTGGCAGCTACTCCCCGTAGAAGGACAAACTCATCTGCAACGACCCTAAATGAGAGGGAAAAAGAACGTTTGTTTTTTTTGAAAAAACAGTCAACAGGCCAAGAGGATATGCTTAATGTTGTAAACAGAATTGGGTCGGAGTCAGAAAAGCGAACATTTTTTATTATATGTTGCACCCTTCCGATTTTAATGAAACTTGGCACACTACTAAAGAACATATAGAGCAACATTTATTATTTTTTCTAGAGTGGTAACTCAAAAGCAAGATACAGAAAATATTTAATAAAATTTTTATTCACAATTTTAATGCTCATATACAACGGATAAAATTATCAAATAAACATTTTAAAAAACTCTGGAACGTCTTCTTACGCCTCGATTTAAGTTAACTTTTCTAGCTTTAGTAGTTTAGAAAATATACGATATATTCCGTTTCGCACAGTTTTTTTTATATATCTTAAGAACGCGCCATCATTGACACAAAATATATACTTATATACATAGACTACCAGTCACATGCCCTACATGTTGGTATACATAACAATATAGGTTCCTATTGGGGGCACATTCACGATGCAAACACTGCTAGACCCTTTATTACGTGGTTGAGAATCGGTTATTGCAGTCAACTTAAGTTCTTGGGACCATGCCATTTTTAAATTTGTCAGTTGAACTACGCCTAAATACAACAAAGCTCCCATATATCGACAAATGTCTTCTTTAGAGTATTAGAGCTCAGAACCAGTTTCTTGGAGTGAATATAAATGTTTCACATTTATAATTAATTCAATTACGGCATCATCAAAAAAGGAATTGAAATACTGTATGGGTTTATTCACTATATCAACGTTTTCTTCGAGTCCCTTCCATGTGAAGTCATTGAGATCAAATGGTTTTTTTCTCCATTTCAGTTAAGACAAGTCCACTTTTTCAACAACAAAACATTCTGAACTCTCTGGATCATTGGCACTTAAAAAGGGGTCTAACCGTTTTGCAACTGCCTAGATTACAAAAGTTTTACACTGACGATTGCGGATGGGACAAACTTTAAACTGCTCTAAAAATTTTAAATTTTACTGTTTTGCACTAGTTGTTTCTTTTTTTAATTGTATTCATAAAACTCTGTTTAAACAAAAATTTTGGCACATTTACTGCTGTTCTTAACCACGAAATGGGAACAAATGATTTTTTTGATGGCGGACGGGACATTAGAACATGAACTAAAGCAAATTAAAAATTTACAGTTAATAGAGATTGGTTTGATGTCTTTGCATTCTTTTTAGCTAATTGTTGTTGGAAGAGAGATTTTTCGGAATGACTTTCATCGTACATATATCATCTCTCTTATATATTTAAATATTTAAGACAAAATACTATTCAAAATTACAAAAAAGAGAAACTTCATTTGTGCAATTTTGAAGTCGGTTTGCTCACCGTTGTGAATGAATTCAAATGTAAATTGTTTGAATTAATAAAATTTGAATATTTTTCTTAGATAATATCAGATAATAACGTTTTTTTAATAACTTTTAATTTTTTTGTCATGGTGTACCTTTTGGTGGAAATGCCCATATGTCAATATTGTCCTCGTCTCCCTGGTCCAAAACTTCTATCATTGCATCATCAAAAATTTCAAATTCAACATCCCCGCTTTCTTCATCAGAAGATTTGTCCCAGTCGAACTCTAAAATCTTCTCTATATCCGTATCACAAAGCCCTTTGCGTGTTTTATTCTTGTTTGAAAATAAAATTTTTTATTAACTCCGATGCCCAAAGTTGCTTATAAGTAACTTCCAAAAACAAAATATTGTACACGCTTAACAATGCAATATTTCTCAAATGTTTTTAATTGTATATTTAATTTCACTTATTTTGCGTAAGACTGCCTACTTTGTTTTTTGAAAAATATTTTAAAAGTATTTTTATTTAATTTTTATATTTTGCACTGCAATTACTGAACACGTCACTCATTTGACTTCACTTCAATAAATGCGTCGTAATTTTGATGATTCAAACATAACGGTTGCTTAAATGTTATTTTTTTATTCTGAGAATTGCAATCAATCAATAAGGTGTGTAATTTACAGAATTTATTGCAATTGTGTCTTTTTAAATGATGCTAAGTATTGAAGTTACTTATAAGCCACTCTGGGGCGAAAGGGTTATGAGCAAAATAAATAAAAACAATATAAAACAGCGGCTTTTATTTTTGAACAGGTTTACTTTAGGGACAACTCCAACAGATTACCAAAATATGGCTAATTTTGAAAAATTTTGACAAGTAAACTTAAGCCTTTATTTCTTACCTGTATTGTGTTTTCATCATCCATAGTACTCACTCCTGCACTTTCTTCCTGATCTGATCGAAGTACCACAAATGTGGCACATATTCTTCTTCGGCACCGGCACCAGATGTAAGGCTATCTTTTTTTTCTTTAATTCACTTCTAAGCGATGTTCGTATATTATTCAATTTTTTAACGGCCATTTTCCTGTTGGCTTCAGGACAAACTTCTTTCATTTTTTTCAACCAAAATGTTGTACGCACTGTTTTTGAGGACTCTATTGCTATAATCTTTACTTTTAATTTTCCACAGTGCTGGCAACGATTGATATAAATCAATAAATTCGCTCATGAAATTCTTTTCCTCCATAATTTATTTTTTGACACGCTTTTTTTCCTCCCACACGTCCGCTCTCAGCGAAAATTTAGATATTGTGACAAAATTTTGCGGAGACAGAATTACAGCATCTCACACGGCACATTAATCTGTACAAACACAAATTTGTGCAAACGGTCAGTGTCGTTAATTTGGGACTTTATGAAACTTTACACATAACTAAGAAATGGTTTTCAAACAGCTATGCAAAAAACTGACTGTTATTTTTAAATATTCGTGATTTTTGCTCGTGTTTTACGCTTTAGGGTGCGTTTACTGTCAGGGCTTTTTTGTAGCGCGTGTAGCACTGACAGCTTCAGAAGCGACGGAGCTACCATCGAAAACCTCGGCTTCGACACCTCGCAATCCGATTGGTGATTAGTTTCATTCGTGTGTAAGTACTGGTAAAGTAGGCATTTGTTATTAGTTTTTAGCCGATCGCAGGCATTTATTATTACTGAAAGGCAGTTATTTATTGCTTAAAAATATATGAAAAATATTCCTGATAAAAATGTTGTTGCTCCTAACGATAAGCAGAGGTCGAACATTTTTTTTATATTACCAGCGGCCCGTTTTGGGCCTTTTTTTTAACGAACTTGGTTCTTATTGGTCTGACTTTGATTTATGTTAGGAAAATTGTATACAAAATCTAATCTTTACTTAAAATATAACCATGCAAGGATTAATTCAATTCATTTTTAATTATAATTAATAACATAAGAATTTGTAAACATTATTTGCTATAAGATAATTTTTCTATAACTACTTTTTATAAATTGACACGCTCAAAGTAAGACAGTAACTTTTGAATTTTTTTTCTAAGAATGAGATAGAAAATCTTCACTGCAAAGGTGACACAGATAAAACTACGAGCAAAAATAAAACAACTCAAACTGCGAGCAACCTTGAGATAACTCGGTGTTTCATTTTTGCCGTACAGTTTGTGTTGTCTCTTTGTTTCATTTATTCGATTTCTTTTCACGGTATCCTATGATTTGTTTTGTTTATTTTCGCTCGTTGTGTGTAGGTATCAGAAAACTGCAGTGAGCCACTCATTCATGAATCTGTTGAAACTTTCAGCTGATTAACACAGATTCACGCTCACAGAAAATTTTGTGAAACTGAATGGTATTCAGTCTCATAGCGAAGCTTGTGAATGCGAGTGTGATTCACATTCACTTCTAGTGAATGCCGTTTCATTTCGTTTGCTTGCGTATGAATATATGAGTGTTGCGTGAGCTATTCATGAAACGCGATTGTACAAACAAATTTGTGTGTTTTTTTTTAAATATGGGGTGGTCGAAATGGACTTTGGAAAGAACCGTTTTTGACCCGAAAATGGGACAAAAACGGGTACCATGCCCCAGGGATACAATTTCGGGTCAAAACCGGTTCTTTTCAGGGTCCCGAGCCTCCCTTAGTGATGTCCAAAAATATTTTTGACCTATCTTTCGTTTGAAAAAACAAAATTTTTTTCTCGAAAATGGGTCAAAAACGGGTATCATAGCCCAGGGACACATTTTCGGGTCAAAAACGGTTCTTTCCAGCGTCCCGAGCCTTCCTTAGTGATGTCCAAAAATATTTTTCAGCTATCTTTCGTTTGAAAAAACAAAATTTTTTCTCGAAAATGGGTCAAAATCGGTCTTTTCCAGGGTCCGGAGGTACTCCAAGTGATGTTCAAAATTCATTTTTGGACCTTTCCCCATCGATTGAAGCAAAAAAAAATTTTCCGAAAATGGGTCAAAAACGGTCGTTTCCAGGGTCCGGAGGTACTCCAAGTGATGTTCAAAATCCATTTTCGACCTTTCCTCTTCGATTGGAGCAAAAAAAATTTTCTCAAAAATGGGTCAAAAACGGTCCTTTCCAGGGCCCGGAGATACTCCAAGTGATGTCTACAGTCCATTTTCGACCTTTCCCCATCGATTGGAACAGAAAAAAATTTTTCCGAAAATGGGTCAAAAACAGGTACCATGGTCCGGGACCCATTTTCTGGACAAAAACGGTTCTTTCCAGGGTCCCGAGCCTCACAAAGTGATGTCCAAAGGCCATTTTCGAACTTTCCCTATCGATTGGAGCAAATAAAAATTTTTTCTTGACACAGTTCCACTTACATAAGTGGCTCAAGCCATTCACTGATTCATGAATGCTGACTGCATGTGAGTGAGCTTTTCAGGCATTCACATTCATGAGACTAGAGCTATTAAGCAGCTCACATTCATGAGCTGCATGCTATCTACGCATTCACTATTAGTGAGCGCAACTCAGATTCACACTCATTATTGCATGCAATATGCACACTCACGTCTCATATTTTTGGAAGTGGCTCATAACCCTCAGTGAGCTACTCAATGCAGTTCTCTGGTAGGTATATCTGTTTCGATAGGAATACATTAACGTGACTGTGTCACATGAAATGTGAATGAATGAGAGAAATATGTACACTTGTGCTAACATGATTAATAGTACGGGAGGCAGCGTTGCATTTTGCGAAGCAATTTCCTCGCGCTTAATTTTTTTCCAAATGATAGTTTAAGTATAGCTAATAATCGAAATAAGCTTCAGCCGCCAGAATAGTGGTGGGCCTGGTTGTGAGAGGCCGACAAAAAAAGTTTTGCGCAATAACTCGAAAAGTAAGCCAAAAGTAGAAAAATATATTTAAACCAAAATTGTAGACACGTCGATTTCATGCCTGAAAAATTTCCGCATGACACGATTTAACCTACTTTTAATAGTTTTAAAATTATTAATGACTATCTCCATTTTCGAAAAATTACGGTTTTTGAAAGTCTTAAATTAACATTACTTGTTTGAATCTGAGAACCACATTTCTGTGAAATATATCTAATTTTGCTAGGGTTTTTGAGATAGGAAAAGTGAGGACCATTTTTTTTGTTAGTAAATTTTAAATAATTTCGTACATTTAAGAAAATTGGGTGTTCAAGACCAAAAAGTACATTTGGGTTCTAAATTTTTGGGTTCACATTTGAAGTCTCGATTCAGTACATTTTCACAAAACCCAAATGCCTTCACTGGTGTATGTACATATTTGTACGCACTGACAAATAATATGCAAAGCCTCCTAGATCTATTTATTGCAATTAAAAGCAAAGAATATAACACAAAATTGTGTACGCATCTAATTTTTTTCCAAAGCCAATTTCTTACAGTAAACAAGTTGAACGTAAAAAAAATACAGGAGACAAAGAGAGAAAAATTGTATAAACAAGACAAAGTAATAGGGCTAGGGTTGCCAGATGGGCTAGATTGGTCTGGATTGTCCAGATTTTTAATCTCAAGTCCAGAGTCCAGACATTCAGAAATGTGTCCAGATAAAATTCGAACAAAGAAATAAAAAGACTAGGTACAACAAACATCTACTGCATGGATTAAAAATGCCTTTATGTTATTTTCAGAATTTGCGAACTTCTCGTAAAAATTTGACAGTTCTCAAACAAAATATGTTAACAATGATAACTTATATACAGACTATTATTGCTTACGTAGTACATACATATGTATGAAAATCTATCAAAAACTATGTATTCCAAACGAAAAAATTTGTGGAAATTTTTTTCCCAAATTTAAAAATGACGAAGTGAAAAACTTAAGAAAATTTAAGCCATTTATTTCTTCAATTCCGATAGCCAACGCTTATTCTGAAAAAGTTCTTAGCTTTTTACATAGCTTGTACTCCAGAGAAAGAAATCGAATGTTGATAGATCTCATACAGTCAGAACTCATTATAAGATCAAACTAGCGAAAACTGTCAATCATTTAATAACTTTTTAGAAACACCAAGAGGAAGCAAATTGATAGAAGCAGTTCGATCTAATAAAAAGTATCCATGGGCTAAATTTAACTTATTTAAAAAATGAAAATTTTTATTTATTTTGTTTACATAAATTAAATATATGTATATGTTTTTCTGAAGCTCAGCTTGGATTTCTTTTTTGTCCTGAAAAATCCAGATTTTTTATGTTTATTTTTTAAATGTCCAGATAAAGCACAATTTGAATCTGGCAAGCCTAAATAGGGCCAATACACGTTCAGATTTTTCATATTGTCTACCGTACGACCGAAAAGTACATTCGCTTCACACGCTAGGATTTTTTCGTACTACTTTTCATCCGACTTTAGAAAGCCAACAGTTTTCACAGAGTACAGAACAAAAGGAGCTCGCTTGCGCTTCTTGTTTTTGAATTGGGGACGTTCTTTTACAAACCGCATAGGTTTTTGGACTTGGTATTTTAGAATCGCCCGAAATTTTTTTTGCAGCTTATATACATAAAATTACTAGACCCATGTTTTTTTTTTTTGCTGAAAAAAAAATTTTTTTTGGAAATATCCACATATGAATTTTTGATAATTGGCAGGATTTTGTCAAATGTACTCATACTTGAAGTCTATTATCTCCAGTTCTACTGATCCGATCAATGTCAAATTTTTTTATTTAATAGTCTATGACGTTAGCTTCTGCAATAAATTAAAAAAAAATTTATACTGTCAACAATAGAAAAATAATAACAATTTAATTGTTTAAATAGTTTTAATATGATGTTTCCCCAACTAGAATACATTGAAGAAAATAGCATTTTGTTCCTTATTCTTTTATCTAAAAAACCTATTTTACAAAAAAGTGAAGTCTCTGTTAGATCGGAAGTTATTAAATATTTTCCAGCGCAAGTCATGAATTCCAGAACAAATTTAAGTGTGCAGCGTGCGACGAATCAAAATTTAATAACGAGTGTTAAATACTACTAATTACTTAATTTATTGCAGAAGCTAACGTCATAGACTATTAAATAAAAAAAATTTGACATTGATCGGATCAGTAGAACTGGAGATAATAGACTTCAAGTATGAGTACATTTGACAAAATCCAGCCAATTATCAAAAATTCATATGTGGATATTTTCGAAAAAAAAATTTTTTCAGCAAAAACAAAAACCATGGGTCAACTGAATTTGTTAGAAGATGTAAGAAAAAAAATTTCATCGCATTTGGAGAAGTCGAGGTTTTTTTTCCTGAATTTTATGCGGTTTGTAAAATACGTCCCATTGATGAAATAATGGAACAAGAAAATAATCAGAAGAAAATTGTCAATCAAAGGCAGACAGTCATAAAACCCAAATGCTTCGGATACATTCATTACTTTTGCGATTATTAAAACGGCACAATCAGTGGCTTATGGCTTCAAGCTTGTTTGTTAAGCCACCACTGGAAACCCATGCATTGTTTTATTGAATTAATGCACATGGCTTGCTACCTGTTGCTACTGTCCACGGAACGGAACAACGAAAATACCTACGCATGCTAAATCTATGCATACGTATAAATTGCATCATATTTCAGCACTTTTAAAGAAAATGTTTTGAATATTTAAAAATCTTTTTCTTCGAATCTTCTTTTTATTTTCCTAAAAAAATGTGTGTGTCCTTTCTATTTTTTCTTATTGCTGATAGGTAGAGAGACGATTGCTTTAAAGTAGGGATGTTATGGATATCCGTATCCGAAACCCCCGGATATCTGAAAAAAAAAAGTTATCCGTAACCGTAATCGAAATAAAGATTTTTTAGTAGAAACCGAAATCTAATTTCCAGATATAAACTGTTGTGCACTCATATTTGTAGCAATATCTTTCGCCGCCTGCTGGAAATGTGGCGAGTGAAGAGTTATTTAGTGCAGCAGGAAAAGCACCAAAATTACTTTTTGTAAAATATAATTTGCCTTTACTTCAATTAAAAAACTAATATCATTAATTTGTACTAAAAATAAATAAAAACAAAAATACAATGACATGATTTTTTGATTTTTACTGATAGATTTCTGTAAAAAGTTCACGAAAATATCCGTATCCGAAACCGAAATACAATCATCCTTATCCGTATCCGAAACCGATACAAATATATTTTAATATCCATATCCGTAACCGAATCCGAAATTTCGTATCCATAACATCCCTACTTTAAAGGTATAATAGCTATAAAATAGCGCTGACTTTGTTTTAAAAATTAATTTCATAACATTAAAAAAAAAAAATTTTAAATATTTTATCGCTTCCAAAAACTTGGCTACCATTAATTTCGTTTATATGTTTGTTTTCAGCGTTTAATTTCTATATTCTCCAATTAATTTTTAATAAAATTTGAGTTGGTGTTTTTTCCGTGTAGTTCATTAAGTTTGAGCGTTGTATTAAAATGTTTGTCCCTGACTGTTTATACTCAAAAAATATAACGACTTTTCATTTAAATGAAAAGGCACAATTTTATTCAATTCACCTAAGGCATCACAGAACTAAAGTTTTGGATAAAAGAACAGAAAACTGACATTCAAAAAATTAAAAACTGAACTTGTTCCAAAGATAGAGAGAGATTTTATCCCCTTAAGCTCTAAACTACACTATTACCTCAAACAGATAAACAGACGAAAATAATAGATGTACTAAGTCGGTGGTGAAAATGGACTACCCATAAACTACGTTCCCTCAGAGGGAGGGGGTTCAAGTGAGGACAAAATAGATTCTTTTATATTATTCACTTTATTGTTTGACTCGACATCACGATTGAAAAATTTGATTATCAAATATATTCGAACCCGTATAAATAGGGCCAAAAGAATATTGCTGTCACAATTGTCACAGCAGACGGTAAGGTGGCATATTTTTCTTTTCTTCAAATAAAAATTGGCATACGCCAATTTTATGACAATTCCCGTCGAAAATTTTGAAAAATAGGTCGTCTAGTTGCGCCAAATAATTTGAAAACGACTCTGGAGACTTAATTAACTGCTTCCCAAGTTCGTCCCCGAAGTAAGTTGTAGGATTCAAACATCTATGCTGTTTATAAAGCTTTAATGACTGATAGCCTATGTTGCTCATGTCAGGTACCATAGTAGTATAATTATTGATAATTAAACATTATTTAATCGAACTTACAGTCATTAAGCAAAGACCAATATTGTAAATTTTTACTTATTGATCAATGCTATTTTTCAACAAACATGACAAAGATAACAAATGGAACAATTTTAACCTGGTAATTGGTGACATGTTTCGGCTACTACCAATAGCCTCATCAGACCAGTTTGGTTAATTCTGTACATGGACTCGAACCCCTGACCGTTCATGCATTGCAATTGTCATCTTCCATTTGTCATCTTTTGTCACTTTCTCGCTTGCTGCCATATGCTATGATTTATTTTTCGAAATTGTGGTGTTGCCAGCCACATATTTTTGAAATTCGGCGTGCTCTCCATATGGTTTAAGAAAGTTGATTTTAGCGACTGATTATTTTATAATTAAACATTATTTAGTCGAACTTACAGTCATTAAGCAAAGACCAATATTGTAAATTTTTACTTATTGATCAATGCTATTTTTCAACAAACATGACAAAGATAACAAATGGAACAATTTTAACCTGGTAATTGGTGACATGTTTCGGCTACTACCAATAGCCTCATCAGACCAGTTTGGTTAATTCTGTACATGGACTCGAACCCCTGACCGTTCATGCATTGCAATTGCATATTTTGCGACGGCCGCTCTAACACTTGAGCTACTGAGGGACTTGTCATGAGGTGTACAGAGTGCGCATATTCCATTTATTGATAATTATATTTCTAATAAATAAATAAATAAAGCTTTAAAAATAACCAACCACACACATAATTAAAGGCATTTTTTCAAGAAAAGTTTTCTCCTCAAAATCTATAATAATCTCAGGCATTTGGTTAAATGAATGATGTGGCCTGGGCAAGCTTTGGGAATTTTTTCCTAGATAGGTCCCTAATCAAATCTTCACAGAAGTTTTGAAGCATTTGTAAAGAAGCTCTAGGATTAAGTGGATATGGGGAACTATTTTCACTGTCAATAATTGGCTCGCAATTCCCATTGACAACTACACTTACGTAAGGTAGTCCCCATACTTTTTGAAAACTATCAGTGAACATCTGGCATATCACTATATCACGGTTGGCTGGAAAAAGTCTCAACCCTGTGACGAACCTTCCAGCCGAGGTCTTGGCTCGCCGGTGTCCAAGGTTCCGCTACAGAATATTTATATTCGAAGGTTGGCTATTTCTTTAAAGTTTATTAAAAACGCGGGTGGTTTAGGTTTTTAATTCATTTTTTTTTCTTTAATTCACGTAGATTTAATTAAAGATTTACATATCTTTTGTTTATTTACTAGGAGGAAAAGATTAAATTCTTAATTTAAATAAAAATAAGTTTCTTTGATACTTATGGAAAATTACACCCTGACGCTGGTACTAGTGGCACTGCTCTTATACCGCTCTCTGTTTGTTGCATGTGTTCAACCGGGGTGTCTTCTCACTCCTTTTGTGACGCTACCTCAACTTTCCTATCGTCGCTCGTATGACGGCTAAGCTAAACTGTACGCGCGTCGGTTTTAGAACTGGCTGCGTTCTAGCGCATGAGTAACTCAGTGAAAACCGAAAACACACTCACGGGTTTGAAATTAGCCGAAACCTTCACACGCAACTCCTATGCTAGGAAAAATAAATCTCTCCCCGTCTGACCGTTGAGCTAAAATATACGTATGCTGATTTTGAACGGACTGCGTTCTAGCGCATGAGTGCCACAGTGAAAACCGAAAACACACTCACGCGCTTGAAATTAGCCGAAACCTTCACACGCAACTCCTATGAACGTAAACCTCGGCAGAGCGACCATGCGAGATTCTTGTAGCCAAGTACCTCAGTGAAAACCGAAAGCGTACTTATAAATTCGAACGTTGCAATGGCCGCCAAACCAAACTTTAGTCTCTGCCCGTATGACCGCTGAGCTACAATGTTCGTATGTCGATTTTGAACTGACTGCGTTCTATTGCATGAATGCCTCAGTGAAAACCGATAACACACTCACGCGTTTGAAGTTAGCCGAAACCTTCACACGCAACTCCTACGCTATGAAAGTAAACCTCGGCAGAGCGACCATACGAAATTCTTACAGCTAAGGACCTCAGTGAAAACCGAAAGCGTACTTGTATGTTCGGACGTTGTAATGGCCGCCGAACCAAACTTTAGTCTCTGCCCGTATGACCGCTGAGCTACAATGTTCGTATGTCGATTTTGAACTGACTGCGTTCTAGCGCATGAGTGCTTCAGTGAAAACCGAAAACACAATCACGCGTTTGAAGTTAGCCGAAACCTTCACACGCAACTCCTACGCTATCTTTCTAACACTGAAGTACCTCGGTGAAAACCGAAAATGTACTTGCATGCTAAGTCAAAGCTGAAAGTTAGAAAATAATTTTGATTAGTAAATATTACCACTGCTGCTGGACTGCTGACTGCTCGCTGCGGCGGACCCCGGTTGAATGTCCAAATTTTTGGTTTCCATTTAACACCCAACCTCTTGCTAGTGTCGATTGCATCAGCTGATTCTTTTTTTCTGCTACGTCAGCTGTTTTAATTGGTGGTGCCAGATGACTTAATATCTTAACCTAGTGTCTTAACTACTGCTTTATGCCCTTATGCCAACTTTAATAATAAGTTGTTCACATGTGCGTCTTATGATTCTTTAAGCACTAATTTTCATTTTAAAGTTAGATAATATAAATAAAAAGTAATACATTCTGTCTAGTTGTACATCTTCAGAAGACTTAAATTATATTAAACAACAAATAAAGTATATGAATAAAGCGGTGACGCGGCGGTTACGTCGCTTGTTTGTATCGTTTGTACAGGTTTTTGAGGAAAGAAACGAGGCTGTCGACTTCCATTCTCACAACCCTCAAGTTGCATCCTTCCAAAAATTCATGATGCTCCATATTTGAGGTACCTTACTGATCACTTTTCTGCAAAAAAAATAAAAAAACCCCCGGGCGCCTTTTTTTTAAACCCTCTTTTTGTGTTTTTCGCCTCGAATTCTTAAAAAGCTGATTTCAATGATAACACATCTAAATGTTCCATTGATAAGAAGTTACTTTTCGTATGTACTTTTTCCTGCGCCTATAAGCATTTCTCGCTTATATGCATCAAAACTTGTGCAATTTCATTTCTCCATTTAGATTTGTTAACATTTTTCTCCTTTATATGCACACGCTTATATGCATTTCTCGGATATAAGCCCCAAAAAATCTCCAATTTTTTCCTCCATTCACGCTTATATGCACGACAGGGAAAAAATTTTAGTTTTTTTTTCATGTCAAAAAAATATTGATAACAAACAATCGTGTCATTCCTATGATAATGTCAAATGTGATTGACAGTAGCTTGCCATACTGGGAAGAGTTAAATGAAAATGAAATTGTTGCCCATATTTTGCAATCCGTTGACAAAATAGAGGATGATGAAGAAATAGACTTTGCAGCTGAAATAGATCCAATTCCTTCATTGAGTGCACCTTTGGTCTCATTAGACACGCTTCGAAAGTTACTTTTGCCAATAAAAAAGTTTATTGACGAACTTGATGACATTGAAGAACATATTTTTAAGAGCTGCAGTCATATTCAATCCAAGATTACTCGTTTTTTTAAGAAAGAATAGTTTTGCAATATATGTAGATTCTACATGATCACATGAACTCTGTATACACACATGTACTATATATATATTTTTTTGATTTGCTTTTTATATTTTTATTGGAATACATATTCATAAAATATCAAATGTTTATTTTCACAGCTTTTTGCCTTTAAAAATATTTTTGTAATGTTCTAGTTAGTTGGCGTTAAGTAACAGCATATGAAACTACGATTCTATATAAGCATATTTGGTAGATATAGCCGAATTTTTATATATGCACTTTTCATGCATATAAACGAGTTTTTCTAAATGCATTTCGCGCTTATATGCACCAAAAATCAATAATTTTCAGAAATGCTTATAAGCGGGGATTACTGTATTGTGGTTTTTTAATTTTTCCGACATTCTTTCACTTTGAAATTCATATTTTGAGTTATAAATGTCCAATTTCATCGTACTTAGCACCAAATTCAAGGTATTAAAATGACAAATAATGGTTGGGATCCAAATTTTGTTCAGCAATCTTATTTTTGATTAGCTTACTCATTATCATCTGTTGTTCCGTGGGAGTAAAGTTTGCTACAATATATTCTGTTGTGGTATTCACGCGTTCTCCACGAGAAATGCGTTTAACTGGGGTAGTCTTCTTTTTCTTCGTTCTTTTTTCCTCTGCATTTTTACGAACATTGCCGGTGAATAGATTTCTATTAGCAGGTGCTGTAGCGATTTTACAAATCTTGCAAAAAATTTCCGCACTTATTGAATTAACATTCAATCGTAATCTTTTGGATTCGATAGTAGTCAGCAAAAAATCAGGCAGCTCTATTTTTTCTTTATTTTTCACTCTGCATGTTTCCATATCAAATTGATACAACTTTCTTCTGCAAGTTTCACACAAAGCGTGGGGTATACGATTATCCTCGAAACGTAAATTCTTACGGTCAAGTTTTTTCCAGCAACTTTTTCTTTATGCATTCGGTTATTATGTATATGCATTTTGTTTCCTCTTTTCATACACAATAAACAAGCTTTTGTAATATTTTCTTCATGTGAACACTTTTTCTTATTAGTCTTCATTTTGGCGAAGTTTGAGAAAAAATGGAAAAAAAGATTGACGTATATTTCAAATGATCATTACATTTGTAATAAAATTTTTTAATCAATCTATATAACGCGATATTTTAAGATATCATAGTATTGTTTAAAAAAAAGCTTCCAAATGCATGTATTTTATTCAACATTTTCCGTAGAATTCGAATCCAGCCTCAGATTTGAAAAATTTGACGAGTAAAACTCCAAAAATCCGAAAAAGTGCCCAGAAGATTATTTGTAATGATTAGACTCAACAAATTGTCGAAAAAATTAATATATTCTCTCATTCAATCGCTTCTAACGTTGTCATTTTATGGTCGATTTTCTTTTGGTATATCTTAATTTTTGCGTAAAAGTATCAGCTTTACGATCATGAAGCATAATTATTTTTGTTTATTTTATTATATTATTTTTATTATTTTTCCATGGCCACAATATCAAATGTAAAATTTTAATTTTTTTAAAATCTGGCCTGTTTTCATCGATAGCTTTTGAACCGGTAACTCAATGAAATATGTAATTATGCACGTTTATTTGTCATTTTAATTTAATTTAATTTAATTTGGTGCTAAGTACGATGAAATTGGACATTTATAACTCAAGATATGAATTTCAAAGGGAAAGAATGTCGGAAAATATAAAAAAAAACACAATATCTCGAAAACTGTGCTATTCAAAAAATTTTTATTTTCATTTTCGAACTCAGCAGGAAAAAGTACATAAGAAAAGTAACTTCTTATCAATGGAATCAGCTTTTTAAGAATTCGAGGCGAAAAACACAAAAAGAGGGTTTAAAAAAAAGGCGCCCGGGGGATTTTTTTTTTTTTGGCAGAAAAGTGATCAGTAAGGTACCTCAAATATGGAGCATCATAAATTTTTGGAAGGATGCAACTTGAGGGTTGAGACTTTTTCCAGCCAACCGTGATATTCGAATTTCCTGATCCCCTTCTAGTGCTCCGAAATAAATGTTCTAAATTGTCGTGGCAAAGTCGTCTAGTCTGAACGTATGGGAAACCTTTTTGTGATAGGAAATGCCACATGCCAATGTGACTGTATCACTAAATACATACATGAATTGCCAAAGGAACATGCATTTTATCGAAATTATTCGGTTCGGTGTGCTTTTTCGTGAGCTTATGAGCACATCTACATATATTTCGAAGTGGAATCTAATTTATAAAAACTAACAACATCACTCCATGCTACAGGAGCGTTGTCGAAAATAACCGAATTTTTTGAGTTTTGGAAGTAATTGCGCGTGCTTTAAATAAGATGTAGCGTATCAAAGAAAAACCAGATCTTTAGGCCGTTTACAATAAAAAGAGATTTTCCTCTGTTACCCCCACTGATTTGGCGAATCTAACAAAATTTGACCCCTGATCACAGACAAAATGCACAACAGTAAACACAATGCTTTGAAGTTGCTCAATGGCTTCGAAAACATAATTTATAATTACCTCTCCGTTACACGCACCAGACATGAATATACGATAAGGCGTGTCATCAAGGGTCTCCACCAATCCCCTTGCACCATTATCGATAAAGAACTGGAAGCTAACCTAGAAGTACGGTTTTCATCACCGTAGTCTTCTAGACCGACAATTTTGTCCCTATGCCTATCATAGTGGCAGTGCTTTCTCAAAGCCATTTCGTCACAGCATATTAAAACAAATTTCTGCTCTGCGGAGAATCCCCGACTATGAAACTCCAAAGCTTTAAGACTACTATGTGTCTTCCCCGGAGAACTTGGACAATCTTGAACAAAAATTTGAAGAGTACGTAATTCCGGATAATAAAAAGTTTTTTGTAAGTAGCGATATGCTTAGGGCGATAAAAAAATAAACTCCCAAGGCCATTGTCTTCAATATATCGTCATATCTACGCCCGTCCTGCTTACGACTACTGTACCGAAGGCAATTTTTAACGCCAACCGCCACCTGATAAGGAAGTTTATTGCAAAGTTCTTCAATTCAGTGAAATTCTTTGCTTGAGCCAAGGCCAGCTCTGAAAAAATACAAAAAGAAAAATTAGTAAATTAATAAAATTTTTTACAAATCCTGCTTGTGTCTACTTCAAAGCAAAATTTGGCGCGAAGTTATGAAAATCGTGAGACGTGAAAACCAATATTAAATTCGATAGCTCTGTAGGTTGCCATGTGCTATCATTTTACCTAAAAAAATTAAATCTATTGATTATCTTAATATATAAAAATCTTGTGTCACGGTGTCTGTTCCAGGTAAACTCTGGAAGTATTCAAATAATTTGTATGAAATTTGGCTTATGTCTGTAATTTGATCTAACTTAGGACATAGGATAGTTTATATTTCGATTAAGTGCATGTTTAGGGTGGCGCTCATACAAAAAATATTTTAAAAATAGCATTTTTACAAAGACCTGTTAATCAATTCACATGGAACTTACACCCCGTGTCTTTTATATTATGAGGCATAACTTAAGCTATAAAACTTTTATTCAGGGTGTATTTTTAGGGTGGACCTCATATAGGGTTGTCATACGTACTGATTCTATAAGTGCCTGTACTGATTTTTACAAAGTTTCTTTAAAAATACTGATTTTTCAAGTTTCTGAAATCAGTACGCAAATGTACTGATTTTTAGCAATTCGTACTGATTTGTACTGATTTTAAGATTTTATTTGAATTACTAAATAATTTTTACATTTAATATTTAATTTTTTCCAGTAGCGTACCTAGGAGTCAGTAAAATGGTCCTTGTTTTGTAGCATATTTAATTCATTTTGTTATTTTGCTAGGGCATTGTGCAATCCGAAAAATTCTGACTTTTTTTTAATAAATAAAAACAATTAATGAGGTAAAAAATTTTATACTGATATTTTGCATTGAATATACTTAAATGTACTGATTTTGCGTTTCTAAAACCTGACAACCCTACCTCGTACAAAAATATTTTTAAAATATCATTTCCGCGAAGACCCGTCAATCGATTCACAAGAAATTTTCAACACGTGTCTTTTATATTAAGGGAACTAGCTGAAATTTTAAAACTTTTATTTAGGGTGGCCCTCACACAAACATATTTTTAAATATGAAGCGTTTTTACAAAGACCACTTACTCGATTCACACGGAATTCTCACTACGTTACTGTTATATTAATGGGAATAGCTAAGGTTATAAAACTTTTATTTAGAGTGCATATTTAGGGTGGCCCTTATTTTTAAAATATAATTTTTACGAAGACCGGTCAATCGAATCACATAGAATTTACACCACATTTCTTTTATACTAAGAGGCATAGCTAATAGTACGGGAGGCAACGTTGCATTTTGCGAAGCAATTTCCCCTCGTTAATTTTTTTTTCAAATGATAGTTTAAGTATAGCTGATAACACACCTCTCCTCAAACCCATTTTAGTTTTATGGAAATGCCGACGTAATCTGCGCGCGTGGCGTTGTGAAGGGACCTTTCAGGACTCAAAATATATGTTCTAGAAAATCGTACCTGCTAGGAGCAAAAAAATATAGAGATTTTTTCATTTTTATCTTTTTGTTTATTATATATGTTATATATAATACATTTTATAATGTATTATATAAGTATTTTCATCATTATACATGTATTATATATATATATATACAATGAAATTTGTATTATAACATTTAAATTTTTAAGTTTATTTTTTTATTATAACAAACGAAAAATAATTTTTATAAGAAGTTATACAAAAAAAGCTATAAAACAAAAAAATTATATCTTGGGCAAAAAGTTAAATTTTTTATAAATTTATTAACATTTGTTATTTATTAACATTTTTATCTTCTTATTAATGAATTACATATATATATACTATATAGAGAAAAACGATGAAATTTGTATTATTATACATTTGAATTTTTAAGTTTATTTATTTATTTTTTAATATAACAAACGAAAAAAGTTATGAAACAAAAAAATTAAATATGACGCGATGAAAACTCAATAACAGCTTGCAATAATCTTTCACTATATCTTGGATCGAAAATTAAATTCATTTGATAACGTTTCCAAACTTTTAAAAATTCAGAATGTATGCTTTCACCAGCTTGCTCTGACCATGTGCCTAATCCTTCACCAGATAGAAATGCAAGAGAATCTTCAATATGTTTGGTTGCGATGTGAATTTTTAAAGTTTCCGAAACTTCAGTTGCCAAAAATGACTTTCTTAACTCTTCAATAATTTTATTAATTTCTTTTTTAGATGCTTTTACGGTAGAAGAAAACGTATTGTGAACAAGCTTATCCATTGCTTTAAAGGCGGATATAAATGGCATTATTCGTAAGGCTCCAACATCTTTGTATATACATATTTACATCATTGAGAGAATCAGCTGTTTTTAGTAGTTTTCGACACGCATTTCCTTCGAAAGTATTACCATGATAATTTTTTGATATAAGATTAAATTTTTTTGGCCATAATAGAGCTGTCTCTTCACCAATCAGTGGCACTAAACCGTTCCAAAAAAGGTGATTAACGAAGCCCATCACGATATGCAGTTCAGGGATAACGCATTTTTGTAACACGCAAACATTATCATTTTCTTCGAAAATTGGCTGATTAATAGTGCTGCGGCAATTCATGGCTTTTTTTTATCTTTGCCTAGTGACATATACTTTTTAAAATCATTTTTCAAATCACCATATGTTTTTAGGCAGCCTTGAAACGTAGTTTCACTACTATTTAATAGAGTATCGTGATCTTCTTCAGCTCTTGTTGTTTTTCTGGTAGTTTTGTTACAATTGTATTTGCTAAATTTCGTGACGCAAGGCTAGTTGAACCGCATTTGTGATTTATTCCTTTGCCAATTACTTGGATGCATAAATCGCAAACTTTTGTAACATTTGATTTTTTACTACTTTTAATTTTATTTGGCAAATGAGCAATTTTCGATGAGCCATTTATTAATCCAACTTCAATTTTGTCTATAATTTTTCGTACTTTTCCCGTGCCTTTTACGACCTTTTTATGCCCGGTTTGACGTCCGGTGAGACAAATGAAGCAATTGCAGATAAAAGCATCATTATTTCTAGTTTCCCTAGGTAAAATTAAATCCTTATAATTAGGCATTTTTGGTAAATGTCTCTTGGTATCAACTTTCTCATGATCGTATATCGTTTTCCGGCACGTGTCACAGATACTTATTGGATATTTACTATCACTTATATTAAAGTCGTCACAAACAAATTTTTTTATAAGATTCATTTGTTTATCACTAATAATAAAAGATGATAAAGATTTTGTTCCACATTTGATTTTACTTCCGCATGGTGCTCAAACTTTTTTTCTATTTTCTTCATGCGAACATAAAGCCGGCATTTTACATATAAATTTTATGACATTTACATAAGAAAATGTAGCGCTTACTATGTACGTGCTAAGCTTCGATAATACTAAAATTCAAAATGATTATACATTATAATTTTGAATATCATTAGTAAGTAAGAATTTGTTATATTGTTTACAAATTATTTGTGACAATGATACCGATATTTCTATACAATGGTCACAACAACAACATACACATAGGTATCAATTGTATATGTATGACATTTCCATGCCAAAATCTAGTATTTAATATGCATGTACGAGCTAAGCTCCCATACTATTAGAATTAAAAATCATTATACATTGTAATCTTGAATGCCATTAGTAAGTTAGTATTTGTTATTGTTTACAAATTATTTGTAACAATGATACTAATGATTCTATACAATGGTCTTATCAACTACATATATATTAAGGAAATCATCTTCATAATAAAAGATTTTTCGTAATTAAGTATATTTTTCTGTTTAATATATTAGGAAGATGAAAAAAAAAATTATAAGAAATAAAAAAACATTGTTTTAAAATAAAAAAATCTCTACATTTCTTAGAGGGTACGTTTTTAAAAGTTTGGGAACCACATAAAAAAATTTAACTTCTTACCCAAAATATAATTTTTTTGTTTTATATATATATTATATATATATATATATATATAATACATGTATAATGATGAAAATACTTATATAATACATTATAAAATGTATTATACATATATAACATATATAATAAACGAAAAGATAAAAATGAAAAAATCCCCATATTTTTTTGCTCCTAGCAGGTACGAATTTCTAGAACATATATTTTGTGTCCTGAAAGGTCCCTTCACAACGCCACGCGCGCAGATTACGTCGGCATTTCCATAAAACTAAAATGGGTTTGAGGAGAGGTGTGATAATCGAAATAAGCGTCAGCTACCAGAAACAATTTATGTGAACGATCAGCTAACTGCAATGAATCGTCGCTTATTATGGCTTGCAAAGAACAAAGCAAAGTCATGTAATTGGAAATACGTTTGGGTTAGGGAGGGAAAAATATGCGCAATGAAAGCTGAAAACAATAATTTTATACCCATTTTATCTGAATCTGATATTGATTTAATTACTTAATTATTTACCTATTTATATACATACACTCTTTTTGTTTCATTTAAAATTTTCATATTATTTCTTAAGAAACCAATAAATTAAAAAAAAAATTATAAATAGAAATGAATGTAATAACAACAAATTCGTACACACATTTTAATGAAATTGATGTTAAACAGTTCCAAAAATTTGATATTTCATGAGTTTATATGAACATTCGATCTTTAAGAAAAAATGTTAACACTTTTAAAATTGCAATAGATAATTTGATTGACAGTGTAGATGTTGTGGTACTTGTTGAAACAAATATAACTGATCAGGAGAACATATTGTTTTTGATGAGAAGATTGAACGCAGAATTTTTAAATAGAAAAATATGAGAGGAGGAGGGATAGCCGTATACCTAAGAGAAAGTTTATTAGGGTCCAAACGAAGATGACTTTTTTGGCCGAAGCCGAACTTCGGCCATTTTCGAAACCTTCGGCCGAAGCCGAAGGTTTAGAATTTTATAAATAAAAACTTACATAAACAAAAATTCAATGTATAAGTAACAAACAATAAATTATATGGCTATAATCTATTAGCAAACATAAACAATATTAGTTTATAATGATAATAAAAGTTGAAGGTACTTTAATATTCAAAGTCAAATAATTTTGTAAGCTAAAAATAAAAGTTTATCAACGTTTTCGCCACGCAAATTTGAACGTGAGTCGGTATAAAACTGACCTGCAGCGCTATACAATTGTTCACTTGCAACGTTAGTCAGGCGCAGATAAAATTTGTTTGTGCTTTTTTTTCAGTTTCAAAAATAACTTGAATGCCAATTGTTAAAAATACATCCATTCCTCATAATAATAGAGTCTTTAATGTTTATCTTAAACTCTATCTTAAAAATTGAAACTCAGCATGAGTTATTGTGCTGCATGGCCGTTGTGTCATGAGATTCCCAAAGATTGTTTTCAATATTTGTAGTGCTTATTGTTTTAACTTCACAACTAATATCGTTTACATTAACTTTACAATATCACATTCTGAGCTATTTTTGTTTAAAAAACTTTCTATTCCAAACTATTTCACTTTTGCATATTTCGTGTGTTTCAAATTGGGGAATTTTACTTCGAAATTGCATTCATTTGCGGCCTTAAAATGGCCGAAGGTTGGCCGAAGCCGAAGGTAGGCCGAATGTGCGATTTTTAGGCCGAAGGTGGCCGAAGCCTTCGGTCGGACCCTAGTGAATATCAATATTCATGTCTCCAATTAGTATGACATTTTCATTTTTATGTATTTTGCTTAGAACATTCTCTAACTCCATAACAAAAGCTAATACATACATTGTTTTGCGGTGGGCGATAGATAGCATGCAAAAAGAGTAGTTTATTATTTTTTGCTATATCAATTTGCAATGTCTCAAATGAAAGACTTTCTTGAGTGATGCATTTGTAACATAAACTTTATGCCGAAGCCGAAGGTTTGCAAAATGGCCGAAATTCGGCTTCGGCCAAAAAAGCCACCTTCGGTCGGACCCTAGTAAAAACTGAAAATAATCATGAAATTTTGTCAAAAATCGAAATTTTTTTATTCAAATTGAAAAATCAGGTCTAAATTTGTGGATTTTTTTTGCTTTTATTATTTTGAATAATTAATTTTTTCCTCCTCTATCTGATGGTGTTAACCGCAAATTTTTATTATTTTTGTACTTAAAAATATAAACATAAATATAATTGACAAAGATTTTTTTCATATTGAAGCTATGTTTTAACAGGGAATATAAATTTTAATGTGGAAATCTGTTTCGAAAAATATGAAATATACTTATCTAATTCTATACACTTGGGTTGGTTCAAGTAAACTAGATTTCTAGTTTTTCATTTTACATTTTTGATTAAGTGCATATTAAAAATTATTTTCTTCATTTTATTTATTACCAAAATGCTTTGAAATTATACAAGGAATTTATTAAATTTTAATAAATTGTGACATTAGAATTTTTATTTTGTATTATGTATTTTGTATTGTAATATATGATATCCGCTTTATAATTTATAAAAAGTAGTTATAGAAAAATTATTTTATAGCAAATAATGTTTACAAACCCTTATGTTATTAAGTATAATTAAAAATGAATTGAATTAATTCATATCCTTGCGTTGTGTTTACATTTGAAATGCGAATTTTACAAAAAGTAATTTTATCCTAAATATATCATTCAAAAATAAAATTAAATTAAAAATATCCTGGATTAAGAATTATGAAATGAACGAAGCAAATTACGAGCAATTAATTGAAGAGGTCCGGGGTCCTTTCAGACCCAAGTTAAGCGATTGTGGGATGTGATTTCAAATTTAATTTTTGAGTAAGATATATCAAATTAGAAGTAAAGACCTAAAAGCATCGATTGTGTTATGTATTGCTTTGTCTATTGTGAAGCCTGAAGTACTGCAAAGTATTTGGCAAAAAATTTAAATATCAGTATTGGCGCATGCCTCGAAGTGACTGGAAGCATGTCCGCGGGTGAGAATACACAAATCATGGCATGTTTAGATTTTTTAGGTTTTTTTTTGCGGTTTCATGATTATATCGGCACTTGCTTGTATTTGCGAACGCATAATTTGAGTATAGTCATGAGTTTTGTAGATTCAACGAGAAGTCAAAAACAGATAACACAATTGTGTTGTTTAGGCACAAATTGAGTTTTCAAAGCAAACTCACATTTGTGTTATCTGATATTTTACAGGTAAAATATACAACTTTGACAGCGAGTCTGTTATTCAACGGATTCTTGACATCCTTGAAAATTCAGAAGATGACTTTTCGTATGATGACGAAGTAGCTGATGTTACTTGGAAATCCATAGCGC
Source organism: Meiosimyza platycephala (assembly GCA_963662105.1). Lineage (NCBI taxonomy): Eukaryota > Metazoa > Arthropoda > Insecta > Diptera > Lauxaniidae > Meiosimyza > Meiosimyza platycephala. The sequence goes on along the minus strand of OY759209.1, from coordinate 35,899,246 downwards.
TTGAAAGTGATGAAGAATCTGATGCTGAATTAGGTAAAGAGTTGTGTTATGTTTGTGATGTTTGGGTTTTCAAAATAAATTTTCCCAGCTGCTGAGCCGAGTTCTAGTGCCCCCGAGGAAGTGCCAATAGCAAATCAACCGGGAAGAGATGTCTGGAAGATTTTCCAATTACCTGTTGCGCTTCGTTGTAGTGATTTGGCACAATGCCGCACACCAATGCAAATTTTTTCGAATTACTTCCGAGACCATCATTTTGAAGAGGCTGTAAAATACACAAAAATGTATGCACTTTCAACAATTGGAACAGAATTTTCCCTTACAATAACTCAATTGAAAAATTTTTATGGCTGTTCTAAAGGGTGTTTTTTTAGAGGTTTGTTTTTCAAATAGAGATAAAACTGGGATTTTGTGGTCAAATCTGGCAACTCTAATGTCATTTATATTCAGTTTGGTTTGCCATTTCATCATGAACAGGTTGACGCATGAACAACGCGTCCAAATTGTGCAAATTTATTATAGTCACTAAAATTTCAACTTTATTTTCACTCAAAATTCACATGATTTTTGCAATTATGAAGTCAAGAAGGCCGCCTAGATCTTGTGATAACACACCTTAATTTTTTTTTTTGGGGTTATATGAAGCCAAAAGTATGCGTCGATAAGCCAGCTACGATTCAATACTTCGAAGCCAACATTACTCGCGTAATTCGCGATATACCTTGAAAATTGGACCTCCATTTTAGACTACGTCCGAGCTAGCCGTGGCGTTCATATGCCAGAAGTCATATTTAAATTATAATGCCAGAAGATTATCTTTCGAATAAAGTAATTTTCATGTCTATTTAAAAAATTCATCTTTGTTTTATTCCATTTTAAAGTTCTATACCTCTAAAAAAAACACCCTATATTATAAAGAAATGTACTGGAGCATACATTTTCGGAACGACATAATTTCGAGTTCAATGTCCAGAAATGCTATTATGAAATTGAGAACTTTAATACATTTTGTGGATATCAGCAAACCAAGTACAACTAATAAACTCTGGAGAGTACAGCTTGTCATAGACACGGTAAGACGGCGCTGTAATTAACTGGCAACAGAAATTACTTCATATTCAATAGACGAGCAGATGGTTCCATTCACAGGAAGATGTCCAGCACGACAAGTCATAAGATCAAAACCTCGTCCTGTTGGACTGAAAAATTTAGTTTGTGCAACCTCCAATGGAATGATAGTTGATTTTGAGCTTTTTCAAGGAGCTGGAACGTTTCCAGACTGTGGGCTAGGGCATGGACCTTCAATTGTCTTACGGTTAACAAAATTTTTACCAGTCGGCAGCCACCTTTATTTCGATCGTTTTTTTACGACCATTCCACTTCTAAAAAAATTAAATGAAATAGGTTTCAAGCCACAGGGACCATAATGGGAAACCGATTGGGGAAGCAGCTACCTTTGCCGCTAGACAAAAATATGCCACGGGGTGAAATAAGCCAATATATGAAGAATGACGAAGTGGCGATGGTGAAATGGAGCGACTCAAAATGCCTCACAATTGCATCAACAAAATGTGGAAAAGACCCTGTCGGAGAAATAGATCGCTCGTCGCGAAATGAAAAACTGCGTCTACCAATACCAATACCTGCATTAATTGAGGACTACAACGCAAATATGGGTGGTGTAGATATTGGTGATCAAATGATAGAGTACTATCGAATAAAAATGAAAACAAAAAAATGACCAGTGAAGGTTGTTTATTATTTCTTGGACCTAGCAATAGAGAGGATGCTGCCGCTCTTGGATACTCAAAAAAGAACATAAAATCGTTTTTAGATTTTCAATTAGAAATTGGCGAAGTGTTGGCAAAATAAAAGGATCCACCACCTGGAGAAACATCAGAATTCCAACTATATGAGGATTATCATGGCACTAAATATAGACCTAATGGTGCTCCAGAAGATATAAAGTACGACAGATACGATCATTGGCCTAAAATGGTGGATGAAGAGCCAAAAGATGTCGCAACCCGGAGTGTGTCAGTCGAACTAGAGCTACACGGAAAAAACGAAACTCGAATTTATTGTAAATATTAATCAAAATTTAAGAAAAATTAGTAGGTAATTTAGTAATTTAAAAACGGTTCGGGTGTCTATTAAAAATTACTAAGCGTAATATAAAAATTGCATCAAACAGGCATTAATTTTTCGAATGCAAGTTTTTTAATTTTTACAAAGTAGATTTTAAAATTTCTGCAATAATTTATTATATTTTAAAAGGACTGTACTATTTTTTAAAAAGCACATTATAAAGTTTTTATGATGAAATAATAAGAACTGAAATTTATTTTTAAAATTTTTTGTGTGATGAACAAAGTTGGGACGGCCAGCGAGTTTCCGTTGCCGGTTCCCCGACCCCGTCCCAATTCTGTTCAACACATTACTTCAAAGCCAATTAGTAAGAGTTTGGCAAGCCTTATATATTTATTTTTTTGCATGAACATGTTGAGAACTCAAACAGAGTACAAATTAAACACAAAAGAGAAATAAAATTCAATATAATAAAAATTAATAATCTTGAAATAATTTTTCTATAACTACTTTTTAAAAATTATAAAGCGGGAATCATATATTACAATATGAAATATATAAAAATTCTAATGTGGCAATTTATTAAAATTTAATAAATTCTTTGTAAAATTTCAAAGTTTTTAGGTGATAATTAAAATGAAGAAAATAATTTTTAATATGCACTTATTAAAAAATGTAAAATGAAAATATTTACAAACTAGAATAGAATTTTTAATAAGGATTTTCTATTTATTACTATAAAAGAGTAATATTTGTTTTCAGATTTTAATTTTTATAATCTCCTATTAATTTTTAATAAAATTTGAGTTGGTGTTTTTTCCGTGTAGATGTCAAAAATGCAAAGTTCATTTATTCATTGCTAAGAACAAAGATTGCTTTAAGGTGTACCACACACGACCAATTATGTAACCAATATTTTTTTTTTTTCATATTATATTCCATTAATAAAATTGGAAAAGTTCTAAAATCTACTGTGTCCTTTTTTGATTAAAAATACAGTTTTATTTGAGGTCTAGATGCCCAGCATACACAAACGTGCGAGGTCCTTTTTTGATGAATGGGAAATTATTTTAATTGCCATTTTGAATTATAATTTGAAGAAAGCACAAAAAAAATATTTACTTTTAGCGAAGTTATAACAATTTATTTTCGTGGGTCTCAAAGGGTTAAGTACGTATGTACTTAGTATAAATTTTATAATTTGTGTGTATATAAAAGTGTACTTTAAGTCTAATTATTTTAAATTGTACAAGTCAGGTATGTAATTGTTTTCGTAATAAATAGACGAAACCGTCTATTGACAATAAGCAATATAACCCTCGGATTTATGAACAAGTAAATAAGATCGAGAGTGCACTGTATATAGTTAGAAGCAAAGAATGGTGTGAATGTTGCCAGGGTCCCCAGTTTTCATGTTATGTTCTTTGTAGTTTTGTGTAATCTTTTGCAACTATAAATTTTAAACCGTCATAAATACTAAATATGTAGCTATAAGTTATTCACGCAAGTTAATTCAAAAAATCAACCACGTTCCACACATTGCGAGGAAAAGGCTTCTTCCTTCTATTGAGTAAACGGTGTGATTAAGGGTTAAATAAAATTTCTATATAGAGTGTCTTAAGACTTGGTCCCAAGCTTCGAGGGGAAAAATGTCAGAGGGTAACAAAAATAAATTAGTTTATACACTATTTTTTTTGTTTTTGGAAAAATATTTCTCAAACTATCTTCGATGTAAAATTCGAAAATCTAATTGTATGAATTGTATGATATTTTTCAAAGTTATGTCGGGAATTTCAATAAAAAAATCAAAAAATGAAAAAAGAGTTTATGTCGAAGGTGTTTTGATAGAAAATTATTCTAAATAAAAAAAATTAATGTTCAAACCAATATATGTACATATTGAGTCTTTTATTTTCTTTCTTCTATGGTATTAGCAAATTTTTGTACAAAAATTTATTTTTATAGTTTCATTTGTCCTCCTCCCTATAGTTTTTGAGATATTTCGTTTCAAAATATATTAAAGAAAGCCTTCAGAAAAAAATGTTCAGTTATTTAAAGAAGGGCCGATATGCATATTGAGCAAATGTATCCCGAGGCAAATATATTTAGGAGAAGTAAACCACACATATTTAATTTGTTAATAGAAATATATGTTAACACATACACTCTCGATTATAGTACCTAATTAGTGCTAAGCTTGCTCATAAATCCGAGGGCTATATATAACCAAGGATCTCTTTTCGTTCAGCTTAACTCAATTTTAAGGACAAATTAGGGTGGGTCGATTTGTTCGGACGGGAAAAAGTCATTAAAGGGTATGGCAGGAAAATATTCTACGGACAATTTTGAGGAACTTTGCCAAAGAAACTATGGGTCTAAAATCAATTCCGAGCCTCCGCATTGGTACAAATAGGTTTTGAACAGTACCTACGTACGTATGTGCATACATATCAGGGATGTTGCGAATATTCGTATCCACATCCGCAATTGCGGAGCTTCCGTATTAATTTGGACATCTGCATCTGCATCCGCATCCGCAATAATCAATGCGGATGCAGATGTACTACAGATCGCGATGAGAAATTACCGGCGCTCAATTTTTGATGTGAATGTGAATATACAGTCGGACAAGGGACATTTGGTATAGTCAAAAAACCATGCTTAAAAAGTAAGCTGGCTATGATGTTAGATTCATCAAGTAAAGATGATAGTGAAGAAATACCAGAAAAAGATAGCTCTGGAGTTATAATCAAAAAGGAATTGACCGCATTAAATAAAGGGCCAATTTAGACGAAAATCCTCTTAAATGGTGGAGCGTTCATCGATAAGAGTTAAAACTGCTATCACCAATGGCACGCAAATTTTTTATCGATACCACCAGGCAGTATTCCTAGCGAACAACTAATTTACGAATCTCTGCGTAATAAGCTTGACCTCGAAAAAGCTGCAATTTTACTATTTATTAAATATAATGCTCCAATTTTTAGCTTTTCGTACAAAATAATAAGTATTTAGTAAAATTACTAAAATTTACTTCTTTTATACCCGGGTGTCCCATTTTAACTTACACAGCTGAATAAGTCAAAAAATTTCAAATCATACAAAAAATGTTTCAAATAAAAGTTAGTGGCTATCAAAGGGCTGATCCAGCCATGACCTTAACCATGAATTGACCTACATTTTCAAGGTTATTTGAAGGTCAAATTTATTTTTCCAATTGGAAGCCCCTATTTTTGACCTCGGATTCCGGAATTCCGAACTCTACGTTCAGATAGATATTCATGTTAGAGGTCAAAGTGACCCCAGAAGGTCATTTCAAGGTTGAATTTCCTCTTAGTGCAGAAAAGCTGCAGCCAGTTAAGGCAAGATTGTGCAGCGGTCCAGCCAATGATTAATAGTTTTTCGGCACCAAGCAGGAATTCGACCTTGAAATTACATTCAGGGATCACTTTGACCTCTAACTTAACTTTTGACTTAAATTGCTGTATAAGTTAAAATGGGACACCCTGTATAATTTCTGCACCCATACAATATAGTCCATATATAAAAATATCTTATAAAGTTATAAAAAATCTCAAGATCCGCATTCGCAGATGTGAACCTTTAAAAATCCGCATCCGCGGATGTGAAAAAATCTGCACAAAATTGTGGTAAATCGACCATTTTGATTTCGTGCGTTGCACGCTGCACTCTTGGATTCCTTCAGGAATTCATGACCAGTGGTCTAAAATATTTAATAACTTCCGATCTAACAGAGACTCCACTTTTTGTTAAATGAGTTTTGTAGATAAAAAAATAAGGAACAAAATGTTATTTTTTTTAAATGTATTCTAGTTGGGGTGACATCATGTTAAAACTATTTAAACAATTAAATTGTTATTATTTTTTATTTGTTGACAACATAAAATTCTTTTTTTAATTTATTGCAGAAGCTAACGTTATAGACTATTAAATAAAAAAAATCCGACATTGATCGGATCAGTACATATGACAAAATCCAGCCAATTATCAAAAATTCATATGTGGATTGGATTTTAAAAAAATTTCTTTTTTGGAGGATTATTGACCAGTATTTTTTGAAATTGCACTTTAGTTAAGTCAATTTTTACCCAACGTTTCATCGCTTTCTTGGCGGCTTTTTCATGGTTGAATTTTATTTCCAAAAATATAAAAAAAATTTTAAACATTAGAAATTAAAATGCGACAATGATATAATGTAAGAATATAAATTAAGTTAAAATTAACTTTGACATTAAATACAAATTACAAAAAAGTTTGGTTTTAGTAACCATTAGAAATATTTAGAAAAACTTTTATAAACTTTTAAAAAACTTGCTAAAACACTTTATGACACTTTTACTAAAAGTCGCATTTTAATTTTAATTTCTAATGTTTAAAAAATTTTATGTATTTTTGTGTTTTTGGAAATAAACTTCACCCTTGAAAAAGTCGCCAAGAAAGCGATGAAACGTTGAGTAAAAATTGACTTAACTAAAGTGCAATTTTAAAAAATATTGGTAATAATCCTCCAAAAAAGAAATTTTTTAAAAATTCAATTAAATTATCAATTTGACCCAAACTAAAAGAATTCATATGTGGATATTTTCGAAAAAATAAATTTTTCAGCAAAATCAAAAAACATGGGTCAAGTAATTTCATGTATGTATATAAGCTGTAAAAAAAATTTCGGGCGATTCTAAAATACCAAGTCCAAAATGCTGTGCGGTTTGTAAAAGAATGACCGATATAAGTATCGCTCAAAACCTATTTTTAAAATGCGAAGTCTCGAAATTGATTTTAGACCCATAGGTTCTTTGGCAAATTTGCCCATAATTGCCCGTAGAACAATTTCTTGCCATACCGTTATTGAAAAAAAAATCGACTCGCCGTAACCCTTTCACTACCATAGTGTACTACAGTGTACACATCTTTCAAAAACAATTAAAATATGACTGCGTGTACTTTTTGAAATTTTTCTTCCACCAGCGTGTTTGCTAAAGAGCAGACTAGTGTTGGCCATTTACCCTCCCGCGGTCACATTGCCCGTTGCGGGCCATCATTCGGCCCGCCGTGCAGTTGCTGATTTCTATGCGCTGATTCGCATGAAAAATGAATATGCGATAAACCCAGTCGGAATCAAACGTGCAAATACAAAACAAATGCAAACAAAAACATTATTTATGCGAGAGGCAATTTTTTAAGCATGTATTATTGAAATATTATTTAATTGTTGTAAAAAAATTAAATTTCATGGAAAAATAGTCACCGATATTGCGTCTGGCGTCATCACAAAATATTGCACCAGATATTTAAAGTCTTATTTTAAGTAAACTCTGTTAATAAGTTTGTATAACATATGTATACTAGAATGTGTCATTTCAAAGTTTTGGAGTTGGATTATATTTTTTTTTTGCCTATATTTTAGCTTGAGGAATAAAAATAGTTGTCGCAATATTTGAGCTTCCTATCACAAACCTGTAAACGGTTCGGACAGAGTTTATGTCCGATTTCATTGAAATTTGACGAAAAAAGCGACTTGTTAAAACGTAGAAAAAGTCGGCCTTAGTTGCGAAGATATAGGGTTTTAGGTATTTTATTTGTATGGGAGATGCCACCCACTGTTGTCAAACTACATCCACATTTTTCATGTAGATGAAAATGCGGACAAAATACACCCAAAGGAGAGTTTTTAAAAAAAAAAAAAATTTTGTGGGCATTTTAGCCTATGTTTTAGCATTAAATCCGAAGGGAACACTCCCAAAATTTCAGATTTCTAGATCATACCTGTGGCTGTCGCATTCAGTTTGTTTCCAATTTAATTGACGACTTTTTACTAAAACGTAAAAAAACATTACCATAGGTGCCAAGATATAGCGTATTAAGTATTTTAGTTGTATGGGAGGTGTCACACCCTGATTTCAAACCACGCCCACAGTTTTCGAGTGGCTGAAAGTGAGCAATTTACATCTTAATACCAAATTTGAAGCTAATAGCTTCCATAGGTTCAGCTTTCCAATTATATGTTAAGCGTCAAGATTTTAACACCCCAGAACAGCTCATCGCTTTGGCGGATGAATTTGAAGGGTTGCATCCAGACATCGAACCTCCTAGACTCGCCCACGTTCGAGGTAGAGTGGAAATCATCGCGTCGCTAACACAGCTCCCAACTCAACTTTGCCACCAATTAACGTCCGGACCGCATGCCGGCGGTGTGGACAAGAAGGGCATTTCGCACAAGGATGCAGGAACGCGCAAATTTACTTTTGCTGGGAGTGTGGGCGGCGTGGTGTCAAAACAATGGATTGTTGTCGGCGATCGGGAAACGAGCGAAGACTCCATCAGGATCGAGGTGCGATGGAGCCAGCAACAACAACCTCACCACCACAGAACCAGTAAATCCACTCCACTACGACAACATCAACATACACGCTACGGTCGTAGTAGAAGGACAGGAAGTCGTAGCAACCATTGATACCGGTGCCACCCGAAGCTTCGTAAGCGAAGAATTCATCTCGAAGGTGAATTTAGAAAATAATGCCCTGTGAACTAGAAGTGAGGCTGGCAGACGGAAACAGAGCGCTAGTACGGGAGACGGTAAGTTGTGGTGTAAGGTTTGGAGAGACGGATATAGACATGTCGCTATTAGTGATGCCGGGAGCCCAAGATGTGTTGTTGCTAGGGATGGACTTCCTTGTTGCCGCACGAGCAACACTCACTTGCGGTGGGCACACACTCCAATTACGGCCGACACAACAGAATACAACAGTGGTCCCCAATGTCTCTTATACAATCGGAATAGACAGCCCCGTGGACCGTTCTTTGGCCGGTCACCCAAACAAAATCGATGACAAACTACAGTTCGCCACCACAACAGTCCATGGAGAGTAAACGGCAAATGAGGCCCGAGGAGTACAGGATTTTTTAGAGGTAGAGCTAGCGGCGTTCGAGAAAATAAGTGGTCCTTCCACCATCACCACACATCAGATCGTGATGAAAGATGATCGACCAATCAAGCAACGGTACTACCCGAAGAATCCAGCCATGCAGCAAATCATCAACAAAGAAGTGGATGACCTCCTGAAGAAGAACTGCATTGAGCCTTCAAACAGCCCTTACAGCGCTCCTGTTGTTCTGGTACCGAAAGGAGAGGGGTGGCGTCTCTGTATTGACTATCGCCAACTGAATGCTCGGTCGGTTCCTGATGCTTACCCGTTACCACGGATTAATCACATACTGGAGAGCCTACGGGGTGCGAAATACATTAGCAGCATTGACCTCAAGAGCGGCTACTGGCAGATCGCAATGGACCCGTCAAGTAAACAATACACTGCATTCACCGTACCCGGAAGAGGACTATTTCAGTGGCGAGTTATGCCTTTTGGGCTACACTCAGCCCCGGCGACGTTTCAAAGGGCCCTGGATAGCATAATCGGAGCAGAGTTGGCACCACGCGTATTTGCTTACTTGGATGATATAATCATCATTAGTAGCAAGTTACAAGAACATTTGGACTTATTGCGGGAAGTTTTTAGACGGTTGCGAAGTGCGAATCTAATGATCAACAAAGAGAAGTGTAAATTCGTCAGGCGAGAGCTGAAATATTTAGGACACATGGTCACTCCTGAGGGTATCAAGGCTGACCCAGACAAAGTAAGTGCGATCCAAACGCTACACGCTCCCACAAATGTGAAAGCTATACGTCAATTTCTGGGCATGGCATCGTGGTATCGGCGGTTTGTCTCAAATTTTGCAGACATTTCCAAACCATTGACAAGCCTTTTAAAGAAAGGAAAGCACTGGAGATGAGGAGAAGAGCAGGAGCAAGCTTTCACCACGCTGAAGGATCGGCTTACTAAAGCACCAGTTCTGGCGTGTCCCGATTTCTCACAACAATTTACCCTCCAAACCGATGCGAGCAATTTTGGCCTTGGCGCCGTACTCACGCAGAAGCTCGACGGTGAGGAAAGGGTCATAGCATACGCAAGCCGACACTTGAATCCAGCAGAAAAAACTATTCTGCGACAGAAAAGGAATGCCTAGCAATTGTATGGGGAATCCGTAAAATGCGCCCATACCTGGAAGGATATCACTTCAGAGTAATCACGGATCATCTAGCCCTTAAATGGTTGAACTCCATAGTAAGCCCATCGGGACGAGTGGCACGCTGGGCTCTAGAGTTGCAGCAATATAAATTCGAGGTCGAATATCGCCGCGGGCGACTAAACACCGTGGCGGACGCTCTGTCGCGACAACCCGAGGAGGTCCTACTGAAGGTTACAGACGTGCAAGAACTACGGGAACGCTGCTCGTGGAAGGACAAACGTGTGGCTGAAATTATGGCTACTCCCGAAAAATTTCCGGATTATCATATTGAGGGTGACCAGCTGTATCGTCACATTCCCAGCTCCAGCAATCATGACGAAAATAGGCCCTGGAAATTTTGTGTGCCCATCTACCTTCGAGCGCGAGTCCTGTGGGAGAACCACGACAGTACGTCAGCCGGGCACATGGGTATAAGGACAACCTATTCCCGGATCTGTCAAAAATATTACTGGCCCGGTATATCTCGTGATGTTCGCCGATACGTGCAGCGGTGTGAGTCCTGCCAAAAATATAAGGGTACTCAGCAAAAACCAGCCGGTTTGATGCTGACACAAATTCCTGAGGAGCCTTTTCCTGTCGTTTGTGCGGATTTCGTCGGACCGTTACCACGTTCAACACATGGGAACTCCATCCTCCTAGTCTTGGTCGACAAATTTAGCAAATGGACAGAGCTGGTTCCGATGAGGAAAGCGACTGCGGAAGGACTCAAGAAGGCGTTTCGGGAGCGTATCATCAGCCGTTTTGGATCGCCTAAAGTACTTGTGACGGACAACGGGTCCCAATTCACAAGCAGAGTTTTCCGACGTTATCTCGAGGAAAACGGCATCAGGCAACAATTTACCGCTCCATATACCCCGCAAGAAAACCCTACCGAGCGTGTCAATCGTACTATGAAGCGAATAATTTCGCAGGTCACCGGCGAAGATCAGCGAAAGTGGGACGAACGGCTCCCAGAAATAATTCTAGCGGTAAATACAAGCGTTTCCGACTCTACCGCCTATTCACCAGCCTTCTTGGTCCAGGGTCGCGACCTCCGGTTGCAAAATGACCTATATGACGAGAAGACAATGGGCACTGGGGAAACACCAGAATCTGCACAGGACAAAGCAGCAGGCTTGAAAGAAATCTTTACCATTGTTCGCGCAAATATGGAAAGAGCGGCAACAGACCAGGCCCGTCATTACAACCTGCGTCGACGGAAATGGTCGCCCAGGATAGGAGACCAAGTCTTAGTTAAACAACACCACCTCTCCAAAGCAGTCGAAAGTTTCGCAGCAAAGCTGGCCCCAATATTTTATGGGCCATTTCGAGTGATAAGCTTCAGCTCCCCTGTTATAGCCGAACTACGTGCTGAAAATCAAGCGAAAACCACACGAAGGGCCCATATAAGCGAGCTGAAACTATTCATAGAGAATATCCCCGAGGACCTGAGCCAACAAGAGGAAAGTTCTTAACCGAATTTTGTCCTCACATCGCTGTGCTTTGTCTTGCTGCGCTTTGCGGTGTCGGCGGCGCGGTGCTATACGGTGTTGTGTCGTGCCATGATACTCCTACTGCCGCCATTTCATGTTTACACGATAAGGGGGCTGGCGAAGAAGTTCGTGAGTGCCGTGATTGAAGAAACCTCAAGCGACTTTCTTCATCTTCATTGAGCGCTGTACCATCCTGGTGATTTTATTCGTTGAACGAAGAAGGAGGCTGTACCATCGAAATTGTCTCACGTTCCACATTGGTAGTATAATCCCAGTCATCAGTCGAAGGCCAGCGGATCCTGTCGATCATCGTGAATATCCCCAGTGATGGGATTTTCTTAACCGTTTTCTCATTTCCTTCACGGTCCCCGTCATTTCCAGCTCGAATTCGTCGCAATACTTTACGATGCCTACTCCGTCTCTCAAGCTCGCTTAGCATACATCTGAACAGCTTCTGAGCTATTTTCTATAAATCCTCTCTAGTTACTGATCCCCAGTAAGCCACATGTGACGCATCAATTTTTTTAAATCCCGTGTAAAAGCCTGGAATGACTCAAGTCTGAGCTTAGTATCTACAAATATACTTCACCCATGCTGGAAACGATACGACATAACCACCCACAAGGGGGCCAACCTACTGCCAGCCTAAAATCGAAGTTTAGGGGCTCCTGACAACACCCCACAGCATGACGCCCCACAGCCCGTACAACTTAAGTCAACAACCCAGCACAGCACAGAACCTCAGTATAGTCCTGTTTATTTTTGGAGGCTCGTATTCCAAAAATTATTAACAATTAACCGTTCCGAGTTTACAAGGGGACACATGTAGAAAACTCATCATTCGCAGTTTGACCGCTCTAGAGTGAAGACGCAGAATTTCAAAAATTTCCTTAAAGTTTCAAAAGAAAAAAAAAAAAACCAAAAAAAAAAAATAATAATGTTTAACGACAGCCAAAGCCAATTACCAGTGGTGAGCCGCAGGGTTTCAATGGTCGAGATGAAGAAGGAAACTCCAACATGAAGGTGACCACATGTTCAGCCCGCACTTCTCCGTGCGCTTGATGGGAAATGAGCCTGCAGCGAGACACCAGCGAGTGGCACGCTGGACTCGAAAGGAGAACATTTTCAACAAAAACTTGCTGCTCTTTCCCTTTTGCGAAATGAAGCACTGGTTCCTGGTAGCTGTCCGCAACCTGAGAGGAACACTTGGAGAAGCCGGGTCGGAGATAGTCGTCCTCGACTCCTATGCCTTGGTGAAGCGGGACCACGTGATTGGGCCCATACGTGACTACTTGGCTGTTGAGTACTCGGTCAAAGCTGGAGGGTATCCTGGCCCCTTTACCAAGGAAGGGACACCCGGCTACTGTGGAGTCGTTCCTCAGCAAGATAATGGTTTCGACTGTGGTGAGTTCGTGTTAACCTTTATCGAACAGTTGCTCCAAAATCGGCATCAGAGCCTCCATGCAGCTAGCATTTGGTTCCCGCTGGAGGACGCCCACGGAAAAAGATTTAAAATCGCTGGAATAATAGAGGAGCTGACGACGGAAAAGCGCCGCCTGCCACAAACCCGTATCAGCCAGCAATCCCCGAAGGTTCCCGAGCACACCCGAAGGCGAAGAACCCAAACCGAAGTTGTGCAGCGTCCAGCACGGAAATTCTAAGTCCAGGCTTGTGACTTACAGTGATATCCGGGTCACCAAAGGAAGACCCGAAGGTTCCCGAAGACACCCGAAGGCTGCAACGTTGAAACTAAGTGACAGAGTTCCTGAAATCAAATAAATAAATTGTAGGGAGAGAAAACCTGAATAAATAAAGAACAAACATTGAAAATTTTACAGAAATAAAAGTAGTTTTCAATTTACGAACGCCTGGTCAACCGGCGAGTTTACCCCGGCTGGAAAAGTTTCCTTATAGCATACCCACTTTGTTACAAAATATGATAACCTCTTTACTTTGCACCATTTTTTAAATCCATATTTTCGAAAACTTAAAACAGGCGGCGGTAATCCAGTTTTCAAAATTGATGAAAATCCCTATTGGTTGTTTTATCTAGACATATAGGGTTATTGTAATCTACTGACACATCAAAAAGTTTTTTTTTTTAACCGCTCTACTGTACCTACATACATGCAGCCTCTGCTTGCGTTCGGGCGCAACAGAATGGCTTATGGCTTATTTTCTAAAATAAAAGTTATTTATGTGTTTCTGAGATTTTTAGAAAATCTATGTATCCGCAACTTCCGATGGCTATATCTACGAAACCAAATCAGACAGATACTTTTTAATTCCATATTTATTCTTAGAATTCAAAAGCACATAAGAAAATATTTGGTTTATAATCAATTTCGGTTGTGAGCTAAACTGAACATAAGCCAAATATTAATATAATAGTAAGTCGTGGTTACTACTCGACGCGAGAACGAAGCTGCGTCGGGTTTCGGCATTGTAATGCATGTGGCTCCAAAACGGCTGGGAGGACCATTAACAAACTTGGCATGAAGTATAAACATAATATAAGCTTTTTTTTAATGCACTAAAAAAAAATTTTTGTATGGCGAACATAATAATGAATAATGGCATTTGAAGCAGTACATACCTTATCATTTCTCCAATTTCAAAGACCCATATTTTGTAAACCAGTGTTGCCATTCTAAAAATAATTTGTTTCTGTGTCGACGACATATACAGGTACAACATATTCAAATATATGTATCTGAAATTGGAAACATGAACCCCATTTCCTCTGTCCGCTTCTCCTGAAATGCCCGATATATAAATCCATCAATATCTTAAAAACTAGAGCCAATTCAGTACTTTCATGAATATATTCGTAAACTGGGTAACTGAAACTATAGAAATCCGCAGAGACATCCAGGGCAACAAAAAAAAAGTTAATTTTGTTGAGCTGTGTTATCAAGTGACTTTTCTTCACCTTGTGCTCTGAATATGTTAAGAATCATAACACATACAAAAAACAAAACCCAAATGAGAAAAGTGCACAAATGATCAATTATATCAAATCTCAATCACAACATTATTTTGATACATATATAGGTACTACATACTTTGGCAGCTGCCACATTAACATAGATGTTGTGTAGATACCAAATTTATAATAACGGTTAATACCCCAAATACATGTTTTAATAAAAAAATAATTAAAAAATTCCGTGGTTTTAATTTTATTCGATCTTAATAGAAAATTTGCAAAATTTTTCCATCGTCCGTAATGCAATGAGTAGAAACTGTAATAATAATAATAGAGTTTAGCTACTACAGCTATTTGCTTTCTTAGCAATTTAGCATGAAGCTTTAAAACCAAGTAAAAAGCTTATATAATAATGGAAATGAAAAAATTATACATGCAATTAATTTTTTATTTTTTATAATTTCTTCTTAGCTTTATCACACTTTCTCAACATAACCACCCAGATCATATGTATATAAACATACAATTGCATGAATGTAATTGTATGAATTTATTAACATGGTCCAAGGCATAAATGTTAGAAAAAATTTACCCATCATGCGGTGGGGCTCGGACAACACAAACATAAAGACCAACAACCATTAAGCTACAAAATTAACTATAGTTATTTTTCAATCTAAGCTTGAGTTGACCTTTTGACAAGCTAATATCATATACATCGCAATTATTAATAAGAGTAGTCATGCGATTAAAAGGAGCTGTAGCCATATAATTAGTTCTACTGAAAGGTTGATAAAATAATTGATAAGAGTTACGGTTACTCCTGCGATTAGTATTTAAATGAATATAATTAAGAAGCTCTGGTGCAGCAAGAGACCCAGTCACAAGTTGATGCAGAAAAAGTATATCAGCGATATTTCTACGCGTGCTCAAAGATTGCATATGTAGTAACTTCAAACGATCCTCACAAGGGGGAAGGTTTAAAGAGTCAATCCAATTTAAGCCATTGAGAGCAAAACGAATAAAATTTTTTTGAATTCTCTCAATTCTATTAATGTGAATATTATAAAATGGTGACCACACTTGGCTGGCGTACTCTAAGTGAGGACGCACTATTGTATTATATAAAGTCACCGTTACTAAAGGGCTATTAAATTCTTTTGCCCACCTCTTAATGAAGCCAAGCAGAGATGAGGATTTTTTACAAATTTGATTAATATGCTCATTAAAAGTTAATTTTACATCAAAATGTATACCTAGGTCTTTGACTAAATCAACACGACCAATTTTCTTATCTTTTAATTCGTAATCAAACTCCACAATATTTTTTCTCCTGGTGAAAATCATAGTTTGGCATTTATCAGGATTAAGATGTAAGTTATTTTTAGAACACCAAACCTCAAAGGATTTCAAATCAGACTGAAGTGGAATAGTATCCCCAACCCCCTTCACGTTCCTGTAAATTTTCATGTCATCTGCATATATTAGCAGATGCGAGTTTTTAATGACATGTGTAACGTCATTAATTGCTAAAATGAACTGGAGCGGCCCCAGGTGGCTTCCTTGTGGAACACCTGATGCCGCGCTGAATGGGGAGGAAAACACCCTCCGAAATCTTATCTGATATGAGCGATCAGATAAATAAGATTCAATCCAGCTGACAAAACTTAAAGGAAATCCAAGCTTTTTTAACTTAAACAAAATCAAATTATGTGGTAATTTGTCAAATGCTTTACTGAAGTCAGTGTAGATGCAGTCAACTTGCCCACCAGAGTCAAAAGAGCTTAATGCAAAGGAAGTAAAATCAAGGAGGTTAGAAACTGTAGATCTGCCATTAACAAAACCATGCTGACGAGTTGTTATGACTTCACTACAGCACACCTTAACTTGATCGTACACAATGCGTTCAAAAATTTTCGGTATCGATGATAACTTCGCTACGGGCCTGTAATTTGAAACATCATTTTTACACCCTTTCTTGAAAATGGGGCTTATGTATGCATTTTTCCAAAATTTAGGAAAATAGCTATATCTAATTGATTTATTAAATAACAAATTGAGGGGCTGACTCAGCACAGAGCTACAGTTGACTAGTACTGTCGCAGGAATACCATCAGGTCCGGAGCTGAAGTCATCATCAAGAGATGAGATATATTTCTCTATTAGTTCAGGTGAAAAATATATCTCATTAATCGAAACTAAAGGGTCGTTATCCATATATTCAAAATAGTTGATCTCAGGGCTAAATAATTCCGTAGAAAAGGATTCTTTAAACAAATTAGCAAACAACCCAGCTATAATTTGTGGGTCGCTAGTGAGCCCATCAACTGTTCTGAATTCTGATGGAAACCCGTCAGACTTTTTTTTTGTATTAATAAATCCCCAAAAATGCTTGGGGTCATGAAGAATATTCAACCTAATTTTATTCAAATATTCAGAATAAACTAAAGCCGACATATCCTTAAATTCATGGAAAAGTCGCTGGTAAGCAACTAAGTCATTTCGGTCCTGGCTACAAACGTATTTGTTCCATGCCCTATTACGGCCATTGCGAATTTTTTTTAAATCCTTTGTGTACCAGGGGTATGAAGAATTATTAACATACCTCTTTGCATAAGGCACCGACAATGCTATAGCCGAAAAAAGTTTAATGCACTCATCAAATGAATTACTCGTATTATTAAAAAAAATAATAAGGTCGTTTAATTTATTCCTTAAATTCTCATTCTACTTTAAAAAGTCAGCTTTTTTAAAATTGAATTCATAAATATTGATGGAAGAACATGCATTAATTAAATTTTCATTGTCAGATTGGTACACAATACTCAAAGGTGGATGATAGGAATCAACCGCAGAAAGAGCATGGATAGCATTTCTCACAACAACATTACTACTATTTGCAGCCAAGACTAAGTCAAGTTGTCGTCCATGAGAATTAGTTATACAACTTACTTGTTGTAAACTTGAAAGTATTTCGTCAACAAAAATTTGTTGTTGTCGAGTTTTTGGACACGATGCATAAAAATATGTACCATCATCCGAAGGAGTCCATTTAAGGTCAAGCAAATTGAAATCACCTAACAATAAAATGTCGTCATTAGTGTCTAGTTCCTTTATTATGTATTCTACGGACATCGAAAGACATTCGTAGACATCTGCGCTACTATTTGGAGGAACATAAGCGTTAAGAATATAAATATTGGAGTTACAATATGTAACTTTAACGCATAATAGTTCAATATTAGATGCGCAGGCAATTTCGATTAATGAACTAGTTAAATGATTTTTTATGGCTATTAAGACACCTCCACCAACAGAAGAAATGTCTTCCAAGTGTCTGTCTCTTCTAAAAACATTGAAACTATTGTCAAAAAGTTCCAAATTGAGAAAAGTGTTATTTAACCAAGTTTCGGTAAAAACGATAATATCCTCAGAAAAATTCTGAGTGGCTAAAAAGATGTCATGCGTCTTAGAACGCAAACCCCTTACATTTTGATAGTAAAGGGATAGCCGCTTCAGTTTTTTGAATTGGAACGGACAGTCTTATTATTTTTTTTCGACTTAAATTCTGAAATAAAGATATTATCCACCCATGCATTAGAATTTAGAATGGCAGAAACATGAGAAGATGCCACTGTAATTTTAAAAGATGCATGAGTTGGTTTATTACCGATTTTCCTGCAAGAAACGAAGGCATCGGCAGGAATAATTTGGTTTTGTTTAATATAGTTTATAACATTGTCAGTGGTAGTGTTAGCATTAAGACGTGAAATGAAAATCGATTTCAACCTTGGCAATGCTTGCAAGGAGACAGGTGCCACAGAACCACCAATTGTAACAACTCCTTGCGGATTAGGAATAACAGAAATGGATAGAGGAGTATCGATAGTGGAGGAAAGGGGTGGAGGATTATTTATAGGAGCAGAAGCGGGAAAGTTGGAAGTAGACGGAGAGATATTTAGAGGGGGATCTAAGGCAGTTACTTCACGATTAGCAGCTGTGTCAGTCGCCCCCCCCCCACACTACCCAAGTTAACATTCGACTTACGATTCTTATTTAATTTTCGTTTAAGTTTTCTTTTCTTCTTCAGGGAAATAGCTTGCTTGGGTAGAGTAGAGATCGAAGGAGTAGAAAAAAAAACCATTGCAGCCTCAGTAATAGTTTTATTTTGAAGCGAACTAACATCGGGTGAGACAGCCTCATTAAGGCTTTTTTCAATTTGGGGAGTTATGTCTAAATAATTATTTAGAATATCTCTGAAATTAATATTCAAATTGTTAAGATTTTCCCCAAATTGTTTAATTTTGTCGAAAAAGACCAACGGGGACAGGGCCCTGCACGATGGACAGTACCAATGCAGGCCCGAACGATTAGAGGATAATAAATCAGTAATAGTGTTAGTTAGGCCTGCACAAGAGGCATGAAAGACCTGTTCACAGGGACCTGAACAGGAAAACATGGCATTCAATATATTTTGACTTTTACTTTGATCTCTTAAAGAGCAAGCTAACAAGTTTTCAGACGAAAAATAATCCATCATGAAAAAAAGAAAAGACTAAGTTAAGACCTAAAATATTTTTAAAAGTGCTTACAACGGGTTAAAATTGTGAAAAATATACCCGTTGAACAGCAACAACATGAAATGGCAAAATAGTTTTCTAGATAGTCCTGGTTTAGTCTACCCAACATAATAATTGATATGTTCTTGGCTTCGAACATATCGCTATAAGGCAAACCATTGAATCCAGGGTAAATATAAGCCCGTTTATGCAATGTTTTCTGTTCATTCTATCCTTTTGTAGAGTAAGCGTTTTCAAATATTCTTGCAATTTTCTTATTTTGGCAATCTTACCGCAGGTTGTGGTGTCAGGGCGCTTATTAACATTTTTGTCATTTAGATGTTTGCTATCGCAATAGTCGAATCCATCGTTCATATTTTGGATGAAGGTCCTGGTAGCTTCTGCATTTGCCTTATTTTCTGTATTGCAAAATAAGTTGTTGCCTGAGCAATATTGTACACAAACAGCAAATGCAGTGCTACATGCCTGCATCGCCAAATATACTCTAATTTTGTCGAACAACTTCGAATACATGTGACTGTTTGTCACTTTGGAAAGCATCCTCAGTGACATAAACTTAGTTATGTTATATGCTTCTTACATAAGTTTTCAACTCACTGTCGGGTTGTTTCTGCCAATACCGCCACCTAAATATAGCTATATTGGCGCCCCTTGGTCGGCTATGATTGCCTTTAAATTAAAACCCGCCTTCAACACTGTTGAAACAACTGCCAGAATTGTTTCTTTTAACATTTGCGCTAAAAAAAAAATTTTAATTAAATGGGCAGGCACAAATACATACATACATGTATGTATAAAGCTTATTCAGATCTAATTTTTTTATAATTACGAACCATGGTCACTCAAATATGACATTAAATAAAAAAATTGGTTAGCTTACTTTTCATGCCTTCTGCAGTTGCATAAAAACTATGGACCATTTTCCAATTATGGACCAGCCCCTTCAGCATGCACATTAACATGCTATCCGCAACTTCCGAGATGCGATTACCCTCTCCCATATCCACGACTCTTTTGACCTGATCGGTGTGTGGATCATATTCCAGAGTTTTTCGTATTAGCAACTCGTCAAATTGTAGCACGCAATATCTCTCGGTTTCATCTATTTTGGAAGCCCATTCCTGAAAAATTTTTTTTCATTTGTGGATTAGCTGGCAGATGTTTTATTGGGCGCCATTTATAAAGTGATGATAGACGAGGAAGGTGAAATCCTAGTTGGTTTCGCATAAACTTGTAGCCACGAGATGACTAAAAATTTATGGCCTGGAACATTTCTTACAATTATAGGTATAATGGCTGCCATCTCAAAGTTGGACCGTTCAATTTCCAACATTGAAATTTTACTTTTTAAATCGTTGACCTGTTTCTCTAAATCTTCGATTGAGATTTGAAGAGTACAGTACTGCTTTCTATTATAATCGGCCAGTTTACAGAAATTTTCACATTTTTTGCAAAAAAAAATTATTTTGTAATTCCTGGTCAATTTCAACAGACTCTTCAAATTTAGTCCTTTGCCTTTCAACATTAGGAATTGATCCTTTGGGTAATCGCATCTGCGGTGAATTAAAGTGCTTATTGCACATATAAGGGTAATTGTAATCTTGCATGTGTTCTTCCACAGGCCAGATTTCCAACCATGACTTTCTCAATATCGGATCCTTGGGAACTAAATGCAACGATGAATTCCCAGAATGACTTGTGCAAGCTTTTGCACAGTAATCTCGGTGTTTCACAAAAGTTTGCTAACTTTTCTAAAAAAAACACGATGTTAATTTCTGTTCATAGGTTTTTATTGAATATTTCGGGTTTACAAATCTGTACTGATTTTTAACATTTCGCGATAGTAACTTTACTGACAGAATTCAAGAACAAAACTAGGTTTTTATTGCTAAAACTAATGGCAAAAAATATGGAGCAAAGAGCTCAAAATTACAGTTTTAACATTCATTAACGGTTCAACAAGGTTTTTGACATACTATTTCTCTACAATTATTTTTAGTTCTATAAATACTAACTGGTACACTTAATTTGTATTTTTATTTTATCAATAAGACCCCCTAGAAACAAGTAAGTAAAGATATTTGGACATTTTTTTTTAGTTTCATACTTTTATCAAGGTATAAGTTGAAAAAATGTGTTTTTTACGAAGTGACACATATGGTTAAGTATATTTAAAAAAACATTTTACTGATAAATTATTGCAAGTATTCAGTATGTACTGACTATTTGTTCCAAAAGTCCTAAGAATGAGTTTATTGTATTTGCGAATTTTTTGAAATACGGATGTACTGAAAAAGTATATATGAATGTACTGAAAATACCATCACTGATGTGCACTTCTTATTTTAAGAACACTTACCTTACACTATTTATAGATTAAAAAACAACTCATTTTGACTATGATTTATATATAATTTATTTAATACCCTGTTTTCATTATTCAACAAAAAAAAAAAACAAAACATAAAAGACATTTTACATATGTAATTATACAATATATGAAACATTGGTGTATGTTCCACTGACAGTTTAAAAAAATCAAATAAAACCCAAATTTTATTCAAATGGAAAATTTAGTGAAAAAATTTGGCTTTTTTTTTAATATTTGTTATTGTTCTATAAACAATTTATATATGTATGTAGAATAGATTTATGCACTAAATTTTTATTTTAATTAACTATGCTACATTGGATAATCTGCATATGGCAAACTTTTCAACTGTTAAAAAAAGTTTTTAAGTTAATCTAAAATAATCTACTTATCTATCATATCGCGAACCGTATTTTACTCGAAGCTATAGTTACGAGTACCTAAGTAAACCTTATAAATATTTGAATGTTTATTACTAATTTGGTTTTGTGCATTTTTGGTTATAGTAAATTAAATTTAATGAGGTAAAAGTGATATTTTTCTACTTAAACAAAGAATTATCGAAAAAAATAATATATAATATATAGTCCAAGAGCTGGCTGCCGAAAAGTCGAGTGTATAAGATTACAGGATGGGATGTACAAGTTAGATAGTAATGTACTTTGGTGAAACTAATCCACCAGGGTTGCCTTGCTAAAGCCTGTCCCGATGGCCGAAAAAAACCGACTTTTGGCCAAAGTTTTTTTTTAATTAAAAGTGTATAAGATAACAACTTGAAATTTTACCAAATGATTGAGCTCGATGAGCTCTAGACTCATCAAGGTCCATCATTTGACACAAATTTCAAGCTGGAATCTTACACCATAAATTTTTTTCTGAAAAAAAATTACCCAAAATATGGGTGGCAACTCTAGTTTAGGACACGATCCAACAAAGCAACCATATATGCTCTATTTAGGCTCATCGAATTCTATCATTTGACATACATTTCATGCTGTAATCTTATACACTTTCTATTAAAAAAAAATGTCCCAAAATATGGGAGGGAAACCCTAGTTTAGGACAAGATCCAACCAGGCAACCCTATATATTCTACTTAGGCTCATCGAGATCTGTCATTTGACATACATTTCATGCTGTAATCTTTTACACTTTTTATTTAAGAATATTGGCCCAAAAAACGGATTTTTTCGACAATCAGGACAGGTTTTGGCAAGGCAACCCTGGTGGGTTAATCTAACCTGTACATCCCATCCTGTAATCTTATACACACGACTTTTCTGCAGCCGGCTCTCCGCCTAATAGGATGTTAAATAATTCATGCGAATTAGAATAATTTGCACCCAGCGATAGCCACCCATGCATCATTTTCTTAAATATTGTCTAAACTTTTTTGACTTCAATTTTTGTTATTAAAAATATTCATGGCAAAGACCGAACCTATGTAGATAAGTAACATCTTAGAAAAAAGTTGTGAACAAATAAGAGCACCACAGTAGACCGGTTCAAAAAAAAAAAAAAGTTACTGAAATTTAGAGGCACCGGCAGATTCCTAGTACGATAAGTGTCCCGAGTGGGATGTGTAAAAAATCTTTTATAAATATTGCGCTCCTGATTTGCGATTTCAATATTACTCTTGAAACTTTCGCACAAAAAAAAAGTTCACTAACAACCTAAAAACGATGGTAGTTATCGCTGAGGTGAACTTTTTTTTTATAATTCACATTCGGGGTAGTTTTGAATGGGGAATTCGAATTTTTCATTATTTTTTAATAATGTTGTTGCTTTCAGTGGTAAAAACTGAAAATAATCATGAAATTATTTTATTCAAAATGAAAAATCAGGTCTAAATTTTTGGATTTTTTTTTGCCTTTATTATTTTGAATAATTAATTTTTTCCTCCTCTATCTGATGGTGTTAACCGCAAATTTTTATTGTTTTTGTACTTAAAAATATAAACATAAATATAATTGAACAAAGATTTTTTTCATATTGAAGCTATGTTTTAACAGGGAATATAAATATTAATGTGG
The DNA here is from genome assembly GCA_963662105.1 of Meiosimyza platycephala. Classification (NCBI taxonomy): domain Eukaryota; kingdom Metazoa; phylum Arthropoda; class Insecta; order Diptera; family Lauxaniidae; genus Meiosimyza; species Meiosimyza platycephala. Next base: position 35,875,673 of record OY759209.1, on the reverse strand, counting down.
TAATCTGTTTCAAAAAATATGAAATATACTTATCTAATTCTCTTGGGTTGGTTCAAGTAAACTAGATTTCATATTTTCAGAAAAAAAATATAAAATTACATGTATTAAGTGTTGTAAAATAGAATTGAAATTATTTTAAAAGTATCTGACATTAAGAACTGGTTAATTAGACTAAACAAAGGAAAACTGCATTATTTTTATTTTGAAATATTTTCTAAAATAAAATTAATTTATGTGTTTCTGAGAGAACCTTTTAAAATTCAGATTAACAGTCGAATTTGACCTTCCGGCCAAAAGCGCAATATCTAACAGAAATATTTTTCAATTTTTTTTATGCAAATCTTATTTAAATTCATAGAGCTTTCAGATAAGCTTTCAGCCCATTAAAAAATTCATATTTCGTAAATTTCTGAACAGGTCTAATGTACATAGTAGTGTTTATGGGGAAAGTTCTGTGTGGCGAGAAAGTAAGGACCTTATAAGAATGGTCATCTTGATGTTGACTGTTTCGAAGTAAGCAACTGCGAGGAGAAGAAGAGCAATTTCGCTAACAGTCTGGATTATGGGACCATATGTCAGAGGGAAATAATAATGAAAGTGTAATCAAAAGTTGGAGAACGTATCTGGTTTTCGAGATTTTTTTTGGGGATATAGCTTTCCAATAAATCATTATAAGATGGAAACCCTTTGATGGATTCCCAAAATATGGCTGTCATATGTAAGATAATTTAATAAGCTATAATATTTGTATAGAGCTTTGAAATATAAAGTATACTCTTTGAGATATGGGCTATTATCACGAAATGGGTGATTTTTAGAACTCATATTGAACAAAAAAAAAAGTCATCGTAGCAACTTTTAGATTTTTTTATTTATCTCGATTTCAAGTTACTTTAACATATTCATCACTGGATCTACAGTAAGAGTACTCAAAAGGTAGTTTGCTTCAAAATACACTAACTCAGAGCTTCGGAGGCGACAAACATTTTATTGATTACGGAGGCGACTTTTCACTGAAATATGCGTCTTGGATCTGAGAGAAGAGACGAAACACATTTTCCGGACAAATCGTCACATTACAAATGAAAACAAAATGTCAAAAGTGAAAGTGAAATGTCAAACCTTTGAAAATATTCATAGCATAATAAGCAAAAACTGGCAGGTTACGGTAGCGACACTCTTTTTTCTTATCGTTTTTACGAACTCTTGTCGTATGGTAATGAGATTTGACTGTTTTAATATCTGCGATGCCCACCCGATTTTGTAGTATTATGTTCTGACACTTGCTCCTTGCAATTGTTAGTCCACAAAAATCGTTTATCGTCTTGTTTATTCAGGATATATCACATACATATATATATATAGAAAAATCGATGGACAAGTTTCAAACCTGTAGCGCGGGAGTAAGAGGATTTTTTTAAACTTATACTCCACGGCAATTAGGTGCGCCAGCATACTACTACTATTTTAGAAATTCCGCGCTGGAAATTTTGAACGAGGGGTCGCTCGAGCAGACCGTTAGTGTATTGAAATGGGAAACAAACAGGTTACGGAGGCAACATATCTGTAGATTCTCGCCCTTTAACTTTTTATTAGAGCAATTTAATATCGATGCGTATGATGGAAATTTACCTTATCTTGTGAATAATTTGCGAAGAAAAAAAACTGTTGAGCCTTTGCATCTGACCAAAATATACACAGACATCCATTACACCCATTTCGTGAAAATAGCGAAGCCGGTGTTAGATATACCATAGCGATTTTCAAGCTAAAAAAAAGATGAAGGAGGTGTTTCGGTGCCCAACATATATATGTATATTGTTCAGGATGTTGAACTCTACAACATACAAAAATTTCAAGAAAATTTGGCGTGTGGGAGTTAAACAACATTATTACCGTTGTCAAAAACTGTATTGAGGTACTCTTTTTTTGTTTTCCGGTAGAAAAAGAATTATTAGAAAATAATGTTGGCACAATGGTTTCATCATTATAAAGAGCACAAATTAATCTTTCTCAATATGACAATAAAACTATAGGTTGATAAAAAATTGTTTGTACAAATATCGGTTTTTTTTTATAAAAAAAAGTGGCTAAAATTTCAGAAAATCATTATACTTACATAATATGTATATATTATTATTATGTATATATGTATGTCGAAAAGAATGATATTACTTTATAGCTTTATATGAAAATGTATGGCTTAATAAAATATCTTTCATATGACATCAATATTTTGGAAATCAACCCAATAATTATTTTTTATCCTCGACTTTCGACGGCTATACCTTCGAGCGTCCCCCAACTTTTGATTACGTAGTCGTTGTCATATGATCTCTCTGTACCTCCTCTACATCACTTCCTCTCCATCGGACAGGTGATCTCTTAATAAAAATACTTACCGCATTTTCGTGCGGAACTCAAAATAATGAGAAAAAAATGCAATAGAATTATCTCAAATTTGTGTCAACGTTCGAATCTACACGGAAAAAACACCAACTCGAAATTATTGTAAATATTAATGAAAATTTAAGAAAAATTAGTAGGTAATTTAGTAATTTAGAAACGGTTCGAGTGTCTATTAAAAATTACTAAGCGTAATATAAAAATTGCATCAAGCAGGCATTAATTTTTCGAATGCAAGTTTTTAATTTTTACAAAGTAGATTTTAAAATTTCTGCAATAATTTATTATATTTTAAAAGGACTGTACTATTTTTTAAAAAGTACATTATAAAGTTTTTATGATGAAATAATAATAACTGAAATTTATTTTTAAATTTTTTGGTGTGTTGAACAAAATTAGGGCAGCCAGCAAGTTTCCGTTGCCGCTTTCCCGACCCCGTCCCAATTCTGTTCAACACATTACTTCAAAGCCAATTAGTAAGAGTTTGGCAAGCCTTATATATTTATTTTTTTGCATGAACATGTTGAGAACTCAAACAGAGTACAAATTAAACACAAAAGAGAAATAAAATTCAATATAATAAAAATTAATAATCTTGAAATAATTTTTCTATAACTACTTTTTAAAAATTATAAAGCGGGAATCATATATTACAATATAAAATATATAAAAATTCTAATGTGGCAATTTATTAAAGTTTAATAAATTCTTTGTTTTTGGGTGATACTTAAAATGAAGAAAATAATTTTTAATATGCACTTATTAAAAAATGTAAAATGAAAATATTTACAAACTAGAATAGAATTTTTAATAAGGATTTTCTATTTATTACTATAAAGTAATATTTGTTTTCAGATTTTAATTTTTATAATCTCCTATTAATTTTTAATAAAATTTGAGTTGGTGTTTTTTCCGTGTACCATTTAAACGCTATCTTCCTCAGTACTTACAATTAGTGAGCAAAATCTAATGGTCTGAATATAAATAATAAAACGAATAAACAAATTTATAGCTATTTTAAATTGGGTAATTACTTTTGTGCTACTTATTACATTGGTTTTCGAGATATAAAAAGAACATATCAAAACAATTTATGACAGTGTCAATTTTTAACGCACGCATCAAACATAGCCTGCGGCATTGCAGCAGGTGTATAAATCGGGCAAGTACGTGATTTTTCGGGTCATGTGCATCGCAAATGTTTAACGATTTAAGGGGGAATTTCACAACATGAGCTTTTAGAAATTGTAACGGCTATAGTCATTATTTATGATGTCACTTTCCCTAAGGATATTTACAATCTCACAATTCCAATTATTTTGAATGTAGTCCATTTAAGTGCGGGTTTGATAAGGTGAATTTTGGCATTTTAATATCTTTTTCTTCTAACACAAGCCCAATTCTTTTAAGGCCCTTATCGGTAAGAGTAAAAATTTTCATAATATTTTTTAAGCAAGGATCAATAAAATTGCAGTTTGCTTAAGTAATAAAACTTCTAGATCGTATCGTAGGTGCATCGACTTATATTTCAATTTCTCTATTGCCACGGACTATTTGGCACGGATATATGTACATAAGGCTAATAAAACTAATGTCTGCTCAAAGCACAGGACAATTGAGGGGATATCGAATTATTTACTGAATAAAATGGTAAATATTATTCTTATTTTTAAACAAATCAAATTAGGTAAACTTTCATTTCAACAGATATTTCAATATTTACAAATAAATGAGCTATACACTCGATTCCGATTTAGAAGCGGATGTAGTTTGAGAGCCCAATATTAACACTTAGTTCTAGAAGCAATATGAGCGACCGGTGGCGCACATTTGTTCATTACTGTGAACAGGTTGGCTTGGAGAATGCCCCTGTTGCTGGTATTGGGAAGTACTCCTATTTGCTTCAGCTTCTCTAGATGATTTGTCTAATTCCTGTAGCCTTTGATGTTTAGATATTTTCAATAAGTGCTGTTGATTAACCAAGGCTAAGGAAGCGGGACCAGGTGATGAAGTAACTGTTATGGAAGGGATTTCCGGTATTGTGCTATTAAAGCCACCAGTTGGCGTGCTCTCTCGGCTTTCACTTGTACCAGTGCAAATGCTTGACGCCGGAGAAGCTGCAGAGCCGATCGTGCCCGACATAGGCAAAAGATTAAGACCCATCGAAGGCCTCACAGCAATTGTAATGGGAAAGGAGGCTTTGCGATTGAGCGAATGTCATCCATAAAAGTATTGCGCACTATCGGCAGACATACCACGGTTAAAGTGACGTGGAATCGTGCTATCGTAATAGATACTGGTTGTAGATGGGATTCCCGCCATAGAATGAGGTCCGATATTTCCACTAACTGGTGGCGGCGACGGTGTACTCATCATTCCCACACTTGTAGGTATTATCGTACGTCGTAGCGTACCAACATGCTGATGATGATGTCCTGGAGCCATCATAGATCCCGTTATATATGATGGTGTACCAGTAGTGTGGTGTGAAATAGAACTCAGTGCGGAAGGAGCAAGTATGTGTGATCCTTAAAGCAAAAAGAGTGTTACAGTTTAATTTAAATGTCATTAAAACAAAAGCTTACTGCTAAATGAAATGCCTTTCGTGAAAAATTCACAAATGAAAAATGTGTTAATATCCACTTGCGACTTACCTATTGTCATTGGACCATTAACTGCAGGCGAACATACACCCATACTGGTGTACAGTGTGGCAGGAGGTGGGGTAGCCCGTTGATTGCCTCCCATGGGATTAGTATGTCCTGAAACGAGGAATCCGCCGTGGTGGGTGCTTGGCATCAGCATGGTTGTAGCAGAAGAAGTACTCGAGGATGAGTGCGGTAGGTGGAGGCTACCGTACGTGCAATTAGGTGTTGGAGCATATGCCATGTAAGTCTTTTGTATTCAAATGGAGCAAGCATGTGCAAGAGTGTACACATTCGAGGGTCCATTGTACGATGATGAATACGAAAATATAAAAAGAATAAAAGAACATTTATGATATTAAAAAAGGTTATATTTCGCAGGTTAAGCCCTTGCTTTTATGTGCTTTATAAAGAACCTTGGACTGTCTTTAGTCTTAACATTTGTGAGCAGAGTGATTAATAGCGACAACAATATAAAAATAATTGCACCTTTGTGGAAATATGAGTTTCATAAATGCATGTACATTAGACTGTGCCAAGTTTCCATGACAAAAAAATCAAAATTATATTATGCCCTACATTATTGTAACATTTTGTCAAAAGATGGTAAAGCTATGGTACTTCATATTTCAACTACAAGTTGTTTTGTTTTTGGAATTTTGAAAAAATTGGTCTTTGTATTTTTAGGTTAGGATAATTTAATACTTTTTTTCAAGAAGTTTCTAAAAACTTTTGTGTTATCAAAGTTATTATAAAATTTCTTTAAAAACTTTTATCACATAAAAGTTTTCCGAAAAACTTTAAAGAAAAGGTGTACAGAAAAGTTTTTTGATAAAACTTTCAAAAAAAGTTATGCATAAAAGTTTTTCCTGACTTTTAGGCAATAATTTTTTTTTAATTTTGTTTTTAAAAGTTTTTTGTGTAAAAGTTTTAGCTAAATATTTATGTATTTTGCTTAAAAAAAAGGAAAATCGTAAAATCATATCTAAAACTACTGAAGCAAATAAAATCCAAAGGAGAACTCTTTGGATTATTCATAATCAAATCTATAGAAAAATGCTTAACAATTTTCGCAAAAGAAAAAAATATGAAAATCAAGCACTTAAATGGATGGGAATGGTCAAATATAAATTTTGGATGCAATAAGTGCACGACCGTTTTAAATGCATGTTTTGGGCCAATTTTTCGAACAAAAGTTTATTGTACCAATTGATTGGAAAAGCCGAAAATGGGGTTTGAAAGTGACAGGAGAGGTACTTACCCTCTTAAAGGGGTGCCTTGGACCCATAATTTGAAAAAAAAAATTACCTCACAAATCGATGAGAAAACGCCGAAAATGGATTTTGGATGTGACAGGGGAGGTTCCCAACCCTCCCAAACTGAAGTATTGGACTAATTCTTGGAAAATTTTTTTTTCAGTAATCGATGAAAAAATGCCGGGAATAGAATAAGGAAGCAACAGGGAGGTCCTTGGTCATCCTAAAAGGGTATTTTGGACCAATTTTTCACAGTTACGTAATACAGTCATGTCTGGATATAGTGAACAGCCTATATAGTGAACACCAAAACGTTTACATTGAGTACTCTAAATCTCCGGTCACCAAGGATTTTATTGCAAGAGTGCAACAGCAATTACAACAAAAAAAAAAAACAACTACAATCCGTTGGATACGGTACAATAAGGAATTATTAACATAAAAAAACCAAATAAACGAAACAACGCGCCTGCCGGTAGCGCACACGGCAGCGCACCAATTGATGTGTACACTGTTAAAATGTTGCAAAATTACAGACAACAAACGAAGCATAAGAAGAATTGTGCGCAGTCGCAAGCGCTACGTATTTACCAACAACAACAAGCAAAGCAACAACAAGCATGTCCAGAATAATTTTGGTGCAGCTGCGCCTGTCAATGATTCGGCGAATTACAACAATACGAAGTTGTTGTAAAAGAGGGGAAAGAGTTACGCGCTGGGCTCGCTGCTCTAAATAGTGAACAGAATTTTGAAAGCTACTTCAAGCAGAAACCAATAAAAAGACACACAAATGAAAGCGGGTATTTCCCTAAATTAGGGATGGCCAGCTGCGGTGCCCAAAAGTCGACAGCGCGCTGACGTTTACAACAAACATTTCGCGCTAGTATGTGTACAAATGTGTGAAGAAATTCCAGCGAAAAAAAAATGAAAATAAATGTGTTTTGTCTTTTCCACGTATAGAAAAAATGACCCAGTAGAAATTCGTGAATCATTGATGTTAATAAATAAAGATAAATGTTGGCATATAAAATAATTGTATTTTTATTTAACAACAAAAAGAAAACATTTCATAAATCATATACATATTATGTATACATATGTATGCTATACAAACATATTAACAGAGTTTACTTAAAATAAGACTTTCAATATCTGGTTTAATATTTTGTGATGATGCCAGACGCAATATCGGTGACTATTTTTCCATGAAATGTAATTTTTTTTCAACAATTAAATAATATTTCAATAATACATGCTTAAAAAATTGCATTTCGCATAAATAATGTTTTTGTTTGCATTTGTTTGGTTTTTGTACGTTTGATTCCGACTGGGTTTCTCGCATATTCAATTTTCATGCGAATCAGCGCATAGAAATCAGCAGCTGAAAGCGTGCTGTTTTATGTGTATTTAATTAATAATTAATTTAATTGCTAATAAATTGATTGTCTTTGAGGACAGGAAAAATCGGAAATGGTTGAAAAAATCGGAAAAGGTGTTAGTGTTTCATTTTCGACAAAAAATATTGCATGCAAAATATACAAAAATCCATGACATACAAAGTTTACTGCAAGTTGTTGTTTCGGAGGTAATTTTATCGACCCTTGTTTTAGTCTACCTGTTCATTTAGTTTTTATGTGGACCAAATCCATCTCAAACCATGCAGTCGGAGTAGGGTTGTCAGATTTTTGAAACCCTAAATCAGTACATTCAAGAATATTCAACACAAAAATTCAGTACAAAATTTTTTATCTCATTAATTGTTTTTATTTACTAAAAAACAAAGTCAGTACTTTTCGGATTGCACAATGCCCTAGCAAAATAACAAAATGAATTAAATATACTAAAAAACAAGGACTACTGACTACTGGTAATAATTAAATGTAAAAATTATTTAGTAATTCAAATAAAATCTTAAAATCCGTACAAATCAGTACCAATTGCTAAAGATCAGTAAATTTGCGTACTGATTTCAGAATCTTGAAAAATCTGAATTTTTAAAGAAAATTAGTTAAAATCAGTACATACATGTACTGATAGAATCAGTACGTATGACAACCCTAAGTCGGAGTGACTTCAAATTGCGGAATTGGTTGCCGATTAAATATGTTGTTTTTCAAAGTAATTAAGGAAATACATATACCGTTCCCCGATTTGATTGAAAATTATTTTTTACGAAGCTATGCCCATTTAAAGTTTTAGTGTCAGAGCTTGAAAAATCGTTGAAAATTGTTTCAAAATAGTCGCATTTTCATCCAAATCAAAATAATTAACTTTTGTCTTTTGATTCTAATAGAACTTTTGATTTTCTGTCAGAATCTTTAAGAAATTTTGAAAATTGGCGGAGTTATAGCGCTTTTTATGAAAAACAACAAGGCTGATTTTCTCAAAAACCCCAATTTTTTTTACGCTTAAAATCTTATTGTGAATTTGTATTAATATGAGAGAGAAATGACATGAGCTTAATGCTTGTTAAAATAGATTTGAGGTCAGAAGAAAATGTCATTTTTTTTTTCATCATTGCCAAGCCATTCTACGGTACTATTTTCAAAGCAAATAACAAAAACATCATTCCAAAATACGTTCTGCAAATCCTGCTTGCATTCTGCATAAGTTTTTTTACCGTTATTTTCGTAATAACATTTTATTATCGGAAATATATAAAAACATTGTACGCAAATATAGCTATTTCAGTGACTGTACTTCTGTGGGTTTTAAATATTTTGTTTGCTTGGCTTTGTCAGCGATAAAGCTATATGTGCTTACAATGTTTTTATACATTTTCTATGATAAAATGCTATTACAAAAATAACGGTAAAAAAAGTATGCAGAATGCAAGCAGGATTTGCAGAAACTAATTCGGAATGTTGCTGTTGTTATTTGCTTTGAATATAGTGCCGTAGAGTGGCTTTGCAATGATGAAAAAAAATATTTTGAAACAATTTTCAACGATTTTCAAGCTCTGACACTAAAACTTTAAATGGGCATAGCTTCGTAAAAAATAATTTTCAATCAAATCGGGGAACGGTATACGTATTTCCTTAATTACTTTGAAAAACAACATATTTAATCGGCAACCAATTCCGCAGTTTGTAGTCACTCCGCCTGCATGGTTTGAGATGGATTTGGTCTGTACTTTATTTATTTTAGGAAACCTAAACTGAAATCGGTATTGAAAAATGGAATTAAGCACACGAACCGATTTATTTTGAGAAAGATGAAGAGAATTTTGATGAATCTGATGACGACGACCAAGGCAAAAGACATCACAAATCCTGTAAAAACTACTGAAGCTATTGAAAGTTTCGAAAAAGCTATCGCATGGGCTGAGGCCAACACTACTGATTATGCTGGCATACTAGCATTGGGAAGTATATGCGGAAAAGCGGGCCAAAAGTAAATTTCTGAACGCAAGAAGCAAACATCTGTTCGCGCAGTCTTTCAATAAACGTATGTATGTACATTTCTATTTTCCTACAAATTTATTAATTAACTCATTCACAATACAAATGTGTATTTTGAGCAAATAAAACAAAAAATGTCAACCTTGATATAGTGATCAACAGGTCTTGCAAAAATTAGTTCACTATATCCAGACATGACTATATTTAAAAAAAGTAAATTTGATAAACAATTATTAAAACTAATTGAAGCATGAAATTACGTATGATACAAGAGAAGCAATAAAAATTTTACAAAACATAAAATTAAATAAGGGGTTCTAGGCAAGCTTATACTTAAAAAAAATTTAAGGAAACTTTTACTTTTATTTCAAAAGCACAGAAGATTAAAGTTAACTTTTACTTAAAAAAAAACTTTTTTAAAAGTTTATTTCGAGGTCTGGTTAGGATATTTCAAAAATCTGACGTGATGGAGCAATTCGGACCGCAGATTCGTCTACAGCACAACAAAAAACATGTATGGTATCTCGTGTTCCTACTTCCAGAATTTTTTTTAGATTAATGGAAAAACGGACCTCTTGAGAGGTGTGTTAATTACAATAAAACTGCATAAAATTTTCAACACAGTTTTAAATGACCATTTCTCACAACATTGGCTGTATGCATTTCAGCATGTTTTTTTTTGTAACAGTCTAATGTACGGATACAAAAGAAACTTAATAGTATAACATATGTGAAAATAAATAAAAGTGAACAATTCACAGGTAGAACTGTTCACTGACGAAACTATATTAAAGAAGACTTATCTTCAGGTTAGTGTTTTAGTTGTTAATGGATACCATAATACGTTGTCTAAAAAAAATGTTATATTTGCTTTAGTCATATACATTAGGGTGTTTAATTTTTCCAAAGATGAGATTTTCATGTGACTTTGCTTACGCCCCGAGTCTCAGTTGTGTAAAAGAAATATATGCCAAATTATATAATATCATATACATATATCCAATCTCCTTGAAATTTGGCATATACTATATCTTTTACATCACTGAGACTGAGGGCAGGAGCAAAGTCAGCTAAAATTTTTAATTTTATTTTTTGCCTTACCAAATTAAAACACCCTAATATACCTACATATGTATAAGCCTTATATGTAATACACTTGTCCCTCGCTTTGCGCGGGGGATAGGGGAATGAAAAGTGTCGCGCAAATCAAATCCGCGTAAAATGAAGTGAGAACTTCATGTAATTTAGGGGGTTACGTTCCTGAAAAGTGAAATATATACGACTAAAAGACATTCACGACACTAGCTATTATTTTGCCATACAAAATCATTTATTGCCATAAAAACATTTGTTTAAAACAGACAAAAAGGAACAACGTTCTTTAAAACAGTAATTCAAACAAAAAGAAAGTTACGAAATTCATTTATAATAAATAAAAATAATACAACATATTTGGTGGTCGTTTAAAGAAATCAGTCACAGCCGATCGTCTTACTTTTTTCGATTTTTCTATATGAAGGTCCAGGTAAGGTGCTAAGGCAGCTCTTATGTTGCTTTCAAACGTTCTCAAGCGCCTGTCATCTGGTTCAATTATTACAGCTTCTTGCACCAGTTTTTCACCCAAAGCTAAAACATTTGCCAAGTTGGTCACCGTCATCTGTTCTTCTTGTGTAGTTCCAAGTTCTCTTAAGGATTTTCAGAATGCCCACGTTCAAGTTCAATCATCTCTTCTACAGCATTATTCTGTCCATCTGCTTCAACAGATCATAGCATGCCTAACCCGCGCAGATCGAGGTCAGTCGCGCAAATCGAATTTTAGGTAGGCAACTGAATTTCGTGTAAAGGTGAATTAGCGCAAAGCGGGGGACAAGTGTACTATACACTATAAGGTACCACGCACTGCATAAACAATAGGATCAGGTCTGATTTTCTTATTACACTGACCTGAAGGATAGTAGTTTTTTCGCCTTTCCCAATAAATTCAACAATCGTTTTCGTATGATTTTTACCCCAGTAACGCTTCTGCGCATAAAGTGCAGGAAAATTTGGTAGCAAAAGAGAAAACAAATTGGATAGATGTAGCAGAAGGCCAAGTACACGAGTGCACGCAGACAATGCATTAGCGTAGAATTCAGGGATGGTAACCGCTAAGGTTATAGTCGACTGTCGTTTTTGAAAACGACACCTGCATAGCTATCACATACAAGCGAGCTGTAAACAAGTTGTCAATCACCTCACAGTAGGCCTCACGCCTACGCTGAGCGAACTCGCCATAAAAAGATTTGTCACTTACCACTTAACTGAATCTTGTAAACCTTTCAAACTTTAAATTATGATTCAAAAACATAATTCTATTGAGATATCGTCAAATGCGAGAGGATAGCCCAAGCTCTAAGGACGGCAAAACATGCACCGAAAAAAAAGACCGTACTAAATTTGAAGAACTGCCTTCCTCCGATTTAGTGTAAAAATTTTCCTTAATTTAAGTTATTTTTCCTCATATTGATGAAAATATCGTCTCATTTAGTAATTGAGTCCTTTGAAATGAGTTCATGTTTCATTAAAGCAAGTCAACGCTCTTCCTCAAATATAGAGTTTGTGGTTTTAGTAAAACTTTCCTTTGATATAGTAAATTTTTCTTTGGGAAGAATTTTTGAGGACAACTTGTTCCTCATTTGAGTAAAAACTTCCTCAATCTAATGGAATGTTTTGTTTAAGGAAAATCGTACTCAGTTTTAGTTAGTCTCTTCAAAAAATTTACTATAACGTAGGAAAATTTTCCTTAATAAATGAGTGGCAACACTCGCTGAAATTAATATCTATTCTTCTCTTAAGTATTCTGTTTTTGCCTATATATTTATAGTTCTCTACTTGTTTTTTAAATAAAAAAATAAAAATATTAAAAAAAAAAAAAAATTATGTCGTCGCCGGGATTTGAACCGAAGCTTTCCTGATCAGATAATGGTTGTTACATGCGCAGTTTAACTACATCATTTTAGTATGTCTTAAAAATGCTGTCGGTGGCTGAGTTGGGTAAGATGAGCATCTTTGAACAGTGGCATGGCGCAGAACACAGGTTCAATTCTCTGATTAGGTGACAGGTAAAAAAAAATTTAAGTTCTTTGAAATTTTAAAAACGTATTACAATTAAAATAAGAATGACTGACAATAAGTACCAACAAATAAGAAAATAGAGGAAATAGAAAATTAACAAATTTTTTTTGAAATCAACGAATTTATTTTAAGTGAATTTCTTTCATTTAAGGATACTTTCATCCTTAGAAAAAGTAAAATTTTCCTCAGTTTTATAACCTTGTCCTCACATTGAGTAAACTTTTCCTTATTTCAAAGCAGCAACATTTACTTGTACTAAGGAATCCAACTTACTTATTTTGAGGAACCCATGGCTTTAGTTCGTATTGAAGGACATTTTTCCTTACATTTAGGCATTTTTCCTTAAACAGAGTAAGTTTTTTTTTCGGTGTGTGTTATTATAACTCTGGCAGCTCCGTTTTTCAGCTTTTTTCAACTGTTTCAAATTTATAAATTTTTGTAACACTTGACATATTTTTTCGACTTTCTCAAATACATACAATTTTTTTCCACTTTTTCAACTTTTTTCGAACGTTTTTCATATTTCATCGGCTTTTTCAGTCGATTTCAAATCTTTTTCAAATATTTTCCATATTTATCGACTTATATTAGCCTGTTTCAGCATTTGTCAACCTCCTTCAACTTTTTTCAACATTTTCCATTTTTTCAACTTTTCGGTATTTTTAAAATTTTTCAACCACTTTCCATATAGTCAAAGGGCCCGATGTAGAAAGTCGAGTGTATAAGATTAAAGGATAAGATTTACGGTAGTAATTTAGTATCATTAATGATAGTAATGCATTTTGGTGAAACTAACCATCTAGGGTTGTCTTGCCAAAGCCTGTCCCGGTGCCCCAAAATGCCTGAATTTTATCCAATTTTGTTAGTTTTTATAAAACTAGTATATTAAAACTCCAAATTTAATTTTTTTTTAAATTTATTTAAAAAAAAACTCATTTATATCACACAAATCCACAGTAAAATTTTAAACATAAAAACATCTGGAGTTTTTGAGAAAATCCGCCTTGTTTTTTTTTCATAAAAAGCATTATAACTCCGCCAATTTTCAACCATTTTCAAAATTTTTTAAAGATTCTGTTAGAATCAAAAGACAAAAATGAATTATTTTGATTTGGATGAAAATGCCACTTATCTTGAAAAAATTCAGCGGTTTTTCAAGTTTTGACACTAAAACTTTAAATGGGCATAACTTCGTAAAAAATGTTTTTGAATCAAATCGGGGGAATATGTGTCCTCTTATATCCTCTGGAAAACAACATATCTAAACGGCAATCAATCCCGAGATTTGGAGTTAGTCCGGCTGCGTGGTTTGAAATGGATTTGGTCTACAGTTTTTTCTCAACATTTTTAGGAATTATTTATACAATGTTATTGCATGTAAATATAATTATGTATGTATTATGTAAGTACATATGTCAGTGTTGGCATGTCACGAATGTCGCGCGACATTTACGACGTTTACGATTGTAACCTTCGAGCCTTTGTGACAAACATTGAGTTTACGACAAATACTTCCAACTTTCCCGCTACTGCCGCTATAAATAACCCTCCACCCCTTTCCTCCACTATCGATACTCCTCTATCCATTTCTGTTATTCCTAATCCGCAAGGATTTGTTACGATTGGTGGTTCTGTGGCACCTGTCTCCTTGCAAGCATTGCCAAGGTTGAAATCGATTTTCATTTCACGTCTTAACGCTAACACTACCACTGACAATGTTATAAACTACATTAAACAAAACCAAATTATTCCTGCCGATGCCTTCGTTTCTTGCAGGAAAATCGGTAATTAACCAACTCATGCATCTTTTAAAATTACAGTGGCATCTTCTCATGTTTCTGCCATTCTAAATTCTAATGCATGGGTGGATAATATCTTTATTTCAGAATTTAAGTCGAAAAAAAATAATAAGACTGTCCGTTCCAATTCAAAAAACTGAAGCGGCTATCCCTTTACTATCAAAATGTAAGGGGTTTGCGTTCTAAGACGCATGACATCTTTTTAGCCACTCAGAATTTTTCTGAGGATATTATCGTTTTTACCGAAACTTGTTTAAATAACACTTTTCTCAATTTGGAACTTTTTGACAATAGTTTCAATGTTTTTAGAAGAGACAGACACTTGGAAGACATTTCTTCTGTTGGTGGAGGTGTCTTAATAGCCATAAAAAATCATTTAACTAGTTCATTAATCGAAATTGCCTGCGCATCTAATATTGAACTATTATGCGTTAAAGTTACATATTGTAACTCCAATATTTATATTCTTAACGCTTATGTTCCTCCAAATAGTAGCGCAGATGTCTACGAATGTCTTTCGATGTCCGTAGAATACATAATAAAGGAACTAGACACTAATGACGACATTTTATTGTTAGGTGATTTCAATTTGCTTGACCTTAAATGGACTCCTTCGGATGATGGTACATATTTTTATGCATCGTGTCCAAAAACTCGACAACAACAAATTTTTGTTGACGAAATACTTTCAAGTTTACAACAAGTAAGTTGTATAACTAATTCTCATGGACGACAACTTGACTTAGTCTTGGCTGCAAATAGTAGTAATGTTGTTGTGAGAAATGCTATCCATGCTCTTTCTGCGGTTGATTCCTATCATCCACCTTTGAGTATTGTGTACCAATCTGACAATGAAAATTTAATTAATGCATGTTCTTCCATCAATATTTATGAATTCAATTTTAAAAAAGCTGACTTTTTAAAGTAGAATGAGAATTTAAGGAATAAATTAAACGACCTTATTATTTTTTTTAATAATACGAGTAATTCATTTGATGAGTGCATTAAACTTTTTTCGGCTATAGCATTGTCGGTGCCTTATGCAAAGAGGTATGTTAATAATTCTTCATACCCCTGGTACACAAAGGATTTAAAAAAAATTCGCAATGGCCGTAATAGGGCATGGAACAAATACGTTTGTAGCCAGGACCGAAATGACTTAGTTGCTTACCAGCGACTTTTCCATGAATTTAAGGATATGTCGGCTTTAGTTTATTCTGAATATTTGAATAAAATTAGGTTGAATATTCTTCATGACCCCAAGCATTTTTGGGGATTTATTAATACAAAAAAAAAGTCTGACGGGTTTCCATCAGAATTCAGAACAGTTGATGGGCTCACTAGCGACCCACAAATTATAGCTGGGTTGTTTGCTAATTTGTTTAAAGAATCCTTTTCTACGGAATTATTTAGCCCTGAGATCAACTATTTTGAATATATGGATAACGACCCTTTAGTTTCGATTAATGAGATATATTTCTCACCTGAACTAATAGAGAAATATATCTCATCTCTTGATGATGACTTCAGCTCCGGACCTGATGGTATTCCTGCGACAGTACTAGTCAACTGTAGCTCTGTGCTGAGTCAGCCCCTCAGTTTGTTATTTAATAAATCAATTAGATATAGCTATTTTCCTAAATTTTGGAAAAATTCATACATAAGCCCCATTTTCAAGAAAGGGTGTAAAAATGATGTTTCAAATTACAGGCCCGTAGCGAAGTTATCATCGATACCGAAAATTTTTGAACGCATTGTGTACGATCAAGTTAAGGTGTGCTGTAGTGAAGTCATAACAACTCGTCAGCATGGTTTTGTTAATGGCAGATCTACAGTTTCTAACCTCCTTGATTTTACTTCCTTTGCATTAAGCTCTTTTGACTCTGGTGGGCAAGTTGACTGCATCTACACTGACTTCAGTAAAGCATTTGACAAATTACCACATAATTTGATTTTGTTTAAGTTAAAAAAGCTTGGATTTCCTTTAAGTTTTGTCAGCTGGATTGAATCTTATTTATCTGATCGCTCATATCAGATAAGATTTCGGAGGGTGTTTTCCTCCCCATTCAGCGCGGCATCAGGTGTTCCACAAGGAAGCCACCTGGGGCCGCTCCTGTTCATTTTAGCAATTAATGACGTTACACATGTCATTAAAAACTCGCATCTGCTAATATATGCAGATGACATGAAAATTTACAGGAACGTGAAGGGGGTTGGGGATACTATTCCACTTCAGTCTGATTTGAAATCCTTTGAGGTTTGGTGTTCTAAAAATAACTTACATCTTAATCCTGATAAATGCCAAACTATGATTTTCACCAGGAGAAAAAATATTGTGGAGTTTGATTACGAATTAAAAGATAAGAAAATTGGTCGTGTTGATTTAGTCAAAGACCTAGGTATACATTTTGATGTAAAATTAACTTTTAATGAGCATATTAATCAAATTTGTAAAAAGTCCTCATCACTGCTTGGCTTCATTAAGAGGTGGGCAAAAGAATTTAATAGCCCTTTAGTAACGGTGACTTTATATAATACAATATTGCGTCCTCACTTAGAGTACGCCAGCCAAGTGTGGTCACCATTTTATAATATTCACATTAATAGAATTGAGAGAATTCAAAAAAATTTTATTCGTTTTGTTCTCAATGGCTTGAATTGGATTGACTCTTTAAACCTTGCTCCTTGTGAGGATCGTTTGAAGTTACTACATATGCAGTCTTTGAGCTCGCGTAGAAATATCGCGGATATACTTTCTCTGCATCAACTTGTGACTGGGTCTCTTGCTGCACCAGAGCTTCTTAATTATATTCATTTAAATACTAATCGCAGGAGTAACCGTAACTCTTATCAATTATTTTACCAACCTTTCAGTAGAACTAATTATATGGCTACAGCTCCTTTTAATCGCATGACTACTCTTATTAATAATTGCGATGTATATGATATTAGCTTGTCAAAAGGTCAACTCAAGCTTAGATTGAAAAATAACTATAGTTAATTTTGTAGCTTAATGGTTGTTGGTCTTTATGTTTGTGTTGTCCGAGCCCCACCGCATGATGGGTAAATTTTTTCTAACATTTATGCCTTGGACCATGTTAATAAATTCATACAATTACATTCATGCAATTGTATGTTTATATACATATAATCTGGGTGGGTATGTTGAGAAAGTGTGATAAAGCTAAGAAGAAATTATAAAAAAATAAAAAATTAATTGCATGTATAATTTTTTCATTTCCATTAATATATAAGCTTTTTACTTGGTTTTAAAGCTTCATGCTAAATTGCTAAGAAAGCTAATAGCTGTAGTAGCTAAACTTTATTATTATTATTAATTGCAAATAAACGGAATTTCTTGCATTTGAATTTTCAATGAGATTTCACGATTACCTGTAAGAGGGGTTCAGATCATAAAATTGTTTGTCAAACATGTTCAAGTTCTATAGTATATTGTTTTGATGGTCAAATTGTTTAACAAACAATTTCAGTGTTGTGAAATTGAGGATGATCTGGAGTTTGCGACATTTACGACAGTTTACGACGTGTGACTGTCGTAAACCTAAAAATCCATGTCACATGCCAACACTGATGTATGTATGCAGAGAAAAAGTTAGAAAAACTAACTCCTATATTGTGAGAGAAATGAGGACAGTCAAGAAATAAAAAAAAGTTTATTGATTCAGCCACCAATAATTTTTCTTCTTAAGCTTAGCCTTATGTTTTTATCTTTTGGATAATCGTAAATGTGAAATCTGCGATTCTCGGGAGTCATTTGATTACAGTATATGCTTTTATTATTTAAATATTATTATATACATATGTGATAAAATATAGGAATGCCGATTTCATTTTGGATGAAATCTTTATTATCGATGTACAAAAATTTCTCAGGTGGTACATTGACATAATATGAAGCCAATGTTTTTATATATTTCCCATGATAAAATATTATTACGAAAATAACGGTGAAAAAAAAGTATGCAGAATGCAAGCAGGATTTGGAGAAAGTAATTTGGAATGTTGCTGTTGTTATTTGCTTTGAAAATAGTACCGTAGAGTGGCTTGGCAATGATGAAAAAAAATTGACATTTTCATTTTGGGGAAAAAATCTCCTGACCTCAAATCTGTTTTAACAAGCATTAAACTCATGTCATTTCTCTCTCATCTTATTACAACATTAGGGTTTTTGAGAAAATCAACCTTGTTGTTTATCATAAAAAGCGTTATAATTCCGCCAATTATCAACAACTTTTAAAATTTTTTAAAGATTCTGGCAGAGAATCAGAAGTTCTGTTAGAATCAAAAAACAAAAATTAATTATTTTGATTTGGATGAAAATGCGACTATTTTGAACCAATTTTCCGCGGTTTTTCAAGCTCTGACACTAAAACTTTAAATGGGCATAACTTCGTAAAAAAAAAAATTTTCAATCAAATCGGGGGACGGTATATTCCCTTAATTACTTTGAAAAACAACATATTTAAGATGGATATTTGAGGTGGATTTGGTCTAAAGCTTTTTTTTTTAAAAATATATAAATAAAAATAGTACGTAAAATTTGTTATTTTTAATGTAATCTACATATTTGTTTTTGAAAATATTACATTGACTTTCAATTTCACAATAATAAATTTGTGAATAGTGTGAATAGGTACCTATGAATGTATTAAAATTGGCATATTCTTTTTATATGTAAGTAAATTAATGTTATATACCCCAAAAGCGGTTAGTTTATGTCTGGGTTTAACTTTGTACAAACTGGTTTATATAGAAGCGAGCTAGATATGCCCAAAGTTTGTAATTTTTAGCTTCCTAGGCCCATTGCTCAGGGGACGTCCATTAATAACGAGAGGTGTTTTTTTTTTGAAAATTCGGACCCCCCTCCCCTTGATGAGATCTGGCGGGACCCCTCCCGTGAGATTTAATATAATTTTTAAATAATTGATATGATACAATCTGTTTATTTGCTATAATAATGTAAATTCTCTGCATTAAAAAGTTGACGTGAGGTTTTCCTTGACCCCCTCCTCTCCCTTGGTGAGATTTTGTCAAACCCTTCCCCTTATTTTGACTCACGTAATTAATGGACGTCCCCTTAACAAACTGAAATCCGATTGACCAAACTTTTAATGCGTTTAAGAAAGGCCGCAAAAACGAGCATTTGATGTCAAGTTTTTAGTTTTAAAACTTCTTATAATATAGAACTTAAAAACGGATAAAGTGAACATACTCTGGATGTGGATCATAAAAACTTCACAACAAATAATGTTACATAAAAGGTCGCGTAAAAATCTTGAATTACACAGTTCGACAAAATTTAGTCAATTCTCAGTGTTTGAAACCCAAATATACTTTTTAGGTTTTCGACGTGCCGAATTCGAATCTGAGCTCAGAATTTCTCCTGTGGTTTCGGTTTTCGAGATATTCTAGCCTGAAAGCATGTTGTTCAAGATATTTGAGGTAATATTATATCGAAATGTAATTTTTATTGATAAAACATTAATTTGGTTCAAAAGTACTAATCTTTCTCTTCAAAATATACTTTGAATTATATCGATATCTTTCCTTTTCTCTGAAATATAGTGAATTGAAATTTATTACACATTCTCTTACTGAAACTTAATTTGATCTGTATAATAAATTTCAAATTACGAAATTTCGAAAAAAAAAACAAAGATATCAATATAATTTAAAGTCTATTTTGAAGAGAATAAGTAGTTCTTTTGAACCAAATTCATGGATTTATAAATAAAAATTACATTGCGATGCAATGTAACCTCTAATACCTTGAAAAACTGTGATATTAAAATTCAAATTCAGCGGGTCGAAAACCTTCGGAAAAGTGTATTTGGGATTCAGATACTGAAGTTTGTCGAACAGTGTTATTGCTAATACTTTTGTGATTTTTTTTTTTTCATTGCCAGCGACAAAAAAAAATTTGCTGAGTGCCGTTGTTCAACAGCATAAGAAAACTATCGTTTTTGTATAAGAATTTTTTTAAAAAACTTACAAATGTATAAACGTAACCAAAAAAAAAGGATTTGGTTGCTTTTTTCGCAATAAAGAGAAAGCTCGTGATAAAGAAATTAAAGTATTATAAAAAAGTTTAGAAAATTTTTTCTCAAGACGGCCAACCATCCCAAATTTTATACGATAATGCTGTACTATATTACAGTCCCGGCAAAATGCAAGTGCGTCCTGGGTTCGTTCTTTACAAAAAAAAAAAAAAACACCAATATACTTGAGTTTTTCAGATGGAACAATTTTAGCAATAGCTGTGACAGAAATCCATAACTAATGTTAACGAGCTAAAAATGCGCGACGAATTATTAGCGTACACAGAATTAATTGAGCCTGCCAATTAGAGCTTACTTCAGGCTTCACTCCGCTAGCACCTCATCTGGCGAATTTTGATAAAAAAAAGTGCATCTAATAGGTCACAAATTGGTCATTATTGGTCAGTAAGTCCGATTAATTGGTCAGCAATAGTACATTTTTTAAAGCGTTTTGAAAAATTTCAAGGTCATCTGCATATTTTGGCAACCTCATCGGGTGAAGGGAATTATGTCCGGCCGAAGGCCGCCGCGAAGCCGGTGTTGGATTTTTGGGAGTTTTAAATCCTGAGCTGCGGCCACAGGCTGCCCACTACCCCTATTCTTACGTAAAATTTATGTGGCTAGCAAACAAGGTGTTGGATATATCATAAAAATTTTTCAAGGGGTGACCGACGGCTAAGTCCAACGGAAACCAACACCCACCCCCTGTGACAATGGGGTCAAAATATGCAGATGACCTTGAAATTTTTCAAAACTCTTTAAAAAATGTACTCTTGCAGACCAATTATTCGGACTAACTGACCACTAATTACTAATTTGTGACCTATTAGATGCACTGGAGCCCTTATTTCATGCAAATTCCGATTTAGCGTGCTGAACCATTTTTAAGGGACTTGAAATGTGTTTGGGCATTGTTGCGAGTACATCTTGAAAGAAAGAACAACTTGAAGTAATCTTTAGACATAAGTTTCTTAAGTCTTAATAAGCTGCCCGAACAATACTAGTACGTTTGCTGAATCTATCTTAAAAAATTTGCGCCCTAAAAAGGTTATATTGTACTGAAAGACCAATCTAAATAAAGGTGAAATTTTTCTCAAATAATATTACTTAGTTTCTTCTGTGAAATAAATGCTTTTTTTCCAACTCAAGATAAAATTTTTCGGCATTCTTGCAGCGTACTCACCTCGTTTCTTGCAGGAAGATTGGAAACTGGCATCGGTTTCGTTAAGTCATTGTCGGCATCAATGTCTGATATATCGTCGCTAAAGGAATTTGGAAATTGCGTTTCACCTGCTACTGGATGCTGGTATTTTCCTCTACCCACTCCGGTACCATCTTCTTCAGTAATTCCCAATGCTTCCGAATGCTTTCCGCTGATGCTGCCGCTAGAGCTACTGTTCTTGCGTCGCGCACGACGACGCTGCAATGTGAGGCGTCCAATTACGAGCGTCAGGCATAACAACACGCCTGTGGCTACCGATATGATCAAATAGAGATAGAACTGCTCTTGGTTTTCTGTGTGAATGAATAAGAAATTGATTCTCAATAGAAACTCTTTTCAGTTTGTTAAGTGTGGTTAAATTCATGAATAAGTGGCTGTGAACGAATGACTTCTGAATGACTAAAAGAACGAATGAATGCATTATATAATGCCATAAAAATATAATTCAAATTCAACCATGGAATGTAGAAAAATGTTGATATTTTTGTGATCGTTTGCATGTGGTGACATTCAAACACAGGCGGTTGTGCTAAATTTGATTTACTGTTTAAAACCTTAGAATTTCAACTACGCGTATAGAGTAAATATTTTTTTATGGAATTAAAAAAAATCGATACACATAGACGCAAGAGTATAAAAAATACATATTAAAATTAAATCAAAAATGTTTACATACATAAGTGCAAAAAAGTCTTAACCTCACTTTTTAGTTTTATACACGAGAAGCAAAAAACGTTATATGCTGGAAAAATATATGTTATTGTTTTGAATTTCCAGGGAAGGACGAAGATCTACTTAAGCCGCAGGCAAAAGCTAATTTGGCGCCCCCACACTTTGTTGTAAGTTAACTAAGGAAATTGGCAAGTTTCTAAAAAATGAGTACCCGAGTTGATAGATTTAATAACAAATTATTTCAAACTATTTAGAAAAATTTTACATGAATAACACTAGTTTACAAAATGATTTTTTTTTTATGTTCCTTTGATGAGAGGTTACTTTATTATGTATTATGGGAAATATATAAAACATTGTACGCAAATATAGCTATTTCACTGACTGTACTTCTGTGGGTTTTGAATGTTTTGTTTGCTTGACTTTGTCAGCGATAAAGCTGTATATGCTTACAATGTTTTTATATATTTCCTATGATAAAATGTTATTACGAAAAAAACGGTGAAAAAAAGATGCAGAATGCAAGCAGGATTTGCAGAAAGTAATTTGGAATATTGCTGTTGTTATTTGCTTTGAAAATAGTACCGTAGTGTGGCTTGGCAATGATGAAAAAAAAATTGACATTTTCATTTTGGGGAAAAAAATCTCCTGACCTCAAATATGTTTTAACAACCATTACACTCATGTCATTTCTCTCTCATATTAATACAAATCCACAATAAAATTTTAGCGTAGAAAACATTGGGGTTTTTGAGAAAATCATCCTTGTTTTTTTTCATTAAAAGCGTTATAATTCCGACAATTATCAACAACTTTCAAAATTTCTTAAAGATTCTGACAGAGAATCAAAAGTTCTATTTGAATCATAAGACAAAAAATTAATTATTTTGATTTGGATGAAAATGTGACTATTTTAAACCAATTTTCAGCGGTTTTTCAAGCTCTGACACTAAAACTTTAAATGGGCATAACTTCGTAAAAAATAATTATCAATCAAATCGGGGGACGGTATATTCCCTTAATTACTTTGAAAAACAACATATTTAATCGGCAACCGATTCCGCAACTTGAAGACATTCCGACTGCATGGTTTGAGATGGATTTGGTCAGTAATTTTCTGAAGGCGCCCTGGCTTGGTGCCTATGTTTGGCGCAGTTTGAATCCCTCGTTTAGTGCTCTCGGCGCCCTACGTTCGTAGGCTGAGCAGGTGGTCGCTTGCTTCCCCTTCGCCTTAATCCGGCCTTGTGAATTTCTTACGTAAAAGATTGAAAAGTGTCAAAGCTTACTTAGTTATCTAAAGAATTCAAATATTGTGTTTCAATTTTTTTCATACTAGTGTATTCCGTCCATTTGCTTATTATTATTAGTCAAATGCATCATAATCAATCAAAAACTTGATTTTGAATTTTTTGTGGTAACATCTTTTTGGATATTTGGTGACGATGTGTATGTAGTAATTTTTTATTGTTAAATTTAATAATGAAATTATTCTGATAGGCGGACACCGACCGTCATTTGCCAAGGTTTCTACTTAGAGTTGTAACGATGTTTCCTAGACCGGGGTATGCTTTGGTCGGTTTTCAGAGTCTGCTCTCGAAGATAAAGCATTTGTTCATTTAGTTCGTTGTTTATTCACTTAATTTTGTCCTTAGTACTATTTTTTTAAAATATATAACTTATTTAATATTTTCTACACTTAATAGGTATTTTGGCGATGAACGTTATTATCGCTATAATTAATTGTGCAGTGCTAAACGTTGCGAAGTGCAGTTGAAACTACACGTGTGTCGCAAGGTTTGATCTAACGCGCTACGAATTTTGGTGTGAAGTCCTAATAAAGTACGGTGACCATATACAGTGAAATTCCCCATTACGGACAGCCCCGATAGCCTAACAGCTCTCATAACCGGACACAATTCGTCGACACTTACTTTTCAATAACTTTTCCATATAAAATTAATTCCGATAGCCGGACGCGGACTCTATATTCTACATCATTTTGATCGAAATATCTCTTTTAAACGAACAAAATTAAATAAGAATTGCATTTATTTTGTACAACTGCCCCCTTTTTACAAATTCTAATTCCGCCATCGCTCACAAGTTTTGGGGTGCGGCAAAATGGTCGTGAAATATAGCTCATTTTGCTAGAGTTTTTGAATGTCAAAAAGAACCTTTTTTTTCTTTTTTTGGTAAGGTGAAAAACACGAACATTTCTTTCGTTAGGAACGGAAATAACTAACGCTCTAATCTACTTAGATCATTTGATCATTTCTAAACTCTCATAAGAACCACATTTCGAACATATCACTTGACTTTGCGAAGGCGTTTGATAGAATTGGCTTACATATGTACATACTTTAATCAACCAGTTGACTTTTTGCTTAGGACAAAAAATGATAAATTACTTTAAAAACTTTATGACGCGCAGACAAACTACCACTCGGATAGACAACATTTATTCTAACTCGCTTCCACTCTACAATGGCATACCTCAAGGAACCCCTCTTTCGGTAATACTTTTCCTGATAGCATACAACAAATTATGTCATGTCATCTCTTTACATAAAGAAATTAAATTTTGCACCTATGCCGACGATTTTATTATAATTCCAAAAATAGACAATAAAAGAACTGTTCTTCATCTTTGGAAAATCTGTTAGAAAATATAAAGTCTAGGGGAGAATACTCAGGTGCAAAATTGTCTATATCTAAATGCAAACACATTCACATTTGCCGCAAGCAAGACTGCCTAGCAAATATTGTCACAAGCACCCTAATGATAGAACGCGTTAACAACCTTAAAATCCTAGGTATTATATTTACCAACAGATATAAATGGGAAGCCCACATAGACTATATATCCCACTCTTTGTCAAAACGTCTGAATATAATCTTTATTGCGAAAGCTTCTTCGGTGCGACATTTGTGACTTTTGTGACATTTACGACAGTTTACGACGTGTGACTGTCGTAAACCTAAAAATCCATGTCACATGCCAACACTGGTGAGCAGTGAGTTTCAGGGGACGTCCATTAATTACGTGAGGTGTTTTTTTTTTAAAATTCTGACCCCCCCTCCCCTTGGTGAGATTTAGTGAGATCTGGCGGGACCCCTCCCCCCCTCCCGTGAGATTTAAATATTAATTTTTAATTTAAATTCTATGATACGACGTGAGGTTTTCCTTGACCCCCTGCCCCCCCCCCCCTGCACAGTGTTGCGACTAGAACATGCTAGCTGGACAAAATTCTTTTTTTGCTATTTTGTATTTGATGGATCGAAACAAAAAAAAAATTGTAAGGGAGGCCTGGTCGCAAACGACCCCCTGGGCCGGTATGGGTCAATTTATGGACGCGAAAACTATCCGGTCAATTTTGAGCGGCTGTCATAGAATATAAAACTTTTATTTAGGGTGCATATTTAGGGTGGCCCCCATACTCAATCGATTCACATGGAATTTACACCAAGTGTCTTTTATATTAAAAGGCATAGCTTAGGCTATAAGACTTTTATTAAGGGTGTATATTTAGGGTGGCTCTCTTACAAATATATTTTTAAAATATCATTTTCACGAAGACCGGTTATCATAGGTTATCAAACTTTTTTTAGGGTGCATATTTAGGGTGTCCCTCATAGAAAAATATTTTTAAAATATAATTTTCATAAAAACCACCTAATTGATTCACATGGAATTTACACCAAGTGTCTTTTATATTAAAAGACATAGCTTAGGCTATAATACTTTTATTAAGGGTGCATATTAAGGGTGGCCCTCATACAAATATATTTTTAAAATGCCATTTTCACGATTTTCATTAATCAGTTCACACCACTTAGCTTTTATATTAAAAGGCATAACTTAAATAGGTTTAAGCTTTTATCGTTTTTCGCGGATTTTTCCCATTCGTCGTATAACTCACATTTTTTGATATAAAAATGTACTCTAAAAACAAACAAAAAAATATATACAAAAGTATGTGCAAAAGTGTGCAAAGAGATATTACTTTCAGAAGAAGCAGTAAAAGAATAACTTTCATTAAAAAAAATAAAATGGTTGAATACACGTGAATACAAATACTTTCTACTCTCCCAAAGTTAGGAAACTAAATTTATTATTTAACTTTATTAAGACATATTTTTGTTGTTGTTTTCAATAAAAACTATGAAATTATTTTCCGCTTTTTATATTAATTTCATTAGTGCTTACCTTCAACTTTGAAATCCATTAAAAAAAACGAAATTATTATTTTTCCACGACTACTCAATCACAATTTTTCAGAAATTAAAAGTTGAAGAAAACAACTTCTCACACCTTAACCGTCTGAAACTGTAAATTTACTTACAGAAAACAAAAATATTTGTTGGTTTCCTAGCTTTGAGAGTATTTGTTGTAAAACTATACCGTTATTTTCATTAAACGGGAGATTCACTTTTGTCCAGCTAGCATTTAGATAGTTGTATTTTATTAAATTTTATCATTTATGTACTATGCTGCTGTGGAACTTTCGACGCGCATTGCTCGTTCATTCCTGCACATCTAGTGATAAAACTTACATATGTACATTAGGGTGGTTCAAAATGCAATGCATGTTCCGATTTTTGGTGCTCAGGCCTGAAAATATATCTTTAGCCCATGGAACTATTGTACCAAAATTTCAACCGAATCGAACAACGGGAAGGCGTGTAAGTGGGCCGATTTGTATGATTTTTGTGCATTTTCGAGACGATTTTAATATATTATTTCTTTTAATTAAAAAAATATCAACTTCGAGATATATTCGTAGTTATCTTTATTTACGGAGTCAGTATGATGTGAAATATGTGTGAAAATTGTAAATCAGAAAATCGCCGCAAATTTGAGTATTTATTCATTGATACGAATGTGTAAATACTAAAAACTTCCACTTTGCCCGTTCAAAACCATACCTATTATATATTTTTCGGCCACGGCACTAAGCACAATCTATTGGGAATCTTTGTTTACACAGAAAACGATGTGCCAAATATTTTTTGTACCAACGATGCCATCTGGAGAGATATTTGATTAATAAAAGCAGGCATTTTCGCCATGAGAAAATAAAGATTTTTAGTTTATTTTTGTTCAAGAAACGCTAATATTTCACATATGGGACGGTCTTTTACAAACCGAACACTTTTCGGACGACGCATTTTTGATTTGGCTGAAATTTTTTTTATGGGTTCAGTATCGAAAGAGAAGAGATACGTATTCGAGGATTTTTTAAAAAAAATTTTTTTTCAAAATAGAGCGAATTCAAATTTTGAGAACTTCGTGATTTTTTTCTTGGAAGCTCACTTTCAAAAATTCATAACTCCGGTTCTGTTAAAGCTAGAAAATCGCATTCTACGTCAAATTTCCTATCGAAAACATATTTTTTTTAATGGGCAAACTATTATTTCTCTTAAATTTTGAGAATTTCGCGATTTTTGGCTTGGAGACTCACTTTCAAAAATTCATAACTCCGGTTGTGTTTAAGCTATAAAATGAACTTATATAAAAAAAATAATTTTTTAAAATATTATTAACAAATTAATATTGTTATAAACAATTTAAATCTTTAAATTAATTTTTAACAATTGCTCCCACTCTGTATCAAATTTTTAATGTCAGAATCGTGTTTTACATCAAATTTCCTATCGAAAACTTTTTAATTTTGTAGATTTTTTTTTTTCGGTTTTCAGCGGCCACTTTTAGTAATTTGTGAAACTGATTATATAAGTATTTCAAATTAGTTGAAAAATAATTAGCTGCTTATAACTCAAAAACTATTTACGCTTGCTTGAGTTTGTTTAGCGACCGTTTCAAGACCATACATAAACTTTTTCCCAAAGATTTTTTATGTACGTCAAGAATTTGTGTAAGTTCACCACTTTTCTCTAAATGTTCTACTTTAAATGTATATAAGCGAAACACTCAATAAACGTCAAGCTTAAACTTAAAATGATTGCTATATAATTTGAATGCACCCTAATAAGCATGAATCTAATGGCTTCAACACTCACTTCTGATATAAGCGTATGTCTGCATCCAATTCACTAGGAACCCAATAACTTCGACACGTTCCGAAACGATATCTTCGTCACTGCAGTTAAGGCCAATCGGCCCCCAGTCATCCTCCAGTTGACATTTGCGTCGATTAAAGAAATTCTTCCATTCCTTTGCTTCATTCACGTCTAAAGTGCCAACAGTTGAAAAAGTGACATCAGTGGTAAAATCAGGCCTGTGTGATTTTTGTCCTGAATTATGAAACCAAATATTTGTGGCGGACTGAAGTTGAACTAAGAAGATTGACAGCAAGATTAAGTGACAACTGAAGTGCGTCCCAAAGAGGACCGAAAAACGAATCATATGTATAGAGGGAGTTAGACAAGCTCTTAAAAGCAAATGTGATGAGCATTAGTCACAATGATACACTCTGTGTGTGGGAGTTGAATGACTGACAGTGGAGTAAAAGCAAGGCAAATTTAAAAATATTATTACCATCTTAATATACATACATATCGCTCATTTACTTCAAGAGTGACATAACTCAAAAAAAGTGATTTTTGAGTTAATGATGCAGAAATATCCACTTCATGTTTTATTTTGTGTCAAAAACTCAGAAAGATATCTTATAAACTCGCCTTGTGAGAAGAATTTATGTAAGCATACTTTTTTGAATTCTCATATAAAAAGTAACTTATTGAAAACTTTAAATGCGTTTTTCTCGCACTTTGTGTTTTTTGAGTTATGCCGCTCTTGAAGTAAATGAGCGATATGTGGGTGCATATGTATGTAAAATCAAGACTGATGCATACGTAGATTTGGTGAAAAAGTTCATGTAACAAATAGAATAATTCATTATTATTGTTAGTATGTGTTCATAGGACATTGTACTTATCAACGTTTTTGAATAACTTTCACATCCTTTGATTGTCAAACAGTAATATTAAAATACTACCTAACTATTCAATACCTTTGAATAATTTAAAATGCCAACCATTTCATATCTCATTTTACAGAATAAAGTAATTTAAGCCAGGGGTCGGCAAGGATTTTATTTCAAGAGTGCAACAACAATTACACCAAAAAACAAAAACACAACAAAATCAACAAATCGTTGGATACGGTGCAATAAGGAATTATTAACATAAAAAAACACATAAAAGCACCTACGCGCATGCCGGTAACGCACACGGCAGCGCACAAGTTCAACAACAACAAACCAGCAACAAACATAACAAAGCAAGAATTATGCGCAGTCGGAAGCGTTACGTATTTACCAACAATGACAAGCAAAGCAACAACACGCAAGGGTTGAGTTTTTTTTGTGCAGTTGCGCCTGTCAACGATTCGGCGAATTATAACAATAAGAAGTTGTTGTAAAAGAGTGGAAAGAGTTAGGCGCTGCCGACCCCTGATTTAAGCCATTAGTTACCAAAACTAAGTTATATGATTGGATGGGAAAATTTTAATATAAAATTTTGAAGAATGCAAAATTTAAATTAAAGTTGCCCAGTAATTAGGGAAAATAGTGAAGTTAAGTAAAATAAATCTATTATTTTAAATAAAATACATAGTGAATGAATTTACTACAATTTTTAGAGCATGTCTCATTCATGGGAAGAGGAAAGCCAAATGTTCCAAATTCGTAGCGAAAACGTTATCGCGTATCGGAATAGATTTATAACGACGTATTGGTAATAAATCGGAATGGGCAATTCATTTAAAGTAAATAACCGTGTCTGCTATTGCAGCCAGCGTTACCAGCGCAAAATCTTTGATTCCAATATACAATCTGATGCGCTCTGGGAATCAATTAAAACAAAAATAAAATATCGATTAGCAGGAAATGCCTCAAGAGCATTTAAAAAACGTATCTCAACTCAAATCTTACAAAATACACACATACATATGTACATTAGGGTGGTTATTATTTGCATTTTTTGCGAAATTCAGATGCGACGCCACCTCAATCGGTTTGAAACAAGATAAAAAAGTTTAAAAAAATGTATTTAAAATTTTTGTCTTTAACCCTAACCCCTATTTCAATGTGAAATTTTGCCTAAGTCGCAACTTTTAGTTATTGACGCATATCGTAAAATATTCACTAATGCAAACATAGTAGCACTTGTGGAAATATTTTAAATTAAATATCTTATAAGCGGATTGTTCTCAATCTCTTTAAGTCGTATGATCTTTCGTATAATAATTAGTTAAAATAAATAAATATGTATTCTATAAAAAGACACCTGTTTGTTCATTATTTTTGTATATAATACGCTTAGAAAAGAAAAGATTAGTAACAAGTAACATATTAAATTAAAGAAAATTAATTGGGCTTTCTTAATACTGTAAAAAAATTGCAATTTATTATATTATTATTATATATTATTATAATACAATTTCAATTTTAAGAGAAAATAACGGCTATTAGAAAAAAATGGTAAACATTTTTTAAAAACAGCCATATCACAAAATATATGGAACTGATTTCAAACTTTAATGCACCAATCTTAAAGACTGTAAAATTACCTGCTATATGACATCGAAATATTTTACATCTATGTATTAAGGAATTCTCAACTTCCTTTGATATTTAGAAAATCTATATCCGCAACTTTCCATGACTATGTCTCGGAAACAAGATCCGAGCGACATTTAATGGAGAATTAACAAAAGAATTGAATAAAAATGACTTTTTGCAAAAAAATATAGTATATTTCTTTTTTTAATTCAATATTAAAGTGAAAATTGTATTGCATAAGGCACATTATTTTTCAAATCGATCAAGGAAGACCAAAAAATTTATAGATTTTCTTAAAATTTACAGATATTATTCTGCGTTCAATTCTAGTGGACCCATATTTTTTTACTTTGCTGAAAGAACCCAACTTTCAAAGTTATGGTCGTTTGAACTTTGCCCTTTAAAATTATCAAAAAAAAATTCTAAAAGGACTTATTTTCAAATCTTCGATATTTCCTTAATTAATAACGGAATTTCATAATTTTTTTTCAAACTTTTCATAATTTAATGGATCTTATGAAAAGACATTTAGTGCAAAGTAAATTTTTTTGTGGAAAATATTGCAAATATTGTAAACCAGAGGCATTTTTTTCAAATCCAAAAAATTTTAAGTGCATCAGTTTTTTTTTCTTATCTACTGTATCGCTAATACTGCGTATATCGATGTGATATTTTGGTGGGAGGTAGAGGAGGGTCTCTAGTATATATAGAGGTAATTTGCGGATAAAAGTGCCCTTATTCCACCCAACTACTCAATTAAAATGTATAAATAGTTGAGCTTTAAGAAAAATGCTCTCAGTTAAGAATAAGCCGTTTTCGAAAGTTGGGACTTTCATCAAATGTAGTTTAAGCCTTTCTGTGTTGCTAAAAAAATTTCAAGGAAAAAATGCCTCTGGATTACGATATTTGCAATATTTTCCACAAAACAGTTTACTTTGCATTCACGGTGCGTTTTAAATATTTTAAATGAAAATCATTTGCCACCGAAAATTTCTTTTTGGATATTTTTTGTTATTCCAAAAAAAACATTTTCCCGTGAAAATGAAAATAATTTAACGTAGAGAATTTTTGTTATCTCAATTTAAAAAAAAAATTAACTTTTTTTACCTTTTTAGGTACTTTTTTCATAAAAAAGGTAGATAAATAATCATATATATATATAAGAAAATTAAAATATATTTTACATAATTAATAATGAGTAGGAGAACCTTTTTGTTTCATAAATGATGAGAATCGGTTTGGCATGCTGCCTACCAGGCGTGCACATTGGTCTGGAGTAATTTGCCACAAGCTGCCCGTTTTATTATGCCTCATAAGTTCTCTATAGAATTTAAGTCGGAACTCTGAGGTGGCCACTTCAGAGTCTTGGTTGATTGTGTGTCGAGCCAAGATTTGACAAGTGGAGATTAATGTTTTGGACCATTATCAAGCTGGAAAATCCATCTAAGCGGAAAATTTTTGGTGTAGTCTGTGGCCAAATGTTCCCTTAATATATTCCTATAAAAAAAATTTGAATGTATGTGTTGCCAGGGCAACAAACAAACAAACAAAAAAAACATCAAAAAAAGTCTTCGGTTCGCAAACGGAACACTTTTTCAAAGGACTGAATTTTAGAATATGTTTTATTCTTTGAGTGAAGTATGTTGCACATATAGATACTAACATTGCTCCCAAGTACGTTGAACTTGGATTCATCGCTTTAAATAATCATACTCCAAAACCAATGTGCACGCCGATGCCAAACCGATTCTCATCATTTATGAAACAAAAAGGTTCTCCTACTCATTATTAATTATGTAAAATATATTTTAATTTTCTTATATGTACATATATATATATAATATTATTTACCTACCTTTTTTATCAAAAAAAGCACCTAAAAACTTAAAAAAGTTTTTTTTTTTTTTAAATTGAGATAAAAAAAAATCTCTGCGTTAAATTATTTTCATTTTCACGCGAAAATGTTTCTAACAAACAATGTCCAAAAAGAAATTTTCGGTGACAAATGATTTTCATTTAAAATATTTAAAACGCACCGTGCACTAAATGTCATCTTTTCATAAGATCCATTAAATTATGAAAAGTTTGAAAAAAAAAATTATGAAATTCCGTTATTAATTAAGGAAATATCGCCAATTTGAAAAAAAATCCTTTCAGAATTTATTTTTTTATAATTTTAAAGGATAAAGTTTAAATAACCATAACTTTGAAACCTGGGTCCTTTCAGCGAAATAAAAAAATATGGGTCCCCTAGAATTGAACGCAGATTAATATCTGTAAATTTCAAGCAAATCGATGATACTAAATTGACTTATTGTTTGATTTGAAAAATAATGGGCCAAATAAAAAATGGGCCAAAAAAAAAATAATGACAACCTGTATATGCTAATACATAGTACGGGAGACAGCGTTGCATTTTTGGAGGCAATTTCCTCCCACTTCATATTTTTTGCAAATGATAGTTTAAGTATAGCCGATAATCGAAATAAGCGTCAGTAGCCAGAATAATGATGGGCCAGGTTGTGAGAGGCCGACAAAAAAATTTTGATAGATAGATAGATGATAGATTATCATTGTTTTATTTTCAAAATACATGGCGGAGCCACTGTATTTCTCTTGCCTACGCCGGGGGGGGCGTGAACATTATCATTTCAGGTGAAGGGGGTCGTCACAGAAAAAAGTTTGGGAACCTCTGATCTAGTCACTCCCCAAAAAAATTTCGATGAACGCTTAAGAGTTTTCAATCAAAAATTGTTCATGCTATTCAAGTGTTAAGTGTTAGAAATTAATTTTTGCTACTACATATCTCGATTACACTTGGTCGGACACTAATTTAAAATAAAATATAATATTTAATTTTAAATTAGTGTAAAATTAGTATTAAAAAACTTTATTGATATTCAAAATCGGATATTTCTTTGGGAGTGGATTAGTTTTACATACGTAAGTATATGCATAATAAAATTGTCAATTTCAATAAAATATATTGTACTAAATGTGTGAATTTCCGCTAAAAACAGCAATATACCTAAGTCTAAAGGGTTTTAATCAATCAGATTATTCTTTTAGAACAAAGACGACCCCATAACGGTACACGACTCGTTTTTTTTATTCCAAGAATTGATAAATGATTTTTTTCTGCTTAATACGAAGAAGCAAATATTATTGCTTATGTTTTTTTTTCTCAAACAAAATTTTTAGTTCCGTGCTCAGAGCTTCTTATTAATTTTAACAGTGGTGTCCACATAACATTTTTTTAAAACAGCAGCGATAAACTAGGAGGTGTGAAAGAGCGTTATTGCCACTGTCATAATCTGTCGTTTATCCACAGTTGCCACTGGCAAGGAAATAACATGGCACCTGTTTCAAATGCAACTTTTTTGTTACTGTTAAGTCAGCCAGTGTCATATACTTAGATGGAATATTCAAGAAACGAAACCAACCCCATTACCAATGTAATCGCCCGTTATGGTCGTTTGTTGGAAATGAGTTTATTATACGAGTTTGTCCGAAATAATGAATAAAGTATGAATTTTAAATTAAATTTGGTGAAAGTCGTGTACTCCTTGCAACCACATTGGCAGCAGCGCAGTTGGAATAAAAAAATGCGGTGGCAAATGATTTAAAAATTGGTGCCAAACGGTGCCAATGAAAAATCAAAACTAGCTTGTGGGTAGAATTTCACAGAAGTACAGATCTTTTAGGCATTTCTTTCAAAAATATCTGAAATATGTAGTCTTCTCCATTTAATTGAAATCTTAACTTTTAAAATATTCCTTCAAAAATTTTTACAAAACTCGATCGGGAGCTACCCCTAAAACTTTCATGCGGAACAGCCAATGACCTCCGTCCCGGACTCGATATTCTACTTGTTAAAATTTTGTTTTAAAATGTTCTATATGCCTTAATGGTATGATCTATATTTATTCAACAAATCTTTGGAAGGACACCAGTCACATAAGGAACAGTTCTTTTTGATTACTCGTATTTTTATTTATTTATCTTTATATATATAATTCTACTGTACGTGTGTATGTCACTGTACTCCTCCTAAACGGCTGGACCGATTTGAATGAATCTTTTTGTATGCGTTTGGGTGGCGCCCTGGATGGTTTAGATTCACAAATCATACCCCTATATGGGCAATTTAGGGTGGCCCTCATACAAAAATATTTTTAAAATATCATTTTAACAAAGACCGGTCAAACGATTCACATGGAATGTACACCATGTGTCTTTTATATTAAGCTATTTTATGTAGGGTACATATTTAGGGTGGCCCTCATACAAACATATTTTAAAAGTAACATTTTCACAAAGACCACTTAATCGATTCTCATGGAATTTACACCACGTGGCTGTTCCATTTAGAGGCACATACTTTTGTATGTGGGCCACGGAAGGTTTTTTCAAAGTTTGGTTTAGAAAAATGGGCAGTGACACACCCTCCAAAATCAAATTAATCATATCTCATGAAGTACTAGACGCAGATGAATGGGACTTGATATAAAAAGTCCTGGCAAAATAAGTTTCACTGGAAAAATGAGTAGTTTTGCTTATACATTCCATCGCTTGAGTTCATACAACAGCCGGAACACCTACCGGAGAGGGCAAGACAACGTCTGCCGGGACAGCTAGTTTATATATATAAATTAAACATTAGACCGGTTCACAAAAAAAAGTCTCTGAAATTTAGAGGCACCGGCAGTTTCCTATTCCCATAAGTGTCCCGAGTGGGATGTGTAACCAATTTTTTCTAAACATTGCGCTCCTGATTAGCTATTTCCATATTACTCTTGAAACTTTCGCATAAAAAAAAAAGTTCACCAACAACCTAAAAACGATGGTGGTTATCGATGAGGTGAACATTTTTTTTTAATTCAGTCTCACATTCGGAGTAGTTTTGAATGGGCAATTCGAATTTCTCATAATTTTTTAAATATGTTGTTGTGTTCAGTGGTAAAAACTGAAAATAATCATGAAATTTTGTCAAAAATTTAAATTTTTTTATTTAAAATGAAAAATCAGGTCTAAATTTTTGGACTTTTTATGCTTTTATTATTTTGAATAATTCATTTTTTCCTCCTCTATCTGATGGTGTTAACCGCAAATTTTTATTATTTTTGTACTTAAAAATATAAACATAAATATAATTGAACAAAGGATTTTTTTCATATTGAAGCTATGTTTTAACAGGGAATATACATTTTTATGTGGAAATCTCTTTCGAAATATATGAAATATATTTATCTAATTCTATACACTTGGTTTGGTTCAAGTAAATCGCTAATCAGGAGCGCAATATTTAGAAAAAATTGGTTGCACATCCCACTCGGGACACTTATGGGAATAGGAATCTGCCGCTGCCTCTAAATTTCAGAGACTTTTTTTTTTGAACCGGACTATTGTACATATAAGATTTCTCTTTTTAACTTGAACAAATAAGCTGACAAAGAAAAAAATGTTTACTTCAAGTTATCTTAAAACTATTTATGTAAAAATAACAAAGCAACAATAACTTAATTATACATATATCTGATGTAGTAAAACTTAAACAGAGTGAGAGATTTACTTTAATAATTATAATGTATGTATAATAATAATTATGTTGAATTTATGAAGTTTTTTTAAGTTTATAAGTGAAGAAAGAAAGAAAGAGGAAAGATGAGGATACGAGCAAAATGTTTAGAGAACGGTGCTTAAGTGTTCAAAAAGTTTTCGCTTGAAAATGTGTGTGCAACTTATGCGCTTTAGAGAAATGGGAAGCATGTTCCACAGATGCTTCGAATAGATAAAGAAATGGCGAGAGGTTGAAAGATACTTATGCCGTGTATCAAATATATTTCGAACATGCTACGAATTGACAACATTTTTTTAGATATTTCACAGATAGATGTGCTGCTTTTGCCGTGCAAAAGTCGTTTTTATTCCATTCGTGACCTTTTTTTTTGTTATTTTATTGAAATGTACTGCTTTTTGCCGTTCCAGAGTTGGCAGCATTAAGCAATAGTATAGTACGAAAATTTACACAGAAAAAAAAAGATTCGCTGATATCAAACCATTTCGGGTCCGAATTCAACGAATGTTGTGTATGATTTTCAGTCAGACAAACAGTTTCTCTGATATAACAAAAGATGATTTGTTGAAACTTAAAATAAATTAGTTGATTTCAAAAAAAAATTTGTTAATTTTCCTAAAGTTTTTGTTGAAACTTGGAATAAATTCGCAAAAACAATTTTTCTTTTCCTCTATTTCTTTTTTTTTTCTCTATTTTTTTATTTGTAATAGGTTTTTAAAACTTCAAAGGAGAAATTAAATTTTTTTTTACCTATCACCCGATCAGAGAATAGAACCTGTGTTCTGCGCCATGCCACTGGTTCAAATCCCGGTGACGACATAATTTTTTTATTTTTTAATTTAAAAGTATTTAGAAAACAAAAAAACAAGTACAAAACTATAAATATATTGAAAATATCTTGAAAACTGCCTTTTATATTAAAAAATAACGGACTCGATTTTTATTATTAACATAAAAGGCAGTTTTCAAGATATTTTCAATTTATACAAATACAGTTCTTTACTTCTTTTTGTTTTTTAAATACCTTTAAATTAAAAAAATAAAAAAAAATTATATAGTCGCCGGGGTTTGAACCAGGAGCTTCCCTGATTAGACAATGGAAGTTTTTTATTTGCAATATCAGTGAAACATTTTGCTGATTACGCTAAAATATTTTGTTGTAAAATCATATAATTTGAATTTGCAAACCCAAAGAACAAAGGGTTTTGATTTTGCAAATTTTTTCTTTGATTCAAAAAAATTAATTGTTGAATTCCACAAATTTTAATCATAGAATTGCAATTCTTTTGAATTTGATATTTTTGAAAATCAATTTTTGCAAAAATATCTTTAATTTTTCAATCCAATGACCTCTTTTTTTTCTTGGTAACTCACTTTCAAATTTTCTAAACACTAAGTATGCTATGCACTATCGCTCACTTACTTCAAGACTGACATAACTCAAATACCTAAAGTGGGAGAAAAACTCTTTTAAAGTTTTCAATAAGTTACTTTTTATATGAAAATGATGAAAAGTATGTCTACATACGTAAACTCTTCTCACAAGGTAAGATTATAAGAATCTTTCTGATTTTTTCACACAAAATAAAACTTGAAATGGATATTTCTGCATCAGTAAATCAAAAATCACGTTTTTTGAGTTACACCAGTCAGTGAGCGATATGTAAATTAGGGTGATTCAAATTTTTTACTTTTTGTTTTTTCTAAGGTGCTGTTGCTTAAAAAGTAAGTTTATGATATGAAGAAAAGTTTCACGAAAATTCAGCTCTGTGACTCAATTTTATAAGGTGGCGCCAAAACCTGTCAGTTTTACATGTAAATTTTATGGAAAAATGATATCTTAATGAATAGGTGATTAATGTTGTTGGGCTGAACAGGATCGTTTTTCAAAGTAATTTTTGCGCTAAATCCGAAACTTCATTTTCATTTAAATCTGCATATCCCACATACTGACGGCAGTTAATATAGATCGATGATTATCAACTATTTCTTGCAGCTGATCAAAAATAATTTAAAAAATCTGATGAACTTTTTTTTCAGACTTTTTTTTACAAAATCGATTTCATATAGTGTCTGTTTGTTTGAGAAAACCGTTTTTGTATGGTGTGTTCCTCTTAAAGTCAATTAAAATTGACTCTCCCACTCCCGCTCATCTGAATAGGTTCAACATGTTTCTCGTATTCTAGCCTGTCTTACTTAATTTCTGTTGTAGGTAAACTTAGTTTTGTTATTAATTTTAAAAGATCATTTGTTTATATGTAATTCAAGAAAAAAAATGAACGGGAAAAATCAACAGTTATTTTGTTGTTTGGCTTTGATTTGAGTCTGCCAATAATGCATGGTAATTTTTTGGCTCATCTGAATAGGTTCAGTGACAAAAGTGTCAATTGGTGTAAAAGTGCGTAGTCAAATCGATGCAATTTTTCTGAATTTCACATTTGCAATTAATTTTCTTCATTAGCTTAAAAACTTGGTCGCGGCAAAGTTCTGACGGAAGTAGAAAAAGGAAAAGATTAAGTGTTTCGCGAATCCGGCCTAAATAATCGTCATATCGCAATCAAAATTGACCGAAGCCAAATTGTTGTTAGCACTTAGCTGCGCAATAAACTTGGCTACGGGAAAAATAAGAAAAAAAGGATATATAAAAACGCTACAGAAAAGGATAGGTAGGCCAGTATCAGAACTGCGTGTAATTCCCGCGACTCAACCTCGAACATTAAAGAAAAGACGGTCATAGAGACTAGTTTATTAACCGCAAATCGTGTTTTTCGTAGAGTTAAATATTTAAAGAGACTAAGACTGAAGGAAAAACCATTACTTAATGCCACTCGAGAAGGGCACGCCTTCAGCTATGTCATGACCATATTACTTTGAAACAGGAATTGCAACACGTCGTTTTTTCTAATGCTACCCACACCATTACAACAACTTTACAGCTATAGAAGTGATTCTATCAGAAGTCTTATTTTCGCAATTAGTGAAAATAATAATTATATCCACCTGGTCCTTCTATATTGTATTTTTTTTCATTAGAGACTACCTTATTATGTTCCAAGTAAAATTGCTGTTAAGATAAACTCCTAAATTTTTAATGGTGTCAACATACTCCAACGGGGAATTATTTAAAAAAAGTGGATAAAGGTCATTTCTATTGCGACTTCTATTAATCGACATTACCTTGGTCTTAGAAGGGTTAAGTCTAAGTCCTTTTTCTTCCGATCATTGAGAAATCCTGCCCAGCTCATTGCTTACTTCAGTTGTTTGTTGAAAACATAAATGTTTTGGGAATAGCTTATACAATTCGTGTTCGCAAGTTTTGAAACAGTCAGCAATATCATTAATGTAATTTATAAATAAAAGTGGTCCCAAAAATGAACCTTGGGGGACGCCACTTGGTACATACAGGCAGGAAAAGTTTTTATTAATATGGTGGACGTATTGCAGACGATCAGAAAGGTATGAGTATAAGAGCTTACACAAAGAGTTACCAAAGAAGAATTGAGTACCTAGTTTTTCTATTAGAAGTTGGTGATTAATACTATCGAAAGCTTTCGAAAAATCCAAAAAAACAATCAAGCCCATCATATCATTAGCAATACCTGAGCGAATATCTTCACAAACTTTCAAAAGAGCAGTTGTGCAACTTCGGTTCTTTACCATTTGTTTTGCTGCATTTGTTTTGCTAATTACTTATAAAGTAATATGGTTTCCCAAAAACTTTCAATTGTAGTATTAGAAACATTTTTTTCGTGGATAATACTCTTCATCACAAATAATTTGAATTAAATTAAGCCGGGGAACCACACTCTCTCTCACTCTCTTAGGATTTCATTATTGAAGTTCAGTTAAAGTTTCATCCGCAAAGTCAATTCGTTTAAAAGTTTCAGAACAAAGTCTTGTGAATTTTGGAATTTTCGCTCTAAAGCTCTTGGAAATATTAATCAATAAATTTGAATTAGCATCAAGCTTACTTAGTAGAAAATAATGTTGAAGTGGTCCCACTGCACAGTGTTGCGTCTAGTGTATGCCAGCTGGACAAAAGTGAATCTCTCGTTTAAAGAAAATAACGGTATAGTTTTACAACAAATTCTCTAAAAGCTAGGAAACCAACAAATATTTTTGTTTTCTGCAAGTAAATTTACAGTTTCAGGCGGTTGAAGTTGTTTTGTTCTATTTTTAAATTCCTAAAAACTTGTGATCAGTAGTTGCGGAAAAATATTAATTTTGCTATTTGTCAATATTAAAGAAAAATTTTTTTTAATGGACTTCAAAGTTGAAAGTAAGTACTAATGAAATTAATATAAAAAGTGAAAAATAATATTATAGTTTTTGATTGAAAACAACAACAAATAGATGTCTTAATAGAGCTAAATAATAAATTTAGTTTCCTAACTTTGGGAGAGTAGAAAAGATTTGTATTCACGTGTATACAGCTACCTTTTTTTAATGGAAGCTATTCTTTCACTGCTTCTTCTGAAAACAATATTTTTCTGCACACTTTTGCACATATATATTTGTTTTTTTTTTGTTTTTAGAGTACATATTTTCTATCAAAAAATGTGAGTTATACCAGGAATGGGAAAAATCCGCGAAAAACGATAAAAACTCTTAATATAAAAGCTAAGAGGTGTAAATTCGGTGTGAATCGATTAACCGGTCTTCGTGAAAATGATATTTTAAAAATATATTTGTAAGAGAGCCACCCTAAATATGCACCCTTAATAAAAGTCTTATAGCCTAAGCTATGCCTTTTAATATAAACTCCATGTGAATCGATTGAGTGGTCTTTGTGAAAATTATATTTTAAAAATATTTTTGTATGGGGGCCACCCTAAATATGCACCCTAAATAAAAGTTTTATATTCTATGACAGCCGCTTGATCGATACTAATATACTGTAAAAGTTTCATCAAAATTGGCCAGATAGTTTTCGCGTCCATAAATTACCCTTACTGGCCTAGGGGGTCATTTGCGACCAGGCCTCCATACAATTTTTTTTTTGTTTCGATCCAACAAATACAAAAACGCAAAAAATACTTTTGTCCAGCTAGCTTGTTCTAGTCGCAACACTGTACACTGTTCTGAAATGGGTGCCAATATAATTTTTTTTAAGTGACATAGAGAGCCAAAAATTTTGTAAGTGGCCATTTGGCAGTGAAGTGCCCATTTCGGAAGCGCTTATTGGCAGCAGCGTAACGTTGTTTTTAGCTACTAGCTAGTCCAATTGTGCAGTGTGCGGGTTGGTTATTCTAATTATTCCTGCTCATTCCTCTCAAATATGATGAGCTCTCATATAAATATGGTGAAAAATGTCATTTGTAGATTCTACAAAAGGTAAAAAATACTAATTGCAGGCAAAAAACAATAAAAATTAAACAATTTAACATTTACCGTTACTTGTGTTATTTTTTTGTCAACATTTCTTGTCACTATTCAGTTCAATTGTGAGCACCTTCCACTTTGCTACCATCATAGCAAATTTGCTACACTAAAGAGCTAAACAGAATTGGGACGTGCAATATCGTCCAGATTTTTCCTATACGTTTGTAGTGAGTAAAAAATTGACACTAGCAAAATTTATCGCAGAGAAATAAAACAGATTCTATTTTTTGGTGCGATTTGACACATAAGATAAATCGCACGTCCCAATTCTGTTTTTAGCTTAAATCAAAAAATAAAACATTTGCGACATTGCTACCCACTCTCGTCAAATATATCAATTTTGCTACATTGCGCTATAGGTCTAATAGCACATTTTGCTGGCCAAAACTATATTTTGCTGTTGGAAAACAGGCAACATCCTGTGGCTTTTTACTCATTTTTCGTAAACTCTAATGCAAAAATTATTTGCACTCTGCCGCAAACGACTTGGACTAGTAGCATTCTGCGTATTTTTAATAAATAATTTTCAACTGCCTCGTCTTTTTGCACCCAGACTTCGAATAAATCGGAATTACGGAAGAATAAGTTACCTAAGAAAAAATTCATTAAAAAATAAACGCACAAAATCACATCTTGAAATTTCTAAATAACATTTACAATAGCAAATTCTAACTAATTTTGGATTTCT
This sequence comes from Meiosimyza platycephala, assembly GCA_963662105.1. Classification (NCBI taxonomy): domain Eukaryota; kingdom Metazoa; phylum Arthropoda; class Insecta; order Diptera; family Lauxaniidae; genus Meiosimyza; species Meiosimyza platycephala. Next base: position 35,832,926 of record OY759209.1, on the reverse strand, counting down.
TAAGACTAAAAAATCCCAACAAAATTTTAAAATCTTAGACAAAATTCATATTTAAAGAAAATTTTAAAAGTCAGGGGTTTCATTTGAATTTTAGATTTTACCACAGAAAACCAAAATATATTTAAATGTTTTAAACTAAATTGCATTAAACATACCATCATCAATTTTATTTAAAAAAAAACAAATTATTTACATTACTTTTCAATCAGGCCCAGATTTAGAAATTTGCACCCTAGGCAGTTGCAAAAATTGTCGCCCCCTCAAAACTTCTTCGATGTTGAAATAATTTTGTACGAAAAGTTTTCCAATTAATAGAACGCATCTTTCGTTTCTTCTTCTTGAACTGATTCGGAATTTGTTTTTTTTTTAAGAATGTACAATGTACATTGTATATAGTTAACCTTGGAGTTTTTGCTAAGGCTTCTTAATTTTTCTGTCGCCCGTTTGCGGTACTCAGCCCCGCTGAAAATTTTACGGTTGTCACTCATGACAAAACGCAGCGTTGAGTATTAATAATGACGTTAATAATCGATTACCAATGTTCAGTTATAATGGCATTTTTCACTTATAATGTTGGTACGCGTGCCAACGGAATAGGCGGGAAATTCAATTCCCACGAATAAAAAACATTTTCAAAGTTTCCGCCACTATTTGCCGCCCATTAATTCTTGCTGCCCGGGGCACGTTTCTACTCTGCCTGTATGGTAAATCCGGGCCTGTTCTCAATAGTTGAAAAATGAGTTAAAATCACCACTTGTTGCTATATCAGTAGAATGCAAATGCACCAACTTGGACACATCGCAGAAAAGCGGCAAATTATTTTTTCCAAAAACAAAATTAATTTTTGTTAGTTTTGAAGTATTTTCCGTTGCACTACAACCAGAGATGTGCAATGAGTGGCTTGTTTTAATTTACCATTCGTTTATTCATTGCTATTGCCGTGCTTTCATTCGACAACATAAAAAACGAATGCAGCAGTGCAATGCCTTTTAATTTTATTGCCATTGCTTGTCTTTGCTTTCTTTGAACATACACGAAAGACAAGCACTATTCACTCGAAGCTCAATCATTCGTTTCTATTTCTATGCAACGAATTATATGGCTATGCAACGAATGCTGTGGCTATGCAACGAATGTTATTGCGTAGCATTGAATGCTATTACGCATCATTGAATGCTATTGCGCAGCATCGAATACCTTATATAATTTGCTAATTTGCTTCGAATGCAATGAATGATTTGAGCTCGTGTATCCATTTTTATTGCTCTCAAGTAGTGTAGTACTTTTCTTGGTATTTTTTGTCTTAAAGAAAAGTAGTGAAACTAAAATCAATAGCAAAAGCATTCAATGCTGCGCAATAACATTCGTTGCATAGCCATCACATTCGTTGCATAGGCATAAATTTCGTTGCATAGAAATAGAAATGAATGATTGATGTTTGAGTGAATAGTGCTTGTCTTTGTAGTGTGTTTGTTGCTTTCAAAGAAAACAAAGACAAACAACAGCAATGCGAGAAAAAGTACAGCACGGCAGCATTCGCATTCGCTTTGAGTGAGCAGTGTTTTCATTCGTTTCACACGTTTGATGCTAAGTGTTGATTCACAATTCGTTTTGTGTGAGTGTTTCATAATTGCGTTTGAATGCATTCGTGCACATCTCTGACTACAACAAAAATTAAAAATCAAGACTTGTATAAATTGAGCTTCGGCCAGCAGAATGTGCTATTTGATCTATAGTACATTGTTCCCATCTCCATATAATTTTAGGTTAGAATATCTCAAAATTCTGACGTAAGGCGGTAAAACGGGCTGCGAACTTGGTTTCAGCGGGGAAAAATACATTGAAAAACATTTTTTTTGTGGGCCTGTGCTATTTATATAATTTCTCTTACTTTACATCCTGTGATTTTTTTAACTAAACCCATTTTCCACTTTATTGGCAACTCTCTATCAGCACCAGCTGAATTGTCAACTAAACACTGGCCTCTTTTATGAAAAAACTGCTTACTTTGCCACATAGCAGTGCATCTGCAGAGCTAAGTTTTTCTGATCTCAATTTAATAAAAGAAGTTACTCATGCAAAATAGATACCATACACGGAAAAAACACCAACTCAAATTTTATTAAAAATTAATAGGAGATTATAAAAATTAAAATCTGAAAACAAATATTACTTTTTTATAGTAATAAATAGAAAATCCTTATTAAAAATTCTATTCTAGTTTGTAAATATTTTCATTTTACATTTTTTAATAAGTGCATATTAAAAATTGTTTTCTTTATTTTAATTATCACCTAAAAACTTTGAAATTTTACAAAGAATTTATTAAATTTTAATAAATTGCCACATTAGAATTTTTATATATTTCATATTGAATATATGATTCCCGCTTTATAATTTTTAAAAAGTAGTTATAGAAAAATTATTTCAAGATTATTAATTTTTATAATATTGAATTTTATTTCTCTTTTGTGTTTAATTTGTACTCTGTTTGAGTTCTCAACATGTTCATGCAAAAAAATAAATATATAAGGCTTGCCAAACTCTTACTAATTGGCTTTGAAGTAATGTGTTGAACAGAATTGGGACGGGGTCGGGAAAGCGGCAACGGAAACTCGCTGGCCGTCCCAATTTTGTTCAACACACAAAAAAATTTAAAAATAAATTTCAGTTATAATTATTTCATCATAAAAACTTTATAATGTACTTTTTAAAAAATAGTACAGTCCTTTTAAAATATAATAAATTATTGCAGAAATTTTAAAATCTACTTTGGAAAAATTAAAAAGTTGCATTCGAAAAATTAATGCCTGCTTGATGCAATTTTATATTACGCTTAGTAATTTTTAATAGACACTCGAACCGTTTCTAAATTACTAAATTACCTACTAATTTTTCTTAAATTTTCATTAATATTTACAATAATTTCGAGTTGGTGTTTTTTCCGTGTAGATTACATAATGGCTGCAAAATGATCTCAAATAAGGACGCTGTATAGGTGCCTTGAAAAGATAACACAGGCCGACAAATTTTTAAACCAGATACCAGACATAGCATACCCGATGGTATTTGATGCGCTGAATCCGAATCTGAACTCAGAAGTGCTACTATACAACAAGTTTTCGAGATACCCCAACCAAAAAGTGCAAAAACACGGTTTTTGGCAATATTTGAGGTTATCTTATATCGCGAATAAATTTTTTTTTCAAAACTGGTTGCAGCATCTGAAAGTATTACTCTTACCCTTCAAAACCTTTTTTAAATTATGTCGATATCTTTTTTTTCTCCGATTAATTTTAGGAAAAATTTAATGATATTTTACAAGCTTCAATTTTCTGACATTAAGGTGCTACATTGGGATGGTAGAACTGAGATCTAGTGGGTAAGTTCAAGAGCGGGGTATTTGATTTCAATGACCCTTGAAGCAAAACATTGGTCTACTCAAGACAAAAATATTGATATATCATATTTTGAGATCGGACTGCAAATGACGAAGATGTGATGAAAAACTTAAATGCGCGACCTCTATTTTCGGCCAAAAAAAAGTTTTTTTCGAAATTACCTCGCAAAAATGCTTCGGATTTACTGGTGTACGGTGAACATATTTTTCTGCATGTAAGGTGGTACGGTCTAATGTACATAGTATGTACATGGCAGAGCTCTTTTTCTTGTATACATATACACGGAAAAAACGAAACTCGAAATTATTGTAAATATTAATCAAAATTTAAGAAATATTAGTAGGTAATTCAGTAATTTAGAAACGTTTCGAGTGTTACTAATCGTAATATAAAAATTGCATCTAAGCAGACATTGATTTTTCGAATGCAAGTTTTTAATTTTTACAAAGTAGATATTAAAATTTCTGCAATAATTTATTATACCATATTTTAAAAGGACTAATTTTTTTTTTAAAAAGTACATTATAAAGTTTTTATGATGAAATAATAATAACTAAAATTGATTTCTAAAATTTTTTACATCAGTTATGTAATCTTTTAATTTTGTAATGAATTGAATCATAAGTGGGGTTATTAAACTCTACAATAGAGTTTTGGCTCTGTAGTGCTATAGCTAGTTATACTAGTCTTCTGCTAGGAAGACTCATCAGTAACGTGTTGAATAAAATTGGGACGGCCAGCGAGTTTCCGTTGCCGCTTTCCCGACCCCGTCCCAATTCTGTTCAACACATTACTTCTAAGCCAATTAGTAAGAGTTTTGGAAGCCTTTTATATTTATTTTTTTGCATGAACATGTTGAGAACTCAAACAGAGTACAAATTAAACACAAAAGAGAAATAAAATTCAATATAATAAAAATTACTAATCTTGAAATAAATTTTTAAATAACTACTTTTTATAAATTATAAAGCGGGAATCATATATGGTAAACCGGGGCACATTCGTATTTGGGGCACATTCGGCATTGCCGTTTTCAGTAAGAAAATCGATGTCTATGTCCATGGTTTATAATTTGAATGCAGCCTTAAACGATCGTCAGGGATGCCTTGTAGTTTGAGAGCTCTAGTTTATTGGGAAGAAAAGTTATAAGTGGTTGTGTGTTTTTTTGCTCATTTGTGTGTTTTTGCATTTCAGGTGAGTAAGCGACTTTTTTTGTTAAATTTTGTTTAAATAAAAGTGAAATTTTGTGAAAAGTGACATTGAATATTTAATTTTAAGTTGAGTATTTCAAACCTGCTCTAATTTCATAAATTTTGTTAAAATATATTGAACAAGAAAATTTGCGACATTGGGGCACGCACATTCGGCATTTTTGGAAGGGGCACATTCGGCAGGTGCCGGTGTGGGTGTAATTACAGAAAAATTTAGTGATTCGGCTTACAGCATAAGCTTTCTTCGAAGAGCTGACACCTCAAGTTGGGTATTTGTAAAACCCCTGATTGAAGACATATCCGTCGCACTGAAAAGTAAAATTGAAATGAAATTGCTTTATCCCACACACCCGGCATCAACATCTCGATGCCAAACAAAATATTGCTTTGACATAAATATGTCCAAATACTACGTAAAGTAGTTTTTTATTTTCAAAATTTCTACTACTTGCTTTTTTTTCATGAATTATTTTTATATTATATTTTAGTTTATTTTATGAATTGATATGTTTTCAAAATAAAAAAACAAGCATTTAAATGCAATTTGTTCTTGTGTTTTGATCGAATAAGCTTTAATGCCGAAAGTGCCCCTAGCAAAAACGAATGTGCCCCGAGTCGGGGTACATTCGGCGAAATGGCATTTTTTTTTAAATTAAAAAAAAGTACATGTTTTGGAAGTGGTATGAAAAATTTTAAATTTTTTTTTCAGAGCTAAAACATTAAACTTTTATATAGTTTTTAAATATTTCAATAGGTTTTGTAAATATAAAGGTTTAAACTTTTGTAGCCGAATGTACCCCGGTTTACCATATGTAATACAATATGAAATATATAAAAATTCTAATGTTGCAACTTATTGAAATTAATAAATTCTTTGTAAAATTTCAAAGTTTTTAGGTGATAATTAAAATGAAGAAAATAATTTTTAATATGCACTTATTAAAAAATGTAAAATGAAAATAATTAGAAACTAGAATAGAATTTTTCATAATGATTTTTATTTATTACTATAAAAGAGTAATATAATATTTGTTTTCAGATTTTAATTTTTTTAATCTCCTATTAATTTTTAATAAAATTTGAGCTGCTGTTTTTTCCGTGTACAACAAAAGAGAATAAAAAATATCAGATCAGTTCGTATGAGACTGTTTAACAAACAAGACAAATCTTCCCCGTCAACTGCTCAGGATCGTGAATACCGCTATTGCGTTTCGTTATGCTTTCAAACTTTGATCTATTTTTTTTCTTTACTTTGCAATATAAAGCAATTACTTTTAATTTTATTATTTTGTATGTATTTTACAGAGCTTTTATGTTCAGTAGTCTTAGTGCAAAAAACAACAAAAAAATTACAATCGCAAAATGCATTAAGGAAACAAAAATTGGGCAACGAGCTGCTTATACTAGTTTCCATGACGCTACGTCACTTCATCAGTAAGCTTTGTTAGCCGACGTTTAATAGTCTGCAAGCACACTATATTTTATTTTCTGCATTGACTAGTTGAGAATCATAACAAAACATAAAACACAGTGCACACACACATTCCTTCCTCCTTCACATGCAATTGCTTTTGTAGCTTTTTTAATATTACACATTTCTTGACGAGCTCTCCGTTCAAAAATATTGAACATGCATGGGCTATTATCACGAAAGGGGTGGTTTTTAGAACTCATATTGAACAAAAAAAAAGTCATCGTAGCAACTTTTAGATTTTTTTATTTATTTCGGTTTCAAGTTATTTTAACATATTTATCACTGGATCTACAGTAAGAGTACTCAAAAGGTAGTTTGCTGCAAAATACACTAACTCAGAGCTTCGGAGGCGACAAATATTTTATTGATTACGGAGGCGACTTTTCACTGAAATATGAGTCTTGGATCTGAGGGAAGAGACGAAACACATTTTCCGGACAAATCGTCACATTACAAATGAAAACGAAATGTTAAACTTTTGAAAATATTCATAGCATAATAAGCAAAAACTGGCAGGTTACGGTAGCGGCACTCTTTTTTTCTTATCGTTTTTACGAACTTTTGTCGTGAGGTAATGAGATTTGACTGATTTAATATCTGCGATGCCCATCCGATTTTGTAGTATTATGTTCTGACACTTGCTCCTTGCAATTATTAGCCCAAAAAAATCGTTTATAGTCTTATTTATTCAGGATATATCACAGACATATGTATACATAGAAAAATCGATGGACAAGTTTCAAACCTGTAGCGCGAGAGTGGGAGGATTTTTGTAAACTTATACTCCATGACAATTAGGTGCGCGAGCACTATTTTAGAAATTCCTTACGCAAAATTTCGAACGAGGGGTCGTGAGAGCAGACCGTTAGTGTATTGAAATGGGAAACGAACAGGTTACGGAGGCGACGTATCTGTAGATTCTCGCCCTATAACTTTTTATTAGAGCAATTTAATATCGATGCGTATGATGGAAAATAAAGTACCTTATCTTGCGAATAATTTGCGAAGAGAGAAAAATTGTTGAGCCTTTGTATCTGACCAAACTATACACAGACATCCATTACACCCATTTTGTGATATAGCCCATATCTATTATAAAAGTGTCTTATAATTTCAAAAAGTGTATAAGCTTTGAAAATTTTTCTAAAAAATACTTGCGTTGATATGCTAAATTTCTTTGGAATCGAAGGAAGAGTTGTTGTTTAGCACTGTGATGCGAAGAATTAGAGACGTAGGAGTTCACTTAAAAAGCAAATTAATAGAAAACCTCCAAAAATTCACTTTTTATTCTTTAGCGCTCGATGAAACCACTGATATAAATGATACAGCACAAGTTCTCATATATACATATGTATGTATAAGGTTTATACATATCCCTGATTTTTAATAAGTATCAAAATTTAGCTAAGTATGATTATGCTCGGTATGTAAACCAAGATTTTAGCGTGAAAGATGACTTTCTCGATACGGTGTCATTACATAATACAAAAAAAGGATCTGATATTTTCCGAGCGGTACAAATATCTGTGGAAGAAATTGGAGTGTTTGAGAAGTTACCTTCTGTTTGCACTGGCGGAACTCCTAATATGATGGGAAACAAGATCGGATTACGTGGAAAGCTCATTGAACATAACATTATCGTGCCGCTCCATCACTGTGTCATTCACCACGAAGTTCTTTGTTCTTTGCTATCGTCAATAAAATAAATGGCGGGCATAACGCATTCACGCTCCGTAAATTTCGATTGGTTCTGTCGGAATTAGATGTTTGTTATGATGATTTACAGTTATACACAGAAGTACATTTGTTCAGCAAAGGAAAGTGTTTGCAACGGTTATTAGAGCTACGTTAGGAAATCGTAATCTTCCTTGAACAGAATATAAAAAACAACGATGAAATGAATTATCGTTTTTAGCTGATACATATAACATTATTACTCAACAAACTCAATTTGCATTTAAAAACACAAACTCAAACTCTTGTTGAAGTGGTATCAGCTATAAGAGCTAAACACAATTGGGACGTGCAATATCGTCCATATTTTTCCTATACGTTTGTAGTGAGTAACAAATTGACACTACAAAATTTATCGCAGAGAAATAGAACAAATTCTATTTTTTGATGCGATTTGACATAGAAGCTAAATCGCATATTCCAGTTGTGTTTTTAGCTATAAGCGGCTTTAAAAATAAGATTGGAATATTAAGGATCGAATTGCGTAGTGATATTTTGCACAATTTTCCATGCTGTACTGATTAAAACCTGAAGGTGATGACTTTGAATTTCAGCGTTTCAGTGAAAACGGGTAAGAGAGGGTTAAAAATAAATAAGAAATATAAAAAAAAATGTGTCGCTAGGATCTAGTTCCGGAGATATAGCCATCGGAAGTTCCAGACATAGCTATTTTAAAAACGATTATAGGTTGGGAATGGCAAGAAAGCTTAATTTATTTCCTTTAAAATGGTACATAAGTACTCAAAACTTGTTGTAAATTTTGGATTATTTAACCCCCTTTTTAACGGAAAACAAAAAGTATTACTTAATGAATTCTTATGAAAATTATGTACACTCAGAGTCATAAGTGAACAAGCAAACAGTAAAAAAATATTTGTTAGAATATATTTTTAAAAATAATCAATTTATTAAATTCAATTTTTATTTTTCTTATACAATATTTAATGCACAATGTTCACGCCAAATTTTTTTGGATGTGTTCGGACAACAGCCGAGATAACGGCACTTTTGTTCTTGAGTGTAGCAAAACAAATGATATACAAGCATTATATATAAAAATGAGTTGCTATGTAAAATTTAAAGTTTTTATGTAATTTAATAACTAGTCGAATAACCGCGACGCTGAAGAACTTCCACCAAACGCTTTTTTGCGTATTTTCCTTTCCAAAAGACCCCATAAATGCTCTATAAGGTTTATATCAGGTGACTGTGGAGGCAAAACAAATTTTGCGTAAGATACATTAAATTTTTTATGAAACACTACAACGAAAACAATTTAACCTTCCTTGAATAGTTAAGGAGAACTCTTTAAGAGATAAAAATGGCGAAATTTTTCCTAAAATTTTAGTTTAACATCATTTAAGACCACGAACGCCCGCATATAGTATGAAAGATGTATTAACCATTTAATTTTACATCAAAATTTCCCAGGTCATTATCACTAAAAATCGTTCATTTCATAATTGTAGTTCGATAAATAAAAAAACTCATTTTAAGTTAATTTTTTAGGCTTTGGATCAAATGCGACTGTCCAATTTCCAACAGAAACACAACATTTTTTTGCAGATCTTATTTTTAACCCTCATTCTATTAGAAAATGCTTGTGGAGCGAAACAAATATATATATATATAGAGGATGGTTTTTGTGAAAAGTATCCCGCTGAGCACCAAATCGTAGCTGTTCATCTGACCGATTGTTGGCCATTTGTCGTGTAAAATTCACTCGATTTCCTCCATATATATATATAGGAAGTTTTCGACTTCCTGACTAGAGTTAGCCCATTAATTGAAATTCAAATTACTTTTTGGTTTTTAATATTGAAAAACTGATATAAGAAAGAGGTATTTGATGTCAACGCTTCCCAAAATAAAAACCATGGTATCATGTTGCCTTATCCCTGTCTCATCCTTATATCTCCATACCAAATTTCATCAAAATCAGTCGATTAGTTTAGCAAACAAAACATATTTTCCTGTTAAGGGCATAACGTCATTCACTTAAAACTAAATAGTTTTTCTAAAGGTTCAAACTATCTCCATACCAAATTTCATAAAAGCGGTCCATCAGTTAAGCAAGTTTCATCAAAATCGATGTAGCAAATCAGTCGTGTAAGCGTTTTTTCCTATTAAGGGTGGTTCTACGCCCACTAAAAGAAAACACTCCACTTTCTGTGGAGTTCAATCTTACTCTGTTCCGATCAAACTCGGTTAAAAAGCTTAGTCGTGGAAACGTATTTTCGTGTTGAAGTCATGGCACCGCTCACTATTGGAACAAATAATATTCTGCACTGCTTCTCCTCACAACCTCTCCACTTTTCCTTAGGAATCAATCTATCTCTGTACCGAATTCCATCAAAAACGGTCCATTAGCTAAGTAATAACGGCAAGTTTTCCTATAAGATGCGTGGCACCACCCACTAAAAAACCATTTTTTACTCAACAATCAATATATCTCCATACCAAATTTCATCAAAATCGATGAAGCGGCTCAGCCGAGACAGCGTTTTTCAATTTCAGGGCGGTGCTACGTCTCCTTAAAGAAATCAAAGTTTTTTATAACCTTTCGTTTGATCTGTCGCGAAACCAAATTTTATTCAAATCGCTCCATTAGTTTAGCCGTGAAAGCGAGTTTTCCTGTTAACTTAACTTAACTTAACTTTTTTTTTAAGTTCAAATGGTTACCAAAAATCGGTTATTAAGGTTATTTAAAAGGAATTGTGTGCTTCTGAATGCCTGATTTATGTAGTTTTGAAAAATACCATTTACTTTAATTTACTAACTGCGTTTTTTTCGTTGAAAATGAGAAAAAACGGGATTCTTGAGTAGTCGGCCACCTCTTCTTCTAACGTCGGCCAAAAAAGTTCTAGTAGTCGGCCATAACTTCTGGCACCATAGTTTTATATGCTTCTCTAAATTCAATACATTCTGTTACTTTACACATTTTCTTTTTGTTTTCCGACAACACTTATAGCCAGGCCCGGATTTACCTTAGAGGCACACTAGGCCAGTGCCTAGGGCGGCACGATTTTAGGGGCGGCAAATATTGGGAACTTCGAAGTTTTTTTTGTAATTTTTTAAATTTATTTACACAGGGGAAAAAAAAGTGTAAATAGTGGGATTGTGTGCACTAAATTACCTAAAAATGTTAACAAGAAAAAAAAAAAAAAAAAGGTTCACACTTTTGATGTTAAAAATTGTTTTTCTATATTTACTAGGGAAGAGGGGCGGCAATTTCTGACTGGCCTAAGGGCGGCAGATTTCTCTATCCGGATCCGGGCCTGCTTATAGCATATTTTTAAAAGATCACTCGTTTTTGACGCTTTTAAAAACCTCCCGCAAACTTACATTTTTAACGCAGAGAGTAACAGCTTGATTGTACAAATTTTTTGCAAACTAAGGAAAGAAACGGTGTACGATGAAAATATTTATTTTTAATATTATGCTACACTTTGTGCCAAAGTGGCCGACTACTGTGGGTGGCCGACTTTATGTGCCATCGCACTTCTTCTCTTCATACAATACAATAAAAAAAATGGACAAAAAAATAACATAAATATAGTAAATATAAAGGTTCCTACATACAGTGCCTCACAAAAGTATTCGGAATTTGAAATTTTTTGAAAGAATCTTAAAATTTTTTTATAGCGAATGAGTTTTTTTAAAAAATCAAACTAATTAATTGTAACTGTGTATATCTAATTTTATTTACTAACAAACTTTTTTCGTATTTGTAGCTTAAAATTATAAAAATTAATTTATTAACAAAAAGTTAATGAAATTCAGTGCACAAAAGTATTCGGAATTTCGAACAATACCTTAAATAGTAGATCAAATAGTAATCCAAAAGTAGTGGAACACTCTTCAAAATCAATTTACAGTTAGATTTAAGTAGTCAAGTTCAGTTTCCATTTTGTATTTGCTCACGAAGTCAAGCAAACAAAATATTCAAAGCCCACAGAAGTACAGTCAGCAAAAAAGCGGTAACCAATTTCGAGATTTGAAGTAAGTCCGACTGTATGGTTTGAAATAGATTTGGTCAGTAAGTTTTGTTCAAATGATATTCGATTTCTTCGCGAGATGAACTCTTTCATAACCCTTCGCCAATCTAAGTATCCAGTTTTTTCCTTATAAACAAGAAGGAGCGTTGTATGGGTATGACGTTTTTGGGTAATTTGTAAACGAAGAAAGACTTATCTTCCGTCGCAACCTGACTAGAATTTTTCTTAGGCATGCCTAAATATACATTCGGCACTAACTGGGATATAACGAGGTTTGCCTAAATTAGAAATTTTTGGCAGCAGCCTAATGAGGCAATCCTAAAGAATTTCTAAATTAGGTTTACCTGTCGACTGCCTGATTAGGTCATACTACGGCTAGTAAAAGGCATGTCTCTGTTGGGTTTTGCATAACCAGAACGTTAGGGCCTTGTGCAAAAACCCAACGAGAGCTTACTGAGGCGGGCGTTGGACAATCCTATTTAGGAAAATTTGGGGCACACCGTCACAATCCACACTTGGCACTAACGTTCTGGCTAGGCAAAACCAATGGGGACCTGCCAGGCATGTTTTTCAATATTTGGAGTTGAGGCGGAGGTTGCTCAGTTTAAAATCATCTGAGAAAATGCCCAGTTTTGGCTCCAACATTTTTTCAGTGAGTACATTTCCTTCGTATGCATCAAGAAGTATATTTTCTAACGATTATAAAGCATCAAGATCCAATGAATTATCATCATTATTAGTGCAGTTTGATCATGTGTATGCTCCTATTGAGTATCACCTCTTATCTCGACAAATATCGTCTATACTAGAAACGGTCGGTACTATTGATATCGATATTTTCCGACTCGATATGCCAATTTACATCTGCTGAGTCGATTTAAATTTATGCGTTTTTTGTGACTATAACTAACACTCAAAAACTAATGTAAAGATTGCTTGAAGCTCATATACGTATGTACTCTTTTTTAAATGTTCATTTTGTCACATTTCGATAGACTCAAGATGTGAAATAATCACATTAATAAAAGGATTTGCTGAGTCCTAAAAATGTTGATCGAATTATGATATAACTTATTTCCGAGTGGGGGGCAAAATGACTATATTCCCCCTGTCAAAATTTCTGGGGGACAGTTGCCCCCTCAAGCCCCCCGGTTGCGATGCCCCTGATTAAGAACCATTAATCATTTGCTCAAAAAAGCGTTTTTTCAATTCCACAACTAAAATCTCCCTTCATTATCCTGTTTGCTATGAAATTCTTTATGAACAGACAAGAAATTCTTTCTATTTTCTGTTTTTGCACTTCCCCTAAAATGCACATGCAAATCATACGGTGCGGCTCTCCAAAAAAATTTTCCATTCTACGTTAAACATTTTCTGCAGTGCAACAAACAAAATGCGCAGCTTCTCATTCAATGTTTCCGATGAAACTCAATTTCTCGATTCGTCAAGCAAGACTCTTGCGAGCGATTGCTTAGGCCAGGGGTGGCTAACCCGCGGCCATCATTAAACATTTTTCCGGCCCACGAGAATCATCACACTTTTACAAAATATATTTATTTTGTAATGGGCAAAGTAGTGAAAATCAAAAAAAAAAAAATACAATATTATGCATCCATATATTCAAAAATTAACTGTATAAATTAGCTGCGTTCCAGTACAAAAATGCATTCCTACAATTTGCAGGTTTTTACAGGACTTAGCCCAAAAAGCAAAAGCACCTTTTGTAGCATAAATCTGCCTAAGAAGCTAAGCACAACTGGGACGTGCGATATCGTCCTATACGTTAATAGTGAGTCCAAAATTGACACTACAAAATTTATCGCAAAGAAATTGAAGAAATTCAATTTTTTGGTGCGATTTGATACAGAAGCTAAATCGTGTCTGTTTACTCCAAACGTAGTTAATATGAGCGCGAAAATGAGAGAAATAAACAGCTGTTCGCTCTCTCTCCGAAAAATAAGTTAAATTTAGTGCACTTTTCTGTTTTGGGTTTTGTTTTATGATTCTTTACATAGGGTAAGTTCGGGAGATATGGCACCCCCAGCTGATATGGCACCCACTTCAATTTCAATACTTGCAGCTTTCGTATCATTCAAATATTGACACAATTTAATATAGTTGTGCGAGAGACTTCGTAGAAAGCAGCCCGTTTTGTCGTAGTTGCTATATGTAGTTACTTGTGAGCGGGCTTTTAAAGAAAAATGTTCATGTGAAAAGTGTACAAAATTTTTTTGAATATATTTCCGTGAGTATTTGCTACAGTTATGTTTTTTTTTTCATGCAATAATAATAATAGTAATAATAGAGTTTAGCTACTACAGCTATTAGCCTTCTTAGTAATTTAGCTTGAAGCTTTAAACTAAGTAAAAAGCTTATTAAAAAATTATGAAAATGAAAAAATTATACATGCAAATTAATTTGTTATATTTTTATAATTTTTTCTTAGCTTTGTCGCACTTTCCCAACATACCCACTCAGATCATAAATATATAAGCAAAAAATTGCATGAATGCAATTGTATGGATTTATTTAAATGACCTAAGGCTGATACAAGCTGATGCAAGTAAATTATACCCGCAATATTTCTACGAGTGCTCAAAGACTGCATACGTAATAGCTTTAAACGATCCTCATAAGGAGGAAGGTTTAAGAGGTCATTCCAATTTAAGTCCTTGAGAGAAAACCGAACACAATTTTTTTGGATTCGTTCTACTCTATCTATATGTATATTGTAATATGGAGACCATACTTGGCTAGTATACTCTAAGTGAGGACGCACAATAGTATTGTATAAAGTTACTGTTACTAACGGGCTATTAAATTCTTTTGCCCACCGCTTTATAAATCCAAGTAAAGACGAAGCCTTCTTACAGATTATATTAATGTGTTCATTAAACGTCAATTTAGCATCAACATGTATACAAAGGTCTTTGACTATATCGGCACGACAGATTTTCATATCATTAATTGTATAATCAAATTCCACATTAATTTTCTTTCTAGAGAAGATCATAGTTTGGCATTTATCAGGATTTAAATGTAAGCTATTTTTAGAACACCAAACTTCAAATGATTTCAGGTCAGACTGAAGGGCAAAGTTGTCATTATCCACCTTCACAGTCCTGTAAATTTTCATATCATCAGCATATATAAGCAGATGAGAGTTTTTGATTATATGAGTAACATCATTGATAGCCAAAATTAACAGGAGCGGCCCCAGGTGACTTCCTTGCGGAACACCTGAAAACACTGTATCTTATTCGATAAGAACGATCAAATAAATAAGATTCAATCCATCTGACAAAATTTATAGGAAATCCTAGTTTATTTAATTTAAACAAAATCAAACTATGTGGTAATTTGTCAAATGCTTTACTAAAGTCTGTGTAGATACTAAAGGCCAGCATGAACGCATTCCCTTCTTCGTCTACAGTAGGGCACACTATTTCATTAAACACTGCATTACTGAAATAAGCAAGCAATAGAGAATGAAGTAAAATGAGAACATAATAGAGAACAAAACATTTACAGTTCTAGTTGCATTGAAGCAAAGAGAATAAATAATAAAAAGAGATTTCATAGATGAGTCTATACAAAAAATGTTGCCTCGTTGCGGCAAAGAGACTAAATAATAATTATTATTTAGTCTCTTTGGTTGCGGTGCCATCGACAGTTGGTCTAAAACTTCGCCGTGAAATCAAGATCCACAGGAGAATTTTTTTTCAAAAAAGTGGTCGAACGCGTCATAGAAAAGCGAAATTGAAAAAGGAGAATTAACCAAATTCTTTTTTTTGCAATCGTTTTTATGTTCGTTCGTATAGAAATTTCATTTTATATGTTAAGAAAAAATATCTATTGTTTTGAAACCTGCATTTAAAAAAATTCATTTGTATTGCTACCAAGCAACCAGCAAATCCAGAAGAAGGATTTTTATTTTGACTTCTCCAAAATATCAAATTTGCAACCGATCCCGCGTCTTTTGCGTTGTTGTTGTTGCCTTTTTTATTCCGAAAAATTCAGTTGAAATAATCCTAGCAAAATGCGTGTAATTGTTGTTGTTCTTGTGTAGTTTACAAACGATCCCGTTATTTGTATTGTTGTTGCTTTTTTTCAGCCGAAAAATTCAGACGAAAATTAGCAAATATTATATTCCTGTTGTTTGCTTGTATGTGTTTCACATTTTGCTATTTGTCGCAACCAGAATTTTTTGCCAAGGGGGTTTTTAATCTAATGAAATTAATCACTTATATTTTCATATTTTCTTGTTTTACTTGAAACAAGTCATTAGTTAACACAACTTAATACCTAAATAGATTAAATTAGAATAGTTTAATCACTTGCACTGATTCGGCATTTAAAAAACCACGAAAATCAAATTTTGAAATACAAAAAAATTAAACTGTCTTTAAAATTAACAAAGAAACTAATTAAAAATGCTTAAATACACTGCCACTGCCGACGTGTTAGTTTTATTTGGGCTTAAGTCCTTGAAAATAAAAAAATATTTATGTTGGGGGCTTCAGCCTCCTTGACCCCTTGTTCATCTTCATGCGTTTTTCAGTTCAAACTGAAAAATAAAAATAATATTCATCTTGTTTGATTTGCTGAGCGCCTGATTCAAACAAAAATTCTTTTGTCTTGCAGCTAGAATTGAAATCAATAATCAAAATATTCTTCTGTCAAAAAATTTTTCTATTCAATTTATTTGCTTACATTTTGCATTGGATTTTGACAACTGCGGAACCAGATTTAGCTGTCAAATTTTGAAAGGACAAATTAATGTAAACTTTATTGTTATTTTCATAAATATGTTGAAAAATATAGAAATTGAAGAATATTTTGATTATTGCAAAATGATTTCAATTCTAGCTGCAAGACAAAAGAATTTTTGTTTGAATCAGGCGCTCAGCAAATCAAACAAGATGAATATTATTTTTATTTTTCAGTTTGAGCTGAAAAACGCATGAAGTTGAACAAGGGGTCAAGGAGGCTGAAGCCCCCAACATAAATATTTTATTATTTATTCTCTTTGGCGCGACTGACGATGTTTATTGGTGCCGTGGCATTTTTATTCGGTATATAAAGAAGAGGAGATATAGCACCGCATGGCATGGATATGGTGCCATATCTCCCATACTAAAAATTAGAAGTGGTATATTTTTGCTCAGCAGATGATTGGATCCAATGTATTATGTGCCGTATGGTCACATGATACATGTACATCAGAATGTAAGCACATGCAACAATTGTAACAACAAAAACCTCACTAAGAAGCACTTAGGGTGCCAAATCACCCTCAGTCTCGGGTGATTTGGTGTTTCATAGCATTTTATAAATTTAAAAAAAAACAACAACTTATTAATTTGTATTTAACTTGAAGAACTTTTGTTTGCTTCTAATTAATTAAACAAATTGGCTTAAAAGTTACACCACTATGCTACCAAAACAGCCATTTTCTTAGCAAGAACCGTTGATTTTGAAAAACCGACACTAAGGGTAAAATAAAGGATATTTTTGATGATCAAAGGTCACCGGTGGCTGTTGAAAAAAGTCGTAATATCTAAAATTATTCAAATCTCCTCTGTGGTAAACATCGCTAACAGTGTGAATATGTCTACTGTGTTTTTAAATGAAAATAAAACAGAAACAGCTCCAAGAACTGACCGAAGAATTATACAGAAATCCATATTTAAAGGTCATCTTCAGCGATGAATCCCGGCTGGAAGCAGTATCTCAGAGGTTGTTGGCAGAAGGCCTCAAGAGAGATATTTTGTTATAAAATAATAACAGTACATTAACATTTGGAAGACTAATTTGCTGCCATACAGCGACACACTAGGTTATTCCAAGGATGAATACACACTCATACAAGATGGAGCGCATTGTCATACGTCCAGAGCCAGTAGGGACATCGTGAATTGTTTCAATTTAAAAGTTTTGCCTTTGTCGGGCAATTCGGCAGAGATAAATGCTATTGAGAATTGCTGGTCTCATTTAATATCTCTAGTCTACAGACGTAAAAATAACACCGTAGCTTAATTGAGAGAAAACATTTGCGTCGTGTGGAACAATTGATTCATCTTTAAAAGAAATGATAGTCAAGTGAATGGCAAGTATGCCGAGTAGAATTTATAAAGTTCTAAAATCTAGAGGTGGAAACAAAAAATATTAAATTATTCTAAACATAACTCTTTAAAAATATCCAGAATACATGTTACAATAAAAAAAAAAAGAAAACAAAATTCCACGGTACTTTTTTTTTTAGGAAAAATTGAAAAATTTTAATATTTTTATTTTCAATGGGTAGATACTGTATGTTTACATGTAAGAATAATAGGAAAAACAAAAAAAATTCTATGTTGTATCTAAATGTGATATGGGGATATACATATAATTCTATAAATGACCCGCGGAGCTATGGTGCATTTCCAAACTGGCCCGAGAGATCATTTGGCCTGGCCACCCCTGGCTTATGCTCTTCGCTTGGCCGCGGCCATATGGGCTGCCGGTCAGTGCGTTAGAGCCATATCTTACGAGTTGTAGTAAAGTGAAATTGAAAAGATAAATAAAAAGAGCAGGAGCGTATTCGCTCCAATAAAATTGCATATTTCATACTTCGTCCAGCAACGGAACATTTCCCTTTTAAAAACGTTTTGAACATTTACATATATTATAAAAAAAATAGATTTGACTATAAACCGATCATATTTCTTTACTGAACATAATAATTTTAATCTGTAAAAAAACAAAATTTCAAATCAAGACTTTTTCAGCTTCTCTGAGCGGTGTCCCACCTTAAACGATGTACGAGTTGTGTACAAATTTGTGTAGACTATTATAAAAGCAGTTGGCTATTCCAATAACGTTCTATTAGCACCATTTCCATTAAAATTAAGGAAGAACGTCTTATGAGAATGAAAAAATTGAACACAGTACAACAACTTGTTAATTTTAAAAAGGCGCCCAATAAGATGGTAGTTTAATTTCAGGATATCATCAAAAATTAATACGAAGTATTAATAGGTAGAAAGAAAAGGATAATGAAGCACGATGCAATGTGTCTTACCTTCTAGAGAGCTGTCATTTCGAGACAGCATAGGCGGCATTACTGTGCTAGTTGGCCTATCAACTGCTAGACCAAAATCATACGGAAACACTGGATTTGGTATGGCACCCTGTAGTTTTGGTGCGGGCGGTACTGCTTCAGATTCCTTATAGAACTGGTCCTCATCGTACAGTTCATCTTGATCCATATCCAGCTCTGACTGCTGTGGTTCATCGGATTCGGGTGCAGTTTCATAGCGGTCTTTTAGCACTTTTCGGGGAACTGTAAACAAAAAAAAAATCTTATGGTACATAACCTTATACACACATTCACCAGGCCCGTACCTACCCGACTTTGCTTGGGGGGGCACAAAAAATTGTTACTATATATAACGTTTTTTTTGAAAAATTTTGGATGGAGTAACAAGCGATCAAAGTTCACAAAAAAGCTACTTTTTTGGTCTTTTTTAAAAATCACTAAATTTCAATTACTCCGTTTGAACACAAAAATATTATTTTACAAATATTTGAAGTGTAATTTTGTCCATGTCGGACAAAATCTGTGAGTGCTATTCTAAAATCGATGAAAATGGGTAATTTCCATATTTTCATGCATTCCCGCATATAGGCCATTGACTATGTAATTAAATAAGGAACTAATTCGTAAAAGATATTTTAGTGTCTTATATGTTCAATTGTTCCCTATAAAAGATAAATCCAACAGTGCTGTTAAATTTAGGCTTGGACTTTTAAGACGGTGCATTTTTGTTTTTTTTTTATTTTTTTAATTATATATGTATATACATATGTATATTTTTTTTGTTGATATCTCGAAAACGATTCTTAAGAAGAAAAAAAATTATTAGTATTTTTGTAATCTACGCCCCAAAATACATAGAAAAAAGTATTTGAGAAATAAGATTATTTTTTGTGTAAACTATATGAATATCTAGGGTGCATAATGCGTATTTTAATATGTTCGGGCAAAACATATTGCGAAATTTTTCCGTCGCCACAAAGTACAACAACATTATGAAGGCCATTCCATTTTGAAATTAATCGAAACTCGTTGGGTTGGCCATTTACGTGCTTCTAAATCCATATTTGAAAACTATATCCATATTAAGAATACTTTGCCTCAAATGGTTGGCGAACGATTCCATGGTGATGACGTAGAAATAGTAGTCGATTTGTCACACGTGATGGTATCGTTGGAATTTGTCTTCACATTAGTGTTTATGAAGGATTTATTGCAATCGATTGAACCAGTAACGAAAGCGATTCAAGGCCGAGCAATGGGATACAAAGATGCTATGCCACTCATTAGAGCTGTTTTTACAATGCTTGAAAAAATGAGATCACAAAATAGTTTCGATCAATACTATTTTCAAACGATAGATCTGTTGGAACAATTAAAGCCCACAGACTCAGCTCACGCCTCAAATCGTCCAATTCGGAATATTCAGCAGTCAAAAATGCTGAAAGAGTCAGTTGTTGAAGAAACACTGTGTGAACGAAGCGAATCGATCATCATGCTGAAATCAACATTCTACGAAACAATCGATATCGTATTAATTGAAATGACCAATCGCTTTGTTACAAACAATGGCATTCTCACAGCTATCGATACAGCTGATGAAATGGATTTGGAAAAGCTGCACCCATTGGCCGATTTGGACATCCAGTTACCAAGTGAAATTGAGCTCAAAATTGCAAAAGAATATATGGATAAAATTCGTTCGGAGAATGATCAATTAAACAAATTTAAAAAGCCGGAACAAGAAAAATTAAGACGGTGGTGCTAACGGAGCTGTATAAGGTACGTCAAGTAATGGAAAAAGTGTACAATCTTTTTGCAACCATCGAAACTTTCCCGGCTGGAACGGAAGTATGCGAATCGTCATTTTCGGCATTAACACGAATTATACGACCACAACGAATAGGCATGTTGACTGATAGGCTGAATAATTTATCGTTTCTGGCTTTCGAGCACAAACGTCTTGAGTCTATATGTAGATATAGACATGGTTTTAAAAAGATTCAATGCCATGAAAGATCGCAGAGTACAGCTATTTTAAATTGTTATTGTTTAAAAAAAAATAAACTTTAAACCTAAGTAGTACAAACTATAAATATAATTTTCTAATTTCTTTTGTTTTTGAAGTTTTCCTAAAAAACGCGTGAAGAGCAAATGAAACGATAGGGGCAAATGAAGCGCTAGGGGGGCAAATGAACCGCTAGTGGGGGCTAATGAAGCGCTAGGGGGCTTAGCCCTATGGTAGGTACGGGCCTGACATTCACATGTACTTTAATCAACTGAAGCGTTATTAAATATATGTACAGTGAGAAAACGATTTCTTTGAATATAACAAATGTATATTTCATATAGAGCAATTAAATATTTTATTGAATCAAACATAAAATGCTTCAACCAACAATCTAAATCCAAATACAATATGTTTGACTAAAATAAATATTTGATTGCTCTATGAGACGTTCTTTTACATTCCGAACACTTTCTGACTGATACATCTTAGAATCGCTCCAAAATTTTTTTACATATTCTAGGCATTATATTAGTGGACACGAAAATCAGGAATAGATTTGTTATCGAATATATCGAAAGATATTGAGTTGCAAAGGTCAAAGGTTTTACGTTTTTTGGTGTTTTGGTAAATTTTAACGGAAAAATTATTTTTTATATCGTTTTAAAGCTAAAGAGCATTTACCTTAAAGTTATATAAAACTAAAACTTTTTTTCAAAATTCAGGCTGCTGCGACTTATTGGCATTTATTTAAAAAGCTAATTGTTCATTTCCGATTAAATTTCCGGACGCTACGAATTTTTGAACAAAAAAATATTGGAAAAAAAATATTTTTTTTCATTTAACTTAAAATTTCAAAAAACGAAAATTTTTTTCAAAATTGGGGTCTGGCGATTTGTTGGCATTTAAATTAGCCTTCAGTTAAAAACAAATATTGTTCGTTTCCTATAAAATTTCCGGTCATAAGCAATTTTTGAAACAAAAAATATTTAAAAATAATGTTTGTTTGGCTTTTTCCAAAAAGCCATATTTTTATTTCAAAATTTGGACTATGGAAATTTGTTGGAATTTTGATAAGCTTTAATTAAAAGAAAAAATTGTTAATTTCTGACAAGATTTGCGCTGTCTAGCCATTTTTGAACTAGAAAAAATATATTAAAAAAAAAACATTTTTTCGGCATTTAACTTAAAATAATAAAAAAATTATTTTTTTTTCGAAATTCGGGCTCCTACGATTTATTGGCATTTTGGTTAGCTTTAATTTCAAAAAACAATTGTTCATTTCCGACAAGATTTGCGGTCTCCAGCAATATTTGAACCAAAACTCGATTCGGGACAACAGTGCCGCGGCGCGCAGTATTTTCAGAATTTTTGGTGTTGTACGCTCATATTCAAATAGTTATGTCTCCGGTAAATTTTAACGGAAAAATAATTTTTTTATTTCGAAACCTAAAGAGATCAGCTTTCTTGTAAAATTTTTTCCTTGGGCATTAAATGAAAAATTAATATTTTTTATAACAAATCAATTATTTAAACTAATTTTAAGAATTTATTACAAATAAGCTGGACATTTTTTTAGAACGTTTGTTTCTACGAAAACCTAGGGGTATGGGTAATGCATGATGGATGTGCATTTCTATGTGTTTTGGCGCGCGGAAGAATTAATTTATTTGGGAAAGTCCGTATTTGAGGACCACTCTTAAAAAATTAGTTTTAAAAGGAAATTTGACGAGAAATTCAGTGGTATTTTTTTAGTTTTTTTTAGAATGGTAATCATTCTAAAAAATTAGTTTAAATAATTGATTTGTTATAAAAATATTAATTTTTCATTTAATGCCCAAGGAAAAAATTTTACAAGAAAGCTGATCTCTTTAGCTTTAGAAATAAAAAAATTATTTTTCCGTTAAAATTTACCGGAGATATAACTATTTGAATATGAGCTTAAAACACCAAAAAACGTAAAACCTTTGACCTTCGCAACTCGATATCTTTCGATATATTCGATAACAAATCTATTCCTGATTTTCGTGTCCACTAATATAATGCCTAGAATATGTATGTAAAAAAAAATTTTAGCGATTCCAAGATGTGTCGGTCAGAAAGTGTTCGGAATATAAAAGAACGTCTCCTATATGAAATATACTACATTTTTTATATTCTAACAAATCGTTTTCTCAATGTAGATTTTCTGTCTTTGTACACAAATGTAAAATATGGTTTTGACCACTTTGATCTAATTTAATACTTACTGCAAGTGTAAACGACTTTCAAATATATTCGCACATCGTTTTTACATGGCTTTCCGAAAGTACCAGCATCCGCCGTAATTGAGCAGCGTCGTCGTCCGTGACAGATTTGCATAACCGTCTCAGTCGCATACGACGCCAGACATGCTGAAAGTATCAAATAAGCAGGAATAGAGACAGAAGCGTGATTAGTGAAATTATCCTTTAGATATTTCGTATCCTGGTCATCACTCCAACACTGTGAGATGGTGTGACTGTGAAAAATATTTCGACTGACTTACTTTGTTTGCTGTTATCCTCTGGCTTATTTGACGTATTGCCATGTCCACATTGCACGTTCTCGCGCTCAGTGTGTCCGAAGGATGCGCTGTAAATAGCAATACGCGAGTATGGATTACAGACGAGCGGCATGTTGTCGTTCTCACAAGCCACTTTACTGCGAAATTCATCTGTTGGGTAAAACACAAGAAATATACGTTAACAGCATGAAAAATGAGCAAAATGCACGCTTTCACGCGGAATTTAATTATGACTATAGCATTATGGTACAAACAACGTAAGCATGCTTGAGGAATTTTAATTGCTTTGTGTTGAAATACCTGGCATACCATATACAATATTGCACATGCTGCATCAAGTACTAAGCTTTTAATTGAAACCTACACTGAGAAAACGATATATTTTTATATAATAAAATTGTATTTCATATAGAGCAATTAAATATTTGATTGAATCAAACATAATACCACTATTTGATCCAAATACAATATGTTTGGCTTAAATAAATATTTGATTGCTCTATATGTTTTATACGTTTGTTATATGCAAACAAATCGTTTTCTCGGTGTACAACTTTCTTTAACCCGAACACATTTTGATTTCTTTTAGGGAATGAAAGCAAGACCAACATTGGTGGTGGCAATTATATTAAGTATGTATAAATGAAACAAAATATATTTCGGTAACAGCATGCCGGTAGATAATAAGATAGAAATACATTGGTGTTTCCCTTTAATAATATTTTTTGAAGAAGTTTAAGTCTTTTAATGAAACTTATGATATAAATCATATAAGAAAGATGTTACTGTTCAAAGTATGAGGGAAATATTTTTTTTTGTAGGTTGTCTAAGAGGACACAGATTGGTTACAGAATCAAAGCTCACGTTTATCCAAACGATGTTATTAAAGGGCAAAGGTCACGAACATAGGTTTTTCGCAAATATCTAGTAAACTATTGATTTTACGGCAATTTAAAATTGGTTCTTTAGTTTATTTACATAAAAATGGTCAAATGAAAAATTTTTGTTGGAAAATAGTTCTTGAGAAATAAGGAGGAGAAAAAAATTAATTAAGTCGCGTATTCTACTACATGCTACTAGTAGTTTATACGAGGTTTGATCAAAAAATGTCCTTTATTTTCGATTTTCTTGAATTTTGATTTGTTCAGCAACATCAATTTTTCCTTTTCAAACTAATACACTTCTGGAATCCACTTTACGTTATGGCTTTTAGCTCCTTCAGCGATTCTGCTTTTGTCTCATCAATAGTGGCAAAATCTCGTCCTTTCGTGGTTATATCCAGCCTCGGGAATTGAGAGAATTCACTGGAGGCCATATCCGGTGATTCCTAGTGCTTTACCGATGCGAGAACCGATTATTCGAAAATTATCGTATCTATAACTCTTTCTTGTACGAACAATTTTAGACCTATATCGTTTTCGTCTAGTTCTCGCCGAATTTTCCCGGTTATTCTTGTTTTCTTTTAAATACATATTTAATACTAGCTGGGCCCGCGACTTTGTCTGCACACTGCGCGTTGTACAACCCCACCTAAATTTTTCTCAGCTCTTACTGCAGACAAACTTAAAATGGCTTTAACTTTGCGAGAAAATAACATATCGTATATGACCATTTAAAGAAGAAAGACGCTACTAAAATAAGAATTTATTACAAATAAGCTGGACATTTTTTTTAGAACGTTTGTTTCTACGAAAACCTAGGGGTATGGGTAGTGTATGATGGATGTGCATTTCTATGTGTTTGGGGCGCTGGAACCGAAAATGACAACGAAAAGTAAATTTGACCTTTCCTTTACCAACTAGCACCCACTTTTTTTTGCTTGAAAATTAGAGTTCCAACCCCAACCTCAGGGGTAGTAAAGGTTCGTTAGGGGGTGATGTAGAGTTCGCGACCATCGATAGTAGACGATAGTTTGTTCGCTAACCATCGATAATATCGATGGTATGGTGAAACAAGTTTACTTCAGCGAAAATCCTCCAAACTTTTTTATTTTTTTAGAGGAAGTACCGCTATAAGAATAAAGAATAAATTTTCAAAAAAAAGTGTCGGTCGAATCTACAGTCCGCGACAAAACGATAGCACAACTAGTTTTTCGGTATATATTCTAAAGCTAAGGAAATAAATAACTTGTAAAGAATTTGTTAAAAAAATTAATGCATTTTTGAATTAAACCAAAAACTTTAATTTTAAGGTGCGACAAAACGATAGCACAAAATGTTTGTAACTTAAATTCGTTTTAACTGTTTTAAAAAAATAAAAGTAAAACATTATTTTTATCTCTACTACTTCAGTCATTCGCTTTTGTAAGGATTTAAATAGCTTTTTAACGTATTTTCGAAGAATAGCCTCCCAGTGGGCTAATATGCTCTTTTTGAGCTCGTGGATGAACTCATATTGCCGGTTTTCTGCATACACCTGTCGAGCCAAACAACCTCAGCAGTTTTCAATAATATTTAGGCCAGGAAAACGCGCTGGCCATCCTAGAAGATTGTTGTCCCGGAAAAACTTTTTTTCTATTTTTGCTGAATGAATTCTGCTGAAATATCATGGTATCACTGGTTTATTGTTGCCTACGTAGAACTACTTCATTTCCAATTAAGATTAAGTAGTCCACGGTTTTCATTTCTGGGGCACAAACTTTCTTTCGGATTTTCCCTGGAATCCGATACCAGCCCATATCTTGATAGTGTCAATATATGGGCTGGAATCGGAAGACCCGAAAGAAAGTTTGTACCCCAGTAATGAAATCCGTGGACTACTTAAACTTAATTGGAAATGAAGTAGTTGATGTCGATTTTTCAGGACCTAAATGTACGGAAAAAAGAACAAATGTACAGAAAATGCCATGACTGGCACATACCACTACCTAAATAACAAAATTTTATTAAAAAATTTGGATTTTGGGCTTAGAGAAATTCTTACCGAGTACATGGCTTTGGCTGTATCTTCACAAGAAGCACTATGACTTACAGCGCTATTGAATGATTGGAAACTACCTAATCTACCGATATATCTTACAGTGTTTTATCAAAAACTGATATATCCAGTTGGTTTAGTCAAAAACCGATATGTTCATTTTGTTTTTTTTTTTATATCTCACCATGCACACGAATGCAGAATTTAGGTCTCCAATCCGTGATTTCATCAATCAATCATCAATCAATCAATAAATTGATAGATTTCGTTCAATTCTAAATTAGAAAACGTTGAACTTAGACAAATTTTTTTTAATTTCTCACAAAAAAC
The DNA here is from genome assembly GCA_963662105.1 of Meiosimyza platycephala. Lineage (NCBI taxonomy): Eukaryota > Metazoa > Arthropoda > Insecta > Diptera > Lauxaniidae > Meiosimyza > Meiosimyza platycephala. The sequence goes on along the minus strand of OY759209.1, from coordinate 35,806,228 downwards.
ACGAAAGCGATTTATCAGTTTTTGTTCCGACGCTCCTCAATTTTCTTATCGCTTTTAAAGTTTATAAAGTGTTAGAATATTGCGAGAGTGGAAATATACATTTTAATAAATTTTTTTGGATAAATTTATTGATTTAAAATTTATAAATATAGAGAATATTTGAGGCCCTTTATTTATATGAGAGTTTTAGAAGAATCTAGCCGAAAAAATTTCATTCCCTCTAAGTTTGTCGATCTGGAAGATTACTATTTCGAAATCTATGTAATTGATATATTAAAACATTCTCCTATTTTTCTAGAAAATAAAAGAGCAGCAGTAAATAATTCCAAAGTCATTCAAATAAATGCCAATAAATATCACAAACGTAATTACTTGATATACATACATATAGATATAAATTACAAACACAATACAATACCAATACAAATTCTTAAAACGCATTTACCATTAATGGCAAAATTAGCGCTTTAATTATACTTCTTAGGCATTTTAATAAATAAATTGTTTCACCTTTTGAAAGAAAGAGACAATTTATGGCATAGCATATATTCTGGCGAATTTTGATAAATAAAAAAGTTAATCTAATAGGTCACAAATTGGTCAGTTACTCCGAATAATTGGTCAGCGAGCTTACATTTTTAAAGCGTTTTGAAAAGTTTCAAGGTCATCTGCATATTATGCATCTAAAAGATCACTAATTGGTCATAATTGGTCAGATAGCCCGATTAATTTTTCAGTAAGAGTAAATTTTTTACAAATATTTTTAAAAATTTCAAAGTCATCTGCATATTTTGGCACCCCATCTAACGAAGGTAATTATGTACTTTTTGACCCCATTGTCACAGGGGGTGGGGGTAGTTCACAAGGGGTACTCTGAACGTAATTAACTTGGATTTAGCCGTCGGTCACCCCTAGAAAATTTTTTATGATATATTCAACACCTAGTTTGCTAGCCACAGAAATTTTACATAAGAGTAGGGGTAAGTGACGACCTGTAGCCGCAGCTTAGGACTTAGAACTCCCAAAAATCCAACACCGACTTCGCGGCGGCCTTCGGCTTGGGAGTTTTAAACTTCTACTGTTATGTAGAATTACTGTGGCTAGCAAACTAGGTGTGGGATATATCAGGTGACCGACGGCTAAATCCAACTTAATTATGTTCAGAGTACCCCTTGTGAACTACCCCCACAACCCCCACCCCATGTGATAATGGGGTTGAAAAGTACATAATTACCTTCGACAGATAAGGTGCCAAAATATGCAGATGACCTTGAAATTTTTCAAACGCTTTAAAAAATGTACTCTTGCTGACCAATTAATCGGACTAACTGACCAATTATGACCAATTTGTGACCTATAAGATGCACTTTTTTTTATCAAAATTCGCCAGATGGGATGCTAGCGGAGTGGAACCGCCATATTATGATAAATTGTGGCCATATTGTGTTTATTTTGGACCATAGTATGGTTACGTTTGAATCATACTAAATGGTAAATGGTTTTCTCGGACCATACTATGATTACTTGGACCATAATATGGTTATTTTGGGACCACATTATGATTACCTAAGACCATAATATGATAAGGGACTTGAAATGTACTTTTTAGAGGCCGAATGTACTTTTTTTTTGGCGTGAACATCCAATTTTGCTGAAATGTACGAAATTTTTGTAAAATTTTCTCAATAACTAAAAAAAAAAGGTCCTCAGTTTTGTCATCTCAAAAACCCTAGGAAAATGAGATATATATGAAATTAAATTACAACAAATACTCCTTGTAATTATTTATCAAAAAAAACGTACTTATTACTTATATATCTTCACATTGCAATTATTTTCATTTAATTAAACCGAAAACAGGTAATTATTATAAATTGTTCAAATGTACCGAAAATGTACTGAAAATGTGCTGAAATGTCGCCGAATGTACTAAAAATGCGGCAAATGTACCGAATGTACTGAAAACTTGTTAAATGTACTGACGACGGTTTTTCAGGACGTAAATGTACCGAAAAAAGTACAAATGTACCGAAAATGCCATCACTGTCACAACCACATTCCTTCTCTGCGTGTAATCTTATAAGATTTATGTAGCGTTTGAAATTAAAACAAAAGGCGGACATTGACATCGAGAAAGCTTTCTGAAATGGAAATCAGTCAGTCCATCTTCCAGGGCGCACAACGCAGCAGAAGGCGAAATAGACGTTCCAGCAAGGATTGATTTTGTGAAACAAAATGTTATTTGTCATAGTAATTTACAATCTCTGAATTAAAAAGCTGACGAAGGATTTTTAATGAGATCTCCCTCCTCCCCTCCCCTCCCCTCCCTATTGCTGAATCTTTACCGGATCTCTTAACGTTAGGAAGGTTAAATATAAAATCATGGAAAGCATAGTATTAAAATGGCATTCTGAGATTATTTGCACGCTTGTGAAATGGGGAAAATAGTTTTCTACGTAATAAAATGTAAAATACCAATGCACTCCCAGAACTGCTACAATTTGTAGCACAAATACTTACATGGACGACATTTGAAGGCAATCTCAACAAACTTTCGTATTCCTGAACAAGGATCTCCTCCAGCTGAATTAGTTTTGGGATTTGCCGCAAATTTGCAGTGGCGCTTCTTTTGGCAGGCATCGACCACAGTCTGCAGTAGAGTATACTGAATGACAATAATAGAAAAATTAAGCAAACGTAAGAAATTAAGAAATATTTTTCTGAAATATGCAATGTATCCACAATAGTGTCTGTGCATGCATAATAATGCACACAGAGAAAATTATGCTTTTGAATGTTTTTATCGAATCATAACCATAATTAGTAATCGTTAATAATATATATGTAATTACATAAATTCAGAAAAATGTGAACATGTTTCGCGTACGTTAAATAAATTGTCAATATGAAAAATTGAAAACTGGCTCAAATTGATACATTTCCTGACCCCAAAAATATGTACATTAGGGTGGGTAGAATTAATTTAAAATTATATTTTTGTATATTATTCTATGTTATTCTAGTCCACTTTTATGTACATTAGGGTGGTCCTTAAAAAAAAAGTAGGCGACGCCCACTCAATTGGTTCGAAATAGGACAAAAAAATTTTAGGGTTTTTTTCAAATTATTATCTTTAACCCATACTGACCCTACTTCAGTGTGAAATTTGGCCTAAGTCGTCATTTTTTTGAACCACTTTTTCTTACGTGGTTTTTAATTTAAAAAAAGAATGTATCAAAAATAAATGTCGCTCGCATATAGTTTCCGAGATATAGACATGGAAAGTTGCCGATATAGCTTTTCTAAAAATCAGTTTAAATTGGGAATCCCATAATAGATTTTAAATATTTTGATGTCATATGGCAGATAATTTTACAGTCTGTAAAATTGGTGCATAAAAGTTTGAAGTTAAATCCATATATTTTGTGATATGGCGGATTTTTAAAAATTTCTTAACATTTTTTTTTAAATAACCGCTATTTTCTCTAAAAATTGAATCAATAATTTGAATTTATTTTAAAGTATTAAGAAAGCTCAATTAATTGCTTTTAATTCAATATGTTACGTGTTACTAGTTTTTTCTTTTCTAATCGAATTATATACAAAAATAATGAACAAACTGGTGTCTTTTTATTGAGTAAGAAAAATTTCACATTGAAATATGGTGAGTAAGGGTTATTGTTGATAATTATTAATTTTCAATAAATACTTTTTACGTTGATACACAACTATTATGCAAAAAAAATTGTTTTCCATAGCCAATAACTATTAATTTGTTAAAAATATTTTCACTTTGTTTTGAAAAAATGTTTAAAGATTGTTTAATTTTCGTAAATTTTTTTGCACCAATCGATGGGAAGAGGTGGTCTATATAACATCACCAGTGGTGTTTCCCCGGTTCCAAAACATACCCGAATTTGATCGATTTCCGATTTTTTTTCCAGTCCCAAAAATGAACGATATTGTTCCATTTTTGAACTTTATTTCTTACACGAATCAATGAAAATAAGTCGTAAATGGATTTTGGCCATTGCCAGAGCTGGCCCCGAGTCCCAAAAGTTCCCGATTTTGTTCATTTTCGAACTTTCTTTCTAGCACTAAACAATAAAAAGCGATCGAAAATGGGTATTGGCCATCACTAGATGGAAAATTGAATAAAATCGTGCACTTTTGGGACATGGGGCCAGCTCTGGTGATGGACAAAATCCATTTTCAATCTCTTTTTATTGATTGATGCAAAAATTAAAAATCGAGAATAGACCAAAATCGGACACTTTTTTGGATCCGGGACCACTTTTGGTGATGGCCAAAATCTATTTTCGACCTACTTCCGTAGATTGGTACATACAAATTTGAAATTAGTTTTGACATAAATGAATAGAAACGGATATAGAAGATACACATATATTTTTAAAATGTTTTCCAGATAACGCTAGATGAAATCACCACCTTTCATTTTCCACATATGCCAACTGGCTTATCTCAATATATCAATGAAAAGTTACAAATCGACCGGCCTGGATGAGGTTTCATATGAAATTTTAAAATTAATTAACAAAGAAAATATGAAACTTAATTTTAAACTATTCAACAACGTGTACGATATAATATATATATATATATATTATGATAGGTTAAATTCTACCTTTATAACACTGTCTAATGCGAAAATTGCATAATATAGTAATATATATAGCATTTTTGGCTTAATTTTACACGCATTGAAGATATTTCTAAAAATTATAGATTGCAGAACATACAGGAAATGCAAAGAATGATTGGGAAAATCACAATTTGGTTTAACCCATTTTCTGCCGCTGTTCCAGTTTTCGAGCAGCAAATTTACTAATTTTCACCGAATTTTTGTTCTATGTCGAGGCATAAAAGGAACTAAATAGTATACAGCGTATTGTAGTTTATTGAATTGGCTTTCATAAAAAAAATATATTGGCCACTCCCCTTTTCCGTGGTGGGCTACAGCTAATGGTTGAAAAATACCTTATTGGTAGACCTATTTTTAGTAAGTTAAGTAATATGTAATTAAAAATAATTCATTTCGAAAAGTACATTTTTTCTGTAGATAAAGGTCGAATATAGTCAAAAAGTGACTTTACAAGGAAACATTGGCGGACTCGCAAAAGTGACTGTTCGAAAAATCGAACAATCGAGGTTGTTGGAAACACAGCTCACAACAAAATTTTTGTTTGTATGCGATCTTTTAGATAATTTTTCACTCAGAAACAATTTTGCTTTACTTCGTGGGTTGGCAAAGTACGAAAGTGATTATATTATAATATTTTCTGTCAAAAAAAATTGTTTTTTTTCTTTATTTATTGGCTTTTATTCGCAATTATAATAATTTCTTGGGGGGCATTTACCTTCATGATAATGCCATCCATTTCTCCGGGTTACGGGAAATCACCTAATAATTGTGTAGCCCGAAAGGAAAGCCAGACGTTGCAAAGTATGCCATAAGCCTACACAGCGAATGTGCAAAATGTGTCAAGTACATTTGCACATGAAAAATTGCTTCGCAGCCCACAGCAACTGGGAGAAAAATAAATAAAATTGTAACAAAATCAAATAAAAAGCATTTCTAATAAATAATAAAAACATATTTATTGTTTTTATTAAATTTATAAATTTCTTTGACCAATACCTGGAGAAAATATGCATATTCAACATATAAGCTGAATTGTGCCCAACCGCCATTGTTCGACTTTCCGGACAACGGATTCGAGCTTTTTGGGTCCTAATTAGTTTAGAAATATCACTTTTAATTATAATTTCGAACTTTCATACAGTGCGACAGAAAATGGGTTAAGAGTAGGACTTGGAAACTGCGAGGCCTTGCTACGTATTGGTAACAAACTGCTGAACCGCCCGAAGGAATATCCATTTCACGAGGGGTGCGACATTGGTGTATTCTGTCGCCCCTATTATTCATTCCGAAAGAATTATTTCAGGTTCTATTAATAACATTGATCAAGGTGTCAAAGTGAATGGTGTGTTTATTAACAACATAAGATATGCAGAGGATACCACTCTGATAGCCGACAGTCTAATAGGCATACAAGAACTTGTAAGCAAGGTTAACTTATGTAGCGAAGAATTAAAATCCAATTACAGTGCTACAAATTTAGTGGTTAGCAATACTGCTATCGAAAGAGTGCAAAATTGTAAGTACCTTGGATGTCATATCAATATAAGCTGGGATTGTGCCAAAGAAATAATATGACGAAATTAACAATCTCTCTGAACTAAATTGATTAATACTCCACCGCAGTGATGGCATTTGGTTTTTGTGAAAATGTACTGAATCGAGATTTGAAATGTACTTTTTAGAGACCGAATGTCCTTCTTTGTCTTGAACACCAAATAATTATTATAAATTGTCCAAATGTACCGAAAATGTACTGAAAATTTGCTTAAAATTCGCCGAATGTACTAAAAATGCGGCCAATGTACTGAATGTACTGACGACGATTTTTCACGTCGCTAATGTACCGAAAGTGCCATCACTTCTCCACCGCAACTACGTGCTACAATTTCTCATTAAGTGCGGCCATATCTTTGCTTCACAAAATTATTTATATTCTACAATCATTCTTCCTGTGAATCAACGTTGAAAATTAAAAGAATTAATATTCGGTGACCCACTCAGACTGCTCACTTCCCTTCCAATCGTGGTCTATTGTAAATGACATGAAAATACATCAAGTGGCAACAGGTGCACAGTCTTATTACGCTTACCTGTAATCCGCTTACTGTGCAACTTTCCGGAGGACTGACTTCAATTTCTGTGCCGCTGTGTACGACGCTATCGGCAGCACTTCCGCTCGTTGTAAAATCTTCCTGCGAAACTGGCGGACAAAGGCTGTGATCGCTTAAATCTACATGAAAAATCAATAGCGCTTGTTTTGTAAATCATGGCTGTGTATATTATATCTGTGGCAATATGGAAAAACAACTTAAGTCGATCTGTGATGACAAAGCGAAACAGAATAAATTACACGCTCATACACAGAACTTATGTTGCTTTGTCTTGTTATCACAGATCGACTTAAGTTGTTTTTCCATATTGCCACAGATATATAGGAGAATTGACCGCTACTTACCACCCGCACGTCCGTATTGTGCCAATTCTATCGATATGCTAGTGCCGCGTGGGCAACTGAGCGACAGTTGCTCAGAATCACAACCGGCACGTTGGTAAGTTCGCAGCGTTGCTGCTAATAAGGCTGAAAAAAAAGAGATAAATAATAAAGTCTATTGTATTAGTAGCCAAAACCGCATTCTTAATTAAATTGTAAGCTTAACGTGAGGTTCTTATGTGGCGAGCTTTCAAATTTTCTTGTGAAAAACAAGCACTAAGGTACGTAAGCTGATTTTAATCGATTTGCAAACATGGAAAGACAAAAAATAAATACAAGAATTTATACAGAAGAACTCATCAATTTCTTATTTAAAAGAGAAGAATATCGCAGTAAAACCAATAAATGTTTTTTTTTAATTATCGTATAGCTAGTACTATACGCATACATTACTTTTTTAGGTCCGTTGTACTGCGTACTTCAAAGTACAACCAAATGTTCACATTTATACCTTTTTTTACTGCATAAGAAGTATTCTGTAGAAAACATTTTAGTCAAGTGCAATTAAACATTATAAATGTTAAATGACGGAACCCAGCTATCTATGTATTATATAAAATTCAGTTTTTGTCTGTCTGTCTGTCTGTCTTTAGTGGACGCGGAAACTATGCGGCCGATTTTGATGAAATTTCTAAAGTACGTATTGATCAGGCGGGTATCATAGGCTATAACAATTTTATTTAGGGTGCATATTTAGGGTGGCCCACATACAAAAATCTTTTTAAAATAGCGTTTTCAGAAAGACCACTTAATTGAGTCACATGGAATTTACACCACGTAGTTTTTATATTAAGGGGCATAGTTTAGGCTACAAAACATATTTAAGGTGGCCCTTATACAAAAAAAATTTTAAAATACCATTTTCACGAAGTCCGGTTTACCGTTTCAGACCGAATTCACACTACGTAGCTTTTATATTATGTGGCATAGCTAAGGCTACGAAACTTTTATTTAGGGTGGTCCTCACACAAAAATATTTTTAAAATAACATTTTCCACTTAATAGATTCACATGGAATTTACACGACATGTCTTTTATGTTAAGAGGCATAAATTACGCTATAAAACTTTTATTAAGGATGCATATTTAGGGTGGGCTTCATAAAAATATTTTAAAATATAATTTTCACGAAGACCGGTTAATCGATTCACACCGAATTTACACCACGTAGCTTTTATATTATTAGGCATACCTTAGGCAAAAATTCTGTTTAGGGTGGCTCCCATAAAAAAATATTTTTAAAAATATTTTCACAAAAACCATTTAATCGATTCACATGGAATTTACACCACGTGCCATTAATGTTTAGATGCATAGCCTAAGCTATAAAAATTTTATTTGGCGTGCATATCTAGGGTGGCCTTCATACAAAAATATTTTTAAAAAGCATTTCACAATGAATTTTACACCACTTTTCTTTTATATTCAGGGGTATAGCTCACGCTATAAAACTTTTAATAAGGTTGTATATTTAGGGTGACCCTCATACAAAAATAGTTTTAATAGCATTTTCACAAAGACCACTTAATCAATACACATGGAAGTTAAACTACGTGTCTTTTATATTAAGAGGCATATCTTGCGATTGAGCTTTGTACACTGACACGGAATAACTATTTTATTCCTCGAGGAATAACAAGGAAGACTGTACATATTATGGTCTGACGAACCTAAATTTAACATTCGTGGACCATATTGTAAGTCTAAGTACGTCAACCTCAGTGTACAAAGCTCAATCTCAAATACAGAACACCTACAGTTATATTCGGAGGTTAGAACGTGGTGCCCTGGAGTTGTTTCTGGATGAATAGAGTTGGGCCCATTAAGCGCATTGAAGGCACGATGACAGCAGCTACAAAACCATTTCAAGCAACATTATTCTCCCATTTACTGAGTGGAACATGCCACTTCCTTCGACAATTCAACATGACAGTGGTCGAAATCATAGTTTAAAGCTTGTAAAATCTTGGTTTGTGGAAAAACAAGTTGATATCATGTCATGGCCGGCGCAGTCTTCCAATCTCAACCCGATTGAGAGCATGTGGATGGTGGTAAAACGCATAATCGGTGGGAAAATGTTCAAAAGTGGTAATGAAATATTCCCTGCGATAGAAAAAGAATGAAACGCTACTTCACCTTATAGATAAATAAAGTCATTAGTCAATGTCCAGAAGATGTCATGCAGTCATCAGAAACTACGGTTTCAGAACCAAATATTAGGCTGGTTATGCATTATTTCATGGTATTGTAATGAGTTGCGCATGTTTTGAACTCCATATTTTTCGCTACTTTTGTTTGCTTTGAGTTTTTGTTGTGGTTAGCTAACGGAATAATATTTTTGTTTTTGGTAAAAAATCAGCATTATGTGAAGTTAATAAAACTAACATAAAATAGAATTCAAAGTTATTGTGTCACTGAAATAATATGATGTTTCTTCAGAAGTAATTTCAGTTGCAAAGCATTTGAACGATACTGTAGGGCGATGGAGCCAGTATTCGGCCAGTTAAATTTTTTTTTAAGTTCAAATGGCTACCAAAAATCGGTTATTCAGGTTATTTATAAGGTACTGTGATACTTCTGAATGCCTGATTTATGCAGTTTTGGAAAATACCATTTTGATTAAGGTAATTTACTAACTTATACATTTTTTTCGTTGAAAAATGAGAAAAAATGTGATTCTTGAGTAGTTCTAGCAGTCGGCTACAACTTTTTTGTTTTGTTTGTTTTGTTTTGTTATGTCAATACATATGTTGAAATACATACATGTAAAATTAGGATAGAGGACATTTTCATAGGAGATTTTTATAGGTTTCAACTAAGATAGTGGCATTCGGCGTAGCTCATTAGATGCGTAATTTCTTAAGCTATCCGATGCCATAAGTATCACGATTATGAATTTCTTTGAGATAAGCGCATTTCGCTTCTGAGGGCAGTATTGCTGTTGCAATATCTGAAGAGAAACTGGTCAATTCACCAGTATCATCTATAATGTCGGTAACAGTAATAGTTGTGTTTGAGTCAGTTCTACCCTGGTGGGCTTGCTCACACTTTTTTATAACATGCAGTATAAGATCAGGATCAATATTTATGTATTTCTATCAGCCTTCCTTGACCAATGCTAAAACTTTTTTCAACAAAAATTGACTTCAGCAAGATTGTTTTTTGCAGATTTTCGAGCTCATTCTGAATGCATTTGGTGTAATCAATAAAATTGTCGTCAATTGGGTAGATTTCACATGTCCTAAAGGCATTTTTAATTGTCTGTGTACAATCGTAACTATTCAAAACTAACTTTAAAATTACACAAAAGCTTACTTTCGTAACCGCTTTTCCTTCTTTAACTGGTACTTTTCGCCATTGACTAATAATATTAGATGACTTTTGTGATCAAAGCCTAAGTCGGTCAACCACTTAACAAGACGTTTTATATTTCAGTTAAGCTAAAAACTGTCTCTGGCCCTATTCTACTAGGCTTTTCAACAATTCTGTCTTGCAAAGTGGCTCTAGGGACCTAAATGCTGCGGCAGCTATTCTTATTCACCTTGATCGATTCGAATTTTCTCCAAAGCTGGGGCCATATATCAATCATCAGTATATACTGATGAAAAGCATGTTTTTACTAAGTCACTTATTTTTTAATGACTTTAGTCCTAATCACAAGCATTAATTCGTTACTAGGTACCTATTTTATATGTTTTAACATCAATGGCTGACTACTGAAATTAAGAAAAAGGTAAAAAAATTATATTCTTCAGTAGTCGGCCAAGGGTAGCCGAGCTTAGAATTGCACAAAATATTGTCTTCTAGGGTCGGCCCCCTCTGTAATTATTTATTAACACATATTTTTTATATTTTTAGTCAACAATTAATGGAAATAGACTATTAATTACTTAAAACCGAGCAAAAAGTTCACTTAATTTCAATACTTTACACAATTTTTTTTGTTTTCTGACAACACTTATAGTCGGATTTTTTTAAAAGATCACTCGTTTTTGACGCTTTCAAAAACCTACCGCAAACTAGCATTTTTAACGCAGAGAGTAACAGCTTGATTGTACCAATTTTTTGCTAACTAAGGAAAGAATCGTTAACTCTATGAAAAATATTATTTTCATTGGTGTACGATGAAAATATTTACTATTATGCCACCCTTTGTGCCAAAGTGGCAGACTACTGGGGGTGACCAACCTTAGGTGCCATCACCCTATATCAAATTAAATTACTTATCAAGTAAAGTGCCTGAAAATTATCAGCTTCTAGATCGGTTAACCGAAAGCGGTATAAGCATGGAAAGATTTGCTCTTTTTTACATTTTTTCAAGCAATGCACTGATCGACTACCAAATCCTTGCTATAGCGAGAGCTTAATAAGATGATTTAAAAAAAGTTTTCATACATGCGCTGCTGACATTTTCTTAAGGTAGCAAAAATATTAACTTTTTAAAAATTTCGCGTAACATCAAACTTTCTTTTCAGCCCTAAATTAACACTTATTAACCGCTAAATCTTGGCATAGGTTACGTGCATTTTACTAACTTTGCGTTGTTGACTTAAAGAGTGTACTGATGAATTCTGTTATATGTAATGCCAGAGTATTGAATACATATATCCCACTGGTCACATTTAAGCAATAAAACACTGCTTAAAAAATACTATAAGTTTTAATTGTTCTAATAAATTAAAAGTTAAAACCTGGCTGTGATGTGAAAACTTCACTGGCACTAACACACTCTACGATGCGCCGCCTCAGGGTTGACGCATACTTAAATAACTCTTAAATTTACTATCACGTCTAATTAATTCACTGTATAAAGAATCGTTTGGATGGAAACATTTAGAAAATGTTTATAGTCTTTTTAAAGGACGCTTCATCAGTCGTCGAAGTATTTACAACACAAATTCTTACATATTTTTATACCCTACACAGAGAGTACATTCACTCCGTTTGTAACGCATAGTGTCAGGTATAGAAAAGTATATATATTATTGGTTAGTTTCGACACCTAAGTCGATATAGCTATGTACGTCTGTCTGTCTGTCTGTGGAAATCACGTTTACGGGAAAACTAAGCAAGCTAATTCAATGAAATTTGGCACACAGATCACACCTTCTTACGAACTACCGCCAACACTCTATGTAGTATGTATATGTACCCAAACCAGTGATGGCATTTGGCTTTTGTGAAACTGTACTCAATCGAGACTTGAAATGTACTTTTTAGATGCCGAACGTACTTTTTTGTCTTATATGTACGAAATTTTTTCAAACAAATTACTAACAAAAAAAAAAAAAAGGTTCTCACTTTTCCCTCTCAAAAAACCTAGCAAAATGAGATATATTTCACATTAAATTACAAAATCTACACATAGCGATTATTTTAATTTTTTCATTTACTTAAAAAAATGTCATTATTATAAATTATCCAAATCTACCGAAAATGTACTGAAAATGTGCTTAAAATTTACCGAATGCACTAACTGCACTAATGCGGCAAATGTACCGTTTGTACTGAAAACTTGTCGAATGTACTGACGACGATTTTTCAGGACGCAAATGTACCAAAAATGTCATCACTGACCCAAGCCCATTTTGAATGAAGTTGCTGCGATTTTGATGAAACTTGGTGATTTGGTGCACATTGGTGAACCAAATTAGGATTTGACTAGATTTTCATTTTTCAAAAGCTCTTCAAGGGGCGTGGCACAGCCCTCTATTTTAACTTTTATAACGCTATATCTCGTAAGCCATGAAAGATATTGTGATAAAATTTGGTATTGAAAATTTTGATTTCGTATAGTTTAAAATTGGCACAAACGATTTTCATAAAAATGTTAGGGATGATACCACTAGAAGTAGTCATCAATAAAAACTTCCTCAGTATACTAGAGAAACTCGTTGAAGGGCGTGGCACAGCCCACAATATTTATAAGTGTTATTATTAGAGAACTAACAACGTAATCGTTATGAAATTTCCTATGGCAGATATACTTGCTAAAAGGTATCTTATTACGAAAATTTGGCACAATAGTACCGGTGGGCGTGCCACTTCCCATATAAACCAAAAACGTTTAATGCTATAGATAATGTGCAATGAGAGTAATCTTCATAAAATTTAGTGTATAGATGTCAATTATTATAAGCTATAAAACTAAATGGATTTTGGCGGGATTGCATCAGTGGGCGTGGGACCTCCCATATTAACATAAAGTTGGAAGCGATATTTTAAGAGAACTATTGCAGCAATTGGCATGAAATTTGATGTAAGTGGTTTACTATCTATAAGGTATGTCTGCATCAAAAGCGAGCGAAATAGCACCACTAGGCGTGGCAGCTCCCATACAAGTAAAATACCTTAAGTGGCATATCTATCGAAATACATATATGAGCAATCATACTGAAATTTAGTGTATGTTTGTTTATGAAAAGCTATCTCTGGATAAAAATCGGACTGGATTTTACCAGTGGGTGGGTAAACGCCCTAAATTTTAAGACTAATTACGGCATATATCGCAAACTATACAAGCAATTGTGGTAAAATTTTGTATGCGTACGTCAATCAGGATGTAATTTTTTGATTCCAAAGTCTTTTTCATTTTTATTAAATTTTTTTAACATTTTAATATTATTTTGACTTTTTCAACCTTTTAACTTCTTCCAATATATTCCATATGTATATTTTCCACTTTTTTAAACCTCATTCAAGTTTATTCGACATTTTCTTAATTTTTCAGCATTTTCCATATATTTTCGACTTTTTCCATTTCTTTCAACTTTTTTCAATGGTTTCCACATTTTCAACCTTTTTGAACCTTTTTACATTATTATTATTAAACCTGTTCAACGGTTTCAACGTATTTTTAGCATTTATTTAAAAAGTAATTTCAATGCAGTGTAGGGTATGTGAGTTTCGGCCCGGCCGAAGATAACACCTGTACTAATTTTAATTCAATTTTGTACAACTACATATATTATAAGTATTTGAAGTATGAAAACTGAATTGGCACGTGTTAGGGAGTGACGATTTAATAGCAACCTTGAAAAATAAAAACTCGGAGTTATTAAGTTTTGATATTTAAAATTTTATTATACAGTTTAAAAAGGTTCCATCTTCAGAATTTTGTAGTGGACTAACTTTTATTTAAATGGCTTTGCTAACTTTCTTTTCAAACATTTTTCACATTGTTGTAACTCTGTTCTACTTAAAGCAACATCCCTCAGGCTTGTGGGAGTAAGTGAGCAAATCTCATTTAATTTGCGGTTTGTGGTGCAAGACCCATTCAATTCTCATTTTCATTTAATCAAAAACATGGTAAAATTGCTATAGACTTACAAGTAATCAAAGCAAGACAAAATTACAGTCATATAGCCTAAAGTTATTTACTATGTTGCAGCAAAAACAGCAACAACAATAAAAAGCACCACAGTAACTTTTATGTTGTAATACTAATAGAAGTAATTGGTAGATATGATGAAAACAACATGAAACTTTCATTGCTTCAAGTAACAAACAAATAGCAAAGGATGTTTTTATTCAAACATCAAATGCGGTATTTTGGAATACATTTCGTCACCTCAGAGTGAGAGTGTCCAAAATTGCAATCTGCCCGACTTGTGTTACGATGCGCCGTATTTGAGAAAAAAAAAATTGTTCCAAGGATTCGATGAAGATGGCCCAGCATTTTTGATTTCTTTTTTTTTTAAAGTAACCTTGTGCTGTAATGTGCCGTTAAGGATGATACTCGTAAATTATTCCTAGAATTTCGGCTTTTATGAGCGAAATCATTATTTGCGTGCAATGTTGACATTTGAGCTTAAGCTTAATTTCTGGCTCAATAATGACTCAGGTTAGCCAACCGTTTGGTTTTCACCTGGACAGTCTGGTTGTTGAAAGCTTTGTCCGGTTGTCAAACTCAACCAGACATAAAATGTCCAGTTATCTGACGAGGTTAAGAAACGAAGTATTTTTATTTTGCTTTCATTTTTCCGGTTTTTAAAGGTCTTTTCAACACTATGTCCGGATTTTGAAGGTCCAAAAGTTGACAAGCCTGTAGACACTACTTTCTAATAAATATTGATACTTGTACCATCTATTTTCTGCACTTTGACAAATCTTGCTCATTTATAGAGGCAAACATTTTTTATTAGGATTTTCATGTAATTAAAACACAAAATGAATAAAAGTTGTGGAAATGTAAAAAAAATAAAAAAGTAACAAGTCAAAATATCTAAATTAATTAAACTCAGGCAAATATTTCGTTTGGAAGTTTAGAAGATAAGTTTCATTTATCTGCGCCACATAGTTTATGAGATATGATGAATTTAATTTTTTTCTTATATAAGAGGGCGTGGCATTGCCCACTTATCCCAACCAAACTATGCTAAGAAAATTTTTCAAACTATAATAAACACACAGTCCGCGACAAAACGATAGCATGACTAGTTTTTCGGCGTTTTAAAGGATTTATAACAATTATTAAAAGTTTATTTTCATGGTACAGTAATCCCCGCTTATAAGCATTTGTGAAAATGATTGATTTTTGGTGCATATAAGCGTGAAATGCATTTAGAAAAACTCGTTTATATGCATGAAAAGTGCATATATAAAAATTCGGCCACATCTACCAAATATGCTTGTATAGAATCGTAGTTTCATTTAAGCTGTTACCTAAAGCCAACTAACTAGAACCCTACAAAAATATTTTTAAAAGCAAAAAGCTGTGAAAATAAGCATTTGATATTTAATGAATATGTATTCCAGCAAAAAAATAAAAAGCAAATCAAAAAAATATATATATAGTACATATGTGTATACAGAGTACATATATATTAGACCGGTTCAAAAAAAAAAAAAAGCCACTGAAATTTAGAGGCACCGGCAGTTTCCTATTCCCATAAGTGTCCCGAGTGGGATGTGTTACCAATTTTTTCTAAATATTGCGCTTCTGATTAGCGATTTTCATTTTACTCTTGAAACTTTCGCATAAAAAAAAAAGTTCACCAACAACCTAAAAACGATGGTGGTTATCGCTGAGGTGATCTTTTTTCTTTTAATTCAGTCTCACATTCGGAGTAGTTTTGAATGGGGAATTCGAATTTCTCATTATTTTTTAATTATATTGTTTTCTTCAGTGGTAAAAACTGAAAATAATCATGAAATTTTGTCAAAAAATGAATTTTTTTTTTTTAAAATGAAAAATCAGGTATAAATTTTTGGATTTTTTTTGCTTTTATTATTTTGAATAATTCATTTATTTCTCCTCTATCTGATGGTGGCAACCGCAAATTTTTATTATTTTTGTACTTAAAAATATAAACATAAATATAATTGAACAAAGGATTTTTTTCATATTGAAGCTATGTTTTAACAGGGAAAATAAATTTTAATGTAGAAATCTGTTTGCATAACGCGCTGCCATTCTAGAAGATTCAAATTGTTGTCCCGGAAAAACTTTTTTTCTATTTTTGCTGAATGAATCCTGCATTATCCTGCTGAAATATCATGGTATCACTGGGTATTGCTGCTTACGTAGAACTACTTCATTTCTGATTAAGGTTAAGTAGTCCACGCTTTTCATTTTTGGGGGTACAAACTTTATTTCAGATTTTCCCTGGAATCCGATTCCAGCCCATATCATGATAGTGTCAATATATGGGCTGGAAACGGAAGTCCCGAACGAAAGTTTGTGCCCCAGAAATGAAAACCGTGGACTACTTAAACTTAATCGGAAGTGAAGTAGTTCTACGTAGGCAGCAATAAACCAGTGATACCATGATATTTCAGCACGGATAATGCAGGATTCATTCAGCATAAATAGAAAAAAAGTTTTTCCGGGACAACAACTTGAACTTTCTAGGATGGCCAGCGCGTTTTCCTGACCTAAATATTATTGAAAAGTACTGAGGTTATTTGCCTCGACAGGCGTATGCAGAAAACCGGCAGTATGAGTCCATCCACGAGCTCAGAAAGAGCATATTAGCCCACTGGGAGGCTATTCTTCGAAAATACGTTAAAAAGCAATTTAAATTCTTACAAAAGCGAATGACTGTAGTGGTAGAGAATAAAGGAGGATCCACCCATTATTAAAAGTACCAGGAGACCGACCACTGTTCGGTTTTTCGTTTTGAGGTTGAAAAAAATCGAAAAAATATGGAATTTGTTGAAAAAAGTTGACTAATATCGAATAAGTTGAAATATTTAAAAAACATTAAAAAGAGTTGAAAAGCCAAAAATAAAAATTAGGAAAGTTGTAAGAGGTTGAAAAATGTCAATAAGATTAAAAAAAGTAGTATGGGCAATGTTGAAATGGGTTGAAAACGCGAAAAATGTTGGAAAAGTTGGAAAAAAATGGAACAGAAAAAAGTTGAGAGAAGTTGAAGCGTGAAAGTGAAAAGTGTTGAAAAAGTTGAAAGAGGTTGAAAATCTCGTAAAAATTGAAAATCTCGAAAAAGTTGAACGAAAAGTTAAATGAAAGAAAAGTTAAATGAAGTTGACAAAGTCGGAAAAATATGAAAAATGTTGACAAAAATTAAAAGAGGTTGTAAAATGTTGAAACAGTTGAAAGAAGCTGAATAACTCAAAAAAAGTTGAAAGAGGTTGAAAAAGTCGAAAGAAGCTGAATGACGTTCAAAAAGTCGGAAAAATATGGAAAATGTTGAAAAAAGTTGAAAGAGGTTGAAAAATGTTGAAACAGTTAAAAGAAGTTGAATAATTCGAAAAAAATTGAATAAGGTTAAAAAAGTCGAAAAAAGGTGAATAAGGTTGACAAAGGCGGAAAATGTTGAAAAAAGTTGAAAGAGGTTGAAAAATGTTGAAACAAATGAAAGAAGTTGAATAAATCTAAAAAAGTTGAATGACGTTCAAAAATTCGAAGAAAGTTGAATATGGTTGAAAAAGTCGAAAAAATTGAATGAGGTTGAATAAAGTTGAAAGAGGTTGAAAGTCTCGAAAAAAGTTGAATATCTCTAAAAAAAATTGAATGAGGTTGAAAAAAGTTGAAAGTACCTTGCCCACTGATGCAATCCCGTCGAAGTCCGTTTAATTTCAGAGTTTTTACTAACCGACATATGTATCTATACCAAATTTTAAAAAGATAGCTCTCATAGAACACTAAATATAACACAAAACGTGTTTTGCTTGTATGGGAGGTGCCACGCCCACTGATTCAATCCCTCCGAAATCCAATTAAGCTTATAGTAACCGACATCTCTATACCAAATTTCATTAGGATTACTCGTACAGTTCACCAGATATAGCACAAAACTTTTTTTCCATCTAT
Source organism: Meiosimyza platycephala (assembly GCA_963662105.1). NCBI lineage: Eukaryota > Metazoa > Arthropoda > Insecta > Diptera > Lauxaniidae > Meiosimyza > Meiosimyza platycephala. The sequence goes on along the minus strand of OY759209.1, from coordinate 35,787,799 downwards.
GGGAGGTACCACGCCCACTGATGAAATACTGTCGAAATCCAATTAATTTCAAAGCTTATAGTTACCGACACCTCCATACCAAATTTCATTAGTATTACTATTATAGTTCACCAAATATTGCACAAAACGTTTTTTACTTGCAAGGGAGGTGCCACGCCCACTTATGAAATCCCGTCGAAATCCAATTAGTTTCAAAGCTTATAGTTACTGACATCTCTATACAAAATTTTATTAGGATTACTCTTATAGTTCACCAAATATTACACAAAACGTTTTTTGCTTATATGGGAGGTGCCACGCCCACTGAAGCAATCCCGTCGAAATACATTTAATTTCAAAGTTTATAGTAACCGACACCTCCTCACCAAATTTTAAGAAGATTACTCTCATAGCACCCTAAATATAAAATTTAACGCTTTTTTCTTGTATGGGAGGTGCCACGCCCACATATACTATTGCGCCCATTTTTGGTTAAAAAATACCTTATAGCAAGTATACCTACCATGATAAATTTCATATCGACTGCATTGTTAGTTCTCCTACTATAACGTGTATTAATATTATGGGCTGTGCCACGCCCTTCAACGAGCTTTGCCAGTATAGTGACATAGTATGTTATGATGACTGCTTTTAGTGGTATTATCTTTAAAATTTTTATGAAAATCGTCAGTGCCGTTTTTGAGTAATATTGAATCAAAATTTTCAATTGTTGAAAAGTGACACGCCCACTTTTCCGATTCCGCCCACTTTTGAAAAAATTTAAGACATTTATGATCTGCATCTGTGTACCAAATTTTATTACAATATCTTGAATGGTTTTCCAGATATGACGTTATGAATATAAAAGTTTAGGGCTGTACCACGCCCCTCCAGGAGTCTTTAATAAGTTAAAACCCAGCCCAATCCTTATTTTGTTTACATATGTACCTATCCCCCAAGTTTCATCAAAATCGCTGCACCCGTTTTGGAAATAAAGTCTGAAAATATATATATATATAGAGTATTCCCCCCTTATAAGCATTTCTGAAAATGATTGATTTTTGGTGCATATAAGCGTGAAATGCATTTAGAAAAACTAGTTTATATACATGAAAAGTGCATATATAAAAATTCGGCTATATCTACCAAATATGCTTGTATAGAATCGTAGTTTCATTTAAGCTGTTACCTAAAGCCAACTAACTAAAACCCTACAAAAATATTTTTAAAGGCAAAAAGCTGTGAAAATAAACATTTGATATTTTATGAATATGTATTATAGTAAAAAAATAAAAAGCAAATCAAAAAAATATATATATAGTACATATGTGTATACAGAGTACATATATATATTGAATTGCAAAATTATTCTTTCTTAAAAAACAAGTAATCTTGGATTGAATATGACTGCAGCCCTTAAAAATATGTTCTTCAATGTCATCAAGTTCGTCAATAAACTTATTTATTGGCAAAAGGAACTTTTGCAGCGTGTCTAATGAGGCCAAAGCTGCACTCAATGAAGGAGTTGGATCTATTTAAGCTGCAATGTCTGTTTCTTCATCATCCGATTGCAAAATAGGGCAACAATTACATTTTCATTTAACTCTTCCCAGCATCATGATTTAACTAACATGGTTACTGCACTGAAAAATGTTGCCTCTTTTTCGAGTGCTGCAAATGTCAAACAACACGTAATAATTTTGTCAACAACAACTATTTTATTTTTATATGATTTTGACTTTTCCAGCACTGCTCTCTCAGTGTTGCAATTTCATTTTTTGACAATTTGCTTTTACCTTATATGATTATACCATGCCCAGCATGGCAAGCTACTGTCAAGCACATTTGACATTACAATAGGAATGACACGATTGTTAGATATCAATAATTTTTTGACTTGAAAAAAAACTAAAATTTTTTCCCTGTCGTGCATATAAGCGTGAATGGAGGAAAAAATTGGAGATTTTTGGGGCTTATATCCGAGAAATGCATATAAGCGTGTGCATTGCATTGGGAGGGCGTGGCATTGCCCACTTTTCCCAACCAAACTATGCTAAGAAAATTTTACAAACTATAGTAAACATATAGTAATATATACCAAATCTCATTCATCTGCGTCACATAATCGCTGAGATGTAAAAAAGTTGATTTTTTCTCATATGGAGGTGTGGCACCGCCCACTTTTTCATTAGATCTTATTTATGTCTCTATTTTATATATGTACCAAGTTTCATTTATCTGCATCAAATAGTTGATAAGATATGATGAATTTAATTTTTCTCTTATATGGGAGGGCGTGGCATTGCCCACTTTTCCAAACCAAATTATGCTAAGAAAATTTTTCAAACTATAATAAACATATGCACCAAATTTCATTCATCTGCGTCAAATAGTCACTGAGATGTAAAAAAGTTGATTTTTTCTCATATGGAGGTGTGGCAACACCCACCATTTCATTAAATCTTATTTATGTCTCTACTTTTTATATATGTACCAAGTTTCATTCATCTGCATCAAATAGTTGATAAGATATGATGAATTATATTTTTTTTTTATATGGGGAGGCGTGGCATCGTCGATTTTATCCAAACCAAACTATGCTACGAACCTTCCCCGGACGATAAGAAACATATGTGCCAAATCTTTTGGCGATCGGTTGGACGGTTTACGAGTCCATTAGCAACATACACAGGCACATTTTACATTGAGCTTTATATATATAGATATAGTGCAAATTACACAAACGTGTATGGTATATGTGCGTTCAAGGTTCTAAATAGTTATCGTACGATAAACACTATATTATCGCCGAGAACGAGATATCGGTCAGACCTTTTTCGTTCTCGGTCTCAATCCTACGAGAAATAATTTTTTTAATATCGTCTCGTTATCGTTTTCGTTCGCGGTCCCGATAACGAGAACGATATTTATCGGTTCTCGGTGAAGCACTAATAGGCACGGATACTTCCAACCATGAAGATCAAAAATTATTCCCTTTCGTCGTTCAACGTTTGATTATGAAAAATGAGTTGATTGAAAATATAGTAATACTAATTTTGGAGGTGTAAATTGTGGTGGCGACGAAAATATTTTTGCATTATTGAAAAATCGTATAAATCCAAACCTTATTGGCGTTGGTTGCCCGGCCCATATTTTATATAACGCAGTTCATCACGGTTTCGATCAATTTGGGTCGTATGATATCGATACGTTGGTTTTGAAAATTTATCATCATTTTTCAATTTACACAGTACGAACCCATGAATTGAAAGATTTCTGTGGATTCGTCGAAGTAGATTATCGTCGTATACAGAATCACACCAAAGCACGATAGCTCAGCTTATTTCCTGCTGTTGAACATCTTTTGCAAATGTTCCCAGCATTGAAAACCTACTTTGCATCGATAGAAAAATCTCCAAAAGTTTTGAAGTCAATTTTTGAGAATCCATTGGCCGAATGCTTTTGCTCTTTTCGCATTCAGTAATGAAACTTTTTCATGAGAAGACTAAAGAAATCGAGAAAGGACAAAATAGAGTTGTAGAAATTCTGTCAATAATAGAGTCGGTTGGCGAATCTTTGCAACAAAGAATCCAGCAAAACTTTTTTTCGTTGCGTTGAAACGATTAGCAAACGGCGGATAAGAACGAGAGTGCGATGATTTTAAAGCTGGGACAATGATTGTATACAATGCTGCGCTCGAGTATCTATTGAAGTGGACTATGTACTTATCCGAAATGACGATCCTCAAAAGGATCGACTTCAAATTAGGAAAGGAAGTCAAATTTGAATCTGTTGAAAATACAATTGTGTCTTTGAATGAAAAATTGGAGGCACGACGAGTGCAAAATGTTTAATCAAATAATAAATTTGATCCGTTTTTTGAAAGAAAAGATAGACAACGAAGAATTTTTTAAACAATCTTCATATCAAAAATTGAGACATTTTCAGAAATTTTGAAAATAGCTTAATATTTGTTTTCATTTCTGGAACATAATGGCAATTGTAAGAGGCTATTTTTTTTCGTAAATATTCAATGGAACGATAAATCCACATTTATTAAAAAATTTTGGAAAACGGGAAAAGTACTGGCTAGAAAAGTAGGGCTATAAAATTGGTATCTTTTTTATAATAAGCTGTCAAAAAACTAATAAGAAAATTAAAGAATGTTGAATATGCGTAATTTTGGTATGGTTCTTTGAAGTCTGAAGTGAGGATCTTTTTTTTTCGGTCACAAGAAAAAAATTTTTTCAGTAGTACTCCTTTTGTAATCAGGTCAGATGGTATCTCTACCTCCACATAACCTAGAAAGTAGACTAAAGAAAACATTTTTAAGCACTCAACCTAAAATATTTCGAAATCCTCACGGACTTAACGCAAAATATTACATCGAAAATGTGGGCACTCAGCAGCCCTACCTTTTTTAGTAAAATAAAGTTATCCTTACAATTTAAATATAAAGTTATAGACGCCACTTAAAAATTGAGCTATAGAGTTGCGTTTGCAGAAAATTTTCTCTACATACATACATACATATGTACATACGTAAATCATTGACTTAGTTTTTCCGCAAAAGCATTTTTAAGCATTATTTTCTTTATATTGTATTGTTTTCTTTTTATTCTACTCCCTATTTATTTAAAAAAAAAAACAAAGTGTGCAGTTATTTGTACATATGTCCGATTTAGTCAGGTATGTATGTACAGTTAGTAACATTAATATTCGGTTTTTTGAAAAAATTTCGTAAAGTGCTAATGAAAACGTAAAGATAAATATCTGATTAAAATTTAATAAGGACAAATCAAAGTTCTTTATTTCAGCTAAAAAATCACTTGCACATTTATGATTTTTACTTAGTATATTTAAACAAAAAAGTTAAAAAGAACAAAATGGACAAAAATTCATGCAACATTAATATTCGGTTATTTGTGAAATCATTTAAAAAAATCCCTGTGGCAACTCCAAATGTACAGAAATTGTATTAAAAGGGAATTCTCCGTATAGAAATAGCATGGACGAATGCTAATGATCAAAACATATCAGTAGTATGTCAATCATTGAAGTGTAAAGGAAAATGGGCCGCAAAGGAAAAAATTCGTCATTGGATCAACGAAAACTGGTCTTGCAACTGTATCTGAAAGGCAATAAATATAAAAAAATTGATGACATATTAAATATGAAGCCTAATACTGTAGGCGATATCGTGCGAAGATTTCAAAACGAAGGAAGAATCGCTTCAATAAAGCAACAAGGGCAGCCAAAGAAGCTGACAGCCAGAGAGGAACAAGGAATTGAAAGGAAAATCAAAGTAAATCCCCGATTGAGTGCTCCAGATCTGGTTGCTGAACTCTTCAGCGAACATGGCAAAACTGTATCGGCGCAAACTGTTCGTCGGACCATCAAAAAGCAAGGGTACCACGGCCGAGTAGCTAGAAAGAAGCCTCTCATAAATTTGCGCAATCGAAAAGTTCGACTGAATTTTGCGTTGGAGCATATCAACAAGGATTAGAGCTGGTGGAATGATGTCATATTCCTCGATGAGAGTAAATTTAATTTGTTTGGAAGTGATGGAAGGGTAATGGTGTGGCGTAAATCAAATACAGAGCTTAGACATCAAAATTTAACAACAACTGTCAAACACGGAGGTGGTCATGTCATGGTGTGGGGTTGCATTTCATCCAAAGGCGTTGGAAATTTGATCTTTATTGATGTAATTATGAATCAAGACTCTTATTTACAAATATTGAAGGACAATTTAAAACAATCTGCCAAAAAAATGGCGGAAACATTTAAATTATACCAGGATAAGGAACCTAAGCATAAAGCCCATAAAGTGAGGTCATCGTTGCTTTATAATTGTCCCAAGGTCTTAGGAACGCCACCCCAATCACCAGACATGAACCCAATCGAAAATTTATGGAGCGAATTGGATCACCGTGTACGCCAAACGCCTGAAAGCACGACTTCAAGAAGAATGGAACAAAATTGGCAGTAGTTACACTTCCAAAATTATTTCCAATGAGCCGAAACGCTTAAGCGATGTTATAAAAAACAAAGGATATCACACAAAATATTAATTAATAAAACGTTTTCGTTTTTAAAAAACTTTTTTTTATGATTTCACAAAAAACCGAATTTTAATGTTACATGAATTTTTGTCTATTTTGTTCTTTTTAATTTTTTTGTTTAATTATACTTAATAAAAATCATAAATGTGCAAGTGAATTTTTATCTAAGTTAAGAACTTTAATTGCTCTTATTAAATTAAAATTTTTTATTTACCTCTGTGTATTTATTAGTACTTTAAGGATTTTTTTCCAAAAAACCGAATATTAATGTTACTCACTGTATGTACGTATGTACGTGTGAATGATGTAATTAGGTGATTTAGTACGAGTACGTCATATCTTTAGTGACATTCGCGACTATGCATGAATAAATTTCAACACTACTAATACGAAGCTCTAAGCATCCATCTTTTGGATACATAGGGAATCCTTTCTAAGACAGCTCGTGCGTTTTGTTTCCGCATGTATGGTTTTAATTCCTCCAAACATTAATTTATGTTCATGCCTTTGACGCCTTTGAATACATACATACATGTATGTATGTACACATGTGTGCTTTACCATATACAGTATATACTCATTGAATTAGGGACGATAGAAAAAATTTTGGAAATTTTCTATTTAATATCGAATAAAATTAAAGCCTCCGAATTTTTTAATTATTTTTTTATTGAAACATGTATTGGGGGTGTTAAACGTTATTATAAAACCTAAATTTGGCATCTACACAACGTCTATGTGAATGTGACAGCTGCCAAAGTGGTATGTATCAAAATAATGTTGTGTTTGTAATTTGATATAATTGATCATTTGTGCACTTTTCTCTTTTGGGTTTTGTTTTTTGCATGTGTTATGATTCTTACCATGTTCAGAAAACAAGGTGAAGAAAAGTAACTTGATAATATCTTCAAAATTACACCACTACACGGTTCAAAATTCTGGTTTAATTTTTCAACCGTTCTCAAAATTCTTTGGTTGAAAACAACATTTTTGGTTTTTTTTCTTAAAATTTTCAACTTTTAAGTATAATTTTTCATGTTTTACTAATTGAAATCAATACATATTTACTTATTTCAACCTGAAAGATGAATATTTACGCACAAGTGAATTTTTTCAACTTTTTAGTAAAATTTTTCTACTTTCAGGGATGAAAAAATTTCTAATCAAAAAAACCTCAACTCTGAAGTTGATTTTTTTATACCAAAAGTTTAAAAACTAAGCTTTATGGTTGAAAAAGTTATCGTTTTTGGTTGAAAATTTTTGTTTTCAACTTTACTTGATAAATTTTCCTAAATATTATTTTCATCAAATCAAAGTACTCATCGAGCAGGGTGTGCTGAGGCTATCAGCTTCGAGATTGGTTAACCGAAAGCTGAGTATAAGCGTGGAAAGATTTCCTATTTTTTCAATTTTGTCAAGCAACGCATTGATCAACTACCAAATCCTTGCCATAGCGAGGAGAATTACGTTGCAATGGCATGGCCTACTTTTTTCAGCTATGTATTTTTAACAACGAGATTGATAATTTAATTTTATGCTTCTTGTGGCCCATGTTATTTTTGGGGCAAAAACAAATACAACAAATCAAATATCATTAAAACGGTCCAGCGGTTCTTGAACCATACAGAGTGTAACTAACCCGACTTTGCTTCATTTATATATAGATAAATCCATCAATATCTTAAAAACTAGAGCCAATTCAGTACTTTCATGAATACATTCGTAAACTGGGTACCAGAAACTATAAAAATCCGCAGAGACATCCAGGGCAACAAAACAAAATTAGTTTTGTTGAGCTGTGTAATTAATTGTATTTCAAGTATGTATGCCGAGAAGAATAAATGAAGTGCTTAGATCCAGAGGTGGAAACACTAAATATTAATTTTTTTTTTTAAAAAACTCGATAAAAGTATCCAGAATACATGTTTCAATAAAAAAAAAGAAAAAAAATTCATAGTATTTATTTTATTTGAGAAACACTGAGAATTTTTTTATATTTTTTCACCGTCCGTAATTCAATGAGTAGATACTGTAGAGCAATTCCATGAAAAGTGAAAATAAAAACCAAAACGTTTTCAAATTGAAACTATGTACATATGAGCCGCTGAAAGGAACAGTGGTATAAGTTACATTTAAGTAGTTTTGAGAAATTGGAGGTTTGCGTTTTGGAATAGCAAAAAATCAGTGCATTTGTTTTTGTCAAAGTTTCAACACTTTTGGAAAGTCAATTGTTCAAAATTTAATAATTGTAAAAATTATTATAATTTTTGATAACGTAAGTAGCTTAAATTAATCTTCAAATTAGAATACCATTCTTCCAATTTTTATTTCAAGGAAATTAGCGACAAAGTGGTATAAGTCAGTGAGTTAGCGACTTCTGTCATATTTAAGCCGCGTTAATAAATATTACAAGAGATTTTTAACTCGCAGCGTAACGCGTTGTTCGAACCCCCCCCTCCTCCTAAGTGCGGGGGGGGAGGCGTTAATTTTAGCAATTGACTAGGGCGGCAAATTTCTAAATCCGGGCTTAGATTTGGGTTCGTTATCATTATAACAAAACATTCAATTAAATTTTATAACTTTAGTGGAATAAAATATAGACTCATTTCCAACTGATATGTATCTCACAGGTACAATGAACAGCAATAATAAAATACATTAAGAGATTAATAACGGTATTATTCCAACTATCATTCGATTAGAAATCATTTTAGCACTACTAACTATAAATACCGAAGATATGACGAAAAATTTAATAAGGCGTCCCCTACGTTCGGTAAAAAACTTTAAAAACCTTTTTAAAAATAGTTATAATGGAGTAATCGAAATACTTCTGTTGGAAAAATTTAAGGATTTTTTGCAAGCTTTAATTTTCTATTATTAGGGCGGTACATTAGGATGGTAGGAACTGAGATAGGGTGGGTAAGCTCAAAAACGGGGCACTTGATGTCAAGGATCATTGAATCAAAAAGTTGGCCTACTCAAGACAAAAACATTGATATATCATACTTTAAGATCGGACTATAAATGCCGAAGATATGATGTTTTTCTCAAATGCGCGACCTCTATTTTCGTCCAAAAAAAATAATTTTTTTTTCGAAATTACCTTGCAAAAATGCTTCGGATTTGCTGGTGTACGGTGAACTTTTTTTTTGTTTGTAAGGTGGTACGGTCTAATGCGCAGTTTAACAACATGATTTTAGTATATCTTAAAAATCATGTTGGTGGCTGAGTTGGGTAAGATGAGCATGTTTGAACAGTGGCATGGCGCAGAACACAGGCTCAATTCTCTGATCGGGTGACAGGTAAAAAAAAAATTTAATTTCTCCTTTGAAGTTTTAAAAACGTATTATGTACAATTAAAATAAGAATGACTGACAATAAGTACCAACAAATAAGAAAATAGAGAGGAAATAGAGGAACAAAAAAGAAATAGAGGAAAGTAAAGTCGTTAAGTCAAAAAAGAAAAATGTTTTTTGCGAATTTATTCTAAGTTTCAAAAAAACTTTAAGAAAATTAACAATTTTTTTTTTTTGAAATCAACGAATTTATTTTAAGTTTCAACAAAAACTTTAGGAAAATTAACAAATGTTTTTTTGAAATCAACTAATTTATATTAAGTTTCAACAAATCATCTTTTGTTATATCAAAGAAACTGTTTCTCTGACTGAAAATCATACACAACATTCGTTGAAATCGGACCCGAAATTGTTTGATATCAACGAATCTCTTTTTTCTGCGCGGCTCATATGTACATTAGAGCGATTTAAAAAAAAAATTTTGTTTTTTTCACGATGTGTCAGCGGATTACAATAGCCTTATATGTCTAGACAAAGCGGCTCAGAAGGATTTCCATCAATATTGAAAACTGGATGGGTACCCACTGTTTTAAGTTACCTACCCATCTTAGAAAATATTGATTTAAAAAATGGTGCAAGAGGTTCTTATGTTTTCCAACAAAGTGGGTATGGTTTTCGGGCTATTATCGATCAAGGAATTCAAAACTGTGATTAGATTTTTTTCTTCCCCTTTTTTTCTTATAAGAAAATTGAAAATTGGAAAAAATTAAAAATACCGATTTTCCACTTTAAAGTTGTAAAATCGCCCCAAATTGTTTTCCCACCGATCCCGATGTATGTACATTATTTTTAATGTATTTTTATTTGCTTAAAATAATTCCGTAAACCGAATATCAAACGTAAACCGAACATCAAAGTTTTTCTAAACTAATAGACCTGGCATAATTCAACTCTATAGATTATTCTACGATTTTCAAACATTTCAAATTATTCCAGATATCAGATGTTTTAATTTAGAAAAATGCAGATATCTTGGTTTTGAAATAAGATAATGATATGCGCCTTATGACATTCTTTTAAGCAAATAAAAATACATTAAAACTGATGTATCACGGCACGGTGGTCTTTAAAAAATTTTAATTTTTCGAAATACCACCCGCAATTTTTTTCAGGGATAATGTTGGGGGACCCTTCCAGTGTCAAAAACCGCGAACCGCGAAATCGAACGTCCAGCCATTTTTTTTTCAATATTTTCATTTTTTTAACGATTTTTTGAGTATATCTCGTTGTTTATTTACATTAGAGCAGTTCAAAATAAAAACTTTTTGATTTTTTTCACGGTGTGTCAGTGGATTACAATAGCCCTATATGTCAGGACAAAACAACCCATAAGGATTTTCATCAATTTTGAAAACTAGATTGCCGCCGCCTGTTTTAAGTTGCCTACCCATTTTCGAAAATATTGATTTAAAAATTGGTGCAAGCTAAAGAGGTTATCAAATTTTGCAACAAAGTGGGTATACTTTTCGAACTATTATCGATCGATGAATTTGAATCCATGATCAGTTTTTCTTCTTCTTCTTTTTGTCTTGTAAATAAATTGAAAATTGCCCGGACATAAACTAAAAACAGCCGATTTTCCACTTTCAAGTTGTAAAATCTTGATATAATATTTTACCGCCGATCTAGTGGTAGGGGAGGGGGGGCTAGTGTGGACAATTTTGACATAATTATAAAATTGTATATGTAGACATTTATTTTTGGAAATAAAGCTATTTTTAGCGATTACTTACACCTCTTTTATCGATCTTGATCTTGGTTCAAGCGGATCGTGTGGGGAAAATGCGCCGTGGTATCTATCTCATGAATTGTGCGGAAACGATAACTTTTATGTATATATATGTATGTATATACACGTGTACATAATATGTATATAAACACCGAGATATACTCAAAAAATCGTTAAAAAAATGAAAATATCAAAAAAAAAAATTACTTGACGTTCGATTTCGCGGATCGCGGATTTTAACACTGGAAGGGTCCCCCAACATTGTCCCTGAAAAAATTGCGGGTGGTATTTCGAAAAATTAAAATTTTTTAAAGACCACCGTAACGGGATCGGCGGTAAAATAATATGGGCCGATTTCGCAGCGTAAAAGTAGCAATTCGGTATTTCTTAATTTTTTTCCGACCATTTTTAAATTTTTTTATAAGAAAAAAAAAGAAAAACAACAACTGCTAATCACAGTTTCAAATTCCTCGATTGATATTAGCCCGATAATCATACCCTCTTTGTTGGAAAACATGAGAACCGCGTCAACTTGCACCATTTTATAAATCAATATTTCCTAAAATGAGTAGGCATCTTAAGACAGGGGGCGCCAATCCAATCCTATTGAGCAGCTTTGTCTAGACATATATTGTGAAAAAAAAACAAAAACTTTTTTTCCTGAACCGTTCTAACCTTCATATTAGTGACATTTAATAACATAAAAAAAATTTTGTCTTCCAAGCTTTCTATAATACATCTTTTAGTATAATTTTTGATGCCACAAATTTTGTAACAAATATTCAAAAGTGGTTCTCCTGATTTTTATTGTTATGACGGCGATTAAGAAAAGATAAACAAAATAAAATGGTGCGATGGTGCTGCCTCGTCAAAGTTTGCCCTTATTTGTTCAAGTTTCTAAAACTAGAGACTATATTTTATTTTGAAGTCTTAAATTTGTCGTCTTTTTGAAAGGAAAAAGCTTTAAAATTATTTCTTTGTATTAATCCTGGGATGTGATTTTATTGCCTGTGGCCTTCAAATCATATGCTTTGGTAAAGACTGGCAACATTTTTAGTAGCGTGGTGTCACACGTAGTTGTGGGTTAATTCAGAGTAGAATATTTTTATATATTTCCCATAATTAAATAAAAATAATAATAAAAATAAAAATATCGGTGAAAACAAAGTATGCAGAATGCAAGCAGGATTTGCAGAAAGTAATTTGGAATGTTGCTGTTGTTATTTGCTTTGAAAATAGTACCGTAGAGTGGATTGGCAATGATGAAAAAACAAATTGACATTTTCATTTTGGGGAAAAAAATCTCCTGACCACAAATCTATTTTAACAAGCAATAAACTCATGTCATTTCTCTCTTATATTAATACAAATTCACAATAAAATTTTAAGCGTAAAAAACATTGCGGTTTTTGAGAAAATAGCCTTGTTTTTTTTTCATAAAAAGCGCTATAATTCCGCCAATTTTCAAGAACTTTCAAAATTTCTTAAAGATTCTGACAGAGAATCAGAAGATCTATTAGAATCAAAAGACAAAAATTAATTATTTTGATTTGGATGAAAATGCGACTATTTTGAACCAATTTTCAGCGGTTTTTCAAGCTCTGACACTAAAACTTTAAATGGGCATAACTTCGTAAAAAATAATTTTCAATCAAATCGGGGGAAAAACAACATATTTAATCGGCAATCAATTCCGCAATTTGAAGTCACTCCGACTGCATGGTTTGAGATGGATTTGGTCTATAGTACCTAGTTATTCAAAGGTTTTAATTCGTAGAGTGAAAAACTTATTGAAAATAAATGAAATTCATTTATAGTATGTTTTTTGTTAGTATGTTTTCCTTCCAAATGTAAATATTTTATTTCTCTAATATTATGTCCCAGCTGTAAGGTAATGCTACCATCACTCTAAATTGTGCGTTAACTATAAGTTTTGTAATATTTCTTATACTTCAATAAACAATATTAATAATAATAATTTATCAATATAATCACATTACCAAACAAAAGTAAATCATTGATATAAGGGAAATTTTTTCTTTTATTTCGCGAATTTTTATCACAGTTTTTCTTGTTGAAGGCGACAGGTCCTCAAATCACTGGCATCATAAATGGCTTATTGCAAATAAGTTATGCGCATTAATACTGCATGGTTTTTTCATTTTAATGTCGCAAAAATTTGGAGACATTTAAAACATGTGTGCCAGACAATTTTTTTTATTATATTATGAATTATCTAAATTTGAGTTAGAATTATGTACGAGTACATATTGAAACAAAAGTACATGTTGCTTTCCATAAAAAATACTTGAATAACTTTGTACATACACAGGCAAAAAAATAAGTTCACCGTACACTAACAAATCCGAAGCATTTTTGCAAGGCAATTTCGAAAAAAAAAATTTTTTTTTTTTTTTGGACGAAAATAGAGGTCTTGCATTTGAAAAAAACATCATATCTTCGGCATTTATAGTCCGATCTTAAAGTATGATATATCAATGTTTTTGTCTTGAGTAGGCCAACTTTTTGATTCAATTATCCTTGACATCAAGTGTCGCGTTTTTGAGCTTACCCACCCATCAGAAACTTAAAGCTTGCAAAAAATCCTTAAATTTTTCCAACAGAAGTATTTCGATTACTCCATTATAACTATTTTTAAAAAGGTTTTTAAAGTTTTTTACCGAACGTAGGGGCCGCCTTATTAAATTTTTCGTCATATCTTCGGTATTTATAGTAGGGGAGCCCAAGCGGGGATTTCGGGATTTACTCGAGCGCGTCAGATTAAGATATGGGGCATACCTTGTACCTTGTTGAGTACATCACCGAATATTAGCCCTCTATATAGTGCCGCGAGTGTAGGGGAGCCGGTCAGAATAGTAAAAAAAAATCGATAGCTGAATTTACTCGAGCGCGTCAGATTAAGACATGGTGGGTTAATTACATGCTAAAGAGTCTACATTTCACTAGTCTGACGATTTGACCGTGACGCAAGGGAGTGGCAGGGTCACAAACTTGCAAAAAAAAAAACTTCACCTGGATTTACTCGAGCGCGGTCATATTTTTTTTTATTTGGAAGGAAATAATTCAAGAATAACGGAAAACATATAATCTGCCCATTTCCACAAGCCGAAGCAACAAAAATCGTCACTAAAGTTTAGCGCGTGTAGCTAAATTTTTTGGTTTTTAGGAACTTAATATACAAATAATTTAGTTGTTCCATATTCTTTTTAGCTGTTCATTATTCTTCTTTTTTTTACGTCCCGTATTTCTTAAAAAAAAAAAATCCGAAATATCACACTGAAATACAACACTGTGCCGGGAAATACGGAACGGATGGTCACCTTATGTATACCTCACTCCGTGCCTATCTCTCTCACACTCACGCACCGTCCCCACCAGTGTTGACACAGACGGTACTTTAGTACCAAAATTGATACTATTTTCATAGCTAAAATACCATAGTACGGTTTTCCGGAAACCCATATTTTTTGGTACTATTTTCGTTTGCGTCAAAATGTATGTGGAACATAGGAGGAAAGACAAATTTAATATGTACTTTAGCTAAGGAATAGTGACATATGGATATTATTAATATTTGTATTTCAAAACGCTGGGACCATTTATTTTGTGAGGTTTAATAAAAAAATGCGTGAGCCAAAAAATTAAGTGGATTGGAAAAGGCTAAATGGCGTCTCATCAAGGTCAAAGTTACAAAATTTGGGAGATTTTCAGACAAATCAGCCCATAGCTGCTAAGGAGTAGCCCATAGAGCAGTATGTCGTATGACCGACCCTCAATTATTTTTCATGCCCAACATTTTTTTCAAACATACTTATCCTCTCTCTCCGCCACTTTGGGAGGTTTCCATACAAAAGGGATGTTTTTATGAAATTTACTCCCAACGTTCCAAATGCTACCAGGGTGCCCCTAGAAGATTCAAGTATTTGCCCAACCCCCCCTAATTAATTCTTCCCAACATTTCTTCAGAAAATACTAACCCTATATCTCAACCCCTTAAGGGGTTCCCCATACAAAATTTAACTTCATACGGAATTTGGCTGACTACTCTTACCTTTCCACCGCTTCCAGCGTGTGCTTAGCGGATTCCTTTGTATCACCGACCCACTTAAATTTTTTTCGACAATTTGTTGAGAACAATCGATACAAAAAAATTTTTTGTATCGAAAATGTGGCGTTGAATTCTCTCATTTAATCGCTTCTAACGTTGTCATTTTATGGTCGATTTGCTTTTGGTATATCTTAATTTTTGCGTAAATGTATCAGCTCTACGAGCATGAAGCATAATTATTTTTGCTTATTTTATTTCTATATTTCCGTGGCCATAGAATCAAATGTAAAATTTGATTTTTTTTTAAATCTGGCTTGTTTTCATCGATATCTTGTGCACCGCTCACTCAATAGAATATGTAATTATACACGTTTGTTTGTCATTTTAATACCTTTAATTTGGTGCTAAGCCAAATTATTAAAAAATGAAATTGGACATTTATAGCTGAAGATATGAATTTTAAAGTGAAAGAAGATCGAAAAAATGAAAAAACCACAATATCTCGAAAACTGTGCCATTCAAAAAATTTTTATTTTTATTTCCGAACTCAGCAGGAAAACTACATAGCAAAAGTAACTTCTTACCAATGGAACATTTTGAGTGTAAACTAGTGTTACACTTATGTTTGAATGTAAATTTTGCATGTTGACAGGGGTAACTACATATGTGGAAAAAAAAGTTGGGGATGAAAAAATTTAAGTGGGTCGGTGATACAAAGGAATCCGCTTAGCACACGCTGGAAGCGGTGGAAAGGTAAGAGTAGTCAGCCAAATTCCGTATGAAGTTAAATTTTGCATGGGGAACCCCTTAAGGGGTTGAGATAGAGGGTTAGTATTTTCTGAGGAAATGTTGGGAAGAATTAATTAGGGGGGGTTGGGCATATACTTGAATCTTCTAGGGGCACCCTGTTAGCATTTGGAACGTTGGGAGTAAATTTCATAAAAACATCCCTTTTGTATGGAAACCTCCCAAACGGGTGGAGAGAGGGGATAAGAATGTTGGAAAAAAATGTTGGCCATGAAAAATAATTGAGGTTCGGTCATACGACCTACTACTTAGCAGCTATGGGCTGATTTGTCTGAAAATCTCCCAAATTTTGTAACTTTGACCTTGATGAGACGCCATTAAGCCTTTTCCAATCCACTTAATTTTTTGGCTCACGCATTTTTTTATTAAACCTCACAAAAAAAAAGTTCCCAGCGTATCGAAATCGAAAAATCCTGCACTATTCCATAGCTAATGTACTTATTACCAATTTCGAAATTTATCTTGCCACTATAAAATAAGATAATGTCCGAAATTTAGCAATAACCGATTTTTGATATAAAATACAAGCTGTAGAAGAAATCGATGACGTAATCGAACCAGACTTGCTGTCTGATGATGATTCCACAGATGAAGATTAAAGAAAATTAATTGTAAACATTTTTATTTCATTTGAATCATTTTTTCTGATTTATGTAAAGTATATATGTACATAATAAATCAATGAATATTTTTGAAAAAATAATAAATTTAATTGTTTTCAATAAAATTAAAAAAAATTTACGCGTTGCGTTCTAAAAAATCGTCATTGTTAGTACATTTAAAGAATTTTCAGTACATTTTCGGTACATTTGGACAGTTTATAATAATAACCGTTTTTTCTAAATAATCGCAACGTGTCAATATATGTCAGTTTTCTAAGGCTTTTCAGGTGGCAAAATGAGATCTTTTTTTTAGAAACTATGTATAGATAAATCTAAGTAAAATTGGGTGTTCAAGACAAAAAGGAGATTCGGCCTCTAAAAGTACATTTCAAGTCTCAATTCCGTACATTTTCACAAATCCCAAATGGCATCACTGATTGGGATTTTTAAAATTTTTAAGATTTAAGGAAAAAAAAAATAATGAAAAAAAAAATTTTCAAACGGTCAGACTAAGCAAACTCCTCCAGATAATCGTCAGATTATGGATCGGCATGACCAGGACATCAAGCTAAACCGTCTGTATAAAAATCTGACGCGCTCGAGTAACTACAAATATCGTTTTTTTTTTTTTCATTTTCGAAAGGTTGCCACTCGCTTGCGTCACATCCGAATCGTCAGTCTAAGTCAGTAGCCTTATAATCATGAAGTATGTAAGAAAATTACCTATGTTATTCAACAATTACCATTATGTATGCGAATGGTTTTTGTGGAAAAATTATTGCTTATTGGATTAAATTTTTACGTTTTGATTTTCGGATGACAGAGTCATTGATAATGTCATCACAATCTGAAGACATTAGCAAATCTGACTCTATTGTTAACAAAGCAAGTGCGTTCAATCGTTCTGCAACCAGTTTTGATCTCAAGTAGTTTTTCACTAGCCGAT
The DNA here is from genome assembly GCA_963662105.1 of Meiosimyza platycephala. Taxonomy (NCBI): domain Eukaryota; kingdom Metazoa; phylum Arthropoda; class Insecta; order Diptera; family Lauxaniidae; genus Meiosimyza; species Meiosimyza platycephala. The sequence goes on along the minus strand of OY759209.1, from coordinate 35,770,243 downwards.
CGATCACCAATGTTCAGTTATAATGACATTTTTCCCTTATAATGTGGGTAGACGAGAAATACAATTCCCACCAATAAAATTTTTTTTTCAAAGTTTCCGCCAATATTTGCCGCCTGTATGGTAAATCCGGGCCTGCCCAAATCCACAAGTACATTCAGATGGCTATGAGAAGAGTTTAGCCACCCGCAAAGAAGCAACAGGATGCATTCGTCAAATGTTTGGTCCACAAATAGATCATTTTATAAATTTTGAGAATGACTCATATTTCAATATGATCAATTGTCTGAAATTCGAAGTGACTGAGCCGCCATGCATGCAGTTCTCCACGCAAGACCAGTATTTCAGTATTCAAAAGAAATAATCAAATTAGGGGCCGTTCAAGTATTACGTAACGCACTTAGGGGGGAGGGGGGGAGGTTCGAACAACGCGTTACGCTGCGAGTTAAAAATCTCTTGTAATATTTATTAACGCGACTTAAATATAACAGAAGTCGCTAAAATGACTTTTAGGTAAACATGGTCAATTGGGTGATGCCGTAACGTTTAGGGAGAGGGGGGGGGGGGTCAAATATCTACAAAAATTGCGTTACGTAATACTTGAACGGCCCTTTACCAGGTTAGTGTAAGAAAATAAATTTATATCAAATCTTTCTTTGCTAAACTTAATTGTTTTCACAGCTTATCCATTCCTTTCTCAAATCACTGAAAATTTTAGATTACCATGTTTCTAGGGTTGAATTACCGTGTTTTGAAGTAAATTACGGTGCATCAGTTTAAAAATTACGGTGTAAATTATGGTGTTATTATACACTGCTCAGAAAATTTGTACAGGATAAAAACAGAATATTATATGTAATTAACGTAAAACTCTTTTATTAATTTTCATAAAATTCACTATCACAACAACATAGTGGTCAGAATCAGAAAAAATATTGTAGTTTTTGTGACTAGTGGTCAACATAAAATTTCAATTTTAAAAATATAAAAAGTTACACATATTTCTTACTTTAAATTCAATTTTAAAAAATAGATTTGTGAATTTTAATAGTTCAAAATTGAATATTATTTCAAAATATAACTTCAAGAAAAACCATGGCTGAAGTACTTATGTGCTCCAAAAACAAATCGAAAACGTGGCCGGCTAAAATGACAATTTCTGTGGAAATGAAAAAACCTACTTAGAGTTATTCTGAGTCCGAATCTTCTAATAAGACATCTTTTTCATACATGGAACGTTTCATTTTTTGGATCATGGCACTGGTTGGCCTAAAATTAACACAATTTTTGCCAACCCTTTTTATGGATTGTTGAGCGAAAATATTGCCCTTTATTGTCTTTGTCAACAAATTATTTCTTTTTTCGTCTTAAAGTCGTTGACATGACTGAAAACTTTGTGCCAGAATACATCAGCTTGTTCAGCTGTATATTGTAGGTCTTTAGTTTGTGCTGCAATAATTGGAAAATTTCTCCATTCATCATCCATTATTTGTTGATTTTCCATTGTTTTGGGCTAACACGTGGCAAAATAATGATTATCGAAGATAATGTAGGTAATCTCTCATTTAGCGAAATTAAGGTGGAATACGACACCGTAATAAATGTTTACGGTAGACGGTAGATTGGGCCAGATTATGGTGGATCTACCGTAATTACGGTGTCATTGGAGACACTGGCTCCAATACACTTTATTTAAGTTTTTTAATGTTGTAGATCTGGTGTGTTCTTAAAGTCAATGATGTTTGGAGCAAAAAAAATTTGTCTCCTGGAGACAAAAAACATCATGTTTTAGATCCGATTCTAAATACCGAAGATATGACGGAAAATTTAATAATGTCAAAGATCATTAAATCAAAAAGTTGATCAAACATTGATATATCATACTTTAAGATCGGACTATAAGTGCCGAAGATATGAAGTTTTTCTCAAATGCGCGACCTCTATATTCATCCAAAAAAAAAAAATTTTTTTCGAAATTACCTTGCAAAAATGCTTCGGATTTGCTGATGTACCGAGAAATTTTTTTTTGAGGTACGGTCTAATGCAGAGATGCGCACACAAATTTTTTCGCGAGCTGGTTACAACAACATCAATTCTGGTGAAAAAGCTCAAAAATATTTTGGAATAAAATTTGTAGTATTGAAAAATATTTCGCGAAAAAATTCCTAGTATTTATGAAAATTTTTAGATAGCTGCGGCAAGCTAATTGCATGGAAACAAAAACAAAAATCTCAAGCTTAAGAATCACGTTACTTTGAAACTCTGGACGACGAAATAAGAAAGCGGTGTCAACAGCCTCGAGAGAAATTCAAGGAATTTTTGCTACCACTACAAACGATGATGAGGCACGCGAATTTTACCGAAAACCAAATGTTGGAACGGGTTTTTAGGAATTGTCGGCCGGAGTACCAATAGTACATTAAACGTAAAGATTTTTCGACATTAGAGGACCTAATCCAATTAGCGGAGGATTTGGAAGGAATTCAACAACGAGAGCCCGAACGGCCAGCAGCGATTAGAAGTCGCACCGAACAGCACCGGATGGTGGGCCCCACTCAAGGTGAAGAAAGAATTAATACTCGAACTGTTTGCCGACGCTGTGGCCAAGAGGGCCATTTTACCTGGAACTGTCAGCGTCAGGGAGGCAGGTACTCTAGAAGAACAACATCCCCTCCAACGCCCTTGCAGTCGAGTTTTCGCCAACGTTATCGTTGGGCAGAAGAACATAGCAGCTACCATCGACACAGGGGCAACCATAAACTTCGTTAGGGAGGCATTCGCTGAGGAATTGGGTCACCAGGCTAAAAGGATATTATATGGTGGGGAAGTAGCGCTAGCGGATGGCTCAGTTAGGCCGGTCGAACACGCGGAGGAAACCGAATTGAAATTTAGGGGCCTAAAAGTGAAATTCCTGTTCGTAGACCTGACGCTACCGAAGACGTCGTCCTAGGGTTGGATTTCCTCACACGGTGGGGAGCCTGACTAAATAATAGAGGCGAAACGATTACGATAGGAGGTGATTCACAATGCGGAACGGAAAGGTGTATGGTCAGCTCGATACTCGATAAAAGACCTCGGCCGAAAGCAACACAAGGCTCAGAGTTGGACCTTCAACAAAACTCCCTTCAGAATCAACAACAACGCCACCAGCAGCGGAGGAGGCGGAAGAAACGACCTGCAGGCCAGACCCACACTCGACCAAGAGATCGAGTCAAGAAAAGTCGCGTAAAACCCAGACTCAATAACCCAGCAACAGAGACCACACTTGAATCAACGGCAGAGCCCACACACGCATCAGCGGCAGAGCCCATACCTGAATCGTCAGCAGAACCCTCACTCGAATCAGCGGCAGAGCCCACACACGCATCAGCGGCAGAGCCCACATTTGAATCATCGGCAGAACCCTCACTCGAATCATCGGCAGAGCCCTCACTCACAGCAGCAGCAGAGCCTACAGCAAAGCAGCAATCTTACTCAGAAGAGCTAATAAATCAATTTTTAATCCAAGAACTTCCAAAATTTGATAGGCTACAAGGGGTCACACAGATCACCAATCACGCGATAACCATGTCTGACGATCGACCGATCAAACAGCGATACATCCCGCGAAACCCGGTAATGCAGGCGATTATTGACGAGGAAATTGATAAATTATTGACCAAACGATGCATCGAACCATCTCGCAGTCCTTATAGCGCACCGATTGTTTTAGTGCGAAAGAAGACGGGTGCCTGGCGACTCTGTATAGATTATCGCCAACTCAACGCCAGATCAGTACCGGACGCCTATCCTCTGCTTAGAATAACGCATATCTTGGACCGATTACGAAACGCGAGATTTATTAGTAGTCTGGACTTGAAGGATGGATATTGGCAAATACCAATGGAGGCCAATAGCAAGCAGTTTACGGCCTTTACCGTACCGGGCCGTGGTCTTTATCAGTGGAAGGTCATGCCTTTCGGACTCCATTCGGCACCAGCAACATTCCAGCGGGCCCTAGATCAAAATTAACCCGGAAAAGTGCGAATTCTTCCGGACCAAGTTAAAATACTTAGGGCATGTCGTCGGCAGCTAAGGCATTCAGACCGATCCAGAGAAAGTGGCGGCTATCCAGCACTTGGCACCCTCTGAAAATATTAGAGTAGTGCTGCGGTTTCTAAGCGTTGCGTCGTGGCACAGACGATTCGTTCCAGATTTCGCAGCAATAGTGCGGCCTTCGCAGCAATAGTGCGGCCTTGTTGAGAAAGGGTAAGCACTGGAAATGGGGCGATGACCAGCAGAGGGCATTTGAGACCATGAAAAAGAAACTAACGGAGGCACCCATACTCTTATGCCCAGATTTCAGCCAGACATTCACCCTGCAGACCAACGCCAGTGATTTCGGCTTAGGCGCGGTTTTATCCCAAGTCATAGAAGGAGAAGAACGTGTGATCGCTTACGCTAGCCGAATCCTGAACAATGCTGAGAAAAATTACTCGCCAACAGAGAAAGAATGTCTGGCCATTGTATGGGGAATCAGGAAAATGCAGTCATGGATCATCTTTCACTCAAATGGTTAAACTCGATCGAGAGCCCCACAGGACGAGTAGCCCGATGGGCCCTAGAGCTCCAGCAGTATCAGTTCACAATTCAATACAGGAAGGGGAAGAACAACGTAGTAGCAGACGCCCTGTCCAGACAACCTATAACAGATCCGACGAAGCTTGCACCTGGTTGGAGAAGAAGAAGGCCGAAGTTCGAAACGAACCCGCAAAGTATCCAGATTTCTCCGAAGTAGCAGGACACTTATACCGCCATTTACCAGGGCATACAGGCGACGAGGATTGTGCTCAATGGAAACTTTGCATAGCGACGCCGCTCCGGAAACGCGTCATGGAAGAGAATCATGACAGCCCGAACGCTGGTTATCTGGGAATCCAGAAAACCATCACCCGCATAGCACACCGGTATTACTGGCCCGGCATGTTCCGTGATATAAGTCGGTACGTTCGAAGCTGTGACTCCTGTCAACGATACAAAGCAAGCCAACAAGCACCAGCGGGGGAAATGTAAACAACTATTCCAAATGAGCCATGGTCAACCGTATGCGCAGATTTTATCGGGCCACTATCACGATCCAAACACGGAAACACTATGTTGCTGGTGTTCTTTGATAAATTCTCAAAATGAACCGAATTAATACCCCTTAGAAGGGCGACGGCAGAAGGGGTCGTCAAAGCATTTCGAGAAAGGATCGTGGCAAGGTACGGAGCTCCCAAGACTTTCGTTACGGACAACGGGACCCAGTTTAAGAGCAGGATAGTGAAGAACTACATGGATGAGATTGGAGTACGACAGCGATTTACAGCACCCTACACACCCCAAGAAAACACTACGGAGCGAGTGAATCGGACAATTAAAACTATGATGGCGCAATTAGTCAACAATGACCACAGAGAATGGGACGACAACCTGCCAGAGATTTTGCTAGCCATCAATACCAGCGCATCGGAGACAACCGGCTACAGTCCAGCATTTCTCACCCAAGGACGGGAGCCCCGCTTACCAAGAGCACTGTACGACGAAGTGACCCAAGGTACCGGCACGCCAAACCAACAACCGGAGGCAAGAGCGGCATAGCTGCAAGAAATCTTCAAGATCGTCAGGCACAATCTCTCTAAAGCATCAAAGGACCAAGCAAGGCACTCCAACCTGAGAAGGCGACAGTTGAAACCTAACTTCGGAGAACTGGTGTTAGCCATCGATAGTTTCGCAGCCAAGCTCGCGCCAAAGTATGCGGGCCCGTACACAATCGCAAGTTACATTTCTCCCGTAATTTGTAATCTTAAAGGGATTGGAGACAAAATTATCCGCTCAGCTCACCTGAGTGAAATCATACCATTCAATTTATAAAATATAACCCTCCTTTCTTTCCCGGAACTAATTCTTTCCTTTTTCTAATTTTCAGTCGCAACCTACACAAGGAAACAAATAAAAAAAAAGATGTCCCGAGCACCAAGACGCAGCTTCGAGGAAGAGCTGTCCCGGCCTGACAACGGAAAGTTTACCAAGAAGAGGGGTAGCTACTCCCACCAGCAAGAGAGGAATTCCCCCGGTTCCGACAACGGATGCTCGAAGAAGACGCCAAAAGATCTCGCATCCGGACGTTAGGCGACGAGCACGTGGGATGGCTCACACGAAGAGGACGAGGCGCGAACTAAAGAGGGGAAATGGTCACCCTCTTAACAGAGACATCAAGGCTCACGGGGCGCCAGCGGGAGTACCTTGGACAAAGTCGACGGGAACCCGAGCCTCAAGAGGGAAATAATACCGGACACACTATCCACGCGATACAGGGAAACCGACGTCAAATAATTCAAAGTGCGCGCACTACCCCACAGTCGACAGCGAGCATTTAAAAAAGACAACATCGCGACACTGCCGCTCTCAAACAGCCTCCTCCATCAAAGTCAAAACTGCAGTCCCCGAACGAGCGATGCGAGGTACGAAAGCCCTGGGTGCCGCCACCAAAACGACCCGAGGGCAGAAATAGAAGAATTTCCCCGGTGACTCCAAAGAAACGTTCAAACGCAACTACAAGGCCCCCAAAGTCGGAAGAAGCACCACACAGGTACCACCACGTTTGGACGTCAAAGCAGGTTACTGTGAGCAGGAGCGAGGTCCCCCGCCATAGCAACCCGCCATCCATGATCACCAGAAGCCAGGTGTCATGCCCATGGATGAAGATGAAGAGGGGCTGGGGGCACTGAAACAAATCGATGCGGTCTGGAGTATCGAGGGCACGGTCGAGTTGTGGGAGCTCGAACAACAAGCCGATCCACAAGCACTGCCACAGCTTGCCAACGCAGTGATACTCCCAGCAAACAAAGCAAACAAGGTGATCCCGATGGACGCCAGCAACAACATTGGCCTCAATAACAACAATGGAGAACAAGGCAGCGACACCTCAAGCACAGAGAGTAGTGAGACAGACAGCACCAGCTCAAGTATCAGTAGCGACGACAACTCCACCTCCGACGGTGAGGACGCTCGGACCAATAAATCACGTCGGCTGAACCTGATGCTGCAGCAGCGCCATAAAGACTCTACACCGAAAACGGTCACGATGGCCAACAGCTGAAAGAAAGCATCGACACCACACGTACCACATCAGTCAGAGAAAACGCCACCGCTTGAGCTGTTGTTTCCTAAACCGCCCATAAGAGACCGTTTAACGGGCACGAATCTCAGCTCCCTGGATGATGCCACAATCGCCGAGCTACGGGAAAAAGTAGCCGCTTTCCCAATAGGGAAATACTTCGGGCACATCTGCCATATCAGCGGCCAAGCCTTTGAACTGCGGTGCCTCCGCAATGGCCTCGTCCAGGTTCGGCTCCATTCTCTCCGGGAATAAGCGGTAATTGTGAGGGTGGAAGTCAGGTTTCGTTTCAACCCCACGAATTCAGTAGCAGCAGTAACATCGAAACACTTTATTTTTCATTATTTTTATTAAACTTTGTTTGGATTGTAGCCTTATGCGCGCTTATTATTTATTTTTTACTTATAGCCTTGGAGTTGCTATTTATTTCTTTAAAACTTTAATAAATTATCAATTTACAAAGAGAAAAATATATATAACATAAGTTAAAACCTTTAGTTAAGTTCATTGTATTAGCGCGGGGCGACGCGTAAAAAACGCAATAGTAGTAGCATAAGCAAAACACAAAGAATTGTCATACGGTAGCCCTGCCCAACAGCTGTCACCACGATCCATAGTAAACAGCTGTTAGAGCTTTATTGTGGAAAATGCTACAGAGGTAGAAAAAGTAACTGGGCAAAGACTTTGATTTTTAGAATTCATTCTTCTGAGGACCACAGCAGCCAGCAGTTCAACAGCTCCGGACAACAGCAGCCGTAAGAAAACCACTAATAATAAATCTTTTCTATCTTCTCTTAGGTTGTAGCGCGTATACAAGTTACAAGTCACTTTTGCGTTGTACTTGTATACGGTAAGAAAACGCCGTCATAAACAGTAGGTCGCCGTAGTCAGTGCGTCCATCGCAAGAGTAGGTTGACGAACACGTTGAATTGACGTCTACAAGTTACAATTCGCTTTAGCGTTGTACTTGTATGCGGTAATAAAACGCCGTCATAGAAATTAGGTCGGCGGGTACGTTGAATTAACGTATACAAGTGGCAAGTCGCTTTTGCGTTGTACTTGTATGCGGTAATAAAACGCAGTCTCAGAAAGTAGGTCGCAGGAGTAGTTCAACGGGTACGTTGAATTAACGTATACAAGTGGCAAGTCGCTTTTGCGTTGTACTTGTATGCGGTAATAAAATGCCGTCACAGAAATTAGGTCGCCGTAGTCAGCGCATCCGTCGCAAGAGTAGCTCAACGGGTACGTTGACTTAACACATGCAAGTGGCAAGTCGCTTTTGCGTTGTACGTGTATGCGGTAATAAAACGCCGTTATAGAAATTAGGTCGCCGGGTACGTTGAATTGACGTAAACAAGTTTCAAGTCGCTTTTGCGTTGTACTTGTATGCGGCAATAAAACGCCGTCAGAAAAATTAGACCCTAACACCGTACTAGAAATAAGCCCGTCGTAGTCAGAGCATACGTCGAGTGGTATCAAATTCGGCACCCATATCGTCGCCTTTGCGCGGTACCGGTGCGGCACGATAACACGCTGCCGGACAGGGTAAAATCAGCAGTACGGAGCGATCCCCATTGAGGCTAAAGTCAACGAGAATTAGGTATCCTAACAGTATTTATAATTTATTCGTAGATATATATATAAATTTACAATAAATATTGTGTGAACATAGAAATAAAGTGGATAATCGAAGTAATACACATGGAAGGTCTTGCTCTTTTATTAAACGCCCGGAAATCAAATCCATGTTAGCCACCTGCAAATATAAATTTTTGTATACGAACCCTGGACGCCGACGAGCCGAGACCCTGGCTGAAAGGTTCGTTACAATACATTAACATCTTCCCGGAACCTCATAAGAAAAATTACAAATATAGAAACACTGAGAAAAGAGTATGCTTCTTTTAAATAGATGTATTTGGTTGATAGATTTTAAAAATATTTGTTAGTTATCAACAAATTTTGGTAGTAATTACCATGTCCTTAATTGAAATTTAAATGGGCCAAATATTATATTAGTTTGAGTCGATTGAAAAAATTTGTTTGGGTTGAATAAAATTTGTTAATCCTATTTTTATTTGATTTCACTTCTCATTAACATGAAAACTTTGCAATTCACAACATATTCAAGTAATTAATGCTTAAGTATATTCTGCTTGGTACGCAATTTAGGTATTTATTATTGTATAAATACCAATGACGTCCTATATAAGAATGTTACGATATTGGAAAAATCGTTTTTGGTCACCGATTTTTAGCTCAAATCGATTTGCAAAAAACATTTTTTTTTAGTAAAATACATAATTTAGTGATTATAAACAAACGAATGATTGCTAAAATATAATATTTGTTTCAATCAAAATATGATTTGGTAATTATTACCAAATATGTAATTGGTCCAATAATATTATTCAATTCACTGTAATATATGACATTTTACATACATGTATCAAATATTTAATTCGCCTATATCAAATATACTATTTGTTCACATATGTATAATTAAATTGTTTTCTCAGTGTAGATCAGAGTTCAAGGAAAAAAACTACTTTCAACTTACGTTTTTTTTTTCCTTGAAACTGATTTTCTATGTTGAAAATATTAAGTTTTTATGTTAAGAGTCCTAAGTCCAAGAAAATCATGTTAAGCAATTGAACTTTTCCGTTTCACTCAATTTTAGTTGAAGGCATTTCGATTTATAGACAAAATTAAGCATGGTAGACCTTGAGTCGCTCTAATAAAACCATCCCTAGACTCAGCTCCCCAAACTTTTTCCGCCTGTGTGTGTGAACTTGAAATTTATTGAATTTCATGTCCCAATTAGGGACTAAGGCACTTTGATATATGATTTACTCTCATCGTCACTGATATCTTTTAATAATGGGGGTGAAAATAAATCAGAATCCATCCAGTTAATAATTTTCTAGTAGACTTGAGCCTTGAAATTCAGTTTTGGTGGCATAAATGTTCTGATATTGTTCTTATTTGATCTAGCTGAATCGCCTTTACAATTCGTCGAAGTCCGAGATCTGTTATCTTTTTCGTATCATCTTGGGTCATGGCTGACATTGAATGTTATATTGAGCGAAAAAGCATTTCGTTCGATCACAGGATCGATAATATTACGTAAATCTTCAGGTAAGTACCTTGAAGATTGTATTGATTGGTACGCAAGTTTTGGTCCATCTGTTAAGTATTTACTTCATCTAATACTAAACCACATTGGCATGTATGACTTAAAAAAAAATGCAACTATTTCTTGTAGCTAAGATGTGGACTTTCTTCACTAAAGTACGATTCGAGAGTTCGATTTGCTGTTGTCAACCACCTCAAGTGTGACAAGGAACCCGGACTGTACAAGACAGCCAAATCCTCTTTATAGTTTCCCGACTTTATTGCCATGGAAACACAGTTTTCAATTTAATCAGTTTTACCATAGTAATACATCTTTAGTAAATTTCGGGAATTTACATATTACTGAAGAAGAAATTAAGAATGGTATCCTTGTCCTAGATAATTCTAAAAAGACAGATATTGATGGTTTTCCTGCTTATCTCATTAAAAAATGTTATTCTTCTTTAACAAAACCAATTAAAAAATCTAAAATCTTGGAGTCTTTTTGGATGCCTGGAAAATTTCGGCCATTTCGCCAATTTTTAAAAGAGGTAATAGGAATGATAAAAAAATTACAGACCAATATTTAAGTTATCTACCATCCACAAACTTATTGAAAAAATCGTCAAAGGAAAGTTTTCGTTTGCTATTAAATGTAAAATTTCAACACATCAACACGATAGATCGGCAACTACTAATCTTTCTGTGTGTTCAGATTATTGTGCAAATGCATTTAATAATAGACTTCAAGTTGAAACCATTTTTACTGATTTTTCAAAGGCATTCGATAAGGTCCCCCATGAATTATTAATTGGCAAACTAAGAAATTAAGGGTTACATTCTAGTTTTTTGGCTTGGTTCGAATCTTATCTTAGGGATAGACAATGTTATGTTTCTTCTGAAGGTATAACTTTATATTCATTTTGTGCCTTGGTGCCAGGTGTTCCTCAGGATGGTATTCTTGGGTCAATCCTTTTTATTTTATTTATTAATGATATCGGTGAATGTCCAAGTATTTGTTGTATGCCGATGATTTCAAAAATTTTTTTTTTTTAAATAACTGAAATTTCAGATTATATTTATTTACAATCTAACATAAATAACACAGGCCGACAAAATTAAACGAAAGTCCAGAACCAGATGACAGATTTAGCAACCCGATGGTCTTTGATGCGCTGAATCCGCATCCGAGCTCAAAATTACTCTCACACGTCAAGTTTTCGAGATATCCTAACCCAAAAGTGCAAAAACACGGTTTTTGGCAATATTTGAGGATATTTTACATCGCGAATAAATTGTTTTTCCAAAACCGGCTTCAGCATCTGAAGTTATTACTATTATCCTTCCAAATACTTTTTAGATTATGTCGATATCTTTTTCTTTCTCCGGAATATCGTAACTTTAAATTTATTACATAGGCTTACATACAGATCTATATTAATTCAAGTATGGCAGGATCCGTAGAAAATTTAAATTTATGATATTTCGAAAAATAAAAATGTTGTAGCTCTAGTCGCAAACCTAAAAGTTTTATTTTTAATGAGGATATCCTCAATATTGAATAAATTTTCGAATTTTAAGCGTTCTCGAAGAATTCTAGAACATGAGGTTTCTAATGTACATATTTTCGTATGAACCTTCCTTTTGTGGTTCTAAACAAAATTCTAATAGTCCCCATCGATTATACATGTGCTACTAAAAATGTTACACGGGGTCAAAGGTCGACATAAACAGTTTTTCGTGAAAATCTTGAAAAAATAATATTATTTTTATAGTTAATTTTCCATGTTACAAATTTGATACGCACTATTTTTCAATATAAGGAAAACCCGATTTTTGCAACCTAAGACCCCGCGTAACATTTTTAGCGGACACGTATCGATGGGAACTTTTGGGATTTTGTTTGAAGCCACAAAAGGAAGGTTCACACGAAAATCCAGCTTTCCCTTAATTTTTCCGAAATTTGTCTTTTTTGTCTTTATCTCGTGAACTAAAAGAATAAAGTAAACTTGCTTAACATCACCTCATTTCACTTAAGAAATACTCAATTTGAAACTAAACGTTGAATTGGAATTATTTGTTTCTGATTTTTCTTTCTTTCTATTTTTTATTTCCTATTTTCTACTTTCTCTTTTCTTACTTTTTCTGTTTATTTGTCATACTTTGCTCTGTTTATACACATTTGTGGCAAACGCGGATCAAATAGTCACGCCCTTAGCTCAACATATGTAAATATACATATGTATGTCTTATACAAAAACTATACTTTGATCAAACTTAAATCTTACGCAATGCTTTATTAGTGTGTTCCAACAATTAAAGAAGAAGTAAAACTGAAGAACATACGGCAACACTAATACAAATGCTCATTTCTATGTACACACAACAAAAGGTCAGTTCGCATGACCAAGCATGTTCGACAGCATAGCTGGTTAAAATGAATAACTGTATATCAATTTCAGCTTGATTATTTTATTGGTTTCTGGAAGACTCTCACAGCACAGTGAAAGGTTGGTGAATCGAACTTCTCTCCGCCTATCATTCTATCATTCTTATCGCAGCTCACTTCAGGCAAAACGCATCACAGCTATTTTATTTTTGGAAAATCAATAAATGCTGTACCAACTTCACACATCCATACATATGTAAGTCTCATAAAGGGTGTTTTTTTTAGAGGTATACAACTTCGAATTGAAATAAAACACAAGAAAATCGTTTTAATGTCCATCAATTTGGCTTTATTGGAAGGATAATTTTATGCCATTAATGTTTAAATATGATTTCGGGCATGTGGCCGCCGCGGCTGGCTCGAATAAAGCCAATTCTAGAGGTCCAATTTTCAACCACTTTTTCGAGCATATGGGGCCGTATGTCGGCAATAACGCCACGAATGTTGGCTTCCAAGTCCCCTAACGTTTCTGGTTTGTTGGCGTAGACGAGCGACTTCACATATCCCCAAAGAAAATAATCCAATGGTGTCAAATCACACGATCTTGGTGGCCAATTGACAGGTCCATTCCGCGAAATTATGCGCTCATCGAATGTTTCCTTCAATAAATCGATTGTGACGCGCGCTGTGTGGCATGTAGCGCCGTCTTGTTGGAACCACAACTCATCCACATTCATGCCATCCAATTCGGGAACAAAATAGTCGGTTATCATGGCTCTATACCGGTCTCCATTAACGGTAACTGACTCTCCAGCATTATTTCGGAAGAAGTATGGCCCAATGACTCCACCAGCCCATAGAGCACACCAAACAGTCAGTTTTTGTGGATGTAATGGCGTCTCAAGGGTCTCATGTGGATTCTCTTCACTCCAAATGCGGCAATTTTGCTTGTTGACGTAGCCATTCAACCAAAAATGAGCCTCATCACTGAACAAAATTTTGCGATGAAAATCAGCATTGAGATCAATCTGATTTTCGGCCCATACACCAAAATCACGACGCATTGCATGGTCTCGCGGCTTTAATTCTTGCACAAGCTGGATCTTGTAAGGTCGGAAGCCAAGATCTTTGCGCAAAATCTTCCATAAAGTTGATGGACAAAGCTCCAATTGCTGTGCACGGTGGCGAATCGATTCATTCGGGTCCTCTTCAACATTTTGCTCTACAGCGGCAATTGTTTCTTCGGTGCGCACTGTTCGACGTCTCTGCGGATGCGTATTATCACATAGAGTAAACGTAGTGCGAAAACGATCCATGGTTAACCGAATTAATTGCTCTGATGGACGATTATGTCGACCATAAAATGGACGGAGCTTGCGGTAAACTTCGCGAACTGAACCATTATTTTCGAAATAAATTTGCACGATTTGCAAGCGTTGTTCTTTTGTCAACCTGTTCATGATGAAATGGCAAACCAAACTGAATATAAATGACATTAGAGTTGCCAGATTTGACCACAAAATCCCAGTTTTATCTCTATTCGAAAAACAAACCTCTAAAAAATACAAATGGCTTTTCCCTTGCATTCAACATTTATGGGAAAACGCGCATAAATGGAGTGGACAAAAATGGATCCTTCGATCTGCAAAAAGTTAGTGGAATCAATGCCAAGATGACTGAAAGCTGTTAAAAATAGTACAGACATGCCGATAAAATATTAACTGACGCTGTTTTTTTATTTAATATTATTTTTAACTAACATTAACCAAAGATGTCCGAGTTCTTTATTGACATGATTTTTGTCTTAAATTATGTTTTTAATTTTCATTAAAAAATTGGAAGTTCATTTAGTTTTAGTTATTACTGTTTTCAAAAGTATATTTATATACCTTAAGACAAAAAAACAAAACATAATAAAATTTATTTTTCTTAAACATTATTTTTTCTTTTGAAGTTTAATTATTACTATGTATTTTTTAAGAAGATATGGACGAAAGAGGTAAAAAGATATGGCAGAGGTTAGTAGAAGAACAATGTGCGAAATAAATTTCAAAGGGATGAATGATGTCTGTGGCATTAGCGAGAATGATAGTAATAGTGAGCTAAAAGTTCAGAGAAACTTCTAACTGATGAAGAAACCTCAAAAGGCTCTCAAAAGTGCCAGTAATTAGAGTAAATTTTTCGTTAGATGATATAAGAAAGCACAAGATATAATCAAATTGCAGAAAACTCCACTCCAATATTAAAGTATTAATGCTGTAAATTAAATTTATTAAGAAGTGAAAAAAATGTCTTGAGTCGTTTCGCGAATTAACTTATCGTAGCGGTTGACGTATCGTTTTTCGTGGCTGCTATATGACTACTGATGTCTCGTCACACTTTAGATCTGCAATTTTTGGCAAACGGTAAATTGCAGTTAAACCTGATGTTGCGGCAGACTTAAGGGGGTTGATAGGTTAACAAGGTACCGTGACAAAACCCCAACGGCCATAATCCCAATTCATTTTTTTGGGATTAAGTCCCTCTTTTATGCAGTCATAATCCCAAAATTATGACCCCCTTCGTGAAGTGTCACAACCCCAAACGAAAAATTTGGTGTTGTGACCTCCAGAGGGGCGAACATAATCCCAAAAACTCTATATGGGATTATGACCGTTGGGATTATGTCACGTCACCGTTTATATAGCCGCAATTAGTCAAAGCTATTCACGAGAAAGAGATGCAAAGGATGTATCTGTCGAAGAAATGAAAGCGCTTAAGGGACAATGGCAGGAGTTATGAGAGCTTCCCACCTCCATTTTCTCGAGTCGTGGGCAATATATGGAAGTGCACCTATCGTTTCACATCGCCAGACAAGAGAGTCAAAGAAGATTATCTTGCACCCATTAGAGACTTTAAGAATTTATCGAGGATAAGTTTCAAAAAGCCTATACAGTGGGAGGTTATCTAAGAAGAGACAAAACTTTAGTTGCATTTAGTGGCAGATTCAGAGGTAATGTTTGCATACATAAACAGCCAAATAAGTATGGAATAAAAATTCAAACGATTAAATGCACCAAAATTCTACGCAATATCATTGTGCGAGGTGTATACTAGAGCGTCAGCCAAAAATTAAAGGGATTGGAAAGGGCTTAATGGCGTCTCATCCAGGTCAAAGTTACAAAAATTTGGGAGATTTTCAGACAAATCAGCCCATAGCTGCTAAGGAGTAGCCCATAGAGCAGTAGGTATGACCGACCCTCAATTATTTTTCATGGCCAACATTTTTTTCAAACATACTTATCCCCTCTCTCCACCCCTTTGGGAGGTTTCCATACAAAAGGGATGTTTTTCAGAAATTTACTCACAACGTTCCCAATGCTACCAGGGTGCCCCCAGAAGATTCAAGTATATGCCCAACCCCCCCTAATTTATTCTTCCCAACATTTCTTCAGAATATACTAACCCCCCCTCCCCCCAGTTCGGAAATAAAAATAAAAATTTTTTCAGTGGCACTGTTTTCGAGATATTGTGGTTTTTTCATTCATTATTCATTATTTTCACAAAATAAATGTTCCCAGCGTTTTGAAATACAAATATTAATAATCTCCATATGTCACTATTCCAAAGCTAGTATATACTGGAAAATAAAAATTGGATCCATATAATCTTTCCAATAGATGAAATTGTTAAGAATTTGGCTAACTTAGTGAAGGGTATTGATAGATCTGTCTGATATTGATAGCTGTCTGAATTTCATATACCATTAGTTGGAACCGTAAATAAAGCACTATTAAGTTCCCATTTGGGTTTACACAAAATACCACGGTTGTCTTATGTGCCCAAAAAAAATAAAGCAATGGTTTTGTTAAAGACAGTATATAATGATGACAAGCTGGATAAAGACTCTAATGGAAAATGTAACAAAATGGTGGCCATTATCGCTTTTTTTTCATTTTATAAACGTTGCTGCCATTAATGCATTTGTGGAACACATATACGAAGTAAGTTTTTGAAGACACTTGCGATACAACTCACAGAATCGCATCAAAAAACAAGAGCACAGGTACAACTACTCCAGCAGAAAAAGATTGAAAATGATTCTACGAAGCGAGAACGTTGTAATTTATTTATACAGATGGTATAAATGCCAAAAATTTGTCTGCAAGGATCATTCTACATGTTTCTGCAACAATTTTCCTGCGTAAAATATTTATGAATAATCTTTCCAAGTTTATTTTAAGTTGTGTTAATTGTTATTTAAAAAAAATAAAGTTATGTACATATGTTTTTTTTTAAATTAACTCGAATCACCCTGAGTAGATTTTTTTTCGAATTTCAAATAATTTTTTAGAAATATACTATTTAAGACTTAAATTAAAAAACAGTATCATTAGTTCTTAGATCCTGCTCATAGTATCCTTGGAATGTCCTGTTGCCATATGGGCACTGGTTTACGGTGTAGCTGTTTTGATACGTTTTTATTAATTTATTTGCTTTTGCTGTATTATAAAAGATATTTTCGTAGTTTTTCATTTTCCTAATTTATTTTCAAATATGTAAAGATCACTATCCTTGAAAGAGGCGCTGGATTTTTTAGAAGAACTGTGTGTCGATGACGAAAATGACGCTCCAAATAATGTCCAGATACTTTATATTGAGCCACACCATATCGAAGGAGACTTAATTGGCGAAGATGATGGTGATGATGATGGGGGACTACCAAACAATGTTTGTCCAGAGCAACTGAGGTCTGGACTGGAAATTATTTTTGAAAACGGCAAAAGGATTGACAGTTTAGAACGAGAGCAACCTAGTTCTGATACTGGATTCATTGATGAAAATCTTTGTTTGCCAAGCTCATCAAAAAGAATATGCCGTGTTCAACCATCCAAACCTAATCTGCCAATTCCACCAGCACAGCAAATTTACGTGGTGGTTCGAATTTGTTTACATTTTGTGATCGTTTGAAGAAGTGACGACTTTACGTTGCCATATGGCAACGCCAGGGTGATTCGGGTTAATAATAATTAATATAAAAAAATTATTTTATTTCATGGCTATTTACTACATATGTATGTATAATAATTAAATAATATGTGTGGTCTATGTTGATCCAATGCGTCCACTTAAATAAAAATCTTTGTGCGCCTACTTAACAGTTTTTGGAACAGATGATAATTTAATATCATAAGTATATTTTACTGAGCTTTCTGTTCAGTACTGTAAGTGCAAAAAACACATAAAACACTACAATCGCAAAATGCATTAAATAGAGCAAAAATGGTTTCAATTTCAATCACTACTAAATGGTATCATCAGTAAATTTTCTTAGCCTGATGATACCAAATAGCAGTGGTTGAAACTTCGTTGCGCTTGTAGTTTCTTTGTGTTTTTTGCACTTACAGTACTGAACAGAACGCTCAGTAAAAAATATAACAAAAAAATAGTAAGTTGTTCTTTATTTTGCATTGAGAAATACATACATATGATCACCGTAGCTATGAGGGCTCACCAACAATTCTGCAGCAGTGCTGTCGTTTTAAAAAAAAATTAACTGCTCAATTTTATATTTTTGGGTATTTTTTGGTGACACTTACTCATATGATAAAAATAAATTATTAATAAAAGTTTGCATAGTATTTGTTGAAATTCATTTATTATAGTATGAATATTGTTACCAGAAAAACATTTATTATGTTATGACCATATTAAAGCGAAACGGGAACACTTGAACAAGAAAACAAAAAAAATGTATTGGGTTCTTGACCCAAAATCTGAATTGAACTTGAACAACAAATTGCTGCTTTATAAGACAATATGAATATTGTTACAAGAAAAACATTTATTATGTTATGACTAGTTTTGCATACATAACTACGCAAGGGCGCCATAATGTTTTAAAAGCGGGTGTGGAATTCGTTGAAACGCGTGTATTGTATTTGTATTGGAATCAATACACTTGAGAATTCGCGGTTTGAATTAAAATTTCCAGTGTTGAATTCAACATGGGGAATTCTCACCTGTGTGGAGTTCTCAACACACGCAACAGGTCTTTCGGCGCCCCTATAACTACGCATAAAAAAATTATTACAAACTAAATTGGCCGCGTTTAAAAAGCAAGAATCTTTCATAGTTAAATTCTAATGGTTGATGCGATGTTAAAATTTTTTAATGTCAAAATAAGTAAACCAAAATAACGAGCGATGATTTTGACACTTCAAGATTTAAATAATGCCAATGTAATTGAAGCATGAGAGATCAAAGAACGGTGGGGTAGTACAAATTGCGGATTGGTTGGTGCAAATTTTCGGTAGTACAAATTGAGGGTTGGGTAGTACAGTAGTACACGTGGCTGAAGGGTAGTACAAAAGCATGGTTTAATTATATAAGGTTGGAGCGGCTCTAAATTGTGGCTCTTTCGCTATTATTTGCTTCTTCTTGAATTGTCAAAATTGAGCACAACAAAACGTGATAATTTGGTTAAGAAGAAAAAAATAACATTTTATCTTTCGCAAAAATTATTGATTTTATATTTTGCGAATGATTTTTTTCTTTAAAATTAGTATTTTACTGAATAGCTAAGCCGAATTTTTGTGAATATTGCCGCGAAGAACAACATTTAATTTTTTGTGTTCCTACGAATGAAAGAACGCGTCCGTCGACAGTGGATCGAAAGCTACGGCAAGGACTTGAAAGGATTGCCGTGTTTCCCAAAAGCATTTCTACCAAGTAGATTTCATCATTTGTCGGTGGTATAACTTCCAACATTGTGGTAAATGTTTCAATACTTGGCGTCACACCGTAATGTTTCATCAAATCTAGAAAAGCAGTTAAGCCGCCAAGCAAAAGAAAACAATCATTTGGACGTGCTATCTCAAAAATAGAAATTAAACTTCCAAGATGAGATTGAAGTAACAGTAGGTTAGGAATTTCCAACGTTGTAGCATCTGTTGTTAGTTGCAATGTGTTTTGCTGCAGCGTCTCCGGTGTGGCAATAAATGCGAAGTCATTCTTCCAGAATTATCAGTAAGCAGCTCTTGAGGTTCTTGAGCTTTTCCTGCAAGCTGCTTCTGTATTTTATTTTGTCCATCTAATTAAGTGACCTTCGTTCGCTGAGGCAAATAGCCAAAACCACAATTATAAAATTCTTTGTGTAATTGCGAATTAATGGAATTAGTTTTTCTTCTTTTTTTGTTTGTTTTGATAATGCTGTTGACAATCTGAGAAGAAATCTTCTATCTTCTCCCAGGGTTGCAATTACAAATTTTGACAACATGCTCTAACCTTATATCATTAAACCATGGTGCAAAAGTACTATGGTAGTACAAACGACAGCACTGTTCTGCAGCTTCAGTTTATGTCTGTAATTCGTGTAAAATTTGAAAAAGACGCCCTATGATGCCCTCAGAAGCGAAATGGGCGTATCTCAAAACAATTCATAATCGCGATTCTTATGGCATTGGATAGCTTAAGAAATTACGTATCTAATGAGCTACGTCAAATGTCAGTATCTTAGTTCAAACCTGGTTCTCCTATCTCAATTTTACATGTATTTCAACATATTGACATGAACAAAATATCAATTATTTCGAAACGCGTTCTTTGAGATACGCCCTTTACGCTTCTGAGGGCAGTATACTGGTCTAAGAAAAAATCAAGAATGAGAAAGAAACTACAGATACATATTATTTTGGTATTCTGTAAGATTGAGACTGAGAAAAGTATTATTCCGTTTAGAGTATATGTTACTTTTGTGAAAGTAATTGAAAAAAAATAGAAGAAAATTAATGAACTTAGAGATTTTTTGTCCATTTATATTTTTCGAATAGATTTGCTGAACAATATCATATGTACATACATAACTTTTATTGAATAAAAATTGTTTGCCAAAATTTGTCTTAGTTCTAATTTATTTATATTTTTTATCAAACAGTGTTTGATGTTTTTAAAATTTATTAACAGTACATAACGAAAGAATGCCCTATCTAACATTTTTGATACTTTACAGCAGAACGAAAAAACTTAATAAAAATTAAAAAATAAAAATTAAAAAATTTCATTGATGTATTACTGGGTGACCTATCGAAATCTACAAAAATCTCAATTTTAAAAAAAATGTTAGTTAGGGCCTTTCTATATTAAGGTAACGATATGTAAATATATTGATTTATTACAATATATTGTTCCATTTAAAATACTTTTTTTTTGAAAATTTTGCAAATATATTCACACGTTTCTTTCGAAATGAACAGAATATAAATTCCTAAATACATGTAAATGTGTACAGATGTGTTCACGAAAATAGTAATGCCGTTGGGTCCTGGGTGTTTTACTATCGAATTAAATGATGAGTATAATTTTCATTTAAAATTTTGAAAAAATAGTAATGTATATTCATTTCCGAGATAATTTATAGTTTCTTTTGATATAAACTTTTATTTATTTTAACGCAATGGCTTAATCAAAATAAAATTAAAAAATAGTGCTGTTCACGAAAATAGTAGTGGTTACTAAAATTAAATAAAAAAAGCGACACAACTAAATTTAAAATACATGTTGTTGTAAATATGTTATACATATTTCTTTGGGTCTAATATTTCGTGATAAACGCTTTATTGTTTATTACGACTTTGCATCGACGTGGAATATAGTCAATAAGGTCCTTACAACGCTTCACAGGAATTTCAGCCCAAGTCCCTTTAAACATTTGTCAAAGCTGTGTTCTACTTGTTAGCTTTGCTGTTGTTACAATTCGTTTGATATCTCCTCACTAGTGTGTTTAGGATCGTTATCCTGTTGAATCGTCCATTTTAAAGGCATTTCCCGACTGGCATACGGTAGCATTATATCCTTCAATAAATTAACGTACACTGCTTTGTCTATAACACCTTTGATCAAATGGATAGGGTCAACGCCAGTCTAGCAAAAGTAAGCCAATGATATAATGGTCAATCCTCCATGTTTAACCGTCTGGGTAGTGTATTTGGGGTGGTATTCGGTGTTTGGTTGACAACGAATATTTTATCTGGAGCCTGTTCCACCAAAAAAAAAAATACTTTGCTCTCATCTGACTATAACACGTTGCGCCACTCTTCGGCATTCCATTTCATATAATATAATCTTTTGCAAATTGTATTCTTGCAATGACGTGCTTCTTCGTCTTAAGGTACCTGGAACTTCTTGTATTCAAATTATTTTCCATTAGTCGACGACGAATTGTTACAGCACTGATTGATAGATTTGGCTGATTTTTAATCATTTTTGAGGACGCCGAGGGCTTAGTCTTGCAATATCATGCACTTCATCTGTCGTCTAATTCCGAAATCTGGCGTTACCACAACGATTTTCAGGTTTCTTACAATAGGTAATAGCATTATATATCAGGGGCAGTGCGTCCAACCAAATTTTCAGTTTCCTTGAAGGTCTTGCCCTGATTCCTTAGCCTAATTATTGATTCTATCTTTCGATTCAGCAATTCCTTCCTCTACCCACTAAAAAAAGGAAGAGCACCTCGATTGCAATTTTTGGTGCAAATATGTAAATACATCACAAACAAGACAACACGAAACAGAAGTAACGGGATTTTTTTGCTTTTCTGTTCTTTTATTTTACTAAGGAGTTCAATTTGTAAGGCAAAATATTTTAGAAAAGAGATTTAAAAGTCATGTCCTGCAACACTACTATTTTAATGAACACAACTGTACATAGGTACGTACATATGTAAGTATACAAAAATATGTTCTTTTATTACGGCAAAACACATTGCAAGAGGCTTAGGTCCCATCAGTAAAAGGATAAGCAGCGTTTTTTTAATTACGCTTTGCTGCCGACTTCTTCTATGCTTCATCAGGGCTTTCTTGTTCTATATATTCCCTAAGACAACATTGACACGTTTAATCTGCGACGGCAATTTTTGTTATTTAAATAAAGTTTGTTGTTCATTTCCTTAATGGCGCCCTTGAAAAAAATTTGAAAAATGCCACAAATACACACAAAACGTGTTAAAATACACAAAAACCCTAATTATTTTCCCCTCTATGGTGTACCATGTTGTTCCTTTTATTCTCCTTATTTCTTTTCGGCAATTTTGGTTTTCTTTATATTGCTATTTCTACCAGCCGCACAGTACTTTGTCACGTGCTCAAAAATCAAAACTAGCACCGAATTTTGATAAAAAAAAGTGCTGATGGATATATGTATCATAAAAATTTTTCAAGGGGTGACCGACGCCTAAATCAAACGGAATTATGTTCAGAGTACCTCTTGTGAACTACCCCCGCCACCCTTAATCCCCATGTGACAATGGCGTCAAAAAATACGTAATCACCTTCGCCAGATGAGGTGCCAAAATATGCAGATGACCTTGAAATTTTTCAAAACGCTTTAAAAAATTTACTATTGCTAACCAATTATTCGGACTAACTGACCAATTATGACCCCATGAAACCCCACTAAGTGGCAAAAAAAAAAAAATCCCTCAGTTTTCATCATATTCACCAGTGAAGGGTGGCAATTTGTGAACGGCCTAAGGGCGGAAAATTTCTAATTCCGGGTCTTGTTATCATTCATTGCTAAGGAAATACTTCAGCTAAAAAGGTTTCAAAATATCAGTTAGAGAACTATGTAAATTTTGTGGACACTGCAGTTTTTCAAAGTAAATATTTTTTCTAAATTTGATGTCGAAACTAAAGTGCAATCGTCCCTGTGGAGGCATTTTGGATCACTGGATCTGATCCATTATTTATAAAAATTGAAAAATCGCCAACAGTACTAAAACAGATGTTATTCTTTCAACAGCTGACAAACAGTCCTATTTTCATTGTCATATACCTTAAAAGATTCAATTATTTGTTAATTTTTACAATCTCAATACCTTTAATTATGTGTCAAAAACTTTCAAATTAGACATGGTTTTTAAATAAAAAAAAGTGGAAAAATTACACGAAACTTATAAGAAATTTTAAACTTGATTTTCAAATTCAGTTACATCTCATCAAAGGTACATTTTAAGTGGGTGAAGTTTAAGATAAGTAAGGATTCATTTCCGTTAAGCTACACTATCTCTCAGTAACGTAGGCTTATTTTGTTTTGATAAAAATAAGGGGTGCCGCACCTTCTATACAGCAAATACATTAAAACGCTAAATCTGGATAAATCTGGACACCTATGATAGCAGAAGTTTTGAAAATTTGTGCTAGGATGTGGTTATATTCTCTATGCTAAGCACCTCCCAAAATATAGACGGAATAACACAACAGGGCGTGGCACCTCTTATAGAACAAAAGCACTTTAAAAGCTATATCTTGGCATCTAAATATGTTCGTAAAATGTGAACGAGATTGTACAAGGGAGCGTGGCTCTTCTCATACAATAAAAACACTTAAATTGGGATTCTTGGTACTTATACCAAGTGGTGAAATATGATACATGAACCCAATTGTCTGCAATGAAGGCGATATTATGATATTTTTATGTGCTGATAATCAATGGCGTAGCTAGGGTGATGCGGCCGCACCAGGCGCAAGGCTTGGGTGGGCGGCAAAATGGTCGTGAAATATATCTCATTTTTGCTAGAGTTTTGTGAAAGTCAAAAATGAAGAATGAATGTATAGATGTAAATTTTCGAAGTTATCTAAGTTTACTAGCGTTATTGAAAGTGAAAGGTAGGTAAATTTTTTTTTTGTGCTCGCCAAAATTTTTTTGGTACTTACGAGGGGCGGCATTAAAAGTGTTTGCACCACTCGCCGAAAGTGCTCGCTACTCCACTGCTAATAATGAGGGTATTTCTTTAACCCTAGGAGGTTCAGGGATTTTTCGGCACTAACTGGTACAACTAGGTCTGCGCAGACCTATGTGGGATTTGTATAGGCAGGTGTCCTAAAAGTGTGTTGAATGCTAGGAAAAAGAGGTTCTTCGTAGCCGCTTCTAGGAAGTAATGAACGGATCGTCTCTAACACGCAAAACAAAAAAGTTATACACACATTTATATATAAAGGTCTGCACAGACCTGCTTGTTCCGTATGAGCAATTTCGTTTGTAAACATGAAACATTTCGTTTGTAAGCACGTATATAGCCGAACATAAACACATAAGCGGTCTGATTTTGTGACCATTAGGTTCTCCGTAGCCGGACAGCATGGACAGATTCGTCTCTAACATGCAAATCAAAAAAGTTATACACACACATTTATATACAAAGGTCTGCACAGACCTGGTTGAACCTCCGCAAAGATGCCTCGAAAATGGTGTAAACTGAGAACATTTTCTAGCCTGGAAAATAATTCGTATGGAGAAAAGTTTGCGTAAGCCTTGGAATTGCTGGCCTCATTTATTACAGTGCCAAATTTCGTCGGGGACTGTTCTATTTTTGAGCAGATTTTGGAAGGCCTCAAAGTACTGTGAGCCAGGCTGGCTGAAAGTTGCTGCGCAAGTGAAATCAGTTGCTAGTAGCATTTTCCGGCAATGTTGTAGATAGTGTAAAATTTTAATACCTTGAAACAAGCTTTTTGTGTTATCTGCACAATTTTTGTGGTCGTTTGCTTCTCCGGCAATTAATTGGTACACTAAGTCGCTTTTAGGTTTACGTGCGAAAAAGTTTCTTTTCACAATTAGCCACCATTCGGACGCCAACATTGATGTTCTTACCTTCGCAGGCCCGTACCTACCATAGAGGCATAGCGCTTCATTTACTCCTCACGTGTTTTTTAGGAAAACTTCAAAAACAAAAGCAATTAAGAAAATTATTTTTATAGTTTATACTACTTAGGTTTACAGTTTAGTTTCTTCTAAAACAATAACAATAATTTATAATAGCTGTACTCTGTGATCTTTCAGTGGATTGAATCTTTTTGAAACCATGTCTAGATTTATAGACTCAAGACGTTTTTGCTCGAAAGCCAGAAACGATAAATTATTCAGTCTTTCAGTCAACATGCCTATTCGTTGTGGCCGCATGATTCGTGTTAATGCCGAAAATAACGATTCGCATACTTCCGTTCCAGAAGGGAAATTTTCGATGGTTGCAAAATGATTGTATACTTTTTCCATTCCTTGACGCACCTTATACAGCTCCGTCAGCACCACCGTCTTAATTTTTTTTTTTTCTACCGGCTTTATCAATTTGTTTAATTGTTCATTCTCCGAACGAATTCCATCCATATATTCTGTGACAATTTTGAGCTCAATTTCACTTGATAATTGGATGTCCAAATCGGTCAATGGGTGCAGCTTTTCCAAATCCATTTCATCAGCTGTATCGATAGCTGTGAGAATGCCATTGTTTGTAACAAAACGAATGGTCATTTCAATTAATACGATATCGATTGTTTGATTTCAGCATGATGGCCGATTCGCTTCACTCACCCAGTGTTTCTTCAACAACAGACTTTATCAGCATTTTTGACTGCTGCCTATTCTGAATTGGACGATTTGAGGCGTGAGCTGATTCTGTGGGCTTTAATTTTTCCAACAGATCTGTCGTTTCAGAATAGTATTTATCGCAGAGTTCGTAAATATTCATCATTGAGGAGAAATATTTCACTCCTCATCCTCAATACAATTCAATTCAAGAGTATTCAATTTTGAATTTTTCATTTATGAGGAAAAAATAAGGAGCGCTCAATCGCTTAATATCTTGAGCGAACAAACTGTTACTTTTTTCTCTTTCATATTTATTGCTCACTGAATATGATCTTCAAAAAAACTCAATGATAATGAGTGGCATAGAATATTTGTATCCAATCGCTCGGCCTTGAATCGATCTCGTTACTGGTGGTTGAATCGTTTGCGTTCATAAACACTTATGCGAAGACAAATTCAAACAATGACGAATCGTTCGCCGATTATATGAGGCAAAGTATTCATAATATGGATATAAGGACTGTCCCAGCAAAAACTTACGAGTTTATTTTTTAAGATAATCTTATAGGTCTAAAAAGACACAATATTTGTTCGACATAAAGTGACGTTTGATATAATGTTTAATACTTGAAGATAGCACTTTTAACGACAAAGATATCTAGCAAGCAAGAAAAGGTCCGCGAATTGATTTTGTCCACATGCCTGCGAAATCCAGAATTAAAATATTCAACTATGGCAAAAATAGTTGGTGCATCAGATAAAACTCTCTTTATGGTTATTTCTAAATATAAGAATGGTCTACCTGTTTGCTCAAAAAAAAGTTCAGGCAGAAAACCAGAATTTTCTAACCCAAAGGTAGCGGCGAAGGGAAGCGCCTTTTTAGACAAAATCTCAACACCTCAGTGCGAGATATGGTGGCTAGAGCAGGTACATCAAAATCTACTGTACAAAAACTAAAAGAGAATAGTCAGCTAAAGACAAATAGAGTTCAAAAAGTACCAGACCGTTCTGATGAAAAGCAGTTGATGGCTCAGTTGCGAACCCGAAAATTGTATGAAAGGTACCTGACTAAATTTGATTAGTGTGTTATGGACGACGAAGCTTACGTTAAATCAGATTTTAAGCAGCTACCTGGGCACGAATATTATACTTCACCGAAGAAGGGGCATGTACCTAGTAAATTCAAAGAAAAAAAATTTTCTAAATTTCCGACGGAATATATGGTTTGGCAGGCCATATGCATCTGTGGCCTCAGAAGCAGCTTCTTCGTTACGCAAGGCACAATCAATTCCAAAGTTTGTATTGACGAGTGTCTCGAAAAACATTGTCCACCATTTATTTGTACAGATGAGCGTACAGTGATGCTCTGGCCTGATTTAGCAACCTCTGATTACTTTAAAGCTACGATGGCACGGTATCAAAGTGAAAAGATCAATTTTGTACCAAAAATAGCAAATCCGCTCAACTGAAGCATAATTGGGAAATATTGGGCTCAAGTAAAAAGCGATATTTGAAAGAGTGTTAGGACTGCAAAAAACTTACAAGACTTCAGACTAAAGTGGACCGTACTGTCGATGAAACAACTGTGCAAAATTTAATGAAGGGCCTTAAGAAAAAAGTAAGAAATTTTTATAGAAAAAAAAAAAAATTTTAATTAGTTTTTAGTTATTTATATTCTGAACACTACCCATTACACTAGTTTACAAAATGATTTTTTTTATTTGTTCCATTGATAAGAAGTTACTTTTCTTATGTAGTTTTTCCTGCTGAGTTCGGAAATGAAAATAAAATAAATTTTTTGAATGGTACAGTTTTCGAGATATTGTGGTTTTTTAATTTTTTCGACCTTCTTTCACTTTAAAATTCATATCTTGAGCTATAAATGTTCAATTTCATTAGCGCCAAATTAAAGGTATTAAAATTAAAAATAAACATGTATAACTACATATTCTATTGAGTAAGCGGTTCAAAAGATATCGATGATATCAGGCCAGATTTTAAAAAAAATCAAATTTTACATTTGATTCTATGGGCACGGAAAAATAGAAATAAAATAAACAAAAATAATTATGCTTCATGCTCGTAGAGCTGATACATTTACGCAAAAATTCAGATATACCAAAAGAAAATCGATCATAAAATGACAACGTTAGAAGCGATTGAATGAGAGAATCCAATGCCACATTTTCTGAACATACATATTAATTTTTTCGACAATTTGTTGAGAACAATCGATACAAAAAACTTTTTTGTGTTTGTTCCTTTGATGAGAGATCACTTTTCTTATGTGCTTTTTTGCGCTGAATTCGGAAATGAAAATAAAATTTTTTTTTATGGTACAGTTTTTGAGATATTGTGGTTTTTTAATTTGATCGACCTCTTTTCACTTTAAAATTCGAAACTCGAGCTAGAAATGCTCAATTTTATCGTTTTTGGTACCAAATTAAAACATTCAAATGACAAATGAATTTTTAGTGGATTAAAAGTCGAAGAATGTGGAAATAGTTCCTTGCAGTCTATCGAAAAATTCCAATAGTATAAAAAATGAGTTGAAAATGCTACTTCGTTTTGGCTTGCAATGAAGCACACTGTTGCAAAAGTGGTATTACGTAATTACGAAAATTCATAACTTCCCATGGTCGATATGTTATTTTTAGTTTTCTAATAATTGTCTAAATACATAAAATCAATTAATTTTGAAAAACTCAAAAAATACTTGCAAATAAAAGGCAGCTAATAACAAGAGATCCACTAAAGCTATTGTAGTTTGTTTTTTTTTTTTTGGTTACCAATATCGTCATACCTAATTACACATGATATTCACCCTTATTTTGTAAGTCGTCTTCGTCTTCTCTTTTTTGTCGTCTCTAATAAATTGGCATCGTCTAAAACGACTTTCGATAACTATCGAAATCTTCGCCTATTTTTGGTATTTACGAAGTCGCCTTTTGACGAAAGCGACTCTCGCTTTCGTTGATTAAATGTCGCCTAAGTTTTTACAGACGACGACCGTTCGCTCGTGTGAATTTGAATGTTTTTTGTGGAAATTTTATATTTTATTTAATAAAAAAATTAAATGCACTATTCAAGACCAGTTTGGCAAGTTGGTCGAGTTGAAGCAGGCAAATATTGGCCTAGCAAATGGTTTTAAAAAAGGCATTACCGTCGATTTTAAAAAAGAATGGCCATTCGAGATGGTGATGGTTGGCGATAGGTAAAATTTGAAAGTTTAATCATTAAAAAACCAAAATAAAACTGTTTTCTTTTTTTTTCAAAAAGGTTTGGAAAGATTTCAAATTTAAACCAAAAAAAAGTCATTCATAACAGCAAAGAAAACAGAGCCACTGGTCGTGTTGTTTTCAATACATACTGCGCTCTATATGAGTATTTGGCCTTTCGTCATCACTGCTTGACGAAAACCAAACTTCAATTGAATCCATAATTTTTTTTATTTCAATTATTTTACTTGAATTGAATTCAATTCTTTATTGAGACTAACAAGAATACATCAGTTTGACAATTATTTTAATTATTTGACTTTAGCAAAATTAAAGATGACATTTTTCTCAATTCAAGTTATCGATTTTTTTCTGAGTCGTCTCGCTTTTGTTACACGATACAAAACCTAAAACGAAGCGACGTCGAAGCGAAGACGACAGCAAATCGAGACGAGAGTCGTCGACGATTTATTTTCTTTATTTAATCAATAGCAACTAATGTATCAAATTTTATTACTCTACGAAGATTATTTCTATTTTTAACATTTTTGTATGGACGAAAGTTACTGGACGAAGAGCCTGCAAGAAAAGTGTAATATTAAAGGAATTACAAAAACATATCTTAACAAACAGAAACAAATATTTTTGCTTTGGTTTGTTTCACTATTTGCTTGGATTCTCAACAGATATGTACATACAAAATATATGCAAAAAAAAGTTACATATAAGCCTCACAAACTCTTACTAATCGGCTTAAAAATCACTGATGAATTCGCCTAGCAACGGATGGAATTAGTATGACTAGCTTTAGCACATTCCTTCTGTTTAATTTATCTTTCTTTAGTGTTAGTTTTTTTGGTGTTAACATATATTATATTGAACAGAAAGCTCAATAAAATAACAATTAAAAATTATTTTTTGTTCTGAAACACCACAAATGTCGATAAGTTGGTAGATAGTATTTGAAAATTCTAAGTAGAAACATGTTGATCAGAATCGAAAAATCGATGCAAGTCGAAATGTTAATTGAAGATTCAAAATATCGAAGAGTCAATAAAAACCAAAAAATGTAAATCAATAAATTTGGAATGGTATCAAAGAAATCAAAAAAAAATTTTTAAAAAGCTGTGTTTTATTCGCCATTCAATACTAGCTATCAGTAGCTATCAACGATAGTTGTATGGGAAAGCGAAAACAAAATCGCAAACTTAGCGAGTAAGATTATAGTTGCTATGTATACATAGAAAGCTACTTAAGTGTAAGTGCTAACCCGAAGGTTTGTATTTTGTCTATTGGGAACTCTGAAATGAGAAAAGCTATTTCGCGGAAAATGAAGCAATTTGAAATAAAATAATTTGAAAAAACAAGCACTCGTTTAAACAGCGTCTAAAATGCTCAGCAACTTCGTACATAGATAGCGACTTGGCGAGTGAAATACAGCTAAGTATCGAAAAAGTCGATAAAATCCGAAAAATGTACATAAGAACTGTTACTTTTACGATCAAGGGACGGACAGACAACGGCCTGACAATTTCGTGTAAAATAATAAAAATCTATATATGGGACGATCCATGTCAACAGGATCAGTGCTCGTGGGCTCATTTTGAAGCTTAGGATATCTACTTTCAGATTCCGTGAGCGTCTTTGCAAAATCCAATATGGAAGTTAGAATACGGCGGCCGGAAGCCGGAGAAAAGTCGAGTGCCCAGAAAAAAAATCTTGTAAAATTAAAATTCCCAACAGATGGGATCGTTTTTTGGCTCAAATATGGCGGTTAGAACTCCAATATGGTGGCCAAATTCGATATACAGGGGTCTTGGGGGTCACTGATCACGGATTCGAGGTCAGATTTGATAAAATAAAGATGGCCGATCCAAGATGGCGGAAGTATTTTTTAAAAATCACCCGGTTTGTACCAAATTAGTTATACGGGGGTTTTTGAGGTCGGCGATTACGAATCTGAAACTATATTTAAAAAAAATTTCGAAATCAATATTGTGGATTCAATATGGCTGCCGTATGGCTTAAAAATCAACCGATTAGCACAAAATTTGGCATACGGGGGTTTCTGTGGTCGCTGAATACGAATTCAAGATCAGAAATTTAAAATTCAAGACAGCTGACCCAATTTCGCGGAAACTCAAAATATAATCCACCATATTGGGTCCGCTGTCTTGAATTTTAAATTTCTGAACTTGGATTCCTATTCAGCGATCCAAGAAACCTCCGTACACCAAATTTGGTACCAATCGGTTGATTTTTAAACAATAAGTCCGCCATATTGTATCCGCCATTTTGAATTTGAAAATTTTGAAAATCAGATTCGTAATCAGCGACCATAAAAACCTCCGTATAACTAATTTGGTACAAATGGGTTGATTTTTAAAAAATACGTCCGCCATATTGATTCTGCTATTTTGATTTTGTAAATTCTGACTTCGGGTTCGTGATCAGTGACCCCCTAAAGCCCTGTATATCAATTTGGTGCAAATCAGTTGACTTTCAAAAATTCTGCCACCTTATTGGATTTTTAACCGCCAAATTTCTAAGAGCTACAATTTGAATCAAAAGACGATTGGATCGGTAGGGAATTTTTATTTTTACAAGCTTTTTTTGCTGGACACTTGACTTTAGTCCGGCTTCCGGCCGCCATATTGGAACTTCCATATTGGATTTTGCAAAGGCGCGCACGGAACCTGAAAGTAGATGTCCTAAGCATCAATATGAGCCCCCGAGCGATTTTTTGGTCACTACAAATTTTGGACACAGCACTGATCCTATTGACATGGATCGTCCCATATATAAAGCTCAATGTAACATGTGTGGATGCGTGTATGTACGTTGTTAATGGACTCCTAAGCCGATCAACCGATTGCCGAAAGATTTGACATATACATATATGTATGTATATGTTTATTATAGTTTATAAAATGTTCTTAGCATAGTTTGGTTTGGAAAAGTGGGCAATGTCTGAGAAAAATAAAATTCATCATATATATTTTTGACTGAGTACCCTTTGACTCAATGCGCTTTTTTGACTTTCGATTATGCTTGCAACTGTAGTGAGCGATGACTCAAAACGTATGCAAACGTAAAAATAAAAAATGTCAAATACAATTAGGGGACGTCCATTAAATATGGGGGGAGAGGGTCCGGCAAAATCTCACCCAGGGGAAGGAGGGGGACAAAGAAAACCTTACGTCAACTTCTTAATGCATAGAATTTACATTAAAAATTATAATTTAAATCTCACGGGAGGGGTCCCGCCAGATCTCACCAAATCTCACCAAGGAGACGGGGTCCGAATTTTCAAAAAAATACCTCACGTAACTAATGGACGTCCCCTTAGTAATACACGCGTGTGAATCGTATCAAAGCAATTCTATTTAGTTAATTTGGATGAATTTATTTAGTATATGTAATAACAACCAGCAAATAAAAAAAATTTATTGGAATTTTTCTAATGGTAAGTATTATTCATGACATATAATTTTGTGCTGCAAATATAATTATTCAACCGTTTCATTTTTCTAACAATAAATACTGAAAATAATCACAATGCCACCCCAGAAAAATTCAATTGGTAGATAAACCAGAAAGGCGGGACTAATTGTAGCAATAGGAATAGCTGAAATACGTGAGCAGATTATAAGTCAATCGAACCATATAGAACCAAATATTGTTCACGAAGATGGTTTTATGCCAACATTTAAAATACAACAACAAGTATATCACAAAGTTGACTCACTTCTTCCACTTCCCGATGAAGATTCTAAATTTTTGCAAGTTTACTTCAGGGGCAACAATGAAGCGGAAGTAAGTCAACGTTGCTCAATTTCCCACGGAATGAAACGAGAAATCATTGCAAAATTTATTTCACGAACGCAACTATTTGGTATGCTTATTTCAAACCGCGTTGGACCCAATGACGTCGGATAACTACCAAATTATCATCAGAGCTGATTGCCAGATGGTGAACATCGAGGGTGATCAGAACAGTGCGATCATCGAGATATTGTTATTCGCAGACGATATGAAAATCTACAACGAATTGCTGGAACACACAGATCATACGATGCACTCCAATACTCTCTAGTAATTTGGCAAGGTGAAGACGGTAACCATTTTAATGTAATGAAAATAGACCCTGTTACAAAAGCAGACAACAACGAAAAAGGTGAGCTGTAACGATATTTTCACAAAAGTAACAAATTGAACAAAATGTGTTCGATTATTTCATCTTTATATAAATGAGAATGAAAATGAATTACTTGAAAATATTAATTTTACAGGTGTCTTCTATGGATTTTTATGCATATCGCATCTTGATTAGAAACGGGCAATCCAACCACATCTAGAAGCTGAACGACTGCTTTTGCTTCGTTTAAATCAAAAGAAACTTCGAACCGAAGAGTATATTCACTTACGGGATGCCAATGCAAATGACGGAAACGTAGCTAACATTGGACAAAAGGTTATACTCACAGCGCAGGATGCAATGACGTAGGTTCTAAAACATAGCCGTCCCGATCGTTTCTTACATTTACATGAACCCCGAATTGGCAAGAAATCATAGATTTACTGTTGACAGGGCAAAGTTCCATTATTCAACTTATGGGTATTATGGAGCTCATTATTAAAAATCAAATTGATGGTGAAGTCCGCTGCTGGATGGATTCCATCGAATGGCAAAAAAGAGGCCTGCCACACGCTCACTTTTTGATTTGGTTTTAGGAAAAAATTGTTCCAAAAAGTGTTCTTAGAAAAAAATTGTTCCTACACAAATCGATAATATTATATCTGCTGAGCTGCCTAATCCGCAAGAGGATCCGATACTTTATGAAGTTATCACAAAAAATAATATTCACGGGCCATGTGGAGCATTGAATCGCAATTCACCTTGCATTAAAGACGGAAAATGTACTAAAAAATATTCATGGGAAATGCATCAAGAAACACAAACTGGTGAGGACGGATACCCACAGTACAGGCGGCGAAAGCCAGAACATGGTGGGCACACAGCCACAATTAAAATCAATACTGTAGACGTCGACATCGATAACCGATGGGCTGTTCCTTACACACCTTTATTATTAAAAATATTCAAAGCACACATCAATGTGGAGTTTTGCAGCTCAGTCAAATCAATTAATATGTGCAGTGGCTGTTTTTGAAGTTTTGAATCAAAATCAACCGATCGATGAAATTAAACAGTTTCAAATGGGACGTTACATCAGCAGTAATGAAGGTGTTTGGCGAATTCTCGGTTTTACCATTCACTATACAACTGTTGTTCATCTTAGTGTTCACTTCGAAAACGGTCATTGAGTTTACTTTACGAAACAAAACGCACAACTGAGGCATGTGACATACGTGGCCTACTTGGAAATGATCAACATTGGGATACCACGTTAACTAAAGCATCTATTGCATGTTCACCGCAACAAATTCGTTTTTTATTTGCAATCATTCTAATAACATGTGCACCTTCAGATCCAAAAAGTCTGTGGGAAAAAACACAGAGAAAGCCTCAGTGAAGATATACTTCAACAAGCGCGCAAGGTGAATCCTGACAATGATGAACAATATTCAAATCAAATTTTCAATCAAGCGCTGATTTTACTTGAGGATAAATGCATATCCATCAATAACAAAATTGTTGGTTTACCTGCACAAATACGTGACCGAAACGATATTGCTATGCTACTTCGAAACTTAGATCCGCCGAGATTGTGCAACGCAACCAGACTTGCTGTGAGCGGTAAATTCAAAGAAGAAAGTGTGCTGATTCCACGTATTTCAATGATTCCCACCGATTTGGCATTCAATTTCAAGCGGCTTCAGTTTCCAATGCGCCTTGTCTTTGCCATCACAATCAATAAAGCCCAAGGACAATTCCTAAGTGTTGCTGGAATAAATTTTGAATATCTATGTTTTGCTCATGGTCAACTATGCATTGCTTGCTCCAGAGCAGGAACACCAAAACAATTGTTCATTTATGCACCAAATGGAAAAACTAAATACATTTTTTATCCACCAAAATTAAAATTAAATATCAATAAAATAATTTTTAATTACCAAAAATAAAAACACATTATTTCTTGAATTTGTTGAGGCGTAGCAACGCACGCTCAGGGTAATGCGAGACGCTATTGTGAGCAACGCCGACACCGCCGAAATTGGTAACTCTATCATTCTACTATCGTCTACAGCGCTCCATTCCTCTTTCTGTCATAGGTCACATCCCCACATACTTACAATACATACGAGTAGATATTTGTATTATTAAGTACTTAGTTGAAAAAAAATCAAAGACATCGAAAATAATTTGTCACAATTTTTTTTAAATAAAAAAAAATTTATTTAATCAAATTATTTGAGCATTGCATTACCAAGGTTCCCTACTCATTTTTAAAAATATCGGTCATGGAACGGCTAATAAAACTAACTAGCACTTATGCGTCAACGTGCTTCAGAGCAGCAGCTAAAATTTTTGAGGAATCGTGCTGCTGAACTAAAACAAAAATTGAAGAGAACTCAGTGGAAATTGAAGAACAAAAAAAGAAAAATGCTATCATGGAAGCTGAGGTAAGTAATATAATATAATATAATATTTCTACAAATAAATCAAAAATGTCATTTCTGATATTTCTTTTTTACAGAATGAACTCCTACGCAGCGAATTAAAGAAAATGAAGACAAAATTTAAATCTATAAAAGAAAAAATATATATTTTGCAAAATAAATTAAATAACATTAAGTTTTAAAAAAGCAATGATTTTGATTTATTTTTATAGTAGGTTAAGGTTATAAAGAAAATAGGGGAGGGCAGAAAAACGGCTGCCGGGTGAGCTAGTCTTATGTATAAACGAAAAACTTGTTATTTCGGTTTTGATTCGAATAATGTCCCACAAGAGGCATTAGCCTGTAGTTATAGTCGCAAAATTAAGAACGCTATATATAAATTAAAACCTACAGAGTGATCCCATACAAAAAAACAAAAAACTTGCATTAAATTAGGGGGAAATTTTTAAAAATAGATTATCTTGCGTTATTGACACAGTGAACAAAAGGCATAATAAAAAGTTGGAAGAAGGTTGGTAGCGTGGCATAGGGGTTAGGACTTTGAACTTATAGCTCATAATGCGTGGATTTGATACTTGTCAGTCCAAACAATTTTCTTCTAAAAGCACGTTTTAAATTTAAAAGCAGGATAAGGTGGTTTTAAATATTTAAAAGCAGGTTTTAAAAAGACATTTATTTTCATTATCTAAATTGACATAAATTTGATCCAACAATATTAACCGGTTTAAAATTCATGCCACTTTAAAATGGCTGTAACTTTGCGAGAAAACATCATAGATAGTCATTTGAAATCTCGTTTTAAAGGAAAATAGACATCCGTGCGAGTGTTAAAGAATTTATCACGGAACGTGCCTAAAAAGTACACTGTGCGCCGATGAAAAATACGATAAGAACAAGTGAAGAAAAAGTAATTCAAATATGCTAATAATTTCACTTTTCTTCTACTTCCTTAATCAGTTTTGTTTGCTTAAATCAAGATTTTTTTGTTCTTTTGAGTGCTTCCACCTAAAATGATTTAAGATTCAAACGCACAAATCCATCAGAAATGAATCACATCTCTCAGTTAATTAGTTTTAGTGTTTTCTATGTTTGTAGTTCAACATTTATTCGTCCATGAATAAATGATTTGCATGGATGAATGAAATCAGTGTTTAACATGAAGTGAACAAATTTAAGCCGATTATTTTGATTGCCTGCAATGAGTCCCAAAAATGAATTTAATGAAAATAAACTGCTTTTGGTAGGAACATTAATATTAGGTTATGTATACATTGATTCTCTTCATGGAAATACATTCATACATACTTTAAATATCCTTTTGCACGATTCAGAAAAAAAGGGATAAAGTCGAAAGAGAGTTTTCACCCGGACAGTCTGGTTTTTGAGAGCTTGGTCCGGTTGTTAAACTCAACCAAGCATAAAATGTCCGGTTATCTGACGAGGTTAAGGAACGAATTAATTTTTTTTTTGGCTTTAATTTTTCCGGTTTTTAAAGGAATTTTCAACACTATGTCCGGTTTCCTAAGATCTTAGAGTTGACAAGCCTACAGACACTACTTACTCGTTTATAAGGGCAAACATTTTTTATTAGGATTTTCATGTAATTAAAACACAAAATGAATAAAAATTGTGGAAATGTAAAGGAATTAAGAAAGTTACAAGTCAAAGTATGTATGTAAATTAAACTCAGACAAATATATCTTGGTCAAAATAAAGCTTAGAAAATAAATTGTTTTTTTTTCAAATCTTTTCTAATAAAGAATATAATAAAACAAAGCTTATAATAAAAATTATTTTTTTGGTAACTTTATGTTATTTTATAAGAGAAATTTGCTATATTTTCTTCTGTGGAAGTTTTTACTTAATCAGATGGATGATGTTGTTTTCTTGAAACCAAATCCACAATGTCGGGCTCTATATTCTTAAGTTTTATCCTTAGGTTTGCTTCTACATTAAACTTGTTTCTATACTATGATTTTATGTATAATAGTACCAAAAAGCCTTTTCACACAAATACGTTGTACAAAACGGAATCAAGTTTTGGAGGGCCTTATTTGCAACTGCAGGGTAATCGGATTTTAAGAGTAACCAAAAGTTAGTTAGCTCAATTTTATTGAACTTTAGTTTCAAAGACGTATCGCAAGAGATATCCACGCGCATATCTTCCTCTAATGTCGATAATTGCTTAGCGTTACTAACATCTGTGTTAAATGGATCCCTGATTCCATCGTTAACAGAAGCAGGACAGGGAAAATACTTTTGGAATCTGATTTTTAGAGCCATTAAATGTTCGACAAATAGCAGCCGCGTTTCATTATTGAGTTCTCTATAAGGAAATTCTATAAAATCGCTGAGTGTTGGAAAAGACTCATACACACACTTTTGAAATGTGTTTTGACCATAATTCCATTTTTTTTTTGTAGTCGCTTCAGCTCCACACAAATTTAAAGTTGAAGATAAAAACTTTAAATTTATATGAAGCTGTCTAGATTCAAACTGAAATTTACAAAAATTGATGATGTTGTAAAAGAGTGGCAAGAGTTAGGTGCTGGGCATTCCGGGTTTGAACAAAAGTAAATACACAATTTGTTTTTTTAAAAATAATTTTTAATAAATGAGTTATTTGAATAAAGCGAAAAGTTCGATGATGTAAAATTATTTGATGCCAAAATTGTGTCGCGGACCCCCAGGGGTCCGCGGACCACAGTTTAAGAATCTCTGATCTATACGATAATCATCTCTGTGTTTTAGGTGATTTTAATTTATCAAATGTATATTGGTCTCGTATAGATAATAATACTGGTTTAATTCCCAGCAATGTTAGCAGTTCAAGTGAATTGTATGTTATCGATTATAAGCAATAATATTAATTTCAATTTGATGGAATGTTTTTTTCCTTCATCTACTGCAGGCATACATCATGTGCCATTAATACTAAAATTTGAATTTTATGAATTTTCGCCTATTAAAAATGATAATCATAAATTATCTTATAATTTTAATGCATGTAATTTTTGCTACCTAAATAATTTATTTCTCTCTATAAACTGGGATGTCCTACTACATGATCTCGATGTTTCAATATGCTTTGATATCTTTCGATCAAAAATTGTAAAAATTTGTAATGAAAATATTCCATTTTTAAAAAAGAAGCAGTATAAACTGCCTTGGCATACAAAACGCCTAAAGAATTTAAAGAACTTAAGAAATAAATTTTTTCGTAAATTCAAAAAAACAAATGAATTGAGATATAATTTACAAAAAATATTCAAAAGATTTCAATTGTTTGGATAAATTCTTATTCAGAAATCACATTTTAAAATTTGAAGTTAATATAAAATCCAATTCTAAAGCTTTTGGCTTAAATTAAAGAAATCTAGCTCCAGCATTCCTGCTTCTTTATTCTTTAATGATAAATCTGCAAATT
Source organism: Meiosimyza platycephala (assembly GCA_963662105.1). Classification (NCBI taxonomy): domain Eukaryota; kingdom Metazoa; phylum Arthropoda; class Insecta; order Diptera; family Lauxaniidae; genus Meiosimyza; species Meiosimyza platycephala. The sequence goes on along the minus strand of OY759209.1, from coordinate 35,731,034 downwards.
CCGCAAAAGATGTGTCCAACCTCTTCGCTGAGTTCTTTAGCTCTAACTTTACGTCAGGGACTGATTCTGGTGTTAGTCCTTTTTGTAATTTACAGTCGTCACTTGATTTTGGGTCATTGATATTAGATATGGATGATGTGATAAGAGGTATTGAACGGCTTAAATCTTCCACCCAAACTGATATTGATGGCCTCTCCGTTATCTTACTCAAAAATGTAGCTCTCTTGTTTATCCTTTGATGGTCATTTTTAATAAATCTCTGTCTTCGGGTGTTTTTATTAACGATTGGAAAATTGCTTTCATTACCCCTATTTTCAAGAGTGGAAATAAAAATAGTGTAAGTAATTATAGGCCGATATCCAAACTGACGACCATTTCTAAACTCTTTGAGTGTATTATTAAGGTTAAGCTGTTCTTTGCCGTCAAAAGTTTAATAATTTCTAATCTTGCGATTTTCTCTGAAGATTGTATTTCTGCCTTTCAAAAAGGTTTCCAGGTCGATGCAGTGTATACTGATCTATCTAAAGCTTTTGACACGATTTCACATGTAATCCTTTTAAAAAAAATAGTATCTTTGGGTTTTCATTCTGTTTTTCTGGAATGGATCAAATCCTACTTAAGTAATCGTAGGTGTGTGGTAGTTATGGACAATGTACACTCTAATTCCTTTGTTGCATCTTCGGGCGTACCACAGGGTAGCAATTTGGGTTCGTTACGTTTTGTATTATTTGTCAATGACATTAGCAGCTGTTTTTCTTTTGCTAAATTTTTGCTTTACGCTGACGATCTTCAAATTTACTCTGTGGTAAAAAGCCCACTTGATGCCCAAATTCTTCAGGTACAACTTAATAAGGTTAATTCTTGGTGTAGCAGTAATATTTTAACTTTAAATATTAATAAATGCTTCCACATCACATTTTCGAACTGTCGTTCAAACCTCCTACCACTTATCGAACTGTTATTTGAAGTCAGTAAAAGAAATCAAAGATTTAGGTGTAGTTTTTGATTCCAAGTTTACCTTCTCAAGCCATATTAAATATATCATATCGAAGGCATATGCAATGCTAGCGTTTATCAGACGTAATAGTAGTGAGTTCTCTGATCCATACTCCCTTAAAATTCTATACACTTCTTTCGTCCGTTCTAAGCTAGAATATGCGTCTTTTATTTGGAGACCTTATCATGTGTGTCATATTAATTGTATTGAACGTATACAGAAAGTTTTTATTCGTTACGCCCTTCAATCTCTGCGATTTCATGACCCAGTTCCCTCCTATAATTCTAGGTGTATGCTTATAAATCTAAAAACATTAGCAAATCGGAGAGCTATACTATCATTATCCTTTGTTTTTGATGTCATCCAAGGTGTAGTTGATTGTCCTTCTCTACTTCAAAGGATTCCTTTCAATGTTCCCGCCAGAGCTCTTCGGCGTTTGGATCCATTTTTTGTCGGATTTGTTAGAACAAACTATGCACTAAATCCCCCAATTAATAGAGCTTTAATAGAATTAAATTATATCTCCAATCTAATTGTTATTGATTTTTCTTTTTCTAAAACTTGTTTTTTGAATTTGCTGAATACTGTATATACATAATTAATGTTAATTTAAGAATTGTTTTTAGTTTTATTTCTTCTATTTCTTATTAGTCTGTAATAATAATTTGTTCATAGACTAAGCAATATTAAATAAATAAATAAAGTATTTGTCTGCCGCATACCCCAACCCATACGATTCAGTATGAGGTGTTCAATCAGTTGTAGGCACACGAATTGAAGGCATGTGCGCGACAGCTCAGAGATAGGTCGTTCAGTTTATTTTACTTTAGCAGAGCCATTTTCTCATTTTATTTAAAATAAAACGCTGTTCAAAATTATATGCCGCAGTTTTGAAAATAAAGTGAAGATGCCACCCTGTTTTTGGCATTTTCCTCAGTCTAGTCGGTTTTCCTAAAACCGCGCGAACACTAGTTCTTTCGTACTAGTTTAAATTAATTAGTTTTGAAGACCTTTAAATAAAAATTTAACTAACGCGATTTTTGTTTTATTCGAAACATTGGCATCCCTTGCGAAGAACTTCGGTATCTCACGCATTTCTTAATAGTAATGATTCGAAGTTCGTGCTAAATTAGTGCAAGTCAGTGATGACATTTTCATTTTGCTAGGGTTTTTGAGATTGGAAACAAGTGAGGATCTTTTTGTTTTTTGTTAGTAAGGAGTGCGTCATTAGAAATTAGTGCCTTGAAAAATAAATATATCTCAGTAACCACTGGTTCAACTTTCAAAAAGATTATATTTTTTTAACGCAAATTTAATTCAAATAAATAAAATAATAGCAAAAAAAAGTATGAATTTTGTGATGGCAGTGTTTAGGTAAATTCGTTTATTCGATAATTTACGTACTTTGCGAACACACTAAATCTGTGCTGTGTCCACTAAGCAAATGTTTTGCTTAGCACTTTCAATATTGGCCACTTCATTGCAATCGGCCATTTCCGTTTTTGTCCGTCTGGAAGCACACATCGTCAGCTAATATTGAAGTAAGTAAATTTTTAGTTTTTGTAAGCTATCCTAAAACTTTGAATACATCACTGCCATTTAATGCAGCTGATGTTTAAGTTTATTCTATTTTTGCTTAACGCAACTTGTTTCAGATATTAAAAAAACTTAAATATTTAGGAAACTACTAGGAAACTATTCGAAAACTAGTTAATAAGCCATCCACTTGATCATTGATTTAAACTGATCCAAGAATTGGATCAAAAGATCTAAAATCGAAATATTTGTATAATTTGCTTGAGCTGCCAATTACTCAAATAATCACCCGGTAAGCCCTTTATCATTGTATTTTAGTCTTGCAATTACTCTTCCATTTATTCTTAATTACTCGATTTAGTTACACGCCAAATGCACTTGCAAGCCACCTTGCGGTGTCAACAACGCCTAAGCATACAGTTGTGTTACGGCGCGAGGGTTATGATGAGCAGTGGCAATTTTAGAACAGCAGAGCAGCAGCTACTTAAAAATAATAAAACTAATAATACTTATTTCTAAAGATAAAGTGCAGTGTGTAGAATATATAATATACATATAATTACTTAAATAACATAAAAAAAAAATAATAAGTTCATATAGTGATTTGTATGCTTGAATATATATGTATATATGTCAAAAACTTATAAATTATATACCTACGTATATGTAGATATATACATACATATATGCATAAAGTGAAGAAAACAAAATACTTGCTAAATCATAAAAAAAAAATAGTTTACTTTTAAAATACTTAAAATACTAAATTTGTGTTTAAGCTTAATTTAAAACATTAAAATAGTTATTTCGAATTTGCACAAAAAAAAGAACAAAAAGAAAAATTTAAATACATAAAAACTTATATTGCACATTAAATTATAAACATACAAACTAATTTACATACTATTACAACAACAACAGCTGGGTGTCAACTTGTTTGCGCTAACATCGTTGGACTACGCTCTTTTGTAAGTTTTTGCTATTTCTTCTTTATTCTTCTTTATATAAAATAACAACAAAAACAAAAAAACATTAAATGTAGTTTTAAATTCAATTTAAGAAAATTAATTTAAGAAGACAAATTTGAAATATTACTAAAAAAATAATATTAGCTGCGTTTTATTCGCCATCCTCTGCTAGATATCTTTAGCTAGCAACGATAATTGTATAGGAAAACAAAAACAAAATCGTAGACTTAGCGACTAAAATTATAGTTGCTAAGTATACAAGCAAGTTTCTTAAATGCCAGTGCTACCCAGTGAATTTGTGTTTTGTCTATTGTGATTTTGTATTTTGTCAATTATGAAGTTTGAAATTAAAAAAAAAATATTGAATTTTACGGAAAAAAAATTTGAATTTTACGGAAAAAAATTTGAATTTAACGGAAAACATTCATTTTCTTTTTCTTTTTTTAAATTCAATTCAATTAATTTTTCAATGCAGTAAAAACACATTTGTGTAAACACCAGGATAACCTGGCAAGGCACAACTATTTCCCCAGGACACAATGCCAGCAAATTAATTTTTCAAAACAGCAAAAACACAAATTAATGACATATCTGACGTAGCCAGTGCTACCCAGTCAGCTCTAAGGCAACTTAGCAACTTGTCGTTTTATTCTTACATAGATAGCGACTTGGCCAATAAAACGCACCTATTAAATTACGGATAAAATGAATTTTTAAAAGTTTCCAAAATGTTTTGAAAATGTTTTCTTAAAATAATAATTTACATAATTACATATACATATATATTTCATAAACATTTAGTTAGTAGTATATAAGGACAATATGGGTTAAAACATGCATAGCCTATCGTAAAACAAAACAAAAAAAAAAAAAAATTGTGAGAAATGACATTGAAAACAGACATTGCTTTTTGTGCATTTGCTTTCTTTAAAATCGATGTTTCATTTCTCTTTGTACCATTTGATTTTTGAATTTGTGAAATAATAACAATGAATAAAGAGTAGATTTTTATTGTGAATTTGCGAATATGGTTGAGCGTTAGTTGTAATGTTGGTTGGGCTGGTGAGTAAAATTTCACTCTGCGGAATGGTTGGGACAGGGAGCAGACGAAGCAACAACAACATCAAGATGCTTCGGGTTGTGTTGAGTATTGGTTGAAGTTTTGGTTCTTCTTTTTTATCACTACGATTTTTTTTTATTAGATTTTTGCCATTTCGTTCCATTTAATTTAATTCTGTCCATAGGTTATTGAACTCTGCTGTTGTAAACCACAATAGAAATGAAACAATATACAGAGTGCATGAGTATATTTTTTTTATGTAGCTTGGTTTTATGTAAATTTTTTATTGGCTAGCAAGATCCCACCCTATCCGACGAGTTTAGACCAGGCATAAAACTAGCATGCACTATAGTTAGCCAATGGGTAGAACCAGGTCCATTACAATTTTGTAGCGTAAAATTTTTAACTTTCCCTAGAACACCTCTCATAAGTGCTTTGATGGTATTTTTTTGGATCTTTTAGCTTGACGCGCAACACTTATGTCTAAAGTCTGTTATGTCCTTGCATGTCCTTTTTGTTGCTTTTAATTCCCTCTTCACTAGAACCCAATATCTCTCGATAGGCAGGAGTTCAGGGCAATAGGGTGGGTTCGCTTCTCTAGGAACGAAAGTAATGTTATTTTACAGGTAGCACTCAAGAGCCACTTTACTGTAGTGACACGAAGCAAGATCAGGACAAAAAAAGTAAAATACCTAATGATCTCTTACAAATTGTCAGAGCCTCTTTTGAAGCATTCCATGATGAAGATTTTTAGGCCTTTTAGGGACATGTTCACTACCGTTGGCAAAATTACAATTTTCTCTATTTATGTCACCGATTTCAGCAACGTTGCACAAGATCTATTTTAATTTACGTTCTTTCGTCAACTGAGGAAGACGGAATGTTCACGTGATTTGTAAATTTAGTGCATATTTTCAAAGTCGACTTACGAGCTGTGTAATTTTGTTGTGTTGGTGATCAATGACGAAACAACGGTACCCAACGTTTCTCTTCAAGTTAATTATCTTAAAATCTTATTATCTCCTAGAGTAAAATTGTTTTTGAATATTTTCCGAATTTTGTGTCTGGCGTGTGCCTTGGACCAATGAATGCATGGAATGTACCTTGAACCGGTCCAAATTGCAAAGTGTGTCGTGAAATGTATTACGAATATATGAAATTCAGAAATATTCCTCGGAGCAAAAATTACGATAAAGGTAATGGTAAAGTAGGCAATTTAAAATGATTTACCATAAGTGGTAGATTTGCTGCTGAAAAGGACATGATTGAAAAAGCAAATTAAATTCACCATTTAGCTAAACTTGGATTATTTGGAAGCACTATATTGATATATCAGTTGATCATAAAAAACCATTTAGTACAGAGAAAAGAAAAATGTTGGTAAATTGTCCAAGGTACAATACCTGATTGTACCTTGGACCACTTTGGCATTCTAAAGAAAAACGTCTTTTACGTGGGTTTGGAAAAAAGACTACGGCTTTTTGTATTCAAGCCATTAAAGCTAAAATATCAGTTTAAAATATAGAGGCGTCAGAGAAAAAAAAGCAGCCGTAGTTTGGAGCCAGAAAACGATTTGCTCAAAATTTGTCCAAGATACACGCACTTCCCCTACATTTCAAGTCTCGATTCAGTACATTTTCACAAAACCCAAATGCCATCACTGGTGCTAGTACATTTTGTTGGGGTTTTTTTGCAATAGCACAAGTCGCAATAAAATTTACTCAGAAATAGAACGTTCTACATTGTGATCGGATCGAATTGTACAATCTATTTGTGCGTATTAAAAAAAATAATCCTGGCTCAGCACACCTTGAGATTCGTCTTGACCTCATTCTAAGCCTCGTGAATATGCTGCTGTCCATTCCCCTGCTGAATTATTGCGTAGCGTAATTAGGGAAACTTGTTACTCGTTAGCATGTCGAACAAAATAAACACATTTTCAAATAAATACACAAATAGCGCGGTTAGTTCACCGGTTGAACTCTATTGCATTAAGCAGACAGCAAGAAAACGTTACTTTTTGGTCGCCTGTTGAACTCAACATCAATTTTATCAAACTCTTTGTGTCCTATCCAAATTATGACCCAATCCTAGAATACATAGGTTCACCAGTTGAACTTCAAGATCAAAATAAGTTTGCAAAAACTATGCGCTCATACCATAACGCGAAGCATTTCGCTATAAAGCAAGATCAAGATCCATAAACTTGTCAACCAAAACTGACAATGCACAATTATTATATAGTGTCTTGAGATTCCAAATACATAATCCGCGAAATCGGATCTGCTCATTTACTCGTGTCATGGCCATTTTAAGGTTTGGTTTTAAGTTGGCCGACACGGTTATTATTATTGTTAACCAAATCTGCACAATTATTATTGAGTGTTCGGAGATTCCAAAAACATGATCCGTAAAATCGTGCCTGGTCATTTACTGGTTCTAGGGCCATTTTAAGGTAAACGCTTTTACCGATATTTTTAGTAAAATTATGAAGCGAACCGTGTAGTTTTTGATGGTTTTAAGATCAAGTGAAGTTTTAAAATATGCTATGATAACTGTTGTATGTAGTTTAAGTCGCTGAACTCGATGAAGTCACTTATTTTTGCAAAAATGTAAACGCTTTTGTATTATTCACCATTTTTCATGGAAAAAAAACCGATACAAAAAAAAATTTTTTTTTTGTCGGCCGAAAAACTATTGAAAAATAAAAGTTTTTTTATTATATTTTGTAGGCTTTAAAAGTATTTTTGACTACAAAGCCCACGAAGAAAAAAAAAAAAAAAAAATTTTTATATACATATGTAAGTAGGTTATATTATTCATCATTTTCCATGGAAAAGAAATGAAAATTTCAAAAAATTTGGGCCTTAAAACTAGTGAAAAATATTTTAAATTATAATTTTGTTTTATGGATTTTTGAGGTATTTTCGACTAAAAAGCTCACCACAAAAAATAAATAGAAAAACTTTTATATTTGTTGAGTTATTCACCGATTTTCATGAAAAATTTAAAAAAAATTAAACAAACCATTTTTGGCCTAAAAACTAATGAAAAATAATTTTTATATATTTTTGTTTTACGGGTTTTAAAAGTATTTTTGATTACAAATTGCACAAAGAAAAGCAAAACAAAAACATTTAAATTTTTAATGACTTATTCACAATTTTCCCTAGAGCGTATTTTTATCAATATTATCGGTAAAAGCGTTAAAATGGTCATAAAACGAGTAAGTGATTAGGTACGATTTCGCGGATTATGTTTTTGGAATCTCCGAACACTAAATAATTATTGTGCATTATCAGATTTGGTTGACAATTTTTTACCGATTTTGATCTTGCTGAAACGAACCATGTCGGCCAAAGTAAAACCTTTAAATGGCCATATTACGAGTAAATGAGCAGAACCGATTTCGCAGATTTTGTATTTGGAATCTCAAGACACTATATATTAATTGTGCATTGTCTGATTTGGTTGACAATTTTATGAATCTTGATATTGCTTCAAGCGAACCGTGTATACATATGGTTAAACTCAAGTGAGGCTTGTGCATAATATTAATCAGGATTCTATTTAAATTGACTAAGAAGTTCTAAAAATGAAACAAATTCAGTAACAAGCCCGAGGTCACTAATTTTATTGGTCGGTTCAATATATGAATCTGGTTGGTTCAACGAGAGGGTAATGTCAGAGACCCTGTAGTATTACAATGGATCACATTTGGTCTAAGTGAGTCAGTTCGCAACTGACTGCCACTCCTACCTGACCTAACCTATGACCATTCCTAGGACCCATTGATCGACACCACTTCCGTTTAAATTGGACCAATTTTAATTTCCCCCATATATTTGGCCTAATATTCCTTTATTAGCTGTGCTTGTGCGCCACACACAGGCACCAGAGAGCCAACATGGCAACATTCACAGATCTTTACTGTGTACTTAGCTGCATTTGAGGTCGTATATTATGTATTTAGATTTAATTCATTACATACGCCGAATAATATGCAAAATTTTCATAACAATGAAATCCAAATAAAGTTTTACGATTCGTTATTACTTTTTTGCTCTCATTATTGTATATATACGACATCAAATTTAGATACATTTCTATAAAAAACATTCAATGTTTACCAGCGTTGTAGTTATTTCCTATTTAATTTATAAATTTCCTTGATAAAAATATTGAATCACAAAAAGATCAACTACAAAAAAATTAATAAATCGTTTGTTTAAAAAAAATTGTTTTTCTTTTCCTTCGGTGAACGCTTTTTCTCTACACTGTGCATTGTATAAGCTTGTTTATTTCATCCTCCGAGTGAGCAGCGGCGGATTAAGGTAGGGCTAGAGGTGGTTGTAGCCTAGGGCTCCAAGCCCAAGAGGGCCCCCAAGTAGCGGAATATTAAGCTATTTGCTAGGAATTTAGGATAGAAAATCGGGTTGGGTTGGTTTTAGGAGTATCGAAACAGAAGGACCTTGTTTTTTTTTACTCTAAAGTTGAAAAGAGACAATTAGGGGTCTCTTTTCATATATTGTGCGTTGCAGCGGAAAGTGTAGTTACATATGTATGTTTTGAATATTTTTTGCTCGTTAAGATTTTATATTTTTTTTATTTAGAAAATACTATAGCTTGTCTCTTATTGTTATTACAAAATATTTGTTTTATTGGGCCAATTAATACTTCCACAAAGTCTTATTCCGCCAATCACAATTTTCTTGTGCACGTACGTTTTGATTATTGTATACAAACTTAGACTAACCACCAAAGACTTGCCATAGCGAGGAGAAACAAATCTACCACTCTCTCTCATTGTTATTGTTATTGTTACTGTTTCCCAATTAAGCATTGTTGTTATTAAAATATCAAAAGCAATACCAAAAAATAAGTGTATGTGTGTGTGTGTGCGTAATATAAGTTAGTAATTCCCTTTAGTGGAGCTTAATATCTAATGAGAAAGGACGAAGCAAAAACAACTTCGTGTTATGTTGTTGTAATATGAAAACATTTATTTTGCGATGAATATTTTTCTAAAGATTTGCTATTATTATTATGTTATTATTATCATTTTAATAAAACATTTTCGTCTTATTCTATCGGAGATTTTATCTAAAGGTTTCACTTCTTCTACGTGTGAACTGCGAAACGACTGTTTTTGAAAATAAAACAACTTAACACGAAGTTCAGAATTACTTACTTACATAACGTTATTCTTTGATATTGCTTTTGATAATAGGAAAAATAGAAAGTCTCTTCACGCTTATATTTCAGCTTTTGTTTAACCGATCTCGAAGCTGAAAGTTTTATTGCTGTAGCTATTCTAGATACCGTCAACCACGCCTTACCTTCGAGAAAAAGCTATACTAAGTAACAGTAGAGCTGTCCGTTTCCGCGCGTTTTCCGTTTCATTATACACACCTTAGTTCAAATCACACTCAAGCTTAAGAAGTTTCACTTCAATAACTGTAAAATGGTTGGATGTTGAGTTTTTGCACACACTACCTAAAACATGTAGCTATCGTATAGAAAGACAAGTTCGTAACAATAATAATTAGCTTACAAACTAGAGATAATTTCCCAAAAAGTGTTAAAACCAGCCCTACCCTCCCTAGTAGGGTTTGTGAATGACATCGGTCTCATCTTATGTTTTGAGTGTGAATGATTCTCGAAGTGACAAGGTAAGTAATTGACGCCATCTAAATGCTCATTAGATGCCTTGCTTCACCCGCAAGGGTATCTCCTTGGGGGAGTTGTCGGGAATATAAACAAGCTAGATCTAGTGACTACAGGAAGCATCGGATCCAAAGTGAGTGGCTTCTTGATCAGCATCCACTTTTGATAGCATCGATCGCAATTGCATATGACATGCATTGAACATTCGAAGTGCAGCACCCAAGATTATTATCCTAATCAAGGTTCAATACAAAGGTTTCACATGTGGAGTATTAGGTAATGGCAAACTTTCCGAACTTTTAGAGTAAACTTCAAGTGAAGTGTGCACCAATGTTGTCTGTTGTCAGAAATCGTGCTTCTGATAGTACTGGATGATGCTTTCAGTAGATTTCTGGACTACACAAATCGTGCAACAAATGACTTGACAATTGCAGTAAATGTGTTTCTTCAGCACATTTAGCAATTATTCCACAGATGTATTGTTATGCTACTTGGGGTTAAAGGAATAACGACGCCGTGGACACCAATGAACGCAGCAAGCGTCTGACTTTGTTTACGGAAAGATTACGCGGTTAGGTATTAGGTTTGAGTGAATGAGAGAAACGCCGCTGTTTTTCATTGGTGTTTTGTTACGAATCTACTTTTCAGTCTCGTAGTTTATTTGTATTTATGAAAGTGAAAAGAAATCGATTCATCTAATAAAGAGTATTTTGACTTCCTACACTGAGAAAACAATTTAATTATATGTACCAAAATTTGGTAATAATTAACAAATAGTATATATATTTATATATATATTTGATATAGGCGAATTAAATATTTGATATATGTTAAAATGTCACATATTACAGTGAATTGAATAATATTATTGAATCAATTATATATTTGGTAATAATTACCAAATCATATTTTGGTTGAAACAAATATTAATTTGTAGCAATCATTCGTTTGTTAATAAATCACTAATTCATGTATTTGACTAAAAATTTTATTTTTTTCGCAAACGTATACATTTATTAATATCGATTTGTGCTAAAAATCGATGACCAAAAACGATTTTCCCAATATCGTAACATCCTTATATGGGATGTCGTTGGTGTTTATACATTCATAAATTTCTAAATTGCGTACCACGCACAATATACTTAAGTAGTGTTTTACTTGAATATGTTGTGAATTGCAAAGTTTTCATGTTAATGAGAAGTGAAATCAAATAAAAATATGATTAACAAATTATATTCAACCCAAACCAATTTTTTCAATCGACTCAAACTAATATAACGTTTGGACCAATAAGCAACCATTTAAATTTCAATTAAAAACATGGTAATAACTACCAAAATTTGTTGATAGTTAACAAATATTTTAAAAATCTATCAACCAAATACATTTATTTAAAGAAAGCATACTCTTTTCTCAGTGTAGTGATTTCAATTTTGTGTATTAAAAAAAAAAAATTCGGAAAGCATCCAATGAATTTTTGAGAAAATCAATTTTGTGTATTTCCATAAAAAACGCCACCGCCGCAAATTTCGAGCGTTTTTAAAATTTCTGAAAGAGAATAAAAAATTCTATTAGAATCGAAAGAAAAAATTAATAATTTTAACTTGGTTAGAAATGTCGTTATTTTGAAAAAAAATTCAGCGGATTTCCGTTTTTTGACACCTAAATTTAAAATGTGCATACTGCCGTCAGAAGCGAATAAGGCGTATCTCAAAAAAATTGATATTCAAGATTCTTATGACATTGGATAGCTTAAGAAAGTACGCGTCTAATGAACTAATCCAAATAACGATATTTTAATTCAAACATATAAAAAATCCCTTAAGAATATTTTCTCTATCTCAATTTTACCCCAAATTACTAAGAGATTTAGACGTATGTCAAGAAAACGAAGGTAAATGGTCGTACATTTGACTACGACTAATAATTTAAAAAAAACAACGGGCAATAACGCAAAGCATCGTTGACTGGATCATGTTGTCATTGTTGTTGTAAGTTCTTGTCATTCTTTGTTTGTTCACTTTACCATCTAATACCAGAAAATATGATGTCATTTTGGTGCAAACTCCCTACTTTTAAGGCTTGAGATTTCTTAAGTAACAATAATATATGCTTATTTTTTTATATGTTTCTTTCAGTAAATATACTATAATTTCTAAAAATATAATTTGATTCTAGTTTCTATTTAATTTAATCTGTATTTTATGCAATAGTAAGTATTATATCTTTTGTATGAAAGTTTGTATGAGAAGTCTTAAGTAAAATGGCGTATCTACATTTTCAAAGCTATAAATACTAAGCGAAATGGACGTATCTCATAAAAAACGTATAAACACATGGAATTTTGATATTTTCCCTTAATCATAAATAAATAACATTAAATTGATATTTAAATTTCCAAAAATAAATTAAAATTTCCGTAGAGAAAGTAAGAAGAAAACGGCATTTAGAAAACATCATTTATCTCGAAACTAGTTTTTTTGAGTTACGCTTTATTCGCTTCTGACGGCAGCATAGCATCCTAAAAAATGTTTTACATTCAAATCGGAAGAATACGTATCCTCTTATTTCCTCTGCGCGGTGCGCCTGCAGGGAATCTAATGAAAAATCGTGCTGCCTCCAATTTGTTTCTTTTCAAGCGTTGGCAGCATCGTACAGAAATGTTTTCTGTAAATTAGAAAATAATCCATGTAGCGCTTTTTTCACGTTAAATCAATATTTAAATTTTTTTTATATTTATCCCGAATCACCCTGAGTAAATTTTTTTTCGAATTTCTAAAAGATTTAAATTAAAAAACTGCATCATTAGTTTTTAGATCCCGCTCATAGTATCTTTGAAATGTCCTGTTGCCATATGGCAACGCTACACCGAAAAAAAAACTTACTCCGTTTAAGGAAAAATTCCTAAATGTAAGGAAAAAATGTCCTTCAATACGAGCTAAAGCCATGGGTTCCTCAAAATAAATAAGTTCGATTCCTTAGTACAAGTAAATGTTGCTGCTTTGAAATAAGGAAAAGTTTACTCAATGTGAGGACAAGGTTATAAAACTGAGGAAAATTTTACTTTTTCTAAGGATGAAGGTATCCTTAAATGAAAGAAATTTACTTAAAATAAATTCGTTGATTTCAATAAAAAATTGTTAATTTTCTATTTCTTCTATTTTCATATTTGTTGGTTACTTATTGTCAGTCATTCTTATTTTAATTGTAATACGTTTTTAAAACTTCAAAGGAGAACTTAAATTTTTTTTTACCTGTCACCCGATCAGAGAATTGAACCTGTGTTCTGCGCCATGCCACTGTTCAAAGATGCTCATCTTACCCAACTCAGCCACCGACAGCATTTTTAAGACATGCTAAAATGATGTTGTTAAACTGCGCATGTAACAACCATTGTCTGATCAGGGAAGCTTCGGTTAAAATCCCGGCGACGACATATTTTTTTTTTTAATTTTTTTATTTTTTTATTTAAAAAACAAGTAGAGAACTATAAATATATAGACAAAAACAGAATACTTACGAGAAGAATAGATATTAATTTCAGCGAGTGTTGCCACTCATTTATTAAGGAAAATTTTTCTAAGTTATAGTAAATTTTTTGAAGAAACTAACTAAAACTGAGTACGATTTTCCTTAAACAAAACATTCCATTAGATTGAGGAAATTTTTACTATATGAGGATCAAGTTGTCCTCAAAAATTCTTCCCAAAGAAAAATTTACTATTTCAAAGGAAAATTTTACTAAAACCTCAAACTCTATATTTGAGGAAGAGCGTTGACTTGCTTTAATGAAACATGAACTCATTTCAAAGGACTCAATTACTAAATGAAACGATATTTTCATAAATATGAGGAGAAATACCTTAGATTAAGGAAAATTTTTGCAGTAAATCGGAGGAAGGCAGTTCTTCAAATTTAGTACGGTCTTTTTTTCGGTGTAGGCAGGTTTACGGTGTAGCTGTTTTGATACGTTTTTATTAATTTATTTGTTTTTACTGTATTATAAAAGATATTTTCGTAGTTTTTCATTTTCCTAATTTATTTTCAAATATGTAAAGACCACTACCCTTGAAAGAGGCGCAGGATTTTTTAGAAGAACTGTGTGTCGATGACGAAAATGACGCTCCAACCAATGTCTTTATATTGAGCCACCCCATTTCGAAGGAGACTTAAGTGGCGAAGATGATGGTGATAATGATGGGGGACTACCAGACAATGTTTGTCCAGACCAACTCAAGTCTGGTTTGGAAATTATTATTGAAAACGGATTGACAGCTTAGAACGAGAGCAACCTAATTCTGATACTGGATTCATTGATGAAATTCTTTGTTTGCCACGCTCATCAAAAGGAATATGCCGTGTTCAACCATCCAAACCTAATCTGCCAATTCCACCAGCTAATAAGTTCAGCAAATTTACGTGGCGCAAATTTGATTCCTTGCCATTGCTCTTACTTTTCCAGAAAGCAATTAGGAAGATTGTCGTGAAATGAAGCCTCATGAATTATTTGAAAAGTATTCTTGATAATATTCTATTGCCTAGCGATTTTTTAGTTTCTCGTACTGTTTATGGTGATGATTGGCATATAAATTTGAGCATTTGCATATGTGATCAAGAATATTATCGCAAAAAAAAAAAAATTGTTAGATGTATTTTGACTTGTGTTTAAGTCATCATCATCCAATCGATTTTACTAGAGAAAAATCCAAACTAACAAAATTATATTTGTAACAAATGTAACGAACATAACGATGCTTACAATAAAATGAAAAATTACGCAAAAGACAAAAAACAATCAAGTTAAGAGCTAAGGACAATTATCATAATTTCCAGTTTACACACAGAAATTCTTTTCAAACTTTCTACTTGTAAGAAAGGAAAAACAAAAGGGTCGAGTACAGAATCTGTCTTTCTCAGAAATTCTCTATCGTTGTTTGCTGATATTATGTTATTAAAATTTAATAACATCTTTAACTTGCACCATTTTTTAAATCAATATTTTTTTAAAAGGTGTAGGTAACTTAGAACAAGAGGCGCCAATCCAGTTTTCAGTATTAATGAAAATCCTTTTAAGGAGCTTTGTCTAGACATATAAGGCTATTGTAATCCGCTGACACATCAAATGAAAAAAACTAATAGTTTTTTTGCTGAACCGCTCTGATGTAATTATAAACTAAGCTTCAGAGTCGACCCGCGACCCTTTCGTTTTTCCCCTCTTTCCAATGAACAAGAAATTTCGGAAAAAATTTCTGTGTGTAAACGGGGAATTTACATGACATTAAAAATTCGCACAAATTTACAATAAAAAAAAAACTGAAAATAATAAAACACATAAACGATAACAGAAGCTTAGATTCGTGCGAAAGCAAAATATGTTTCTTTTTTCTTAGACGATTTACCTTATTATATTATCTGATTTTACTTAGTGCTGTTTTACACTAGGAAGTGTTGTGAAAGAAATTCTTTTCTATTTGCATTGGTGAATTTGTATAAGGCTATTGTAATCCGCTGCCACATCATAAAAAAAAAATATTTTTTTTGCGGAACCACTCTAATGTACATATGCACATACAGTGGGAAGCAAAAATGTCCGGATGTTTTTCATTTTTTGATTAAAAGCTTCGTATCAAAAACGGTTGAAAGTTTTAAAACTTTTTTTTCAGTGCTTTTGTATGCTCTATACCAGGGGTTCTTAAACTTATGTAGTCCACGGACCCTTTATCGATCTAAATTTTTTTTGCGGACAAACAAATAAACAAACTCAACCTGACATAAAATGTGCGGTTATCTGACGAGGTTAAGGAACGAAGTATTTTCATTTTGCTTTAATTTTTCCGACATTCCAGACACTATTTTCTAATAAATATTGATACTTATACCATATGTACAGTACTGGTCAAAACTTAAGCACATGTAATTGTCTGCGGTTTCTTCTTTGGTCCTGGGATTAGACCAATCCATAGGATTGATGAAATTATGGATCGCTACATTTACGTTGACATACTAAAAGATGTGATGCTGCCATATACCGATGAATAGACGCCACTTAAGCGGAGTTCCAACAGGACAACGATCCAAAATAGAATAGAATTGAATTTCTTAGTTGGCCTGCCCTCACCTGAATCCTATTGAGAACTTGTGGGAGATCGTTAACATGAAAATCAAGAGAGAAAATTGCAAAACCACGGCGGATCTATTTTAATCCTTGAAAATATCCTGGGAAGGGATATCGCAGGATATCATTAATAATATAGTTTCCTATATACCAAAAAGATGTGCGTCTGTCGTCGAGAATAAAGGGTTTGCAACTAATTACTAATTTTAAAAATTTGTATTTACCATAAAGAAGGGGGTGCTTTAGTTTTGTCCGTTAAGTTTCCTGGCTTAAAATGTTCCTTTGATAATAACTTTTTATTTATGAGGCGCTGAATTTTTAAATTTTTGTCTGTCAATAATAAAGGAAATATATGTATATAATAAATTCACAACATGGTTCAAAAACGTCGTTTTCACAAAAAATTTATGATTTAAAAAAAAGGACTGATGGGGTCCTTAAGTTTTGGCCAATACTGTATATCTCTCTGTATTTTAACAAATCTTGCGGATTTATAGAGGCAAACATTTTTAACTAGGAATAAATAAAAATTGTGGAGACATAAAAGAATTAGAAAAAGTTTTAAGGTAAAATAAACCATAGAAAATAAATGTTTTTTTTTTTCATATCTTTATTAATAAATAATTAAGCTTATAATGAAAATTATTTGGGACTATTGGTTATTTTATAAGCGAAATTTGTTTAGTTTCTTCTGTAGAAGTTTTTACTTAATGAGATCATCCATGTTGTTTTCATGAAACCAAATCCACCATATTGGGCTCTATATTCGAAAGTTTTATTCTCAGGTCTGCTTCTACATTGAGCTGGTTTCTATACTTTGATTTTTTATATAATAATACCAAAAAAGCCTGTTCACACAAATAAGTCGTACAAAACGGAATCAAATTTTGGAGGGCCTTATTTGCAAGTGCAGGGTAATCGGATTTTAGGAGTAACTAACAGTTAGTTCAATTTTATTGAACCTTAGCTTCAAAGAAGTATCGCAAGAGATATCCGCTAGCATATCTGGCTCTAATGTCGATTATTGCTTAGCATTACTAACATCTGTGTTGAGTGGATCCCTGATCCAGTCGTTGCCAGAATCAGGACAGGGAAAATACTGCTTTTTAGAGGCATTTAATGTTCTCTTTATTAGAAAATTTTATTAAATCGCTGAGCCTTGGAAAAGCCTCATACACACACTTTTGAATGTGTTTTGACAATAATTCGATTTTTTATAATCGCTTCTATTTTATCTTCAACTTTAATTTTTTTGAAGCTGTTCTTTATAGGCTCAAATTGAAATCTACAAAACTTGATGATGTTGTCTAACAGTAGGAAGAGTGGAAACAGTTAGGTGCTGGGCATCCCGGGTTTAAACAAAAGTAAATGCACACTTTGTTTTTTAAAAATATGTGCAATCATTGAAAGAGCCATGGCCATGTAGAATTTTTAATAAATGTGTTATTAAGCGAAAAGTTTGATGATGAAAAATTATTGATGTCAAAATTGTTTCGCGGACCCCCAGGGGTCCGCGGACTACAGTTTAAGAATCGCTGCTCTATACCTTATTTCATAAATCAGAAACAGATTAAATTCTGAATTCCATAGAAAAAAAAAACTGAAAATATAATTCATAGTCCATGCGGACAGTTTTGCTCTCATATGATTTGAGCGAGACTTAGTACCACTACTTGTTCCATTTTTAATTTGAATATTTTTGTCTACCTTATTTTTTTTTTTCATATGCATTGATAAATTAGTTGGGCTCATAATTTTTAACTTTGGTGAGCCTACGTTGTAAAAATTTGTGAATCAATAAAAAATGAGAGAAGATCCGGTTGATATTGAAAAAAACGTCGTAAATCTGATTGAAAAAGGACTTTCAAGCCGTGAAACAGCAGAAAAATTTAGTATTTACAAAACTACGATGAATTCAATTAAAATAAGCAGAAAAGTTAGTGAATCAAGAAAGTCAGAAGGACGAATGCTTTCCAATGGTAACGCCCGTTTCATGGAACATTTGAATCGTCCTTAAAATGTCGGAACACTAGAAAAAGCTAGAAATGTTATTACAGAACCTGTAAGTAAGTGGATTGCAAGATGAGCAGTGAAAAAAATAGGTCTGATAGCATTTCATTAGAAAAAAGAACCAGCTTTGTCAAATAAAATGTTAGTAGCCACCTAAAGTTCTGTTTTGTATGTGTTGGTTTTTAGAAATATTTGTACACAAAAATTCAATAAATCTGAAATATTTATAAACAAAATGTTTTAAATGTCAAATGATTTCAGGGGCAGCGCGGAAAAAAATTAGAAGAAAACAAAATTTTTTTAATTAGAAAAAATTTATAATAAAAAAAAATCAACCGCTTCTGTGTTTCATCAAAATCAATTGTCAATTTTGAGTCATGCGCAGTAGAATTGATAGCATTGAAGATCTTAAATGTGCGTGAACAGAAATTGACTATAGTAGCAATATAGAAGTATTACATATATGAATATATTAGGATATTAAAAGAAAACAATTTCTGTAAACAATTACTTTTTATTTTAACTACTCATAATCAGAATCATTTTCAAGAATCGGTACGTGTAACAATAGTTCTTGATTTTGTTCATCCTCAGTTTCACTGTGATTTTCTTCATCCAGTAGGTCAATCGATTCCTTGTCCGTTACATCTACAGCTCCGGAAGGTTCTTTATTTGTACAGCTTACTCGTTGACAAAATTTACAAGTCACAGAGCAACTTATGCCATTCTTGCGGCAACCACATTGAGCCCCGCACTCAGTTTGGCAGCCACCCATTATGGCATCCATTATTGTTTTTGGCGCTGGTGGTTGGGTCATCCTTACTAGATGCAGGACATCGTCTACTAGTTTCCAACCCCAGCCAGTTGGATTGGAACACACAAATACTTGTATTCAAAATTTTCCCGCGGTCGTGAGACTCCCCGACTTCCATTACTCAAACTCCATTTACAGGCACTCTAACTACCTGTAGGGGTAGAGAACGTCGCACAAAATAAAGTGAATTTCGAAACGCTCTATATAATACAAGTGGTTTTTTTTACCAAAGAGTTACCTTTGTAAAACTCTATAAAATGTGACCTTCAAAAATTTTTAATCTCAACACAGACTCAACTGCGAATATTTAATTGAAATATTTGATAAGTGTTGTTGCATGCTTGCAAATTAGGATCCATCTCGAGCACATTGTCAAAAAGACTACAAATCTTTGTGATCTCCTGCTTGCGCCAAATATTGAGAACTTGGTGGCCTCACATGACATTGTACTTCATTTAGATACTAACCATATTTATAAAAGGGCTGCGACATCGATATCGATGTTTTTGAAACATCGATGTTTTACGCATCGATGTTCAATATCCGATGTTTTTACACAATCTATGTTGACGTTGACGATGTTGACGTCGATATTCGCTTCAAAAGTCAAAAAAATCTACAAGTCTAAACAGCTTTAGCATTAATAATATTTTAACACGGCACCTTGTGAACGTTATCGAACTAATATGCTAAAAAGCTCAATGATCCGAGAACTCGTATATTTTCAAAAGTACCTTACCGTTTGCTGGCGTGTTGCGCTGTTTTTTAGGATGCAATTGATTTTGTTCGTTTAACTGGTAACAGAAAAGTGTTCGTCAGAAAATAAAATGAAAACCACACAAAATCCAATAAGGAAAATGAGTTCAGTATTTATTTAACATCTTCAAAGTTGAATAAAGATATAAACAAAAAGTGTGACGAAAACTTCGCAAACAAGTCAACCAAAAATAAATTGATGTCTGCAACGTCCTGGAGCAGATGTGATGAAATCACAAAGTTGTAAATCTGAAATTACTGCTTTGCATCATTCCAGAAACATCAAGTCAAGTGCCACGCAGTAGGGTTAACTTTTTTTTTTGATTTTTTGCAAGGTTCAGAAATAAATATACATAGTAGTTGGCTTAAGTTTGCTTAAGTTCCCACTTAGAAATTTTGGCCAATTTTTTTTAAAACAAACGGTATTTTTTTCCAAAAAATGTGCAAATAACCTATAATTTTTTTAGCATGTCGATTTTTTTTTCTTTTTTATGGGTAATAAGGGGTGAAAAGCAATACAAAAATGAAAAAAAAGTGTCGCTCGGATCTAGTTTCGGAAATATAGACATCGGACAATTAGATTGCGGACATAGCTTTCGTGAAAATGATTATAAGTTGAAAACTGCTGAAAGGAAAATGGAAAACATGGTTGTCCTAAGAAAGATAATTTAATGGCCTACAATAATAGTAAGAAAGGTTTTGAAATTTGATCTATAATTTTGGAGATATTACGATTTTTCTTAAATTTTGACCATTTATTTTTAATATCATTTGTAAGGCTGTTAAATAATCAAAACTCTTTATGGAAAAGGGTTCTCTGAGTTGCTGCTGGTCTCTGATATTCGATTCTAAAATTACAGTTTAATTTTTAAAGATAGATTTTGCGGTCCTTATCAATAACTAGCAATTACGAATTCGCTTGAAACTTGTTTGGTCAAAATAGTTTTCGCATATAAATGCCGTATTTCGGTATTAAAATGTGGATAAAAGGGACACGGCTAGTTTTGGCGCGAGAGAGGTGGCTCAAGATGCCGTATTTGCCATTTATTGGTGTATAATTGGGATAAAGATGTAAAAAATTAAAAAACATTCATAAAGGAAATAATCGATGTTTTAAAACATCGATGTTTCTGTCTGATGTTTCATCGACATCGAACATCGGTCAAAAAAATCATCGATGTTCGGAATATCGATATTTGCCGTTCGATGTCGCAGCCCTAATTTATAGGCCATACAATAACGATACTAGAAAAATTTACCGTTTAGTGTTCTGGTGAAATCTCATGGCGAAAGATGCAGAGGAGGACCTAGAACTTTGTGGCGATAAATGACAGAAAACGACATGACAAAAATCGGAATTAACTGACACAACAACAACATATACAACGGGCCAGAATTCGAATATAATTATAAAACTTTTGCTTAGTTCCTACGCTCCTAATGACATTTTAGGATATTAGTAGTAAAATTTGCCTGCCACGGCAAATCACACAAAGAATCTATGGCCGCAGTGAGTTGGCAATTATCTCTCAGCAGTTTATTCAATTTGTTGGTATCGTAAAAAAAAATTATTAAATTGAAAATAACATTCGCATAAGTTTTTCTAGTCCAAACATTGAGTTGTCTTAAGACATTCTTCTCCCTTTCCACAAACGATTACCATTATTTTTAATTCGGCTACCATTTTTCATCTCCATGATGACACTTGACACCAAGTGGTACGTTCTTATTTTTATTCATCTAACGGATGTTAGAAAAACACTTTTCGCCATTATTAAAATGCAATTATTACCTATAAATGATGTTGAGAATTCAAAAAAAAAGACAGCTCGTTAAATATCCCACACCTAAAATTTGTTGTGGTACAGTAGAATACAATGAAAATAAAATAAAAATGTTCGTATACAAATGGTAAATAGAAAAACAAATAAAAGAAAACGCATAACATTTACCCAAAGGATCCACTCTGTAGATGACTTCCGGCAATACGGGGTTCAGCAAACACATAACAAGCAACCAAACCGTTGACCAGGACAACAGAACGTGATGCCATTTTCGATGTTGATACTTTATCGCCATGTTTTGAGTGGTCATATCGTGGCTGATGGTCTTGTTTAGTTGTATTTAATGATGTTTACAAGTTTATCTTTTTATTCCGAATTTTTACATTTATATTTGAATTTTTCATTTGGTTTTATTTTTTAGCTTTCACATCGCTGCCTTATCTTATTTTTTATGAATTGCACTCGAATTGTCAAACGATTCAAATGACAAAACAAAATAATTTATTTGCTATTTTTATTGCACTTTTTTTTAAAATTTTTATTTTATGCTATATGTTGTTATTTTTACGAGCTTCTTTTGTTCATTTCCATTTTTGGTATTTATTTGCGGTTGTTGTTTTACTGCTATTATTACAAAAATATTGCTATGGCAAATATTTTACTTTTCTTTAATTTATATTATGTACTATGTTATTTAAATTTTAGAGTTAGGTATTTGCAATTTAATCATAAGCCAAAATTTAGTTTCATATACACTGGCATAGCTGCAATAAGTAGGAAACATATCACTCACATTTGTAAATGTACGAACTGAAAAACGCAGTTTTCTGTTGCCTGCTTATATACTATGTAAAAATGGTATAGCCAATTTGAAAATTTTATGTTTTATTTAAACGCGCACT
This sequence comes from Meiosimyza platycephala, assembly GCA_963662105.1. Lineage (NCBI taxonomy): Eukaryota > Metazoa > Arthropoda > Insecta > Diptera > Lauxaniidae > Meiosimyza > Meiosimyza platycephala. The sequence continues at coordinate 35,708,422 of OY759209.1, read as the reverse complement.
TCAAAAATGTTCATAATAGTAAAAATTACCCTTTTTTCCTTTATTTTTAATACAAACAACCTTTAATTCATTTTGGATTTCAAAAGTATTGAAAATACATAATAGATTTTTTACTTTACTTCAATCATAAGAGATTTCAAATTGCATTTTAAAAGTGCTGAGCATTTTAAATTACTCTTTTTTATTTAATATTAAACACTTTGAATTACATATAAATTCACTTTAAATGAATGCAAATTTTCTTTCAAATTCAAACATTTTCGGACTATGCGCTAAATCAAAAGCGTTGTGAGTGTAGCAATTCTTTCGACGCTTTTCTGTCTTCATGGTCGAAAAGTAATATTTTGACCTAAGAACTTTTATATGGACTAGTATCGCCTGTGGTCCGAATTCGACCGTACCCACCAAGTTTTAATTTTGACGAACTAAACGTCTTTGTCCATGGACCATGAAAGTATTTCATCTTATCTCATCTCATCTCATCTCATCTCATCTCATCTCATCTCATCTCATCTCATCTCATCTCATCTCATCTCATCTCATCTAATCTCATCTCATCTCATCTCATCTCATCTCATCTCATCTCATCTCATCTCATCTCATCTCATCTCATCTCATCTCATCTCATCTCATCTCATCTCATCTCATCTCATCTCATCTCATCTCATCTCATCTCATCTCATCTCATCTCATCCCATCTCATCTCATCTCATCTCATGTCATGTCATCTCGTCTCGCCTTACCTCGCATCGCATCGCGCCGTTTCGTCTGACCTCACCTCACCTTAGATACATGTATGGCTAAGGATTGATTGCAAATAACATTACAAAAAAAAATTTATATGTCGAATTTTATGTTGAAAAAACGCGCACCATGCGTCATCAGTAAAAAATTCGTAGTTTCCAAAGTAATGGCGGAATTTCGATATGAAAGCACATTCTTAGGATTGATTGAAGAATAACATATAAAAAAATCAATTGAAAATATTTCGAGAAAAATTTTTTTAATTAAAAAACTTAATGTTTTAACAAATTTCTTTAATGGTAATTCTTAACAAAAATGATTAAAGGGTTTTTCATCCTATCTCCTACAGTTTTTGAGATATTTCGTTTCAAAAAATATTCAAAAACGTCAAAAAAAACAAAGTGTGCGTTTTGACCGATATATATTTCATATTTCAAATGATAATGATATGATTTCTTACACTTCTTTCCATATTTCTAAGATATTGCTATTCTGGTTTACTCTTTCTTTTGGCCTACCATCTCTCTGTATATAAATATGAAAAGCAATTGCTGCTGCACTGCTCATTTTTTATTAAATTAGTTTCAATTAATTAGCAATTTTTAGTCTGCATTATTCTTTCCTGAAAATTTTGTTTTTTATGCGATCACTTTGTGCCAAAATATTTTTATTTTGTTTGTCAGATGAACGAAACACATTCGAACTTTCGATTTACTTAACTACCAGGTTAGGCAATTGAAATGATAGGTTATTTTCCCTCAGCTGTCCTTTCCAAATTTTTCATCGCACAACGCTCAATTTCAAAATGGTAATTCCTTGATATATTGTCTGTCAAGTGACAGAACCATTTAGTATAATTGGAAACGTTTTCAAGATATACGGTTTGGAAATGAAAAGAAATTTGGTGATTGGCCTTCTTTCGTAAGGCAAAAAAACGTCGAGATACGTCGTCATCCACCGGAAACGATTGGAATGAAAATCTGAGCACAATGCAGCTCAAATGGCAATCAAGATGGACGGCATTTTCTGAAAAACAAGTTCGATACCAAGCCTTTCATAAGATTCAAGTTGCAGGACCATACTGCATTGCAACGAGACCTGCAGCGCCTCAAGAGAACGAGAGAGCTGATACGCTTGCGCCGCAGAAGCGAGTTGCCCAATTTTTAAGTCGGCTTTAGTTTATTCTGAATATTTGAATGGAATAAAGCTGAATATTCTTCATGACCCCAAGCATTTTTGGGGTTTTATTAATACAAAAAAAAGTCTGACGGGTTTCCATCTGAATTCAAAACAGTTGATGGGCTCACTAGCGACCCACAAATTATAGCTGGGTTGTTTGCTAATTTATTTAAAGAATCTTTTTCTACGGAATTATTTAGCCCTGAGATCAACTATTTTGAATATATGGATAACGACCCTTTAGTTTCGTTTAATGGGATATCTTTCTCACCTGAACTCATAGAGAAACATACCTCATCTGTTGATGATGACTTCAGCTCCGGACCTGATGGTATTCCTGCGACAGTACTAGTTAACTGTAGCTCTGTGCTGAGTCAACCCCTCAGTTTCTTATTTAAAATCGATTAGATATAGCTATTTTCCTAAATTTTGGAAAAATGCATACATAAGCCCCATTTTCAAGAAAGGGTGTAAAAATGATGTTTCAAACTACAGGCCCGTGGCGAAGTTATCATCGATACCGAAAATTTTTGAACGCATTGTGTACGATCAGGTTAAGGTGTGCTGTGGTGAAGTCATAACAACTCGTCAGCATGGTTTTGTTAATGGCAGATCTACAGTTTCTAACCTCCTTGATTTTACTTCCTTTGCATTAAGCTCTTTTGATTCTGGTGGGCAAGTTGACTGCATCTACACTGACTTCAGTAAAGCATTTGACAAATTACCACACAATTTGATTTCGTTTAAATTAAAGAAGCTTGGATTTCCTTTAAGTTTTGTCAGCTGGATTGAATCTTATTTATCTGATCGCTCATATCAAATAAGATTTCGGAGGGTGTTTTCCACCCCATTCAGCGCGGCATCAGGTGTTCCACAAGGAAGCCACCTGGGGCCGCTCCTGTTCGTTTTAGCAATTAATGATGTTACACATGTCATTAAAAACTCGCATCTGCTAATAAATATATGAAGATGATATGAAAATTTACAGGAACGTGAAGGGGGTTGGTGATACTATTCCACTTCAGTCTGACTTGAAATCCTATGAGGTTTGGTGTTCTAAAAATAACTTACATCTTAATCCTGATAAATGCCAAACTATGATTTTCACCAGGAGGAAAAATATTGTAGAATTTGATTATGAATTAAAAGATAAGAAAATTTGTCGTGTCGATTTAGTCAAAGACGTAGGTATACATTTTGATGTTAAATTAACTTTTAATGAGCATATTAATCAAATTTGTAAAAAATCCTCATCTCTGCTTGGCTTTATTAAGAGGTGGGCAAAAGAATTTAATAGCCCTTTAGTAACGGTGACTTTATATAATACAATAGTGCGTCCTCACTTAGAGTACGCCAGCCAAGTGTGGTCACCATTTTATAATATTCATATTAATAGAATTGAGAGAATTCAAAAAAATTTTGTTCGTTTTGCTCTCAATGGCTTAAATTGGATTGACTCTTTAAACCTTCCTCCTTATGAGGATCGTTTGAAGTTACTACATATGCAGTCTTTGAGCTCGCGTAGAAATATTGCGGATATACTTTATCTGCATCAACTTGTAACTAGGTCTCTTGCTGCACCAGAGCTTCTTAATTATATTCACTTAAACACTAATCGCAGGAGTAATCGTAACTCTAATCAATTATTTTACCAACCTTTTGGTAGAACTAATTATATGGCTACTGCTCCTTTTAATCGCATGACTACTCTTATTAATAATTGCGATGTATATGATATTAGCTTGTCAAAAGGTCAACTCAAGCTTAGATTGAAAAATAACTATAGTTAATTTTGTAGCTTAATGGTTGTTGGTCTTTAGGTTTGTGTTGTCCGAGCCCCACAGCATGATGGGTAAATTTTTTCTAACATTTATGCCTTGGACCATGTTGATAAATTCATGCAATTGTATGTTTATATACATATGATCTGGGTGGGTATGTTGAGAAAGTGTGATAAAGCTAAGAAAAAATTATAAAAATATAACAAATTTAATTGCATGTATAATTTTTTCATTTTCCTTAATATGTAAGCTTTTTACTTTGTTTTAAAGCTTCAAGCTAAATTGCTAAGAAAGCTAATAGCTGTAGTAGCTAAACTCTATTATTATTATTATATTGGTGTTTTCTGACGAGAAAACATTCTGCATCAAGCCGTTTTTCAACAAAGAAAATGATTAGGTATGGCTAAAGGAACGTTACAGCGACCATTCAGACGAGATACAAGTCTCTCAATGGCAAGGAGATGAACAAATTGTGGTATGGGCGTCACTGAGCGAAAATGGCAAGTCTCCATACGTTTTTCTACAGATGGGGCGCATTGAGGTCAAAATAAATCAACAAATTTATCGGAAAAATGTGTTCGAGCCTGACCTGCAACAATGTGCACCGCAAAATTTCAGTTTCGAGCGCAAGAGATTCCAGCAGGACTCAACGCCGTCGCATAAAGCCAGAGGAACGCAGAAATTGCTTGAAAAAAACCTTTCATCGTTCATAATGCACGAACTTTAAGCGCCGCAGTCTCCCGACATAAAACCGCTGGACGACTGTGTTTGGGGCTTTTTCGCAGACCAGTGCATGTGCTAAAAAGCACACATGTATGGAGTCGCTGAAAAATTTTGACCAAACATCATACGGGCATCGAGTCAGTCGTTCGATAAGGCGGGTATATTCCAGATGAGTAATCAATAAACAAATTTTGGATTTTCTTCTTTTACGCAGAAAAATAAAAAATAAAAAAAGTTGAAAAATAACCGATATTTTTCATATCTTAAATATATATATCATTTCAATTGCCTAACCTGGTAATGTTCGAATTTTTGAATTGGAAGCGGAATTACATAGAATATCTTTTAAAAATAACTTCCCTTCTTAAAATAAATTCCGTCTCCGAAGCAAATCCGAAGCGGAATCAGAACAAGCCTGATTGACCATTTAAACATATATCTAATTGAATACCCTGAGCAGTCATAACTTTTTTGTAAATATCTAAAGCGGAGACCATGATCCCAAAAGGTTGCGATTTACATATTGATTAAGCGATATAGTTATTTATTGTAATAAATTTTTGATGTCTTACGGCCTCTTTGTTAATATCTAATGAAATATGATCTTTTGTTAGACATTTTTTATACAAATAAACTTCACTTGCAATTAAATTACGATTCCAGGTGAGTTTCTTTAAAAATAAACTTCTTCTAATAAACACGACTTTTTTATAACTCGGTCGAGTTCCCTCCCTCCTTTAAATGTTACTTCATCATATGAGCCTCTGAAAGCAAAAGTGGTATAACACAAAATTTTCAAAAATGAGTTATACCCGTTTTCTAACTTGTTACGTCAGTAATTATCATTAGACAAAATTTTAAAAGTTTAGTTGGCGATATGGCCGCTAGAGAGCATCGTTAAGTTTTGGTTTTTTGTTTTAGTATTTTTTGGAAGAAAAAAAATGTTGTTTTTTTAATTAAAAATGATTTATGAAATAGATATTTTAATTTAATTAACATATTCAAAGGAATAAAGGAATGTAGGAATGAATAGTTAAGTGGTTATTAGGTTGCGCTGTGCTTTAAAGGCCAACATTTTTAAGGAAAAGTGGTATAACTCACTGACTTATACCACTTTTTCGCTAATTTCTTTGAAATAAAAATTGGAAGAATGGTATTCTAATTTGAAGCTTAATTTAAGCTTCTTACCTTATCAAAAATTATAATAATTTTTACAAATAATTAAATTTTGAACAATTGACTTTCCAAAAATGTTAAAACTTTGACAAAAACAAATACACTGATTATTTGCTATACCAAAACGCAAACCTCCAATTATCTCAAAACTACTTAAATGTGACTTATACCACTGTTGCTTTCAGCGGCTGATATGATCCCGACTTTGTCAAATATGAGTGGTGGAAGATAAATGTGCACGAAGCGTTCACGTATGAAGTATGACTGACATAAATAGGGGAGTTCACACCATCCTTCATGCTGTCCAACATGGCTTGACAAACCGAATAACTGTAAATTTCGTTTAGCGTTCACATCATCAAACATGCTTGTCAAACATCATTTGCAGAAAAATTTCGAGGTGTAGTCATCAGTCGCATTATTCACTTCCCTTCTTTGCTTTTTATTTTTCGGAGGTGTAATAATAAAAAAAATTGTTTTCAACTCCCTACAACGAGGATGTGTGCCTAAAAAAACCTAAATCTTGCCAAAACTTTTTACTATTCACGTAACCCATCGATGTGCACTCTATCAAATCTTATTTGAAATGAAAAATTTTTTGTTGTTGATGTTGAAGCCAGCAGAGAAATCAAAATATTTTGAAATCCATCCAACATGAGTGTCAAGCGGCTGTTTCCAGAGTTCACATGATCAAACATCGAGGTTTGTCAAGCATGATGGACAGCATGAAGGATGGTGTGTACAGCCTAAATCAGTGGTTGGCAAAGAGCGAAACTCAAACTTTCCCTTACGCTCAAGAAAGAGGGAAATCAAACCAGAGAAATTCTTGTTTGTTTTAATTTTTTTGCATGCATTCTTACAGTTTTGATATTGCGTTCGAATTTCTTCCCTTTTATCTTTTTTAAATTTATTTTTGAGCGAGTGGATATTAACATTTTATTTAACCCTCCGTTTAATGAAGAATTTTTAATCGGTCGTTAGAGTATTAGTCACCCGGGTGACTAAGTGAAAAATTTACGTAATTTGTATGACCCGTAAGTGAATAGGCATCAGATTAATAGGCAGAATGCACGTTGGCTATTGCCGACAACCTGGTCGGCTACTTCCAACAAACTAGCCGGCTTTTTTGTTGATTTTGAGCCCTTTATAACGAATGTTGAGTCAGTATACATAATGCATATACATTTAAAGTTCGTGGTAACGGTGCCAATTTAAAATTTGAAATTGATTATAACTACTTTTGTGAACTATCGTTCATCATAACAAGCGTTACTGTGTTTTGGTTATGATATTTATTACTAAATTGATTAAACATTGAGAAACATTGAAATCAGACGCATCACACTTTTTGTCTTTTTATCTGAATTTGTACAAAATTTGTCCTCAAAACGTCCAAACGTATACCTACAGACGATATTGCAGCCAACAGTGCTAGTGCTAGTGTAATTGACCTAAGTGCATGCAGTGATCCAATACGAAAGTATGTAATATTCATTATGTTTATGTTTTATTGGTGTGTTTATGTATGTATTGTTTGGTGATGCAGTACGTTTCAATCGGTATGAGATGCTGCCCGATGCAGATATTGCTGGATGAAGAGGATGAGCCCTTCGATCAAAGTGATGATGATGATTATTTCGCTGAAGAATTAGCTTCAGATGAAGAGGAAGACGAATTTCCGACAGAAATAAATGCAGAGGTCGATGATAATGAATTAGGCGATAGTGAAATCATTATGGAAACGCCGATGGAGGGAGAAGCAGTTCAGGAACCACTTTGGAATTCATTTATAAATATTTTAGAGCCGGATCAAATTTATACATCGAAAGATAATATAACCTGGTCTAGAAAACCACTATCTAATTGTGGTCGTGTGCGATCACAAAATATCGTACACTGAGAACAATCAGCAAAGAACCATGTCAGCCAATTTGACGCGCCGTCAATTCCTCGTCCAATTGTTATTAGAACTGTGCCATACCAACATTCTCCGACGTTCGCAAAATGGGCATGTGATAGGGAAGTCGCATCTTAGGTCTGGAATATGCGAGATGCTTGGCTATGAATTGCCTCTGAAAACACAATATGAGTCTGAGACGCCACAATTGGATGCAAGCGGTCGCAATAATATTCACGGCATGCGCCTCGGATGATAAGCGATAAAGAAATTCACGCAAGCGCTGCAGAACATGGAAAAACCCAGTATGCGATAAACACTCCAAAAAGAAAATGAATTGCAACGCGTGTTAGGGTAATTTTTATTTCTATTATATCCTGTATTTTTCTATTCATAACATCACTTGTCTTTCATTCAATAAAATTTGTGGAAAAATAACATCTATCTTTCATATTTTGGATTTTGCAGTATATCTTGCGTGCATTATATACGTAGTCACCTGGGTGACTAATACAACAACAAGAGATTAGACTTGAATTTTCAGATAAATACGCCCCTAGGAAAGAGCTAAAAGTTCGAAATATGGCTTAAAATGATCCTAACTAAAATCGTAGTAAAGTCAGAAACGCCTTCCATCCTAGGTAAATTTGAACATGGATAAATATTGGAAAATAAATGCAAAAGTCACCCGGGTGACTAATACTCTATCGGAGGGTTAAAGAAAATTCATTCAAAATTTTTAAATTGAAGTTATAAGAAATCACAGTTTTATGAAAAAAATTTATATACTTTTTTTTATTGAATATCTACGTGACAAAAAAAAAAATCAGTTTCCACGAAAAATAATCTAAGAACCACATCTGCGTCTAATTGTTAATTTTTCTTATTCTATGAGTTACAGGGTGTTTAACAAAGCTCCTTTATGGTACTACTTACAAGCAACGATTAACTCACAATTTTCTAAGTAATAAACCTATAGGAATCAAATGAGTGAGTTTCATTCGTATTGCAATATTGACTGTTATAAGCCGCTGAAAGCAATAGTGGTATAAGTCACATTTAAGTAGTGTTGAGAAAATTCGAATTTTACCAGGGACCCAAAATAACGATTATATGTATATTTGGTTTTTTTGTGATTGAAAAAATTGCCCAATATTAAGGAATATATTTAAAAATTGCTTTTTAATAATTATTAATAAGAAATATTATATTAACTGACGATAACACAGGCCGACAAATTTTTAAATCAGAGACCAGACCTAGCATACCTGATGGTCGTTGATGCGCTGAATCCGAATTCGAGCTCAAAATTGCTACTAAACTATCAAGTTTTCGAGATATTCTAACCTAAAAGTGCAAAAAACACGGTTTTTGGCTATATTTGAGCTTATTTTACTTCACGACTAAATCTTTTTTTCCAAAACCTTTTGCGGCATTTGAAAGTATTACTCTTACCCTTAAAACCCCATTTTAAATTATGTCGATATCTCTTTTAATCACCGAAATGTCATAAATTTAAATTTTCTATGCATTCTGCCATACTAGAATTAATGTAGATCTGTATGTACCAGGTTAGGCAATTGAAATGATATATTTTAGAAATGATAAATATCGGTTATTTTTCAACTTTTTTTTTTGATTTTTCTGCGTAAAAGAAAAATATCCAAAGTTTGTTTATTGATTACTCATCTGGAATATACCCGCCTTTGGCCTTGTCTACAGCCAGGGCCGGATTTGAATTTTTGGTGCCCTAGGCTTTTAAAGAAAATGGTGCCCTAGTTTTTCATTTTATATTGATTTTTTATTTGAAGTAATATATGTAATTACAATTTTTAATATAACTATACATTATTGGCCGAAATGCTGTTTCCTTGACTTTTTAATAGCAAAATCCTTGATAGTATCAAATCGATTTCACATAGTAACTAGATCACTTTCAATGCAAATTAATGATAATGCATTCAATCTATCCTGCTTCATCACAATACGACAAGGATTTTTTAATCACTTTAGTTATGAGAATGATATTTCTGCCGTACAATTTTTAACCATCAAACTCAAGAAAATACGTAATGCAATATCTACGTTTGGAAAAGCTGATGTTATACTTAATCTTAACACATTATTTTATATGAAATAGCTTGGTTATAAAATTTTTGTAAACAATTGTTTCTTTTATTATGTGTACTCATAGTTCGCTTAAAATAACAAAAAAAAATAGATTGCGAATATCGACAACATACAAATTTACGGATCGCTAAATTTTGAAAAAAATTAACATATTTTATTTTTTTTTTTTATTTTGAATTATGTTTCACAATAAATCAAATCTGAATGCATTTAGTGCATTCGTATTAGTGAGGGATTAATTTTTGTTTTAGTTGAATAGCAACATGCTATTTTCTTTTTTTTTTATGATAAAAAGTATAATTTTATATCAGAATTTCAATATCTGGTGCCCCCTCCGCGCAGATGCTCTAAGCCTGTGCCTAGTGTGCCTACCTATAAATCCAGCACTGGCTACAGCTTTTAGACGCTTATCGAACGACTGACTCCATGCCCATATGATGTTTTGGTCAAAATTGTTAAATGCTCGAGTCAAATCCTTCTTCAGCGACTCCATACTTGTGTGTTTTTTAACACATGCACTGGTTTACAAAATGCCCCAAACACAGTTGTCCAGCGGTTTTATTTCGGGAGACTGCGACGTCTAAAGTTCGAGCTTTATGAACGATGAAACGTTTTTTTCAAGCAATTTCTCCGTTCCTCTGGCATAGGTAGGCCTATGTAATAAATTTCAAGTTACGATATTTCGGAGTAAAAAAAAGACATCGACATAATTTAAAATAGGTTTTGAAGGGTAAGAGTAATACTTTCAGATGTCGCAACCAGCTTTGAAAAAAAAAATATTCGCATCGTAAAATAACCTCAAATATAACCGAAAACCGTGTTTTTCCACTTTAAGGTTAGGATATCTCGAAAACTTGACGTATAAGAGCAATTCTAAACTCGGATTCAGCGCATCAAAAGCCATCGGGTATGCTAGGTCTGGTCTCTGGTTCTGGACTTTCATTTAATTGACTCTATTTACGTTAATGCATTACTGTTATGCATAAGAAAATTTTTTGTCAGTAATATTTCAATGGTGGTCCTGAGGTGGCCCCGAGTACCGAAAATTTCCGATTTTGGTCCAATTTTAGAAATTTTTTTATGCACCAATCGATAAGGGGAGGTTGAAATTAGATTTTGGCCATCACCAGAGGTGGTCTCGAGTCAAACCTTTACGATGCTCTCTAGCGGCCATATTGCGAACTAAACTTTAAGCATTTTGTCTAATGATAATTACTGACATAACAAGTTAGAAAACGAGTGTAACTCATTTTTCGAAGATTTTGAGTTACACCACTTTTGCTCTCAGCGGCTCATATGTGAGTTAATTACGTGACGAATGTCACTCATTTTATTGCTCAAACCCCAATTTATTGGAAGCCTTTGAAAAGTAATTTAATAGGTTGTATTAATGCTTTTAAAAATATTTCGATAGCTTTGGAGCTACAGTAACATTCTTGACTGCCCAAAAATTTTTATATAGTACCACACAGTTTTCTTTAAAAAGAGTTCACTTATTATGGCATGATCAATGTTCATATTTCGTATAAAATTCAATATTTTGGTTAAGTTTCACTTCACTGCAGCAAAAGAAAATTCGTTAAATTTAATGATTTAATTTACCTAATGAAATAACCTGTCGACTTAAAATGTTCTATTGTTTTTAAAATATTATTAAATTTAAGACTGGCACGTTATTTATATCTAGTAAGTCTAGGGTCACTCACCGCGTAATATGACTTTCAACAATATTAAGTTTCCTCCTCGTTTCTTAATCTTGCCATGAAATTATGAATCTATGGTTCAACTTAATTGAATTCATAAACTTTTAGTTGGTAAGCAGAATTATGCCAACAAAAACTAACACTTGCAAAAACAAATCGGCCAAAGTGATGATTGAAATATGGCGTTAAATCATATACCTTCCACCACTTTCGCCTTCAACGGTTTTTATTCTAACAGTAAGTAGAAGCATGAAGAAAACTCATAAAATATCACAATACAAATTCATTCGATTATTATTGCAAATTGAGAAAATTTTTATTGAATAGTCGTATGAAAGGCGAGGAAGGCATTTACATTTGAAAAGAAGGAGGTAAAAGTTTGAGAATAAGGCCCAGTGAGAAACAAAAACAACAAAGTCCGTGAATCCTTTTTACGTCATGTTGTCTTGATTTTTTATATATATACATACATACAAACAACGCGAAAGTAAAACTGAACCCAATCTTCTTACTGCAGCTTATTTGATAGTTTGTTTCCTAAGTACATAGATCCAATCTAAGTTGCCACCTTTTTTGTCTCATTATGTGTGATTGTGTTCATATAAGAGCCTAGTACCTGGAGACCGACCACTGTTCGGTTTTTCGTTTTGAGGTTGAAAAAATCGAAAAAATATGGAATTTGTTGAAAAAAGTTGACTTTTCACTTTCACGCTTCAACTTCTCTTTACTTTTTTCTGTTCCATTTTTTTCAACAATTTTGCTTCGTTTTTAGTTTCGTCAAATTGTGGTCTGATGCAAAAGTGTTTATAAAAAGAGTGGATTGGGACCAAGAGTGAATAGAAATGAAAAGGATAATGCAAAATGGCTCGATTTCATTTAAATTGGACACTAAATCGACTGAGATATCGCAGCATTTATATAAAAGAGCGCAACCGATTGTACAGTTAGTACGAGGGGTAAAACCTATAAGCCACTTTGGTACAAAAACTTATCGCACCTTATTACGTTTAGCGGTTGGTGCTATTTTTTAAATTTTATTGCTGTAAGAATATTTTCCTTGTTCTTCGGCTTATCCCGGAGGTAATCACTCCATAAGTGACAACTCATCGAGGCGGTTCACCCCGAGTAACGTTGGGTCACTTAAAGTCACTTTGGTTCACGAACTTCGTAAACATCCAAAAAAAAAAAAAAATCCACGCACCGCAAAACGATATTAGGTGCGCAAAGTTTTTACACCAACGTGGCCAATAGGTGTTATAGAGCAATTCTACAAAAATCGCACGCAAACCGCAATATCACGATTTTCACTCATCTCGGTGACTCCAAGTAACCCAAAGTGACTCGTGGTGAACCACCTCAATGAGTAGTCACTTATGGAGTGATTACCTCCGGGATAATCCGAAGAACAAGGAAAATATCCTTACAGTAATAAAATCAAAAAATCGCACGCACCGCAAGACATAATTAGATGCGCAAAGTTTTTACACCAACGTGGCCAATAGGTGTTGTAGAGCAATTCTACAAAAATCGCACGCAACCCGCAATACCGCGATTTTCACTCATCTCGGTGACTCCAAGTGACCCAAAGTGACTCGGGCTGAACCACCTCGATGAGTAGTCACTTATGGAGTGATTACCTCCGGGATAATCCGAAGAACAAGGAAAATATCCTTACAGTAATAAAATCGAAAAATCGCACGCACCGCAAAACATAATTAGATGCGCTAAGAGTTTGTACCAACGTGGCCCATAGGTGTTATAGACCAATTCTACAAAAATCGCACGCAAACCACAAAATCGCGACTTTCACTCACCTCGGTGACTCCAAGTGACCCAAAGTGACTCGGAGTGAACCGCCTCGATAAGTAGTCACTTATGGAGTGACTATCTCCGGGATACTCCAAAGAACAAGGAAAATATACTTGCAACAATAATTATCAAAAAATCGCACGCATCGCAAAACATAATTAGGTGCGATAAGAGTTTGCACCAACGTGGCCTATAGGTGTTATAGACCAATTCTACCAAAATCGCACGCAAACCACAAAATTGCGATTTCCACTCACCTCGGTGACTCCAAGTGACCCAAAGTGACTCGGAGTGAACCGCCTCGATAAGTAGTCACTTATGGAGTGACTACCTCCGGGATACTCCAAAGGACAAGGAAAATATCCTTACAGCAATAATATCCAAAAAATCGCACGCATCGCAAAACATAATTAGGTGCGATAAGAGTTTGCACCAACGTGGCCTATAGGTGTTATAGACCAATTCTACAAAAATCGCACGCAAACCACAAAATTGCGATTTTCTCTCATCTCGGTGACTCCAAGTGATCCAAAGTGACTCGGAGTGAACCGCCTCGATAAGTAATCACTTATGGAGTGACTACTTCCGGGATACTCCAAAGAACAAGGAAAATATCCTTACAGCAATAATATCCAAAAAATCGCACGCATCGCAAAACATAATTAGGTGCGATAAGAGTTTGCACCAACGTGGCCTAAAGGTGATATAGACCAATTCTAAAAAAATCGAACTCAAACCACAAAATCGCGATTTTTTCTCATTCGGTGACTCCAAGTGACCCAAAGTGACTCGGAGTGAACCGCCTCGATGAGTAGTCACTTATGGAGTGACTACGTCCGGGATACTCCAAAGGACAAGGAAAATATCCTTACAGCAACAAATTCCGCAAATCGCTCAGGACGCACTAAGTGGTCAAATATTAAAAATGACCACTACAATATTAACACTACACCACTGTAATTAAAAGTCTATTGGAACAAAAAATTTTTTTTATTTTTCGTGCTTTCTCTATCGATTGGAACAAAAAATTTAAAAAAATTACTCCCATAGTACACTAAATAACATTTAACGTTTTTCGTACGTATGGGAGGTGCCACGCCCACTTACGCAATCCCGTTGAAATCCATATAATTTCAAAGCTTATAGTAATCGACACCTCTACACCAAATTTAAAGAAAATACCTCCCATAGTGCACTAAATATAACATTCAACGATTTTCGTATATATGGGACGTGCCACGCCCACTAACGAAATCTCGTCGAAATCCATTTAACTTAAAAATTTTTGGTAACCGACATCTCTGTACCAAATTTTAATGAGATTACTCCCATAGTGCACTTAATATAACATTTAACGGTTTTTGTTTGTATGGGAGGTGCCACGCCCACTGAAGCAATCCCGTCGAAATGCATTTAATTTCAAAGCTTATAGTAACCGACAACTCCTCACCAAATTTTAAGAAGATTACTCTCATAGTACAATAAATATAACATTTAACCTGTTTTGCTTGTATGGGAGGTGCCACGCCCACTGGTACTATTACACCCATTTTTCGTCTTGAGGTACCTTATAGCAAGTATATCCACCATATGAAATTTCAGAACGATTGTGTTGTTAATTCTCTTATTATAATGTTTATAAATATTGTGGGCTGTGCCACGCCCTTAAACGAATTTTGCCAGTATAGTGACATAGCATGTTATGATGACTGCTCTTAGTGGTATTATCTATAAAATTTTTATGAAAATCCTCAGTGCCGTTTTTGAGTAAAATTGAATCAAAATTTTCAATTATTGAAAAGTGCCACGCCCACTTTTCCGATTCCGCCCACTTTTGGCAAAATTTAAGACATTTATGATCTGCATCTGTGTACTAAATTTCATCACAATATCTTGAATAGTTTTCAAGATATGACGTTATGAAAATAAAAGTTTAGGGCTGTGCCACGCCTCTCCAGGAGCCTTTGATAAGTTAAAACCCAGCCCAATCCTAATTTTGTTCACATATGTACCTAACCCCCAAGTTTCATCAAAATCGCTGCACCCGTTTTGGAAATAAAGTCTGAAAATATATAAATATATATATATACATACAATTTTAGCTCGTTTAATAATAGTAGATACGTCGTGAATAGAGCAATAAGAAGACGTCAAACTTAGACACAAGTATGTACATATATTTCAACAAATGTAAATTGCGGATATATTGAAAACTGCATTTTTGACAAAATTTTAATTGAGTTAACACAATTGACTTCATGCTTGTGCATCGAAAGGAAATGTACGCAATTGTTGTTGCGATCGCTCCCATCGCATTTCGTTTTTTTTTTTTTGACTTTTTTCAATTCTTGGAATTAGATTTTGCAAATTTACGCATTTGCTCGCTTAATCAGGTGATTAGAGATTTCCAGCTCCCAAACTCTGCTCTTCTGGCCATTCCTGCATTACATATTAAAAATTTTTCCAAATCCGGGGATATACTTTTTTTCTGTCAAAGTTTGGCAATTTTCTCAATTATGACTTTTTCAGCCCTAATTTTAAAAAAATCAGCATAATTCACATATAGAATACAAAAGCTCAAACGAACATTTTTTCAAAAGTATGATCCATGAACTTTATGCCAATATACAATATTGGTATATTTCAATACAAATAAATTAATAAGAGCATTTCATAAAAGTCAGTATTTTTTGTTTCTTCTAACACATTAGGAAAAACTTGATAAAAAAAAATTGTGAAAAAAAGCAGCTGAATTTTTGTCTTTTAGCTAACCATACTTTCTTACATTGCATATAAAAAAATTGTCGAAATCCGGAGATATACTTTTTTTCTGTTTAAGTGTGCAAATTTTCGACTTTTATCATTTTTCAATATAATTTTTGAAAAATCCGTACAATTCATATAAAGGCGATAAAAGAAAATTCAATTGATTTTTATAAAGTGGAAACAATGTACTTTCCTATGCTACACTATAGCATTTTGTTTCAAACAAGTTAACTAGAGCGCTTTATCTAACAATCGCTTTTATAAAAAGTTTCATAGAACAGTTTTGGTGTACAAAGTTCGACAATGTGTCACTAAACTCAAAACAAATTTAAAACTTTTATAGTTTTTTTTTCAGTCCCTAAGTATTCTCTGACGATTGCCTTAAACATTTTTCCAATCCCGAGCACTTTCAAATTCTTCCTATTTAAGGCCACAAAAATCCACTGAGTGACGGTGGTACCATTAAATATGTCCAATCTAAAATAAACAAAGCGAAAGGTAACTTTACCCAACTTCGTAATGTCTGGCAAACAGTCAAAGATAACGAAGATCAAATTTTTGATTCAAACGTGAAGGCCGTTCCTTAGTACGGCTGTAAAATTTGGCTTACCAGCAGCGCCCTGGTACAGAATTCACAAGTGTTCACAAACAATTGTCTTCGCCGAATCTTGAAAATTTTGTTTAAGTAAATGACTAACTAAGTAGTCATTTTTTTTGAGTGCATAAACATTTTACTCTAAACTTAAACCACAAAATCGGTATATCTATGTATGTACTTAGTAAACTCTGTCCTCAGACAACTTTTTTATACTTATAAATTATAGCCATTAATGTCATGAACATTTCGAAACAACTTGATTATTTCTGCCATAAGGAATAAAGCTAAAAATTTAAGTTAAATTATTCTCATTAACTACCTCTCTTCACGATGTTGCCAATTTTCCGACCAGATATTGTGTACGAGATGTTCGCAACCAAAATAATCTATCAAATTCTTCTTTACTCCCACTTTTAATCATAAGATTACTTTTTAGTTTCTTATTTTCAGAAATTGTCTGCTGCAATGTATTGTATATGTTTTAATTTCAAAATATTTTCGTTTGAATTTTCATAAATATAAAAAGATACACGAATTTTACTGCAAATTTCATTTCCCCTCCAAATAAAGCGCGGAGGAAGTTGTGTGATGTTGTGGGGTTGTATAGCTTCAAGTGGTTGTGGAAATTTTGAGTTCTTTGAAAGTTAGATGGACAAAGTGATGTACCTTAATATTCTGCAAAGAAATATGAGGAGCTCCGCCATAAAATTAAAGTTACCTGGGAATTATTACTGTCAACAGGATAACGATCCGAAACACACATCTGATTCAGTGCGCGAATGGCTGATATATAATGTCCCGAAGCAGTTTAAAACTCCTCCACAATCGCCGGATCTTATCCCAATGGAGCATTTATGGCATGAAGTTAAAATGAGACCAAGAGAAAGGCATTGCTCGAATAAAAAAATGCTTACATCAAAAATCAAGACAGTTTGGATCACTATTCCGTCATATTTCACAGAAAAACTGGTAAAACTGGCGGTTGCAAGCTATCGTAAATGCTCAAGGAAGCAGCACATAATACTAGAGTATTTTGGCAGGATTTAGAATGCTATATATTTATTTTCTTTCATATGTATGCTCAATTTTGTGCCTTAAAATTAAGTATATTTTTGATTTTGCTATAAGAAAAAAGTTTATTTGTGAATTAAGTTTTTGTTTTGTTACTTATTATTGTGAATGAAATATCTACTTTTCGAACTGAATTTTTTTATAATAAAATTTAAGTTTTTTTGCCAAGACAAACAATAATAGGTCTGTTCGAGCCGGAAAAAATAGGTAAATATTTATAAATACATATTTATAAAGTTTTACCACAAAAAGCGTTCGAGCCGGAAAAAATGTGGTGGTTGAGAGAGAAAAAATGAGAGTAAGAAAACAGCTGATCACTTCCCCTCCAAGAAAGAGTTTCATTTTTCACCCAGACAAATTTCTTTGGCTAAAAATTGATGACTGTCAATATCGTAGGCAACGAGCCTTTAAACTCACTTTTGACAAGCGAGGGAAAGAAAATTTCATGTCTCAATTGTATTTGTCCAATACTTACCTTATAAAATATTTTTCAGTATTTCATTTTTTTTCACTTGTTGAAAGGTTGTGTTAAGAAGGAGTAATATAAAAAAAAAGCTTGAAATCACAATTTTCATTATTTTGTACAATTCCATCGAAAATAAATTTTTGCTTGAACAAAAAGATTTTTCATCACTAACTGTTAAATTTAACGTAAGCTCCTTAAAAACCCATGCGAAATAAAACATTTTTGCGGTTCACAAGATTTTAACCCTTTTTAAAGCAGCGGCAATATTAATTTATACTTAGCAATAGTTTTAAAATGCACTTTATATACTTTATAAAAATTTTCAAGCAAAAATTGTGTCTCTAATCTACTTTCGAATATATAGTCATCGTCCTATTTATTATTACTATTCTGAAAAAGATTTCACTTGGCTTGCATTCAGAAAGTATTCACCATACGGTTATGCAACTATGACGCAGGTTTTACTTCTGAACCCTGCCATTGTTTGTTTACAAAAATATGCACAAATTTTTGACAGCTTTTCAGCTTTTACTCTCTCGAAATCGCGATTTGACACTTTTAATTTTTTACCACAAAATCCGGCTCGCACAAACCTATTGTTATTAAATGAAGCCTGTATGCTCAATTTTGTGAGCAACTGTATGTAATACATTAGAGCGCTTCAAAAATAAACTTTTTGTTTTTTTCACGTTATGTGAGCGGATAACAATAGCCATAGACTAGGCAAATCTCCTCAAAAGGATTTTCATTAATATTGAAAACTGGATTGGACCCTCCTGTTTTAAGTTGCCTATCCATTTTAGAAAATATTGATTTAAAAAATGGTAATTCCTGATGTACATTATTTTTAATATATTTTTATTTGCTCCATCTAATTTTAAAATCAAGATATCTACATTTTTCTAAGTTATGAATATAACATTATTCCAGATCATATTAAAATAGTAAGTTGCATTAAAAACTCTGGGTTCTTTTCGGAGATTTTTGCGTTTTTATAGATACGAGCAGAGACAACTTGTGTTATTTGTCACATCACGTATCCCTTTTTGTGTGCTACAATCTTAGGAACATACTTTCGACAGCTCCCAGTTTTTATGCTAAATATAGTGCTACTCGTATTAAAGTGCTATCTAAAAATTAAAGCGGAAAAAAAAAACTTTAATTTTAATTAAATTTTAATTTTTTATTGAGAACGTACGACTGTTACGTGCGTAGCCATCGAAATGCCCATATGTAGTTTTTGATAGTTTTGATTATGGAAAATAACCATTTTTTTTCATACTTTTCAAGTATGTACATAAATTTCAAAGCATTGCATTGTTATGTGAGCTCTTAATTTATTCTAAAATAAACACAATCGAGCTACATACATACGTACATGGTTCTTGTCGACTATTAAGGCTTTATGTGCCACATCTTTCACAAATTATGCATCTGTTACGTATTTGCTTTTGCCTGCTTAACACAATGGTCAACCAAATAGGCCGTTAAATGAATTCGACTTTTATGAAGGTGATATTGATCCCATAGCATATGGATCATAAATCGACTCATAGCTACCATGAAATCAGCACGAAACATAAACTTAAGAACAATAAACACCGGAATTTATGCATATTGGGTTCCATATTCACATTTATGCAAATCGACTTTTATAACAAAAACAAGAAAAGGTTTGCAAAGCTCGAACAAAAACAAAAGTACAGTAACAACAATGAAATGAAAAGTTACTCTTGTCCTAAACACTTTTCTTATGAATAAACATAAACTTTCAAACTCATAAATTTTTTATGTCCGCAAATATTAGTTATCTTTTTCTTACAAACTCACTTTGCCAAACTAATTTTCGGCACAGAGAGACCATACCAGAAAAAAGGACACTGGCAGCAGCCCGAGAAAACTTCATCGAATCTTTCGTGCTACTGTTGCTGTTGCCAGTGTTGCCACTTTAATACAATTGATTTTCTTCTTAGCATGAAACACGTAGACGTATGTTGTTTTAGTGTTGTCAGTCGACTGTATTCATTACTGGAAACTTATGTAGGTTCCAAAGAATCTTTAGAAAAAAATATTTCAATGCATAATTTAGAAAGATGCAAGCCATCTCACTAGCCAGACAAAAACTAGAAAATTTTTTCCAAATATTACTCGCATCTTAAATATAAAAACAAAATTTCTGAGAGTACATACATATACACATTAAGATGTTCTTTTTTTCAAAGTTTAGTAGATGGATTTTATTTTGTTTGCCTATATTTTAGCTTGAGGTTTAAAAATAATTGTCCGATTTCCTTGAAATTTTACGAAAAAGCGGACATCCTAAAACGTAGAAAAAAATCTACTTTAGGTGCCACCCCCTGTTGTCAAGCCACATTTTTCGTGTGACTGAAAATGTGGACAAAATACACATGAAGGGTTTTTTTTTTGTAAATTTGGAGTCCATAGGCTTATATTTATTTAAATTTTAAGATAACATAAATATGAGAAAACTCAGAACAAACTTTATGGTGGCCCTATTTTTTGTGTTTTTTATGCAGATTCTAAGTATGCAAAGTAAATTATGCTTAGCTCTACTGTTCTATTGCTTTGAATAAAACATACTGTGTAAAGAGTTCTAAAGCTTATAAGAAAACAGGTATTTTGGTCCCTCAATAAGAAGGGACCTTAAATTCAGACGTATAAAATATATAGGAAAGTTGATGTATCTTTCTTTTCAAAGCTGGAAGGAATTCGTTTCTAGTGTATTTCCGGTCTGACAATGTTTAACATTTATAATAATAATAATAGAGTGTAGCTACTACAGCTATTAGCCTTCTTAGCAATTTAGCCTGAAGCTTTAAACCAAGTAAAAAAAGCAAACAAAGTAACTAAAAGCAAAACCAATTTAAGACGCATTATCCCAATGTTTTTACAATAGAATGCACCCGATTTAAGATAAAAGTGAATCAAAAATTTCAAGTGTAAGTGTAATTCGTATATGTATTTTCATTAGGGTCTCTTTTTTTGTAAAATGTTTTTCTTCCCAAATTCACATGGGCGTTAGTATGCAAAGATCAAAAATTTTTAGTTAAAATGCTGATCGCACAGTAAGCTCCTGTTTTTTTAGAAACTAAAATTTGCTTTAAATGTGTCAGTGTTGAAAATGGTCTTACTCAAACAATTCCAAATTTACAAGCAGACAAGAGTAGATCTTAGATCATAAGTCAGTGTCACTTGTCTTATACATACTTCTGTCAAAAAAGGACGTTAAATTGATCATTTAAAAAGGCCGCTTAAAAGGATTGACACAGTTTGTTTACAGTGCTCGGTTTTGTCAGTTCTCTCAAGTGTTTTTGCTCTTTTTACAATGGATCAAAATAACTCAAATTTTGCATTGCAACTGGAATTTTCAGTGCCGAATCACGGAAAATATTACAAATGGCTTAGGGTGGATAAATAATTCCGTTCCTTTTTGAATGAATCATGGTTTTTTTAGTTTCCTTTTAGCTCAATACACTTAGTCCAACGTTTCTCCAAGTTTTTTAATCCTTCGAAAAAATAGGATTTGTTGAGGTCCTCAAGATAGGCATTTGTTTGAGCAATAATTTCATCGTTGGAGTTAAATCTCTTTCCACCGAGCCATTTCTTTAGGTTTGGAAATAGAAAATAGTAACTGGGGGCTAAATCCGTAGAATAAGGCGTATGAGGTCCAAATTCGTAGACCGATTCATGGAATTTTACCATTGAGACTACACACATCCTACGATTTCATATATGATCAATTAAGAGCAAACGCAGTACCCATCTTGCGGATAGCTTCGCAAAACCCAACTGATCATTTAAAATCGAAACCATTGTGCGATATGAAATTCCTATGGCATGAGCAATCTCACGAATGTCATGAATTTTTTCGACAGGGAGAAACGTTTGATTTAATGTAACTGCGAGGGAAGTTGGAAAAGTAACGGACTTATTGATCCGCTCTCGTACAGTGCATTTAAAAGCGGTCGAGATGCGGTGAAAGATTGGCCTAGCTCTGATCGGCCATCACCGGCGATTTATGTATTATTTTCGAAGGGATAAGGAAGGAATAAATTTGGCTGAATAATAAATATTTTTTTTGTGTGTTGAATCTAGATTTATGTTTCGGGCTTTATGGTCAATAATTTTCAAATGTAAATGAAACAAATTTAGTTCATTTTTTTCCCAACGTTTCGCCAATTGGATTTAGGCTTCTTCAGGAGTAATTTTTTTTGAAAAACAATGTCTAAAAATAAATAAGGATTATTATTATGATGATGCACAAAGTATGCATTTGTCAACTTACGTTAAAGTGTACTTTATTTGTTTTGTGTTTTATTGACCAATTTGCGGTACTTATTTTGACAGTATGTATTAGCTGAAACTAAAATTTTTTTTTGAACGAAGTCGCCATTTATTTGAAGTAGTAATAAAAGCCTTAAAGCCCAATAAAATCAATTGGCTGATGATGATAAATAAAATGTCGAAATGCATCCTAAATTAAAGTTTGTTTAATTTTTAAATAACAAAGGGTTTTTTATAGAGATTGCGAAACAATTTTATTTGATTGATTTTGTTTGAATTCCTTGTTTTGTTTAGCTAAATGATTATTTTAATCGCAAAAATTAAAAAGAAATTTAATTCTCTAAAAAGTCCTCAAAATCAAACATGAGAAATCCATGGTTCTCAAGAGAGAGAGACGAGTACCTGAACAATGTGTTATTTACATATTTGATTTGACATACAATGATTTGATGATAGTGAAGAGCAAAGTAAATATTTGATATATGGGTCATAATTTCAAAAGCTTCAACGACTTTGACCGAATTTTTAATATGTACTAAAATTCGGAAATTTTTAGAAAGTGAACTTTTTTATATATCAGTATATCAATCTTTAAGTGAAGCGAGCTTTTAAAATGAAAGTCGAAATATTAAAAATGTTTTATATCTATCCTTTGCAAATTGTTTCCTTTAGCAAAGATATGCATTTCATTTGAAAGATATTTTTTTGTTATAATTTTCTGTAAGATGGCAAAGTAGTGAGCTGTATGTCACAGGCTCCACAAGCAAAAAAATATAATATTTTCTTAAAACCCAACGCTGTGGGTCTTCTGATAAGAAGCCTGTAGACTTATAACCTTATCGAGAGTAAAATTACTATAAAAATACCTTGGAGTCTGCATGAAAAAGAGCAATACACCTAATTCTATTTTTACGTGATAGATACGTTCCTGAAAAATCCGCGTAAAAAAAAATCGCGTAAAAAAAGATACAGTATCCATATAAAAGTAGGGGATTGGTTACACATTTGAAAAATCAAGTATAAAAGTATAAAAAATTATCGTTTTTACCGGCACTGTGACCTCTTTTATTTAAGTAGCTTATAAAATAAATATATTTATTATTAAATTACATGGAAAAAGAAAAAATGCAATAAAAATATTCATTAACCAAAAAGAAAATTCATACAACATATAAGAAATCAACAAAAAAAAAAAAAGCAATTCATTTTAATAAAATAAAAACAGTTAAAAAATATTGTAAATCATTATTTAATCGGTATTATTTTCTGATAAAATGCGCATTCTTTTTTGAGAAACTTGAATTTCAACTTAATTTTCAAACTGATGTATTGTTAAATCGCGTTAAATCAAATCAATTCGCGCAAAAACAGAACGCAACACTTTTTTTGAATCGCGTTAAATCAAATTCGCGTAAAAACAGAATTAGGTGTATGTTACAGTTTCGGTGGTATTCGAGATTTTCAAAATTTTCTTTTTCGGTTTTGCCATTTTATTTTAGAAACTTTCTGATCTCTTAATTTCATAATTTTTATTTAAATGTGAAGCTAAACTTTGAATTCAATTTCCTCAAATTGTGGAATAAATGAGGCATAAGTTTCAAATTTTGTCAAAAAAGCAGTTTTCAATATTTCCGCAATTTGCATTTGTTGGAATATATGTACTTGTTTCTAAGTTTGACGTCACCTTATTGCTCTATTCCCGACGTATGGGCTCTTATATGAACACAATCACACATAATGAGACAAAAAAGGTGGCAACTTAGATTGGATCTATGTACTTAGGAAACAAACTATCAAATAAGCTGCAGTAAGAAGATTGAGTTCAGTTTTACTTTCGCGTTGTTTGTATGTATGTATAGGTATATATACAAAAAATCAAAACAACATGACGTAAAAAGGATTCACGGACTTTGTTGTTTTTGTTTCAAACTTTTACCTCCTTCTTTTCAAATGTAAATGCCTTCCTCGCCTTTCATACGACTATTCAATAAAAATTTTCTCAATTTTCAATAATAATCGAATGAATTTGTATTGTGATATTTTATGAGTTTTCTTCATGCTTCTACTTACTGTTAGAATAAAAACCGTTGAAGGCGAAAGTGGTGGAAGGTATGTGATTAAACGCCATATTTCAATCATCCCTTTGGCAGATTTGTTTTTGCAAGTGTTAGATTTTGTTGGCGTAATTCTGCTTACCAACTAAAAGTTTATGAATTCAATTAAGTTGAACCATAGATTCATAATTTCATGGCAAGATTAAGAAACGAGGAGGAAACTTAATATTGTTGAAAGTCATATTACGCGGTGAGTGACCCTAGACTTACTAGATATAAATAACGTGCCAGTCTTAAATTTAATAATATTTTAAAAACAATAGAACATTTTAAGTCGACAGGTTATTTCATTAGGTAAATTAAATCATTAAATTTAACGAATTTTCTTTTGCTGCAGTGAAGTGAAACTTAACCAAAATATTGAATTTTATACGAAATATGAACATTGATCATGCCATAATAAGTGAACTCTTTTTAAAGAAAACTGTGCGGAACTATATAAAACTTTTTGGGCAGTCAAAAATATTACTGTAGCTCCAAAGCAATCGAAATATTTTTTAAAGCATTAATACAACCTTTTAAATTACTTTTCAAAGGCTTCCAATAAATTGGGACTATAGCAATAAAATGAGTGAATTTCGTGACGTAATTAACTCACATATGAGCCGCTGAGAGCAAAAGTGGTATAACTCAAAATCTTCGAAAAATGAGTTACACCTGCTTTCTAACTTGTTATGTCAGTAATTATCATTAGACAAAATGCTTAAAGTTTAGTTCGCAATATGGCCGCTAGAGAGCATCGTAAAGGTTTGGCTCGGGACCACCTCTGGTGATGGCCAAAATCCAATTTCAACCTCCTCTTATGGATTGATGCATAAAAAAATTTCTAAAATTGGACCAAAATCGGAAATTTTTGGTACTCGGTGCCACCTCAGGACCACCATTGAAATATAATTGACTAAAAATTTTCTTATGCATAACAGTAATGCATTAACGTAAAAAAGTGTCCATTGAAAAATAATAGTAATGGACAATGGAAAAACAATTTCTTATGCATAATAGTTATGAACCAACGTAAAAAATATTTATTGAAAAATAATTATTACACAGGCCGAGAAAATTAAACGAAAGTCCAGGACCCGAGACCAGACCTAGCATACACAATGGCCTTTGATGCGCTGAATCCGAGTTCAGAATTGCTCTTATACGTAAAGTTTTCGAGATATCTAAAAGTGGAAAAACACGGTTTTCGGCTATATTTGAGGTTATTTTAGAATGCGAATAATTTTTTTTTCCAAAGCTGGTTGCGACATCTGAAAGTATTACTCTAACCCTTCAAAACCCTTTTTAAATTATGTCGCTGTCTTTTTTTTACTCCGAAATATCGTAACTTGAAATTTATTACATAGGCCTACCTATGCTAGAGGAACGGAGAAATTGCTTGAAAAGACGTTTCATCGTTCATAAAGCACGCACTTTAGACGTCGCAGTCCCCCGAAATAAAGCCGCTGGACGTGTTTGGGGCATTTCGTAAAGCAGTGCATGTGCTAAAAAACACACAAGTATGGAGTCGCTGAAGAAGGATTTGACTCGAGCATTTAACAATTTTGACCAAAACATCATACGGGCATGGAGTCAGTCGTTTGATAAGCGTCTAAAAGCTGTAGCCAGTGCTGGATTTATAGGTAGGCACACTAGGCGCAGGCTTAGGGCATCTGCGCGGAGGGGGCACCAGATATTGAAATTCTGATATAAAATTATACTTTTTATCATAAAAAAAAAAGAAAATAGCATGTTACTATTCAACTAAAACAAAAATAAATCCCTCACTATTACGAATGCACTAAATGCATTCAGATTTGATTTATTGTGAAACATAATTCAAAATAAAAAAAAATAAAATATTTTAATTTTTTTCAAAATTTAGCGATCCGTAAATTTGTATGTTGTCGATATTCGCAATCTATTTTTTTTTTTGTTATTTTAAGCGAACTATGAGTACACATAATAAAAGAAACAATTGTTTACAAAAATTTTATAACCAAGCTATTTCATATAAAATAATGTGTTAAGATTAAGTATAACATCAGCTTTTCCAAACGTAGATATTGCATTACGTATTTTCTTGAGTTTGATGGTTAAAAATTGTACGGCAGAAATATCATTCTCATAACTAAAGTGATTAAAAAATCCTTGTCGTATTGTGATGAAGCAGGATAGATTGAATGCATTATCATTAATTTGCATTGAAAGTGATCTAGTTACTATGTGAAATCGATTTGATACTATCAAGGATTTTGCTATTAAAAAGTCAAGGAAACAGCATTTCGGCCAATAATGTATAGTTATATTAAAAATTGTAATTACATATATTACTTCAAATAAAAAATCAATATAAAATGAAAAACTAGGGCACCATTTTCTTTAAAAGCCTAGGGCACCAAAAATTCAAATCCGGCCCTGGCTGTAGACAAGGCCAAAGGCGGGTATATTCCAGATGAGTAATCAATAAACAAACTTTGGATATTTTTCTTTTACGCAGAAAAATCAAAAAAAAAAGTTGAAAAATAACCGATATTTATCATTTCTAAAATATATCATTTCAATTGCCTAACCTGGTACATACAGATCTACATTAATTCTAGTATGGCAGAATGCATAGAAAATTTAAATTTATGACATTTCGGTGATTAAAAGAGATATCGACATAATTTAAAATGGGGTTTTAAGGGTAAGAGTAATACTTTCAAATGCCGCAAAAGGTTTTGGAAAAAAAGATTTAGTCGTGAAGTAAAATAAGCTCAAATATAGCCAAAAACCGTGTTTTTTGCACTTTTAGGTTAGAATATCTCGAAAACTTGATAGTTTAGTAGCAATTTTGAGCTCGAATTCGGATTCAGCGCATCAACGACCATCAGGTATGCTAGGTCTGGTCTCTGATTTAAAAATTTGTCGGCCTGTGTTATCGTCAGTTAATATAATATTTCTTATTAATAATTATTAAAAAGCAATTTTTAAATATATTCCTTAATATTGGGCAATTTTTTCAATCACAAAAAAACCAAATATACATATAATCGTTATTTTGGGTCCCTGGTAAAATTCGAATTTTCTCAACACTACTTAAATGTGACTTATACCACTATTGCTTTCAGCGGCTTATAACAGTCAATATTGCAATACGAATGAAACTCACTCATTTGATTCCTATAGGTTTATTACTTAGAAAATTGTGAGTTAATCGTTGCTTGTAAGTAGTACCATAAAGGAGCTTTGTTAAACACCCTGTAACTCATAGAATAAGAAAAATTAACAATTAGACGCAGATGTGGTTCTTAGGTTATTTTTCGTGAAAACTGATTTTTTTTTTGTCACGTAGATATTCAATAAAAAAAAGTATAAAAATTTTTTTCATAAAACTGTGATTTCTTATAACTTCAATTTAAAAATTTTGAATGAATTTTCTTTAAATAAAATGTTAATATCCACTCGCTCAAAAATAAATTTAAAAAAGATAAAAGCGAAGAAATGCGAACGACAGTCATCTTTGACAAAGTCGAGATCATATGATGAAGTAACATTTAAAGGAGGGAGGGAACTCGACCGAGTTATAAAAAAAGTCGTGTTTATTAGAAGAAGTTTATTTTTAAAGAAAGTCACCTAGAATCGTAATTTAAGTGCAAGTGAAGTTTATTTGTATCAAAAATATTTCATTTGATAACAACAAAAAGGCCGTAAGACATCAAAAATTTATTACAATAAATAACTATATCGCTTAACAATATGTAAATCGCAACCATTTGGGATCATGGTCTCCGTTTTAGATATTTACAAAAAAGTTATGACTGCTTAGAGTAGGGTTGTCATACGTACTGATTCTATCAGTACATGTACTGATTTTTACTAATTTTTTTAAAAAGTACTGATTTTTCAAATTCTGAAATCAGTACGCAAATATACTGATCTTTAGCAATTGGTACTGATTTTAAGATTTTATTTTTACTATATAATATTTACATTTGATAACTAATTACACAGGCCGACAAAAATTATACCCAGAAACCAGATTATATATTTCCGTAGGTTTTCGATGCGCTGATTCCGAATCTGGTCGCAGAATTGCTCCATCACGGCAGGTTTTCGAGATATCCTAACCTTAAAGTGCAAAAAACACGGTTTTTGGCTATATTTGCGCTTATTTTACATCGCGAATAATTTTTTTTTTTCCAAAATTGGTTACGGCATCTGAAAGTACTACCCATACCCTTCAAATCTTTTTTTAGATTATATCAATAACTTTTTTTGTCTCCGAAATATCGTAACTTGAAATTTATTACATAGGCCTACATACAGATCTACATTAGCTCTATAGAGCTGCCATACTATAGTATGGCAGGATACATAGAAAATTTAAATTTATGATATTTCGGTGATTAAAAGAGATATCGACATAATTTAAAATGGGTTTTGAAGGGTAAGAGTAATACTTTCAGATGCCGCAACCAGTTTTGGAAAAAACGATTTTATTCGCGATGTAACTTAACCTCAAATATAGCCAAAAACCGTGTTTTTACACTTTTAGGTTAGAAAATCTCGAAAACCTGACGTGATGGAGCAATTCTGCGACCAGATTCGGAATCAGCGCATCGAAAACCTACGGAAATATATAGTCCGGTTTCTGGGTATGTATTTTGATCAAATTTTGTCGGCCTGTGTTATTACCAGTAGCGTAACTAGGAGTCTGTAAATGGTCCTTGTTTTGTAGCATATTTTGTTATTTTGCTAGCGCATTGTGCAATCCTAAAAGTTCTAACTGTTTTTTTAGTAAATAAAAACAATTAATGAGGTAACAAATTTTGTACTGATTTTTTGTGCTGAATATACTTGAATGTACTGATTTTGCGTTTCAAATATCTAACAACCCTAGCTTAGAGTATTCAATTAGCAGAGTTTGGGAGCAGGAAATCGCTAATCACCTGATTAAGCGAGCAAATGCGTAAATTTGCAAAATTTAATTCCAAAAATGGAAAAAAGTCAAAAAAAACGAAATGCGATGGGAGCGATCGCAACAACTATTGGGTACATTTCCTTTCGATGCACAGGAATGAAGTCAATTGCGTTGAGACATTTTTCGTTGCGAGCGTCGAGCCACTGCAGTAGTTCGTATTTTTCTGTATTGTTGTTATTGCTTTATATTTTAAAAAATAGAAAATTACAAAAACAAAAACCCTGGAACTGAAAATGAGCAACTGAATATTGCCAAGAAATGTTGACAAAAAAACTGGAGTAACGGTAAATGTCCCAAAATTTAATTTTTATTGTTGCTTGCTTGTGTTTAGATTTTTTTACCTTTTGTGGAATCTACAAATGACATTTTCCATCAAATTTATATGAGAGCTCATCATATTTGGGAATGAGCAGGAATAATTAAATTTTGTTCGACCTGACCATCCGTGATGTAATGTGAGAAAGTATGGTTAACCAAATGATTATGATTATTTATTATTATTTATTAATTTATTATTATTTATTATAATCCAATGCTTTTTTTCAGAACTTTTTTTTTGCATGATTATTTTTCTACTGCATTATTTGAAGGAAAGAATATTTTTATCTCTTCACATTTTGCAACGCTTTACAATAATTTTATTGATTGTAAAAGCTTACAGCGTGAAATAAGTTGCTTAAATTTTGAAAGAAGTTCCTGTTAGTAGAAGGGAACTGAAAGGGGCTATTTTTTCTCTATCTATCCTCCTTCGGGTTCGCCCTTTTTATACCTGAATATAACGTAGTGAAGGTATGGCAGATTCAGCATATGGGGCTTAAGTCCGATTATGAAAATTTGTATTATCATCATTTTCTTTTATTATTATTATTTTTATTATTCTTATTATATATTTATTTTCCTGTAAATAGTTATAAATATAAATTTCAAGACTCTAACGCTATTACTACTGTTAATGGCCACTTTTTTTGATTTTTCTCTAATAGTTAGCTTGAAAACTATAAAAGATATCGCAAAATTTGTAATTTTTTTTGAAATTAGCATTACCAAGTTAAAAGGAATTGATACCCATTTTGAAAAAAGGTCTCAACCACATCCCAACTTTGTATCGGAGGTAGGCGTGTCCTATTTTTACATTTGAAACATCTTTACCAAATTTCAAGAGTGTAGAGCAATTATTACTATTTATGGCCGCCGTTCCATACAAATCCATCCACTGTGCGTCAGGTGTAATTACGCTGCCGAAATGAAATATATTAAATAGAAGGAAAGATACAAAAATAAAGAACAAGTTTATACCTAAAATGTGATTTTATTTTGAGCTTTTTTTTAATCCATATAGTACCTATATACATTCCTTATATAGAATTTCTTGCTTTAGCAAGACAACATGAAAAACCAGATACATTTCGAACATATTAAAGCAAATTCCTTAGATTTAAGATAAAGGTTATTTTTGCTACATATCTGCGTTTTCATAATTTTCTTTCTCTCAGGTGCCGCTTATTGCAGATTATGTTGAAGGTTGCCAAATATCCTTAAAATTGCATTTCACTAAGAGCATTTCTTAAAACACAGAACATTGAAGATATTTTTTTATATTCTTGCAATATTATGTATTTCTGCTACATGAATATACGCAACACTTGATAACACTAATGAAAGGAAGCTTAATTTTCTGTGAGAAAATCCTGATATGAATTATTTAATGTTTTTTACTATCAAACAATTGAAAATCACTTGGGGATACGTTTTTAACCAATTTTATGGAAACGTACAGCGAATGTAGTTATTTGAAATTCAGGCTACAATTTAGCAAAATTTAATGAAAACAAAAAATATGCCAATGCCTCCCTAAAGATTTTCATCGTTTGAGCTGCATTTCAACGTTCTTCTTTCTATTTTCTACTCTCTTTTGTTACTGTTGAAATTTATGCGCAATTGTCCAAGGATTTATTTGGAAATTTTTCACCCCATAAATTTTTCAAAATATCCACAATAACCAGAAAGAAAAAACCAAGCTTTATTGAATTAGGCTAAGAAAAAAAAGAAAATGTTTGTAAAAACAAGCCAACAATTTTATTACAACTTTGCAGGCTGTGAAGCTCACAGGCACGTTTACGCCCATAAATACGTGTCTATTTGTTGTACCGACCGCTCAAAACTTTAGTAGTTGTACGTGTCAAAAAGTTTGGACGTTTAGTTAGGGAAACGACGAAACTTTCTAATGCTACAGCTGCTTAAAAATTGGCAACGACTTTCGGCAGAGGACGGCAGCACCGTCAAAATCATGTGAAGGATACTTTTGATGTCGCACGTACTCATGTGAATGCATGTGAGAAGATGAGATTTCCTACATGAAGAACTTAAGGTTGCCCAAGGAATCATCTTGCTGTCGGCACAAACCGAATAAGTAATGAATGCCTAATAAAATTTACACTGCGTCCACACACAAAGTTCATTCACTGCAGAAAATACAAGAAATTCAAGCCTAATGGAGACAATTGTTTTGGCTCTGGCTCTTCGATGGTTCGTGGCCAAAATTATTTCTTCCTTATTTACTGCTTTTATTACGCCCACACTTTATTATTTGCCATAATAGATTCTCTACAATTTCCTGTTGGCCGAGTTTGAAATTTGGCAAAAATTTTGTGTAGTCGAGCAGTGTGATGATGGAAGATAAAGTAATCATAACTGCTCTCAGAAGGACACTTCAGGGAATACATTTTCAACAAGAAACTAAATTTGAATTTTTTTTTTGTGTCTGCTTGTTGTTGTTGATGTTTTTTATAATACTTAAATATTAAATCAATTAGGAACTTTTTTCACAAGAAAGTGTTGATTTTGGGTTTACTTGAATAAAAGCTTCATATTGTTTTCGTTCAAATACTTAAGCGAATTCAGCAATTTTAAAAGCAATCACCAATGCAAATAATTGAGTTTATTGTTTTTGATATTAATTACCATTAGAGTACCAAATATGTTGATGGTAATTATAATGTAATGGTAATAGCAATTAAAATATAATTGTAGTTATCATTACATTTTCAATTACAATTACATTTGTGGTTTCCATTACTACCGCAATTGGCCTCTCAATACATTTAACAAAGAAAATTTAAAACAATTTTCTTGCACTATATGTATACTCATATTAGGAGAAATCGTTTTGGATTTTCTAAATCGGTAGGAATGGAATTTGTGAATTTTTAAGTAATTTTTCAGGACGATGGGAGGTAATCTTCAAGCCAACTTTCATAATGAGATTTTAAGATAACAGTGCATATGCAATATGTGAATTTCCGCTAATCATTTTCGATGTGATCACCAAGATTTCACCACGTAGGGGCATTTATAATTCGTAAAATTTATTTTTTAAATTTTTAGGGATAGGTCTATATTGTATTTATGGTTGGAGCAGAAACTTTTTGTGTATGTTACTATTATAATTGGTTTGTCATTAAGGTTATATATTTTATTAAAATATTTTATAAAAATTTATAGAACCTTGCTTCCACCAGAGTCGGTTTCCCGTCTTCAGGTGTTTAATGGGTTTAATGTTCAAGTTACAAAAAAAAAAACTTGAATTGGGGAATATTTGGGACGCAATTGAAGGTCAATATCAGCCAAAAGAAAATAAGTCTTTTGAATAGATTTAATTGCATGTGTAGTGTTTTTTTATGATATTATTGGATAACATACATACGTAACATAATTGTAGTGACTTAAAAAATATTCCCGAAATATGGAAACATACAACAAATGCACAAGAATTGTGACGTACTTTAAAAAATCTCGAAACTCGAAATGAAAGCAGACAAGAACCTTTCTTGACAAATTTATTTAAAGTTTTATATTTTCTTTCATATAATTAAAGCATTTTGAAGAAAAAAAGGCGCTGTGTTTTTTATTTTATTCCCAATAGTTTTTGAGATATTTCGTTTCATAAAATATTCAAAAAACTCATATAAACAAAGTGTACAGTTATTATAAGAACGATAGATATCAATATGCGTATCTGAGTTATTTATGAACTATATTTATCTATCTTTTTTTATTTTATTTTATATGGACTGAAATAAACTTTTTGATTTATTGCTGCAATCAATGGAAAACCTTGGATTTTGTAAATATTGAGCTGTAGTTATAGTTATTTGTCCACATCATTCTAAAGATAAAATTACCAAAAAGTATTTTGAACAGATCTAAAACATGATTTTGGTGTTACAATAATGTTAAATATTTCCTATAATTACTGGACATTGCGTTTTCACACCGTATGGCATAGCAATAATTTCTATCTTTCATCCAATATATTATATCCGACATCATGATACCAAATAATTTGACATTATCAAACTTTACGCTTTATTCAAATAACTCATTTAATAAAAATTCTTCATGGAATGGCTATGGCTTTTTGAATGATTGTACATATTTTAAAAAAAAACAAAGTCCTAACTTACAACAAATTTAAAATAGACTATTTGATTAATTAT
The DNA here is from genome assembly GCA_963662105.1 of Meiosimyza platycephala. Taxonomy (NCBI): domain Eukaryota; kingdom Metazoa; phylum Arthropoda; class Insecta; order Diptera; family Lauxaniidae; genus Meiosimyza; species Meiosimyza platycephala. The sequence continues at coordinate 35,674,516 of OY759209.1, read as the reverse complement.
GATGCGCCTTATCAAAATACATGTTCCTACACAATTATACACTCCTACAATTAAAAACAACGTTCTTATCAAATAAGCTTAACTTGAAAAATGTTGAAAAATTTTGGTTTATTATTCATTTTAGGAAGTTTTTGCGCCGTCTATCAAATTTTTCAATCAAATCCGGGATGCCCTGCAACTAACTCCTTCCACTCTTCCCTTGAAAAAAAAACATAAATTTTTTGTAAATTTCAAATGTGTGTTGTATTAGTTCGAGGAATTCAGTTTATTATTGTATATACATATGTCACAGGCCAAACTAGTTTTTAGGCCAATCTAAGGAAATTTTAATGCAAAAGCACTGTGGTTAGTGAAGTCTACGACAGTAGCAAAGTCAGACAACAATTTCAATTGACAATTTCATTGTATACTTGGTAAGCTTATAAGTAGAGCCTTCAAATATTGTTAAAATTGTTAAAACAACAATTTTAACAATTTTTCGCAAATTTTCGAAAAAACAAAAATTTTTTGCGTTTTCTAGAATCGCCATATAAAACTTAACATTTTTTTGCTTGTTTCAAAGCTTGTAAAACTATTTGCTGGCGCGTATCATGCTTTGGTTTTGAAAATTAAAATCGATCTGCCTTTATTCTATCCTTTGATTGATTTGTGATTCCTTGAACTTTTTAATAAATTTTTTCAAGATATTCTTAAAAATATTTTTAATTACAGGCAAGTCTCGGTATAACGAACTTCCCTTAATCGAAAATACGATCTAACGAATGGCCAAATTTCTTGCATTGAATAGCTTATATAACGAATGTTTCAGAAAATTTTACTTCGATATTATGAATTTTGAATGACAAAAGTTTTAACACAATTAGAAAGTAAGAAAAAATGCGAAACAAAAAAAAAAACAGTTTCAGGTACCGTTTTTCTTAATGCTTACTTAGATTTTTTTGGCGTCAGTAAATTTTTACCACTTTTGAATTAATTTCTACGTAAGTGATGTAGAATTAATAATCCCTACTATGAGTGTCAATAAAAACGGCTTGACTCGACACTTGTCAATTTCGACACCAGTCAGTTTCAATCTATTGATTTAGAATGGATGGAAATCGACTGGCGTCGAATATTGACTGAAATTGACAAGTCTCGAGTCAAGTCGTTTTTATTGACACTCATAAATTATGAGTCATAATAGAGACCAATATGGGATATATCAAAAAGTTCATTAAGTGGAAAAATAAAAATAATGGGGGAGTGTAAAAGGGTGTGAATTCACAAAAATATGGAATACCAAAATCTTCCATATGACCATTTAAGAATTAATTATATGGGTTGAAGATTCTCTAAGCTATTGAAATAAAATTATTAAAAAAAAACATAGTCCGATTTAATGAATTTTTCGATACAACGAAAGGGCCTGACATTATATCATTCGTTATACCGAGACTTGCCTGATTTCAAAAATTTTAACAATTTTTCCCCATTTTCCTTAACAATTTCTTAACAATTTTTCAGCTTTTTTCTTAATAATTTAACAACAATGTTCGGCATTTTGGCTTAACAATTTTTGAAGGCTCTACTTATAAGTGAAGGTAATTGGGCGGCCTATGGCTGCGGTTCAGGATTTGCATCCTCTAATATGTCCAACAGTGGCTTCGCTGCGGTTCAGTCTATAACAGTGTTCCGTAAACTTTTTGTGTTCAAAGTACACCTATCAAATCAAGAAATTTTCGAGGTACACAAAAAAAAACCAATGTTTATTAAATATTCATTTATTATATAAAAGATGTTTAGTGAGAAATGTGAGCACAGGCGATCAAAATTTGGAGCAATCTTTGATAAAGCTGCTCTCATCTTTTCATTGAGCTTCCTGACTCAAACCTATAAGCGGCGCGAACAGAGTTTAAGTATATCCGCTTTCATTGAAATTTTATGAAAAAAACCGACTTACAAAAACGTAGAAAAAGATATAGCGGTTTAAGTATTTAAGTTGTATGGGTGGTGCCACCTACTGTTATCAAACCACTTCCAAATTTTTCATGTGGCTGAAAATGCGGCCAAAATACACCCAAAAGAGGTTTTCTTTTTTTTTTGAAAAAAATTGTCTATATATGCCTATATTATAGAATCGGGTTTGAAGAAAATTCTCCCAAAATTTCAGCATCCTTAATCATATCTGCGAACGGTGCAATCAGTTTGCTTCCTATTATAATTCATTCATCTTTGTAGCGAAATTTTATTTAGAAATTTTTGGTTTGTCTGTTGGCTTTTAATATTAATAATAATTAAATAATGAACAACAGCCAATTTAGCAGCGATCAACATTCATGTAAAATGTTACAAGTTGATTCAATCCTTTTTTTATTAAACAAACCTTGAGAAAAACAAAGGAAAAAAACAACGACTCTAGAATATAGACATATGTATGTGTCGATTCTTAAAATCTCATCAGTATATTTTTGGTTGATGCCTACGTCAGCACTCAAATTACACCCGCTATATGAATACAAACCTAACGAAAAGTTTACTTTTAACTTCAAGCAAATTTTTGGGTGAAAACAAGATCACACCATTGCGTTGAAATTTTAATCAGCTGTTCGCTTTTTTTTACATTCCAAAAGCATGACGTCAACTTGAGTACATTTACAGCCAATTTCCTTTGTTATCGTAGTTTCTCAATTATTTGCTATGTTGTAATGCACAGCCGTTGGCTGTGAGCCACTACTTGCTTCAAATTTTGCGATCCTGGTGTATCGCAGATTTTGAGGGTACGGCGTGTTCCTCATATGTTGTAAAGCACAGCCATAGCCAGGCCCGAATTTACCTTAGTGCCTAGGGCGGCAAGAATTTAAAAGCGACAAGTATTGGGAAAATTTTTTTTAAATTATTTAATTGGAGTTACACATGGAGAAAAAAGTGCGAATACTTGGAACATCGGCCCCTTAACTACCTAAAAAAATGTTGACAAGCAAAAAAAAAGGTTTTGATATTAAAAAATATTTTTTGCATATTCACCAGTGAAGAGGGGCGGCAATTTGTGAACGGCCTAAGGGCGGCAAATTTCTAAATCCGGGCCTGGCCATAGCACGTATGTAAGTCAGTTGAAAATCATAACGTCTTATGTTTTCAGATCAATACAAATGAAATATGACACACACATATGTATGTAGTCGACCATTTTTTGTCGCTTTACCAAAACATATGTGAGAAAGTTATGATAACTGGCTTTGAACGATAGCTAATGTATTTTCCATAGGATCAAATCACAATCAATTTCGTACACGAAAGCAAGAAGTAAATTTTAAATTATAACTTTAAAAAATTGTAACAACATTGTTTTACAAACAGTCGAATTGTCCATGTTTCGATAGGTCTTTTTTTTGTAGATACGAAATTCGCTTTATTAATTTAAAAATGCGCAAAATTGGTTTAAAACAAGCCAATATACCTGACAAAAAATTAAAGCAAACATATTTGTCAGCTTTACAATATGCCAATACATTAACAAGACTTATTTTTCAAAGCTGGTATTATGGTACCGTTATGATTTAGGTATCCTACACCGAAAAAAACCCTGTATAAATTTGAAGAACTGCCTTCCTCCGATTTAGTGTAAAAATTTTCCTTAATCCAAGTTATTTTTCCTCATATTGATGAAAATATCGTCTCATTTAGTAATTGAGTCCTTTGAAATGAGTTCATGTTTCATTAAAGCAAGTCAACGCTCTTCCTCAAACATAAAGTTTGTGGTTTTAGTAAAACTTTCCTTTGAAATAGTAAATTTTTCTTTGGGAAGAATTTTTGAGGACAACTTGTTCCTTATTTGAGTAAAAACTTCCTCAATCTAATGGAATGTTTTGTTTAAGGAAAATCGTACTCAGTTTTAGTTAGTTTCTTCAAAAAATTTACTATAACGTAAGAAAATTTTCCTTAATAAATGAGTGGCAACACTCGTTGCTTTACTCGCTGAAATTAATATCTATTCTTCTCGTAAGTATTCTGTTTTTGCCTATATATTTATAGTTCTCTAAATAAAAAAATAAAAAAATTAAAAAAAAAAAAAATTATGTCGTCGCCGGGATTTGAACCGAAGCTTTCCTGATCAGACAATGGTTGTTACATGCGCATAACATGCGGGTAAGATGAGCGTCTTTGAACAGTGGCATGGCGCAGAACACAGGTTCAATTCTCTGATCGGGTGACAGGTAAAAAAAAATTTAAGTTCTTCTTTGAAGTTTTAAAAACGTATTACAATTAAAATAAGAATGACTGACAATAAGTAACCAACAAATAAGGAAATAGAAAATTAACAAATTTTTTTTGAAATCAACGAATTTATTTCAAATAAATTTCTTTATTTAAGGATACCTTCATCCTTAGAAAAAGTAAAATTTTCCTCAGTTTTATAACCTTGTCCTCACATTGAGTAAACTTTCCTTATTTCAAAGCAGCAACATTTACTTGTACTAAGGCATCCAACTTACTTATTTTGAGGAACCCATGGCTTTAGCTCGTATTGAAGGACATTTTTTCCTTACATTTAGGCATTTTTCCTTAAACGGAGTAAGTTTTTTTTCGGTGTACTAAAAAATGTTGGGATTTAGTGGAGCTAGCAAGCCATAAATATTTAAGACAAAATTTTTCATTAGTATTAAGCATTTAAAAAATAAACAAAAAATACGTTCGCTAGCAAATTGGTAGGAAACATTGCTCAAATTTTGAATGTTTAAAAATTTACTCGTTACCGATGTAAAAAAAATTTTTCATGAACGAGCATTGAAGATACAATGTGTACATAAAATGTGTCGCACTCCTGAAACACTGCCGTACTCACTAAAAAGCGCAATAACGCCGACGAAACAACAGCTAATTTCGAATGCAAAACAAAATAAACGGAAATGACACCCCTGGGAATGAACAAACATGAAGCAGGAGCAATAGCGGATGACGGCCACGATAAGACATACAAAATTTAGTCCGGTTCATACGGTCTTTTTGTAACTGAATACTTTTTAACAATACACCTATCCCCCGTTTTACACGCTACTTTTTACACGTTTTAGATCTTACAAGGTTTTTAAAACCAAAAATTCTACTCAAACATATTAATCATTAATGAACATTCACTCACACTTTATACTTCACTTCTACACCGAAAAAAAAGACCGCACTAAATTTGAAGAACTGCGTTCCTCCGGTTTAGTGTAAAAATTTTCCTTAATCTAAGTTATTTTTCCTCATATTGATGAAAATATCGTTTCATTTAGTAATTGAGTCCTTTGAAATGAGTTTATGTTTCATTAAAGCAAGTCAAAGCTCTTCCTCAAATATAGAGTTTGTGGTTTTAGTAAAATTTTCCTTTGAAATAGTAAATTTTTCTTTTGGAAGAATTTTTGAGGACAACTTGTTCCTCATTTGAGTAAAAATTTCCTCAATCTAATGGAATGTTTTGTTTAAGGAAAATCGTACTCAGTTTTAGTAAGTTTCTTCAAAAAATGTACTATAACGTAGGAAAATTTTCCTTAATAAATGAGCGGCAACACTCGCTGCTTTACTCGCTGAAATTAATATCTATTCTTCTCGTAAGTATTCTGTTTTTGTCTATATATTTATAGTTCTTTACTTGTTTTTTTTTGTTTTTTAAATAAAAAAATTCAAAAAAAAAAAAAATTATGTCGTCGCCGGGATTTGAACCGAAGCTTCCCTGATCAGACAATGGTTGTTACATGCTAACAACATCATTTTAGTATGTCTTAAAATGCTGTCGGTGGCTGAGTTGGGTAAGATGAGCATCATTGAACAGTGGCATGGCGCAGAACACAGGTTCAATTCTCTGATCGGGTGACAGGTAAAAAAAAAAAATTAAATTCTCCTTTGAAGTTTTAAAAACGTATTACAATTAAAATAAGAATGACTGACAAATAAGTAACCAACAAATAAGAAAATAGAAAATTAACAAATTTTTTTTGAAATCAACGAATTTATTTTAAGTAAATTTCTTTCATTTAAGGATATCTTCATCCTTAGAAAAAGTAAAATTTTCCTCAGTTTTATAACCTTGTCCTCACATTGAGTAAACTTTTCCTTATTTCAAAGCAGCAACATTTACTTGTACTAAGGAATCCAACTTACTTATTTTGAAGAACCCATGGCTTTAGGTCGTATTGAAGGACATTTTTTCCTTACATTTAGGCATTTTTCCTTAAACGGAGTAAGTTTTTTTTTCGGTGTAGGCAATTGATTCTTTTGTCAAAAATTATGATATACATACATACACTGCGGCTCATCAGGATAGAACCAACTGAATTTTATGCAAAAAATCTCTATAAATTGTGAATGCAAAAACAATAAATGCTCAAACATTTCAGAAATATAAAAGCACTATAATGCACTACTTAAAGACTAGAAATCAATTCCCAATGCATTATAACGGTACTTTTCTTTAATTGCTTATAAACATGTATAAAATTCGTCTTTTTTTCTTGGTTCAGCAGGATAGAACCACTTTTTAATTGCTCTATAAATGAAACAAAAATAAATTGTTTGTATTAAAAAATTTATTCTATTGTAATAGTTTTATCTGAATATTTATTTAAAAATGTATACTCGCAATAACTTTGTAAATTCTGCATTTCATTGACTCGTATAGAGATTTTAATTAATCATGAGAAAAATCGGTCGCAGCTGCTTTTATTCCTTCAATAAGCTCATTCTTAGTTTTGTACTGTATTCCTCCTTCGTAGACCTTACGGGTTAGCCAACCTCAACATTTTCAATAATGTTAAGATATGTTTAACTTTAAAATAAAGCATAAAATTTACCGATAACATGCTAAACATTTTTAAATGTGATCTATATTAGTTTACGAGATAACCAGGGATGGACTGGGGTACCAAAGCGGCAATGGAATATCGGAACTTGGGGCCTTCAATACTTCTATAAAAATTTCAAAATTCAAATCATAAACCTTATCGTCCCACGCACAACTACACCTTAAATAATAATGATAAGGTTTACTTAGAAAAAGTAAAATTTTCCTCAGTTTTATAACCGTGTCCTCACATTGAGTAAACTTTTCCTTATTTCAAAGCAGCAACATTTACTTGTACTAAGGAATCCAACTTACTTATTTTGAGGAACCCATGGCTTTAGCTTGTATTGAAGGACATTTTTTCCTTACATTAAGGCATTTTTCCTTAAACGGAGTAAATTTTTTTTTCGGTGTACTGGAAATTTGTCTTTTATTGAAAATATCATGAGCATGAAATCATTATTTTAAACAATGGTTTTTCAATTTATACATGTCTGCATGAAATAAGCTGTGACATGAAATTCAGTAGTATTCTTCGATTTTTTATTATAAAAGTTCCATGTAGTATTTTTTTACATTAAATAAACATTTTTTTAAAACTACAATTTTTGTTCTTTCAAATGGTATCAAAACTTTTTTCATATTCTAATTAGTTTGAAAGTTACAGAGCATTGAAATTAAAAGTATGCACTGCATGAAATAAGCTGTGAGCCACTGTATGTTGAATATGCATTTTTTCTCCAGGTATTGTTCAAAGAAATTTATAAATTTAATAAAAATAATAAATATGTTTTTATTATTTATTAGAAATGCTTTTTATTTGATTTTGTTACAATTTTATTTTTTTTTTCTCCCAGTTGCTGTGGGCTGCGAAGCAATTTTTCAAATGCACTTGACACTTTTTGAACATTCGCTGTGAAGGCTTATGGCATACTTTGCAACGTCTGGCTTTCCTTTCGGGCTACACAATTATTAGGTGATTTCCCGTAACCCGGAGAAATGGATGGCATTACCATGAAGGTAAATGCCCCCCAAGAAACTATTATAATTGCGAATAAAAGCCAATAAATAAAGAAGAAAAACATTTTTTTTTTGACAGAAAATATAATATAATCACTTTCGTACTTTGCGAACCCACGAAGTAAAGCAGAATTGTTTCTGAGTGAAAAATTATCTAAAAGATCGCATACAAACAAAAATTTTGTTGTGAGCTGTGTTTCCACCAACCTCGATTGTTCGACTTTTCGAACAGTCACTTTTGCGAGTCCGCCAATGTTTCCTAGTAGAAACAAATCTTGTGTAGTCACTTTTTGACTATATTCGACCTTTATCTACAGAAAAAATTTACTTTTCGAAATGAATTATTTTTAATTATATATTATATATAGTATTTTTCAACCATTAGCTGTAGCCCACCACGGAAAAGAGGCGTGGCCAATATTTTTTTTCTGAAAGCCAATTTAATTTACTATAATACGCTGTATACCATTTAGCTTTCTTTATTCCTCGACATAGAACAAAAATTCTGTGAAAATGAGCAAATTTACTGTTCGAAAACTCGAAGAGCGGCAGAAAATAGGTTAAAGAAGTTGCCGACGGCTAATTCCTTCGGATTCTTATCGGAAACATCGTTTTTTATCAACCCCCCCCCCCCGCAACCCTCACACCCTCCAAGGATGGGGTCATAAAGTACATAATTACCTTTTATTTTAATTTTTTTCACTTATAAAAATTAGAAGTTTAATATTTGACAGTTTCAAATTTGAAGTTTTTCAACCGTCAATTTTTGTTTTGCAATTTGGCAGCATTGTTTTGAAGGCGAACTTGTACTTTCGCCAACTATAATACAGAGCCATAGGCGAGTCACCAAATTCAGGCGACTCGCGAACGGTAATAGGGCTATTAATAAATTCTTTGTATAATTTCAAAGTTTTTAGGTAATAAACAAAATGAAGAAAATAATTTTTAATATGCACTTAATAAAAAATGTAAATAATTACAAATTAGAATAGAATTTTTAGAAATTTTTGGTTTGTTTGTTGGCTTTTAATATTAATAATAATTAAATAATGAACTGCAGCCAATTTAGCAGCGATCAACATTCATGTAAATTCTACAAGTTGATTCAATGCTTTGTTTATTAAACAAACCAACCAAAAATATACTGATGAGATTTTAAGAACCGAAACATACATACATACACTCACGGTCAAAAAAACGCCGATTTGAATTTTACAAGAAGTTTTAAATTTTGATGCGTAAAATAATATTTACTCTTGTTTGCTTTGGTCAAATGGGGGCAATAACAAGATGTGGGGTGGGAGAGATTCTTCTTCCGGAAGGTTATGTCAACTCCAAAGCTTATATTGATATCGTAAAAAAACGGCGTTTTACCTAGCATCGACCGACTAAGCGAGCACGTAGCAAAACTCATATTTCAAACGATTCTGCACCTTGTCATCGGTCGGAATCGGTAAGTCTCCCACTCACAATAATTATTTTTTACATTTTTTTTGATAGATTTACAATAATAAACTATTTATTTTTTCATAGGTAAAGGAATATAAGGACTTTTTGGGAATTGAGCCAGTCCATGGCCCATTAACAGCCCCGACCTCAATCCCATTGTGAATGTTTGGGCCATTTTAAAACGCAAAGTGGGCCAACAAAACCCTAATAATATTCCAAAGTTAAAGGAAATAATTGAATCCACTTGGTACAACGATATTTTAATGGAATTAATACGGAAACTCTATGAGAGCATGCCTTTTCGAATGGAAAGTGTCATCAAGGCAAAAATAGGTCCTACGCGGTATTAAAATCAATGTTACCGTATTATTTAAAATAATTAAATAGTAAATAATTAAAGAATATGTGAGAAATTAAATATGCGTAAAAAAACTACAAAAAACAATGTATTTTTTCATATAAATAAGTTGTAATTTCTGATTATAAAACTAGCAATTATGTGTTTATTTGGAAAACGTTCCTAGAATTAATTATTGTTAAGTGGACAGTTTTGAAAATACTCAGAACTTGTCCCTAGCAATAGTATCTAACAAACTTAAAACCGTTAAACAAGAGTAGATATTATTTTACGCATCAAAATTTAAAACTTCTTGCAAAATTCAAATCGGCGTTATTTTTGACCGTGAGTGTACATATGTCTAAATTCTAGAGTTGTTGTTTTTTTCCTTTGTTTTTCTCAAAGTTAGTCTAGTAAACAAAGCATTGAATCAACTTGTAAAATTTTATATGAATGTTGATCGCTGCTAAATTGGCTGCAGTTCATTATTTAATTATTAATAGAAATTTTCATGATTTTTTATTTATTACTCTAAAAGAGTAATATTTGTTTTCAGCTTTTAATTTTTATATTCTCCTATTAGTTTTTAATAAAATTTTAACTAGTGTTTTTTCCGTGTGCTTTTAAGGAAGTAAACAAATATCATTCTTGAGAAGTCGTCAATGAAAAGAACGAAATATCGTGCACCACCACAAGACGAAATGCGCATGGGACCGCACACATCAGTATGAATAATACTGCCAACTCTGGACCGGCAAAAAGTACATTTCATTAAAGTAACAAAAAAAGGTCACAAATGGAATAAAAACGACTTTTGCACGGCAAAAGCATGTTCGTTTGAAGTTTGAAGCATGTTCGAAATATATTTGATACACATTTGCTGATATTAAAACTGTAATTGAAGCAGATTTCATTGCACTAAGGTGTTTACTAATAAGCAAATGCTTTTCAATAGCTGTTTTCTCAGAATTCGCAATGTTAAATTCGGAATTACACGTATTACACATAAAAAAATTAGTACGCCGCGCTTTCATTTTCTTAATTTTTAATAAAATATCAACCACTATCGAACCCAAAAATAACATTAAGCGGCAAAAAGAGCGTCACTGAACGACTGACAGAATAATTATATTGGTAGCATTCAGTAAATGCTGCATCAAAGCTTCTAACATTTTATCTGACAAGTGTTTTTCTGAGTGGGGTTTGCATTTGCTTGAACGCAAACAGGAGTACAAATGGAAGTACAATATCTCTAGAAGTACATACAGCTGCAAATGAGTATTGTACTCCTAAAATAAGTACAGTTGGCAGCATTAGTATGAACCAGTTCGAGAACTGCGTTGCTGCGATAAGATGCTTTCTTTGGGAATGGTTGAACGCAAATCTTGGCTTTATTTAAGTTAAAATTTTCTGGCTCCTTTACCACATCCATGCCGTGCACCATTTCCTTTTTGAATAATTCACAAACACTTTTGGCATTAAGCTTAGGGATGTTATGGATATCCGCAACCGAAACCACCGGATATCCGAAAAAAAACACTATCCGTAACCGAAACCGTAATAAAGATTTTTTAATATCCGTATCCGTAACCGTAACCGAAATATTTTATCCAGATATAAACAGTTGTGCAATCATATTTGTAACAATTTCGCTACAGCACAACTCTTCTGAGTTTACCCAATAATCGATTTTGTAAATCAATAAAATGTCATATTTTGTAAAATCAAAATCAAAATTCGCATTTTCTCTTGTATTCCTTTCAAAATTAAAAGTAAAGACTGCGTTGACTTTACTACGGTTTAATATTTAATTGTTTCATATAATTGATGTAAAACCTAAAACGAGCAAGGTTTGAAAATATTTCACTGAAATTTATAGTGATTTAGCAAAGTGCAAGCAGTGTGAAAAAAAGTTTTCACGTAAAGGTGGCGGGACTAGTTCAATAGTGGGACCACTACCACTTCCCTTAAGTCCACCAAAATATCCGTATCCGAAACCGAAATAAAATTATATCCTTATCCGTATCCGAAACCGATACAAAAATATTTAAATATCCGTATCCGTAACCGAATCCGAAACTTCATATCCATAACATCCCTAATAAAGATGACCAAAACGTTGATACCAAAGAAAAAAATCGTTTAACTCAACTCCAAACGCACATTTATTTTTATCCAACTAACTATGACAAATATATAACATCCCATAGCGTTCGCCACTAAGTACTATTTTTCCGTTGACATCTACAACCTTGACTTCTTTCTTCTCAAACAAAACATTTTGTCCATCAATAAGTTTGCTGACGGAAATGAAGTTAAAACGCAACTACATTCGACATAGAGTCGAATCCTCCAATTCGTTAAATCGGTTAAATCGTCGTATTACTTCAGTTATCAAGATGTCTAAGGTTTATAAAGGGAAATAAAATATTCTGAGCAAAGTGGCTGATGCCGTCACTGCCTTGCAGATGGAAATTACATACAAACATTTTATAAGTTTTGTCTTTCGTTAACCTTGATTGCATTGCTGCATATTAGCAACGGGAATGTTCTCATATATTGTTTTGATTTTGCGTTATTTCTTATGTACTTAATTTTTAGCTGTTTCTTGGAGTTGCTAAAAATCATAAATTGAATAATACAGTTGAGTTCTAGTTTGTACTTAAAATCAAGCAGACGTGTTTTTTATTTTGTTATAAGCTTAAGAGCTTCGGAAAAATTTATCGCCGTGCGGTTTCTACAAATATAAGTTTAGGAAAAAGGGGTGACAAAAAGACTTGTCGTCCTCGAAACAGTGGCATTGAAGATAATATGCAGAAAGTCAAAAAACCAGAAAACACCAGTATTGCACGAACATTTACATTTTCCAAGGAAACAGTTGCTGTTTTTTTTTCCAAATTTGGAAATAATTTGCCGATGTAGGGGAAGGCAGGGCAAAGTTTATTCAATAAAAAAGATATTTTGAGTCTATTAATGATATATTACTGAATAAACATTATTTTTGTGTGTAAAAATTAAAACTAACAAAGGGTAAAAAATTGGTAAAAGTTTTAAGTTTTTTGGCATTATAAAGTGATATTTTGATAGGAAATCTGATTCTCTACAAAAAGTAATATGATGTGTAGACATTAAAAATGTATACTTTTTGAGTTATTGCTAAAAAAATAAAAAATGGACAAATTGGAACCGTTCTTAAAAGTCCAAGCCGAAGTTTAATCGCACTTTTGGATCAATCATTTATGGGGTACAATTGAACATATAATACCTTTAAGGAATTAATTCTGTTACATATGTACGAAATATGATCACACCACTAAATTTAAGCATTTAGCGCGCATGATCAGTGAGAGTATATTTTGATATCTTTCTAACCCTTTTTCTATATTCTTTATAGGTAATTAGAAAAACATAAGAAATGTTCTAGTTAGTTATAATTTCTGATCACTAAGCGATAGAACGCAATTATAATTGTACTTGATTCGAAATATAACTGATTGAAATAAAGGTCATAAAGAACCGCTAGAGCTGTGAGAATTCTTCATTGTTGTTTTAGGCACTAAAACTACTGAACAAACAGCTCTGTAAAATTCATATTAAATTTTTCATTGTTCCAAAAACACAAATAAAGAAATTACTTCTCGGTGAGCAAACCGATATTTACATATAGCACTTGCAACTTCGTTCGTATCGCCAGAAAAGCTTTCAACGGAGCGCTCGTCAAGAAATGTGTAATATCAAAAAAGCTATAAAAGCAATTGCATGTGAAGGAGGAAAGAATGTATATGTGCACTATGTTTATGTTTTGCTATGATTCTTAACTGGTCAATGCAGAAAATAAAATATAGTGTGCTTGAAGACTATTAAACGTCGGCTTACAAAGCTTACTGATGAAGTGACGTAGCGTCATGGAAACTAGTATAAGCAGCTCGTTGCCCATTTTTTGTTTCTTTAATGCATTTTGCGATTGCAATTTTTTTGTTGTTTTTTGCACTAAATATTGAACAAACAGATCTGTAAAATACATAAAAAAAAAGTTTATTCAAACTTTGTCAGTAGCCAATAAAAAGAAAATCAAAAATATGGAACATCAACAATTTGTACATTTTCTTTCGAATGAAGCAATTTAAAGTCGGTCAAAGATAAATGGCTTACTTTAGTTAAGCACAAAGGTAGTAGGGTATATAACAGTAACAAAATAATTTGAAAATTTTTTCTCAGAAATATTTAAAGTTAAAGTTGGAATTTCAGGAAAAAAATTTAAAATTGCATGTTTTAAGTCAGGGGTTCTTAAACTTATGTAGTCCGCGGACCCCTTATCGAGTTAATTTTCTTTGGGCGGACCCCATTCCAACGTCGTTCTAAGCCTAATTTCTGACTCAATAATGACAAAGACACTCAGGCTTGCCAACCGATGTCAAACTCAACCAGACATAAAATGTCCGGTTATCTGACGAGGTTAAGGAACAAAGAATTTTTATTTTGCTTTAATTTTTCCGGTCTTATTTTAAAGGTCTTTTCAACACTATGCATGTTATGTATGTCCAGTTTTTGAAGATCCAGAAGTTCAAAAGCATGCATACACTACTTTAGAATAAATATTGATACTTATTCCATATATCTCTCTGCATTTTAACCAATCGTGCGCATTTATAGAGGCAAACATTTTTTATTAGGATTTTCATGTAACAAAAATACAAAATGAATAAAAATTGGGGCAATGTAACAGAATTAAAAAAAAAGTCAAAATACGTACATTAAACTCAGACAAATATTTCTTGGTCAAAATAAAACCTAGAAAATAATTTGTTTTTTTATATCTTTTTTAATAAATAATATAATAATAATAAAGCTCAAAATGAAAATTATTTTTTTGGTGATTATTGGTCATTTTATAAGCGAAATTTGTTATATTTTCTCGTGTAAAAGTTTTTACTTAATGAGATGGATGATGCTGTTTTCTTGAAACCAAATCCACAATGTCGGGCTCTATATTCGGAAGTTTTATTCTCAGATCTGCTTCTACATTAAGCTGGTTTCTAAAATTTGATGTTATATATAATAGTACCAAAAAGCCTGTTCACACAAATAAGGAGTGCGTCATAAGAAATATGTGCAAACGTATTTGCTTATAACTTCTTTCATAAAAAAAAAATTTAATTATTTTGATCAGGTTAGCTTAGAAAATCATGTCAAATACTATTTCATATCGCTTTGCATTCTCATCTATTACTTTGCGAAGACATGAGCAGCAAAATAGAAATGCTTGAAAAAAAATTAAAAACTTTTTTAAATAACCTGCAATATACTTTCAAGAGGATTGCAAGGGATGCTAAAGTTAACATAAATTCTGTATCTTGGATAATGAAAATTTTTAAAACAGACGATAGCATGAATAAAAAGCAGGAAACGCTATTGAAAAAAGGTTGTGGTGACCGTAATAACGCAAAGAAGGTCGTAACCATGCTGAAGAAAACTCCAAACCTTTCAGGAAAAAAAATCGCTCAGCTAGCAGATTTCTCTATATCATTTGTGCGAAAAATGAAAGGGGAGGCTAGGCTGAAGACCTACAAAGTTCAGAAAGTGCCAGATCGGAATGCTGAAAACAATTTCGAAGCAATAATACGAGCTCAAAAACTGAGAAAAGATTTTGTGTCCAAATTCGAATGTGGCATTATGGATGTCGAAACATTCGTCCTTTCCGACATTTTTCAGTTTCCTGACCAAGCATTTTATTTTGCCAACGCTAGTGGACATGTCCCAAAAAATTTAAAACACAAAATAAATAAAAAATTTCCCAGAAAATTTCTTGTTTGGTGAGCAATTTACAGTTGTGGTAAAAGAAGCCAAAATTTCGTGACCAGAGGCAAAACATAGCACAACTTATGTGTATTCAAAACAACCTGCCAAATTGCATTTGGAAGAAAAAATTTGTTTTTTTTTTTTTTTGGTTTCGAAGCCTCCTTCTACCCTACATAGATATAGGGATTTCGTTCTTATATCGCTGCGAAATTCGGTAAAAAAGTTAAAAACTTCACCTTTCCGAGTAGAGCACAAAAGCAAAACGAGAGGATTTTTATCCCGAACAGGGATGTAAAGAGAGGGTGATGGCAATAAAATAAAATTACAGCTTAACTGTCATAAATAATTCAACAATATTTCATCTGACGCACACAGAAATTGCGTAAAGAAAAATCACGCAGAAAAAAAAGAGAAATAGGCAAAAATTCCACAAAACATTTGCAAATATCATGAGCATGAGATGAAGATGGAATTAAAATCAACAAAGCAAAACAGAATAAAAAAAAACAACTACAAAAATAGTTCAAGGATACGTAAAATCAAACGGAATAAAAGAAAAGCAGACAGCGAACGCGCGCTACATTTATAAGAACCGTTATTTCACATTACATTATTAATGAAATTAATCCGGTAATCTATTTAATACCGAAACTGAGGGATCGCACATTAGGCGAAGCAATAAATACAAATCCAGCAAATGTGGCAAAATTAAAAAACAAAAAAAAAAATATAAAAATCAGCCAAAATGCGCGGAATAGCTAAATAAATAAACAAACACAAAAAAAGAGGAAGAAATGGGAAAATTTATTCAACTCTTATTGCATCAAAGTACGCGTACTTGTGCCGCCTTCACAAATGAACCCGACAAGAAGATCCAGCCCTTTGTATCAAAGACGACGAAATACAACAATTGATTGTAGGCCAAAATAGATACGACAATGATAACAACCACTGCAGAGATGCCGCTGTAAATTTGTCTTCTAAGGGGGGTAAACGCAGTGGCGTAGCCTGAACGTTTGCTGACCGTGCCGAAAATAAATGTACCAAACCCTGCCCTGGAAAACAAAATAAATTTTTTCCCACCACAAATATGAACTTACAAACTTTTTACATCACAAAAACTATACCAAAACTAAATTTTTTAATTAAAAAAAAAAAAAAGAGTTGCGAATGTATGTAAATATTTACTGAAAAAATAGGTCTATGGAATGAATACAAATTGAAGGTATCTAGTTGATCAAAAATAAATTTTAGTTTAATATTATGAGGATAAATTTTAATTTTTGGCTGCCCCCTAGTTACGCTACTGGATAGACGGACTAACATACTATAGAGTCAAATTCCGGCAGATGAAATGAAAAGAAATAGAAACGAGTGCCAAGTTGGTCGAGATATGTGTGTCGCAGTGACTTGTGGTTCTTTTTTTCTTTTTTATTCGCCCATCCTCATATTTTTACTAGCAAAGCACTTATAATACGCTGCGTGGTGTATTGCAAAAAAGAGGCCGAGTACCATTCGATGTCATGTTTGAGCTTAAGAAAATGCGATAAAGCATGATTTATGCGCGTATTTCTCGCAAGAGTGAGCCATGTAATACTAACACGTTTACACAGTTGGCACAAATGATGATTTTGCTACATTTTCGGATATTTTCAGATTGAGGAAAATTTGTACGCCATTCAATTTTTGTGGTTGTAATTTGCCTAATTCTAATTTAGTTAACAAAAGCCACCGAACGGAAATATTAACCAAGCCGAATAACTCCACTTATCTTTTTTTTAATACATTGCGTTATAGAATTCTATACATAATACTTAGCTTTTCGGTTTTGTTACAAAATTTCTTGGAAAATCAGTTGAAAACTCATTCCATTAGAAACAAAAAGGACTTAGGAAATGCGCATTAGGAAGAGTGGACAAAAATGAATCCTTCGGGCTGCAGAAAGTTGGGGGAATCATTGCCAAGATGACTGAAAGCTGTGCAAAAGAGAACAGACATGATAACAAAACATTAACCGAAGCTTTTTTTACGTAATATTATTTATAACTTATTTTAAACCGAATTCCGAATTCTCTTTTGATCTGATTTTTGTCTTAAATTAAGTTTTTAATTTTTATTAGAAGGATCAAATTATATTTGGTTTTAGATATTACTGTTTTCAAAAGTATATTTATGTACCTTAAGATAAAAAAACATAATAAAATTTGTTATTCTTAAACATTATTGAATTGCAAGTTTGTCTGACTTCTTTCTTGAGCCACTGTATATAAATTTCACATTAACAATAATTCTTCTTTCAGAAAAAGATCACTCAATGGTTTTTGGAGATTTTAACCTGTCTGAAGTTACCTGGGCTGAGCTTCCGGGCGAAAACTATCTGTCACCATATATTGTCTGCAATAACACGAAAATTTATGTTATTGATAATTTTTTGAAGCTTAGTCTTGCTCAGATAAATAAATGCTGTATTTATCCGTAGGAAATTATAAGAATTATTTTTTATTTCTAGTATATCAAGGAATCTCTGATTTATAGTACATATTTATAATGAGTTCATTCATTATATGTAATGTGACGTTGGATCTTGTATATCAAGGGCCTTGGTAGACAAAAAGATTTAAAATATTGAAAAACCTGCGTTCCAAATTTTATAAAAAGTTCTTGATTACTAGCCAAAACTTATATTTTTTGAGATTTAGTCACTACATGCGAGAATTTAATTTTTTGCGACAAATATCTTAAGCAATATTTATTGAAATTTGAAATAATATTAAGGCGAATCTAAAATCTTTCTGACGATTTGTTAAATCTTAAAAACGGTGTTCGAATATTCAATCGTCAATGTTCTTGGGTGAAAATTCTCCAATGTATCGCAAATCTTTTTTGCTGATTTTTTGTAAGTCTAATTATGAATTGCCTAAGGATCACAGTTTAGAAGACTTCGTAGATTTGATTCCAGTACTGAAATTTGGATCTCTTACTTTAGACCTGAATGATATTTCACATGACCTAAAAATGCTGATGGTTTTTGTTAGTTTTTTAAAAAAAAATTGTGCCTTAAATTTTGCCTTTTTTATGATTATTATTTTTATAAATTTCCTCAGCTCACTTATTTTCTTGATTCGTTGCAAGTGAAATCTATCACCTCTATTCATAAATATGGCTATAAAAATAATTTTGAGAATAACAGTCCTATTTCTAAACTATCTGTTGTAACAAAACTTTTTGAGTCTGTACTCAAGGATTAACTTTGCCGTTAAAAATATAATATCGCCCTGTCAGCATGGTTTTGTCCGGAGCCACAGAACCCTTAAATCAGCAAAGCAAAGTTAGCAAAATGCAAACTGAATAACACCATAATTTAGTGCTGCAAAGAAAAGTTTAGTGCTGAACGAATTTTTGAAAAACTAAGGTATTTGGTAGAGATGGGAACTATCGAATAAAAACTATCGAATTATTCGATAGTCTATTTGTTTTCATTCAGTCGATAGCTATTCACGATTCACTCATTGATAATTTCACTCACTAGATCACTCATAGAAAAAATTCAACTACAGCGCAACTGTCGAATAAACAGTTCTTTGTGTTGCCGGCGGCAATTGCAAGAAGCTTTTAAATTAACCTAATAAATGTTATTGTTGCTGATATAATAAAATATAATTATTTACTGATGGCTCAAATTAAGTGAAACGGAACACGTTTGACCCGACTACTTGGAATTTTGAAAGTAATGTGTTATTTTAATACACAGGTAATAACTAAATAAGTCCCAGAAAAGTTTTTATAAATAACAATTATTATGATTGTTATAAGCAATTTAAATTTTAGATGAACTTTTTTTTGAAAAATCTTATCTGGGAAAAAAAACTTTCCGACAACTTGTTAAGATACTACAATGATAAGAACATTATAAATTGTTAGATAAAAAATATTACACCATGAAACAATTATTTTTGAAGCAATGTGTCCACTTTGTTATAAACAAATTCGATTTTTCTATGATCCTCCGCTTTTTTTTGACGTGAGATTTATATCATAAATGCGCAGATGTAGATAGGATAAAAAAAATTTCTTAGTGTACTCAATAAATGTTTAAATGGCATAAGTTTTTCCGAGCGGTCGCAGTGCTATTGCAATGCAAAGTTGATATGTCATACGATATGATGAAGAATTTAAAGGGCGACCTCAATATTCGGCCAAAAATTTTTTTTTTTATATTGCCTTGCAAAAATGCTTCGAATTCGAAGGTGTACGTTGGAACTTTTTTTTGCCTGTAAGGTGGCACGGTCTTATGTACATTCAACTTTTCAAAAAACGTTTGTTTGCGTTATATTTTATATGTAAATTATTATGCATTGAGAAATTTCTTAAGTTTTTACAATAGAAAAAAATTCCTCAGGTTTCCTTAATTTTTTTTATATATCATGTGAAAAAGCTTGGTTTGAACAATTTTTTTTATTGCAATAATTGTAGGAAATATATATTTTTTTTCTAAACATTTTGGAACTCCACAATAATCTTATCAATTGTAAAATCTTACAGTGTGTAGTGAGGTGCTCAGATTCAGAAAAAAGTTTTCTTAAAGAGAGAGGATCCGGTAAGGTTGTCCCCGTTGAGATAGAAGATATAAAATCGATTGCTTTTCCAAAATAGGAGAGGTAAGCCTTCAAAACGGTATTTTAATAACTTGAAAAGTATAAAAGTTATGGCACGATTTGTAAAATTTCTGAAATCAAAATTGTCAAATTAATGTGAATTACTACCCATTTTGAGGAATAAGTCCCAACCTCATCCCACCTTTGTATGGCGGATTTGTTTTTTCATATTCAGATATAATTGTTGTTTTTACCTAAAAATCATCTATACCAAATTTCAAGAGTGTAGCGCTATTATTATTGCTATTTATGGCCATTGTTTTTGGTATTTCACCGATAACTTGAAAACTATAAAAAAATAGAAAAATTTGTAACATTTTTCAAATCAGCATTGCCTAGATAACGGAAAGTAATAAACATTTTGTAGAACTAGCTTCAACCACATCTTTGCAATGGGATGTAGGCGTGTCCGTGGCCTATTTTTTTTATATTCACAATTTTTGTTATTTTAACCTAAAAAAATGTGTACCAAATTTCAAAAGTCTGGCGCAACTACTGCTACTTATAGCCACCTTTCAATATAAACCCATCCACTGTGTGACGTTGAATTCAGAAATCACTCAGACAAAACTTATTATAATTTCAGTTCTATGATTAAATTGGGAGAAAACTCCCACTTCGCTCATGAATATGGATAAATCAAAAGAACGTTGTGTAAACGGAAATCGAATAGTAAAAATTATAATAACGACAATAATAAGCTTGTGATTGGATTAATCTTAATTTGAAATCAAATAGCAAACAGTTTCAAAAAGGACTACTTCCGCTATAAGGCTACGCACTAGCGCACCCATTTATGATGCTTTCGCCATATAAATCCAAATATCCATTTAAGTATATTCCTTATGTATCGCACAGTCCTGAGGCAGTGGCAGTTGAAATAATCCTTGAAAATTCCTTTTAATGTGGCAGCAAATAATATCCGCAAATCGAAAAGGAAGGAAACTCGTACAAACACACACACACAAGGAAGCACAAACACATGTACAAAATAAATAGCAGAATTTTGTAACAGATATTTTTATTGATCAACGAAATTCTTCAACTTTATTAATATGTATAATATTTTTTTTCAAATTTTTTTATTTTTTAGCGTTTAAATAAAATTTTCAACCAGATTTTAATAAAAAAAATGTTTACGATGGCAGCATGAAATTAAATTTTCGTAGCTTAGTTTTAGTTGAATATGTGGAAAAACTTAGAATTTTATCGCGCAGCTTACACTCAAAACAATTTAATTTATTTTGCAGCTTCCATAGGGTAGATACACATATTTGCGAGCGAGTACACACAAACATTAGAACTACTAATTTGAATTACAATTTATTACACTGAGCTTATTGGAGCGAAAATAACCGCGAACGCATTTGCTTGCAACACAGATTCGCACACGTACTGACGACGCTGTCATCCTGCCCAATTCAAGTAATATGGCTAAAAACGGATTATTAAAATGCGGATGACGCTGCAGTTGCGGATATGGCAGTTGCAGCTTTATTGCACAAATGGTAAACACACAAATAATCAACTGCCCAGAGCGCACTAACACACACACACAACATTTGCACCTTCAGACGAATTTGCGTTTTTTCGCAATTTTATCTTCTTCCCATTTTTTACTCGTCTATTAATCAACTACCGAATGCAACAAAAGAACAGATTTTCTATTTTCGTTTTTTTTTTATTTATTTTGATTTACTTTGCGGATGCTGTTTTGCAAACTTAATTTTAGATGTTAATCTTTTTTTAAGCACCTTCATGACACCCACACTACGAGCATACGAGTATTCGTTCCAACTGCTTGTCTCTCGTGCAACTTATTGGCGACGTCCCCAATACGTGTCAACAACATCACCGTAGTTGTTGCCAATGAAAAACAACAGCACGAAAAAAAAATTTTATGTATTATTATTACACAAAAACAAAATTTAACATCACGAAGCGCCGACACGACCTCAACGTATCCAACTGGTCCACTTCACTAAAGACAATGCAGTGGTCGAAGTTACCCGGTGCTGTCTAAAAATGTTGCAGTTGACTTCGAAAAATTCTTGCAACATAAGAGAAAATTTTAATGCGCCGGTCACGCAGCAAAGAGAGTAATGAAAAAAAAAGATAGAAAATTGTTAGGGTGGCTGCAAATGTCAACACGATGGTGCACTAAGCTATACAACATATATCAGAGAAAAGTATAAACAAAGGGAATGCGAAGAGCATTAATGTCTTTTATTTTGACGAAGTGTGTATTGATTTGAAGAAAACTGCAAGAGAACGATTTCATGCTCCACCAGGGCTGTTTTAAATTCTCTTACACGTTTGAAACACGTGTTCATGTAATATGTTTACAGCAACATATACATATTTGTTGCATAGAATCACACTACACTGTAAGACAAGCAAGGCAAACGGAAAACGGATGACACTAAAAATGACATCTATAGGGTTTACCCACCAAGTGAATGGGATAGAATACAGATGTAAAGAAAATACTTAAAAAAATAACAATCGAAATTGTCTTTTCATGCATACGAAAAGTGAAAGTGATAATATAAAATAAGTAATTTTTTTATGGATGGAATTCTTTATAACATGAAATATATCCCGTTGTGTACCACCATTACAACGAGCATACATATCAAACAAATGTTCAGTGAAAAAATTTTTCTCCCAGTTAAGGTTTAACATTTTTCGCAAAATGCGTAGCGTCAACCTACTCATTCAACGTTTCAATTGAAACTGAAGTTCAGGATTCGTAAAGCAAGAGCAAATTTTTATTCTCTTCGTTTGGCTGCGGGCATATGGGCTGCCCATCAGTGCATTAATATCATAGCTTATTATATTACCTTCCATATGACACCCAAATTTCTATGCAGGGGTCCCCAACTTATAACGGTTTTTAGGACAACTATATCCGCCACTTCCGACGGCTATGTCAGCTAAATTAGTTTCATCCCACAGCTTTTGATTGCACTTTTATTTTCTTTTGAAACTCTACTGGTTTCGCAAAAAAAAGCAAAGTCGGAAAAAGTGCCTGTAGTAAACATGTTTACCTTTTACTTATTTCGCTTCGGGCTTAGGAACAAACAGCCCAGTGACTGGGTGCCATATGGCAGCGCTAGACAGTTATGGAACAATTTTCTTTATATGAGAAAAATTTGCTTTTCATTTTTGATTTCAAATACGAGGGTGAATTAAAAAGTCCGTGCCTTTTTGTATGAAACATAGTTTTTTACTAGAAAAAGTTTTTATTTTTCAACATAGTCTTCTTTTAGCTCAATACATGTTTTTTCAATTTTTTTTTATTCCTTGAGTAAAATTAGATTTCTCGAGGTCCTCAAAATAGGCATTTGTTGGAGCAATAATTTCATCGCTGAAGCTAAATCTCTTTCCACCGAGCCATTTCTTTAGGTATGGAAGAAGGAAATAGTAGTTACCAATTCGTACCCCAATTCAATTTTTCAATTCAATTTATTTCAACAGTAAGATAAGATAATCTTATAATTAGTAAGAGGCCTTAAAATTATAGACTAGCAATCTTGATTTAAATCTTATAGTTACAAATTCATTAAATATATCTTATTTTAGAAATATTTAGCGGAGAAATTGCCTAGCGATAGTGGAAAGTAGGAAGTGAAAAATGAAAGTAGGAATAGATAAAAGAGACAAGATATTAGTGTGAATCTACAGCCAAAAATTTCAAGACACCGCTTGAAATAGTTTTTATCTCTGACCTTTCTTATACTATTGGGTAAGGAATTCCACAGCTGAGTGGAGAAAACAAAGAACTGACGCTCAGATGTTAAACTTTAAAATTTTGGCTGCACCAGCATGACAGACCTCCTGGATTGAAGAAAATGTATCTTAGATGCCAAATAATCTGGTTCACGTTCGTATATAATATTATGTAGAAAAATAATCGCTCGGTATCTTAAGATGTTTTCAAATGCACATCCAAAAATATTTTTGGAATGTATTGAAATAGGGTCTCGAAAACCTATACTATAAGTAAAACGGGCTAGCACATTCATTTTTCTCCAACTGTTGCAGTCAGGGTTGCAAAAAATATCGCTGTTGTATAGTAATTTAGGTATGAGTAAAGTTTTCGCCAGCAGGATTTTAGTGCTTGTAGGCAAAAAACTCTTTGAGTGCCATAGAGCTCGGAGAGCAGCATACACTTTGCCACATGTGCTACTTATATGTGTTGACCATTGAAGAGTTCAGTTAAAAGTCATCCCTAGATTTTTAGCCAAATCGGCGTACTTAGTTAATGTACCATTAAGGCGGATAGCTGGAAAAAGGACATGAGCTAATAATTTTTTGTTTATCAACAGTACTTTAATTTGTTTGGGTTAAGGCAGAGATGATTTCCAATGACCATTTATATATTTCAGCCAATTCGGCATTTAATAGCAAAGCCGTTTCTTCTTAATCTCTTAATGGGCAACTGATGATGAGTTGTACATCATCGGCATAAATGTACACTAGGGTGTCCCAAAAAAAAAAAAGCTAATTTTTTTTAACGCATACCCTCTAATTTTGTTTGAATGATGTCAAAACAATCGTAAATAAAGTTTCATGTACTTCGAAGCACGGCAACCCGTGCCGACTTGCATCGAAACATGTCACTACTTGCATATCAAGGCGTTCGGGAGCTAACATATCGATATACTTGTAATTTCACATAATTTTGTTTGAAATATTAACTTTACTTCATCTTATGAACCACTAAAAGAAATTTGTCTTCTGAATCTGAAATAATGGATTCACAAGAAAATTTGCCCTTCCCAACTGAGATCAATACAGCCCGATACTAATAAAACTTCTATGAGGAAAAATTTTATCACTCCAAAATTAGTCTCAGCATTAGATAGTTGTCAGTTAAGTATGAAAAATTCTGTATTTATTATTGAAACAAGTATTGAGGCACTTGGACATAACACCGACGAATTTCTCATAAGCAATTCATCCATTCAAAGGATTCGTACGGAAAAGCGAAAAGAGCGCGCAGAAGCTATAAAAGTCGCTTTCCAAAACGAAGTACCGGTAACTGTCTATTGGGATGGCAAACTGTTTTCGGCTTAAGATGCACGCCAATGTAAAGAAGAACGTCTACCAAAAGTTATGTATTTCGAATGCTAATAAAGAACAACTTATCGTTGTGTCAAAATTAGACAATTCCTTACGAAGTAAATAGGCACAGGCAGTTTGGAACGCTGTTATCGACTAGAACCTTGAATATAAGGTTTTTTTTTCGTAATATGTGTTTTATTGGATCTTCTATATTGAGGAACTAACAATAATTTATCATACTTACAATACATGTTTTACTTATATCTGACAGATGTTAGGATTAAAGTGAGAAAAATAAGGATTGGAAGGAAAAGGTTACTTAAATTGTAATTACTGTATTATTAAATCTTATAATACGCGAAAAGCTGGGGTTGTTAAGCATATCCTTAGCTAGAGTATTAGGAAGAGTTGACAAGCGCTTCTTGTAATTTATTGAATTTGAAGTACCACGGAGCTCCTATTATAATACGAAGAGTGCGATACTGTGAACGTTGCAGTAATTCAATATTAGATTAGCTAGTAGAGCCCCAAAGTTGGATTATAGAAGTCCAGATTGGTTTAATAATTGCAAAGTGCAAATTATTTGTTTTGATACTATAGTTCCATATACTGATCGTATTAATGGTGCCAGTGAAACTGAATACTGAAATGCTTATTTTTCCTTGCCGCCATCACTTCTATGAATTCGTATTAAAAAGCGTGTTTGAGGCAAAAATTAGCCAAATAGCTACAAGCCCTGATATTCTGATATTTTTCAAAAAGTTCCGAGAAAACGAAAAATATACAGAAAATTGACTAAAATATATGGCAAGAGATTACTGTCGAGAATCAATAGAGCTTTCAATAATATTCCTTGGCGGAGATCAGATCAGAACTTTAAAATTCGGCCTCCAGGTGTCATGCACGAAGCTCGATGGATGGCGAGAGCAATTTATTCATTAAAAATTTTATTACTTAGCTCTCAATTCAGAATATCAAACAAGGATAAGGCAGCTCTGTTAGCCTTGGCTGCAATGTACTTTAGTGGTTAAAGCATCTTACCAGGATTTGAGCATTTTGAAGGCCATGAAGGCTTATGAAACAGTCGACAAAAGCATCTCAAAGCAGCTTTACAGAAAATCTACCAGCATCTATTCGACGATGATCTAGACCAAGAAACGAAAGTAAAAATAGTGCTAACTTAGCCAAAAGAAAATCCGTCAGCCTACAGTAAAGGCTACGACCCATCGAATTGTTTAATTTTAGTACTTTGATCACTTTTTTAATTTCAAAGAAAAACATCGTCGACTTTATTTCAATAAAAAGCAAGTTCATGTTTAATCTACTCAAAATTAATGACAGTTTTCTTAAAGAGTGTCCTACTGGCTATAATGTTTCATTTCAACAAGCTAAAACTGAAATGCTGACACAGCAGACTTTCATGGCTTAATCCCTGTTGGTTCGTTAAACCGGAACCGGAACTCGGAAAAATTTTAGATTTGGTTTTGAAACATTTCTAATTAAGATGAGTTATTACTCCAAAAATCTTTTGGAAATTCGAAATATTCTTTTCGTTGGGCGGTAACCGGTTAATAATAAATACTTAATACATATACATATCGTTACCTTAATATAGAAAGGCCCTAACTAACATTTTTGTTTATTTACAGGAGAACGAATAAACTTAATTAAAATTTATGTTTTGTAGTATTGAAGTGAGTTTTTTTTTATTTGGTTGTAAATGCTTTATTTTCAATCGTAGCACACACATTTTTATCAATATTGTATTAGTGGGTGGCCTACCGAATTCTACAAAAAAAACTCGATTTTGAAAAAAATTTTAGTTAGGGCCTTTCTATATTAAGGTAACGATATATAAGATATATGTAGGTAAAAAAGTGTTTTATTTACTAGAAAACTATTAAGTTCTAAAATCCCTTTAGGGCTTCGATACTAGTTTTTAGGTCAAACTTTTGACATCAAGTCGGCACGGGTTATCATTATCCGATATCAGTTATATTTAATTTTTGAGCTAAGTATTAGGGTCAAACGTAAAAAAAATAGAGGGTATGTGAATCTCAATTCAAAAAAAAAAAATTTCGCCCTTATAGCCTGGGACACCCTAATGTACACTGTACAATTTTCCACTATTGTTGGGAGTTCATTGACATAAAGCACAAAAAAAAATAAGTACTGAAATGAAACCCCTGTTTTGTAACCACTTTCTGTTTTCTGCTTTTTAAATGTGATGCAATGAGCGGCTGGTTGCGAGAAATTAAAATTTTCGCCCAGTTTTTTATTAGCACAGAATGATATACCGTATCAAATGCTTTAGAGAAATCAAGCAGTGTCAGGTAACAGAAATTGTTACTGTCCAGCGATTTCCTAATTTCGTCTACAACAAATACGAGGGCAGATTTGCAGCTTCGTTTTGGTTGGAAACCAGATTGATTGGTGTTAAGCAGATTGTTGTCATTAAGAAATGACTGCATTTGACCTACTAAGCACTTTTGAAAGACTCCCGATAGAAACGGCACTATGGCTACTGGGCGAAAATCCGTTGATCCAGTATTAGTTTTCGGGACAGGTATTATTTTTGAAATTTTCCAAGAACTAGGAAAAATTGAGGAAGTAATTATTGAGTTAAAAATGTATGTTAGGAACTTAATTAGGAACGGAAGAACTAATTTAATAAATTTTGGACATAATAAATCCAGTCTCATTGCATTTGACTTAATGGATGAAAAAGCAAGGAAAACATCGTTGCCATTTAACCCTCTAAAAAATAAAAGATTCTCAGTATCATTATTGTTTATGTCTGCATTTAGTACCTCATCCAGTGGTTCCGAGCAATTTGCAGAGGTCATTCTCGAAACAAATTTACTAAAAAAAGAGCCATTGTATAAATGCTATTCCAATCCCTGCTTTGTCTTGAAGAAAATAACATTTTTTGTTAGCCAAATAGGGTCTTTTTTTAAATAGTCGTTGAATCGATCCAATAAGTTGGTATAATATTCGCCGTTTATTGTTTTTCCCTTTTAAAGGTAATCGATGTGGATTATACCGCGTACATCCCAAAGAACTGTCGCTATGACCTTGTTGGCCGACAAACTCATCTTGGCCTTCTTCGGAGCAGGTTCACCCGGAGAAACCCATTGCTTAGACTACTGTTTGATCTCTGAATTCTTGTAATGAATTCATGTTTTATTCACAGTTATAAAACGGCGCATAAACTCATTCGAATTGCGGTTAAATAACTCCAAAGGATTCTTTGAAGTTGTCTCACGATTGCGTTTATGGTCAAGTGAGTGACATCGCGATAGCTTCTAAAACTCAACTGATTATTTAAAAACAAAATCACAGTGCCATATGAAATGCCTATGGTATCAGCAATCTCACACACTTTCACTCTCCGATCCTTCAACATCACAACGTGAATTTTTTGGGCATTTTCGGGTGTATTAACCTCAATTGGCCGTCCAGAACGTTGTGCGTCACTATTGCTTGTACGACCACAACGAAACTCAGTAAACCACTTTTTTACGATTGAAGTTGATGGTGCAGTACCCCCATAGTACTTTCAATCTTCTCCTTGGTTCAACTGTGAGCGGTGCATTTACCGTTATCCATTTGTGTTACTGCGTTGCATTGATTCTTTTCTATGATTTTGTTAGTTAATTTTTGCGCGTGGTGATATAGAAAAATTCATATCTAGAGAACCACGACTCTCCCCACTCTAAAATAAATTGCAAAATGATTGCTAAGATTTTATTTTCTCTCTGAAAAAAAAAATCAATAAAATTACACATACGGTTTTTCGAAATTTTTAAATTGCAAAATTTTTGCTTATAACTTAAGAGAAGAAAATTTTCAATACAACAATTAGAAATTAGACTTAAGTGCTAACTTGTATCCTTAATCGATGTTTCTCTCTGACATGTGGATTTCGAAATACAAGCGTCCGAAAATTCATGTATTTTTAAATTTTGTGATTTTCAAAAATTCGCATTTTCGAAAATAAGTCCGCAAAAACTTTTTCCAAAAACACGTATCGAATATTTTTAGACAAAATATCGAAATAAAAATTGATTTTGAAAAATCTAAGTTTTGAAAAACGAGGTAGAATGACCCGTATAAGTCATCAAAATAAAAGCAAAACTTTAGGTTCATTATAAAACCATCAAATTCGCTAATCATGTATAATAGAGGTGCGATATTTTTTCCGTAACTCATATCAAATTCGGAATTGAACGGAAATTATTTTCCTGATAAATACCGAAGTTTACCAAATAACCTAATGGGTAATTCTGGCACCATAGTTAATATCCGAAGCGCATAATTGAGTGTTTCTGATAAAATTGGCTTTACTGAAGAATAATAAATTTGCTGACACTCAAACGAATTATTAGATGAAGTCGTTTGCAGTAAGTCCACATCTAGATTTTGAAAATAGTTCTTCAATATATCTTCCAGCAATTCAGATTCCATATAATCGAGTTATTCGAAATCAGCAAGTATGTTGCTTGCATTTTTGATAAACACGTTACATCCACCATTAAGATGTACTTTACTTAGCTGGCCTAGTTTCCCTCCAGCATCATCATCAACTTCCTCTTCATCTGTAGCACAATCTTCATCTGGCGGTTAAAAAACTGACCTTTTTCTTTTTTAGACCTTTATGCACAAAATCGTTTTCATGAAGTCTTTGTTCATTTCACAAAATCGTTTTTGTTTTGTGTAACTATTCCTTGC
The DNA here is from genome assembly GCA_963662105.1 of Meiosimyza platycephala. Taxonomy (NCBI): domain Eukaryota; kingdom Metazoa; phylum Arthropoda; class Insecta; order Diptera; family Lauxaniidae; genus Meiosimyza; species Meiosimyza platycephala. Next base: position 35,644,656 of record OY759209.1, on the reverse strand, counting down.
AAAATCGATCTTAGACAGTGTTTATTCCTTATAAAATCGTTACGATATAATGTCCGTCAAAATATTTCGGGGGAAGGGGTCCTATTCCCCTTAACCCCTCTTGATACGGAACTGGAAATAACCGACTGGAGGATCATTTGTGAAGCAAAATACAATTGTTTTTTTTATTTCCAAGAAAATGCATTTAAACATGATCCCAATCCGATACCAACGCGATTAATTCGAGAGAGATTGTGCGAGAATAAACTTTTTGGAAGATCAATGCTTTGAAAGCCGCTGCTTACAAAAGAAGTTTGTTTTGTTCGTAGGAGCCTTCTGCATTGAACTTTTGACCATTATGTCTGAACTAAAATGTCAATCTAAGAAGACATTTCAAATGACATTCATTTTGTATTTGTATACCCCTACCTGTATTTGTACACTTCCGATGACCCATTAAGCGAAGTGAAAACCAAAGCCAATTTTTGAAACTTAAAAAATTTTAAGCATCACACATTTGCAAGGAACGAGATAAAAAAATTACCTCAGGTCATATTGACTGAAACTTAAATGTAGTTGATGTTACCCTGATCAATAATCAATATAGTTTTAGAGATATTGACTGTCAATAAATGAATATTCGGCTCATTAATATTAGTGAAATTGTATTTTGACGCAATTTATCTCCAACAATAGTAAACCGATTCGTATAAGTTTGATATGTATATTCAATTCCAATGTTGAATTTGACCTTCGACATTTGAAGTACATAATACAAAAAAGTAAATAGATTTCTAACTTCATTTACACAGGGCCGGATTAAGGCGAAGCAGGCGACCTTGCAAGCCTTCACTTGTATCTGAAGTGAAGACAGTTCAAACATGATCGCGGTTAAGTATGGCGCCTCTAATGGTTATTTTACTCCATGAATTTCACAACCTATGGTTTGTATTGTTGCGTACGCCACATTCAGATAGCCTACAAATAAACACACTCAATTGTATACTTTTGGCATTGAATTTTGTTTCAAGTCAACCTTGTAAGTAAGCAACTTCAGAAAATAACTATTAGTTTGGAAACAGCTATGAAACTAATGGAGAGGGTGAATTGTTTCCTGAAAAACTTAAGATCGGAATAGGGTTTGAAAAGCGTTATCACTGATGCCAAGGGACTTACCGAACAGATTGATGCGAATTCTGATTTTGAGTGTGAAACAAATATGCGCCCAAGGAGGATCAAATGCTATTTGATTACGAACAGTCAGATGAACCAAACACTCTAGGGAAGAAATCTTTTGAAGTCAATTTCTTCTATTCAGTCCTAGATATAGCTATCGTATCACTTGGCGATAGATTTCAGCATATGCAAAGTCATAGTGATAATTTTAGCTTTTTATATGATATCAATGGAGAAGAAATGCAACAAGAACTAATTATCCCATCGCCGACGCTGCCATCTGCAACTACTACAATAAATCCACTAAGCTACAAGATCGATGAAATTGGACATTTCTAGCTAAAGGTATGAGTTTTAAAGTGAAAGGAGGTCGAAAAAATGAAAAGGCCACAATATCTCGAAAACTGTACTATTCAAAAAATTTTTATTTTCATTTTCAAGCTCAGCAGAAAAAAGTACATAAAAAAGTAACCTCTCATCAAAGTTACATAAAAAATCATTTTGTTAAATAATTTGTTATAATAATTTCTTTTTAAATCTAATAACACGGGTACTCATTTTCTAGATACATACTTGAATACATACATACATTAATTAGCTCACAACAAAGGGTGGGAGCGCCAAATTAGCTTTTGCCTGCAGCTTAAATTGACCTTCGTCCATCCCTGCATTTACACGGTTTGCATGAAACTTAAATCAACCTTCAAATATCCGCACAAATATTGAACGCATTGGAGTAATTTCCTTCTTTTAGTCACAAAATATTTTCCGCCTTCATACATATGGACGAGTATGTACTATGTTGTTTCATTTCAAATCAACACGTATTTAATTTTCATCAAGATTTCAAAGGAAACACAACAACATTTGTATCTGTACAAGTATAACCTTATCCAATGGGAAAAATAACCAATTCAAAAATACTTCTCATGCGCTTCCATAGAACCTGGAAGTTGCTTTCAATGTCAATACCACTGAATTTATTTTTTTTACACAGCATGTCACTATGGAAAAGCACATTCTTGGATGTTGATGGAAAGCAATTTCATGGAAGCTATATGAACGATGTGTGGCAGCACATAACATACGTCTTTAAATATTTAAATGAAATTTTAATAAAATGCCATACGTTTATCATTAGATAAGACTTCGATTTAACTCGTATATTGATAATCCTCTTCTTTTAGCCTAATTCCATGAAAAACAGCATCCAATACTTCCTATTGGGAAGTATATTTTTGTTAGATAGCAACTGGTGTCTCGCATCTTATGCGTACAGATGTGGCAATTTGTGTTATTCTGTTTATGCCAGATGAACACAGAACATTGATGGCATTTAGGTTTTATGGAAATGTACTGAGTTGAAACTGCGAACTTACATTTTGGTGGGCGAATATACCTTTTGCCATGTACAGGAAAAATTACACCAAAAAGATATACAAAAAACATTTACATAATTTTTATGGTATAGTAATGACAAATATTTTCGCCAAAGTAGGTATATGGCTTTTCTCAAAGAGAATGAAATTTCGTATAAATTAAATCAAATTCCGCGATAACGCAAAACATTTTTTTTTTAAATTATAAATGATCTAACTAAAAATACTTCTGGCTAGAAAAATACTTGGGTTGTTTTGTATCTATGGCTTTCTACATTCAATTTTCACTAGAATTTTTCAAATCCACGATGACGGCACTTTTGATGTCACCGGCTCTCCGCCTATACTAAAAATGCCATCACTAACACAGCAATGTACACAAATTTCTATTGAAATGCTTTACACGTAATAACATTCGAAACAGCCCGGTCATAGGTTAATACACTGACACGTATAAATAGTACCTATGCGTAAGTATGTATGTATATGAACACTAAACATGTTCAAAATAACCTTATGTCTTAGAGTTCTTTTGGAACGCTTAAGATCCGATAATGTGCTCACTTTCGAGTACATTGTCAATCAACTACCAGAGCCGCAAAATTTTCATTTTTCGAAATTTGAAAATTGAAATTATTTTGATTTAAAATTATGTTTTGGAAATTTTTTTCTCATTTTTCTGTTGTACACATGTGGTGTCCCACATTAACACTTGTTCTAGTTCACTTTAAAAATTTAATTATTCATAGTTTTTAAAAAAATGTTTTTAAATTTTAAAATTTCAAATATATTGTCAAAATTCATTCAAATTTTTATATTTAAAACATTAAGATTTTAAAAAAAATCTTAAAAAAGAAAATTTTAAAATAAATATTTAAATACGATAAGCACCAAACACATAAAGAAGTATGAAGACATGGGAAAATTCATGATCTCTACTCAAAGACCAAAAATTAATTTTATGTATGTGTTTTTCTCATATATTTTTCAAGAGATCTGGAGACTATGTTGGTGAAGACACCTGTCCGCCGTATGGGTTGGGAATATCTTCGGATGTAGTTTTCTATTCGGCCTCTAGTCTTCTTAACTGAAGTTTCGTGAAATGAAAATTTTGCAGCTCTGGTAGAAATCCTAGAAATTTTTTTCTTTTTTGATTGAGGATATACATTATCTTGGTTCTTATTTGGATTTTTTGCGAAAATCAAATGCGACGCCCCCCCCCCCCCCAATCGGTTCGAAACAGGAAAAAAAATGTAAAAAATTTATTTAAAATTTTTATCTTAACCCTTACTTAGCCTAATTCAAAATGAAATTTGACTTTAGCGAAAATCAAATACGACGCCCTCCCAATCGGTTCGAAACAAAATAAAAAAATTTATTTAAAATTTTTATCTCTAACCCTTACTTATTTCAATGTGAAATTTGACTCAGTTCGAAACAGGATGAAAAAATATAAGAAATTTATTTAAAATTTTTATCTTTAACCTTTAAAACTACTCGATGGAGAGTTACCAAGGAAAGACGTTGGCTTATTCCCCTTCTATGGTGGGCAGTCGCCCTCTTTTTTTTTTTTTGATAGAAACAAATGAACGCGATGCATATTGAAAAAGTGCGTCAGCAATTTCCAGTTGAAATTTTTTTAGAGGGAAAGACTTCTGCTTAGCCTATTTCAATGTGAAACTTTGCCTTAGACACCATTTTGTTCATAATTTTTGTATATAATACGATTAGAAAAGAAAAAATTAGTAACAAATAATGTATTGAATTAAAGGCAATTAATTGGGCTTTTTTAATACCGTAAAAAAATTACAAATTATTGCTTCAATTTTTGGAGAAAATACCGGTTATTTGAAAAAAAATGGTAAAAAATTTTTAAAAAAGGCCATATCACAAAATATATGGAACTAATTTCAAACTTTTATTCACCAATTTGACTGCAAAATATTTAAAATCTATTAAGGAATTCCCAACTTATACTGATTTTTAGAAATGCTATATCCGCAACTTTCCATGAATATATCTCGGAAACTAGATGCGAGCGTATTTTTTTTTTTTTGATATATTCTTTTTAAAAATTAAAAACCACGTAAGAAAAAGTGATTTAAAAAAAATGGAGTCTTAAAGTTAAAGATAAAAATAAAGGATTAAAGATAAAAATTAGAAAAACTCCTAAGCTTTTTTTTTATTTTGAAGCAATTGAGGGGGCGTCCTCATATTTTTTTCCTAAGATCCAGTAACTAAAATTAGCCAAATTTCACTTTGAAATAGGCTAAGTAAGGGTTAAAGATTAAAATTTTAAATAAATTTTTTAATTTTTTTTATACTATTTCGAACCAATTGAGGGCGTCCCCAATTTTCTTTTTCCTAAGAACCACTCTAATATACCTACATACTTGAAAATTACCAAATTATTGGATTTTAAGCGTTCCCGAAGAATTCTAGAACGTGAGGTTATTTGCAACATGTCTAATGAAAAAATCCACGCATGTTTTATTGGAATTTTAATTTAGAATAATTTATAGTTTTCAATCTACGTCGTTGGTTATCGGTTTGTTGTTGGTGTTGTTGTTAATAACGGTTGTGATTTTACTGTGGCTTATCGATCGAATATTTTAATTTTTATTTATTCAAGTCCATAGACTTAATTAAATTTAACCACTACTCATTTTCGCTTTAATGTACGCCTAGTGGAAATAAATGCACCTTTCAATTATTCAATTACCTATATATGTATGTGCATACATACATACATACGTAGATATGTATGTAAATGATTTATTTTGTGTCAAACCACAATGCTTTGTCAAACAGTTTTTAGTATTTTGAATTTTCTTAGAGTGATGAGACTTTAAATAGAAGTAAAACACATAAATTTAGTTTGAATTTTGTTTAGATTACACTACTCAACAAGATTTTCCACAACGACTGGCGATAAAATTTTCTATAGTGAAATTTTCCGCAGAACCCGAATATGATAATGATTTTTTTCGATTGCGCCCAATTTTCCATATAAATGGCCAAATTCAAAAAAATGCACTATAGAGAGCACATACTTTACATAAATGCTGGTAAAAACTTTAATTATTAGCCAATCAATTTAAAAATTTTTCACATAGTAGATAAGAATTAAACAAAAATTTTAAGGTCTGAAAAGTGCCAACAGTATTAGTAATATGGCTGTTATGATCGAAAGTAGGTAAAAAATTCATGTTTTTCGTTTTTTTCTGAACAAATTTCAACTTTGAAGTCCTATTTCTGAAATTAATTATATGAGTTAGAAAAAGTTAGCCCTTCTATCTTATAGAGCAGTGGTTGGTACGGAAATCTAGCAAAAGGACCAACCAGTGGCGGATTCAAGGGGGGCAGCTATGGGTGATGTAGCCCCCTTGGGATCCGCTGAAAAATATTTCGATTCAAGAACGTTTCAGAAAACCTGAAATCGTTAAATGCAAAAATCTTTCTTTTTCATATTTTTAAGATTTAGGATGAAAACCCATTCTCTTGCAATTCACAATTATCTTGTCAAATCGGACAAGAAATGTAAATGTATACATGCATTACCGTGTATAGGCTATTGACTATGTACTTGAATAAGGAACTAATTCGTTAAAGGTATTTTATTGGCTTATATGTTCATTTGAACCCTAAAAATTATAAATCCAAAAGTACTATTAAACTTAGGCTTTTTTTTATTTTTTTAATTATAACTCAAAATCTATACATTTTTGGTAGATACATAGTAGGTGTGTTTCATTACCTGAAAATTCGTACAAATTTCTGATAACACTACTCTACAAATGTACAAAAACTTTTACCACAGCGAATGGCAATAACATTTTCTATAGTGAAATTTTCCGTAGAATCCGAATATGCTAATGATTTTTTTCGATTGGCCCCAGTTTTCTATATAAATGGCCAAATTCAGAAAAATGCACTGCTGAGAGCACATACTTCACATTAAATTTTTGTATGTTCTAGAACAGTGATGGCGAACCTATGGCACGCGTGCCATGAGTGGCACGCGAGAGAATTTTGATGACACCCGAAATTTTTACGATTTTAAGTAAAAATTTTAAATACATACTTGTTTTAAAAATCTACTTTTTTTACAATAAATTTTTTAAAAATTGTAAATCCAATATTCTTTTCATTTCCGTCCAGATACATACATATACTTACGTACAGTTAAATTTAACAATATTTCAGTTCATGAATTTAGAAAGCTTCGAGATGCAATTGATGGATTTTCAATCTACATAGTTCGATATGGAAACAAAAATTCATAGATTTAAGAATCGTTTTGGAAGAAATCGAAAGAGATAGATTAATTGGAGCGGTCCAGAGTAATGCTGAATATGAAATACTAACAACTTGGAAATCTATTCCAGATAATTTTTCATGCCTTAAAAAAATTGCAATGGCTATTTTAACAATATTTTCATCGACTTATTCTTGTGAAACATTGTTTTCTTCAATGAATTTGATTAAATCAGGATAGCAGTACCTCTTGTATTTTATTAAAAGCTACGAGTTATGAGCCAAATATAAAATATTTATAATTTAGTATACAACAACACAAATCTCATTAATAATGACATTTTAAGTTTTTTTGCAGAAACATACATACTTAGATCTTTAATTAAATAAGTGATTTAGATGATATCGGGGAACAAACAAACTAGATGTTTATAAAAATGAAATTTTGCAGTGTACTTGTGGCAACGAAAAAATAGAAATCGGTGAAAAACTTCAAATATTATTTCGTTTACGTAAATCAAAAAAAAATTTATTGTAAAATGACGAAGATGGGACCGATTGAATAATTCCAAGTCCATATTTTCTTAATAAATTAATTTTTTCGACAATTTGTTGAGTTTAATCTCTATATTTTTTGCTGTTTTAGTCTTATTAGAATAAGTTTGTTTAAAACTTCTGATTGCTCAGAATGCACCGGTTATTGTGGAAAGAAACTAGGCCGAAAAACTTACATTTCTACTTTTTCGTGGACACAGAATCAACTGTAAGACTTGATTTGTTTAAAAATCTGGTAATTTTCCAATAATATATTTTCAATCGCTCATCCTATAAAATAATTCACTCATATTTTTTTTGTCATTTTCATACCTTTAATTTGGTATCAAAAACGATTAAATTGAACATTTCTAGCTCAAGATATAAATTTTAAAGTGAAAAGAGGTCGAAAAAATTAGAAAACTACAATATTTCAAAAATTGTACCATTAAAAAATTTTGCTTTTATCAAAGGAACAAAAACAAAAACTTTTTTTTGTTACCATTAGACTCAAAAAATTGTCGAAAAAATTAAGTAATATATTCAGAAAATGTTGCATTGGATTCACTCATTCAATCATTCCTAACGTTGTCATAAGATCGATTTTCTTTTGGTATATCTTAATTTTTGCGTAAAAGTATCAGCTTTACGAACATGTAGTAAAATTATTTAAATTATTTGTGTTTATTTTATTTTTAATTTTTCGTGGCCAAAGAATCAAATGTAAAATTTGATTTTTTTTAAAATCTTGCCTGTTTTCATCGATATCTTTAACATCGATATCATTTTAATACCATTAAAAAACCACAATATCTCGAAAACTGTACCATTAAAAAATTTTTTAATTTTATTTCCGAATTCAGCAGGAAAAAGTACATTAGAAAAGTAACTTCTTATCAATGGAACACTTCGAGTGTAAACTAGTTTTATTCTTTATTTTATTATATTAAAATTTTGATTTTTTTATTTGATTTCAACTACAATATATTTTATTTAAATTTTGATTTTTAAACATTAATTTTTTATTTAACACAAAAACATTTGTTTATTATTATGGTTCTTAAATTTATTTACATAAACATATTAGGCCTTGTTTTTATTATTTTATTTTCACGGCACGCGTCATATTATTATAGTATATAAAAAAAATTTATGGCACGCAAGCTCTAAAAGGTTCGCCATCACTGTTCTAGAAGAAAGCCAGACAAAAATTTTAAGGTATAAAACGTGCCAATGATATTTGCAATATGGCTGTTGTGACCAAAATTATTTAAAAAAATACCTTTTTTTCTACTTTTTTTTAAGCAAATTTGAAATATGGGTGTCAAAATGTTAGTCTTCCTATCTTATAGAAAATTTTATTTAAAAGTTTTACGAATGCGTACATACATATCTCTATAAAAAGTCATAATTTACGAAACTAGAGCATTTTATTAACATCAATGCAAAAACCATTTTTTCTTATAAATGCAAATTATTTTTCAAATCGATTAAGGCAGACCCATTAATGTCATCGATTTACTTAAAATTTACAGGTATCATTCTATGCTCAACTTTAATGGACCCGTTTTATTTTATTTCGCTCAAAAGCCTCATTTTTCAAAGTTTTCGGGATTTGAACTTTGTATGCTAAAATTAAAAATATGAAAAACATTTTTGAAAGAACATTTTTTCAAATTCTCGGTATTTCCTTAATAAATAATGGATTTTCATAATTTTTTTTTTGAAACTCTTTATTTTTTCATGGGTTTTATGAAAAGATCACGATTAGTGCAAAGTATATTTTGCAATTATTTTGCACTAATCGTTATCATTTCATGCAAGCTATGAAAAAATGAAGAATTTACAAAAAAAAATTATGAAAATTCGTTATTTATTAAGGAAATACCAACAATTTGAAAAAATGTCCTTTTCAGAAAATTTTTCCATATTTTTAATTTAAGCATACTAAGTTCAAATCACAACTTTGAAAACTGTGGCTTCTGAGCGAAATAAAAAAATACGGGTCTCTTAAAATTGAGCACAGAATGATACCTGCAAATTTTAAACAAATCGATGACATTGATGGGTCTGCCTTAATCGATTGGAAAAATAATTTGCCTTTACAAGAAAAAATAGTTTTTCCATTGATGTTAATAAAATGCTCTAGTTCCGTAAATTATGAGTTTTTTATTGACATATGTATTATGTATGCTTAAAATTTTAAAATTAAATTCTAACCCATAATTAATTAATTCCAGATATAAGACTTCAATGTTGAAATTTGGTTAAAAAAAACGAAAAACATAGTTTTTTTTTACCTATGTATTTTCGATCATAGAGGCCATATTACTAACACTATTGGAACGTTTCATACCTTAATATTTTTGACAGACTCTTATCTACTACATATATAGAAAAATTTTAAATTGATTGGCTAACAAGTAAGTAAGTAAAGATTTATTGAGGCTTTGTTAAAAAATTTGGTATTACATTTTATCGTTTATATTATAGAGAACTTAGAATTATATGTATTATTCTAATCAGATCTTATGCATTCGCTACATGCTTGAGTTACAGAGTAAAAGATTTATTTTTTATAACAATTAGATTAAATAGTGTTTACTCCCGACACATAAAAAGTAACTTGAGACGAATGTGTCCATTTCAAAACTTAATCACTAAATAAAAATTTAAAAACTAATTTAAAGCTAATACTACTACTAAAATTAAAACTAAAAATTATTATTTACATATATACATGATTTAATATAAGAATCAGAGAATAAAATTTTGATATTAATTCAACCTCTGTGTGTTAGAGGTGTCGTAGTTTTATAAATCTCGGGTAAGAGGGTATTAGAAGATTGTAGATTTTCATTTAGCACTCCTATAGGAGAGAGGTAAGAACTCTTTGACCAACTAAATGGTTTAATATATTTGACTTAAGATATTTTCGTGGAAACTCAGTCTATTTGAATAACGATGAAGCATTAAAAGAGCATAAGCAAAAAGAGGTATTACTTGAGCCTTATTGTAAATGAAATAATTTGGGTACCGTTTATTGTATGATTCGTAATGTCGATCAACACAATGCCTCAAAATACTTCTTTCAAATATTTCTAATTCTTTCGCAACAGTGGGCGATATGCTGAACCAAATTGGAAACCCATAATGCAGAACGAATACTTACTTTGTATATAAGCAATTTTGTTTTCGGACTCAAATACTTATTAAGAAGCAACTTACTAAACATTGATTTAATTCGATTTACTTTTGAGTTAATAAGACGAGCGTTAAATTCGAGTAGCTCATTAAACGTAATACCAAGGTATTTTATTTGATTTTTAAACGGGATCTCAATGTCATCTAAAAGAAGGTGCAGGCTTTTACTTTGAGGAACAACATAGTAGGGGCACTTTCCAGAAGCGTTTCTTATACAAATTGCTTCAGATTTGTTGGGATTTATTTTGATTCCCCATTTTTTATAGAAATTGTCTATATTAGTAAGATGTCTGGATACTCGATCTAAAGCTACCGTTGGGGAGATGGAATGAGCATATATAAGGGAATCATCCGCGTACAAGATGCTTTTTGAATTATTGTAATCATGTGGAAAATCATAAATTAATATATTATACAAAAAAAGAGCTAAAATAGCTCCTTGTGGAACACCTAGGCTTGCCAGATCCAAATTGTGTTTCACCTGGACATTTAAAAAAAAAAACAAAAAAAAATCGAGATTTATCTGGACACTTAAAAAAAAATCTTGATTTATCTGGACAAAAAAGAAAACTAAAACTTAGTGTCAGAGGAACATATATATTTTATTTAGATAAAATGAACATAACAAAAACATAACAGAAACATTAATTCAGTTAAAAAAATAAGTGCATTTTTAAATAAGTTACATTAAGTCCATAAATACTTATTATTAGACCGAACTGCTTTTATCAATTTATTACCACTTGGAGTTTCTAAAATGTTACCAAATGATTGACAGTTTTCGGTACAGTTTAATCTTATAATTAGTTCTGACTTTATCAGATCTGTCAGCATTCGATTTCTTTCTTTAGAGTATAAGCTGTTTAAAAGGCTAAAAACTTTTTCACAATAAGCGTTGGTTATTGGAATTGGAAAAATAAATGAGATCAATTTTCTTAAGATGTTCAATTCGTCATTTTTAAATTTGGAAAAAAATTATCCCCAAATTTTATTGTTGGGAATATTTTTGGTAGATTTTCATACACACTACGTAAGCAACAATAATCTGTATATAATTCATCGTTGTTGATATAAGTTTCTAAGCCTAAGGCTCCTATTGCTGTTTGTAGTTCATCCCAGGAAATTAATTTATATTTAAGAAAAAGTAAGGATAATTTTTAATTGAAACGTCACTATATTCATAGCGGGTTTCTAAATAGTTAAGACAACTTTTTAAGAATTCAATTCTGGTTGACAAAATTATTACGTAAAAATAAAAGAGAAAATAAAAGAGAAAGAGGGAGCATTTGTCAGTGCTAAACCATGTTAGTTAAATCATGGTGTTGCACACTTATTTTCATTTAAAGGTACGTAGCTGTTAGTTGCGTTCAGGAGGATTAAGACCTTATGACATCCTTATAAATCATCTTTTCTTGTTTGAAAAATGTCAACTTCTTGCGAGCAGTGCGTACCTTTTGGACGTGACGAATGTTAATTCATTTTTAATGCCTACGGCAGATATTTTTGTATCTAGTCCTATTTTTCTTTTATTTCATTGTTCGAATTTTATCTGGGCATATATCTGATTGTCGGGACTCTGGACATGGGACTAAAAATCTGGACAATCCCGACGAATCCAGTCCATCTGGCAACCCTAGGAACACCACTGCTAATCGGAGATAAATCTGATTGTATATTATTAATTTCAACTACAAATTTGCGGTTCTCGAAAAAACTATTAAAAATTTTAATAAGGTAGGGGCTAAAACCAATTTCAATTAGCTTAAAAAGAATTCCGTTCTGATTACGCAGATTAGAAATTACATCGTTATGAAACTTTACCAAGGCGTCAACTGAAGAATGACCTCTTTTAAATCCGAATTGTGTTCGTGGAATGTAATTACGGTCTAAGTCAACCTCCATCTTATCTTTTAGAACACGCTCAAAAAGCTTTCCCAAATTTGAAAGCATAGAAATCGGCCTCGAATTGTCTGGAGTAAAATCATTAGTTTTCCTTTCAAGTGGGTAAATTTTTGCAATTTTCCAACAGTCCGGGAAGTAACCATTACTAATGCAATTATTAAAAATAATGCATAAAAACTCAAAGGCAAATAACGGAAATTTTTTAATTAGATAATTCGAAATTTTGTCAATACCAGAGGATTTTTTTGCATTTAAAGATTTTACTAGATTTTGAAGGTCCAAAGGAGATATAAATTGAGATAAATTGGAGTTATTTAATGAATTTACTCTTGAAGAAAAATTTTGTGTAGCAGCAGTACATGAAGATAAACAATTATTAATTGAGGAAATGATGTCCGAAATGTCTGGCCTATTTGGAATATTTTGCCTGTAAATATAGGAAAAATGCCTCCTAAGTTGTTCAACTATATCTTAATTTTTCATATATGTTATTCCATCAACACAAACTTTATTAAAACTTTTGCTCCGAGTGTTCCCTATGCAACTATAAATTTCCTTGTAGGCAGTAGGACCAGGCTTTATATTACTGAGTCGAAGATTGAACTCTTTTGCCTGGTGAAGTTCAACTTGCTCTTTAATTATGGTTTTTAAAAGTTGGATTTGTGTAGATAAGGTCTGATACTCTGCAGTTTTCCTATTGTAATTCCAATGGTAAATTTTTTTCAAGTTTTTCTGCCAAACATATTTAATTCGAAAAAGTTTCTTTATATTTTCAGAGATAAAAAATTTTTTATTCTTAAATTCAATTTTCTTAGAACGTAGATCAGTAACTGCATTTATGCAACTTGAAATAATTTTAATAAACGTATCAATTTCCGTGTTAGTAAGATTTCTATCTGATGGTAAAGTTATATCGAACAAAATTAAGTCTAAGTCCGATCGAAATTCGTTCCAGTCTGTTATTTCAAAGGAGGAATAGATACGAGGCGGTATATGTAGGAGGCCAAAATCGGAAAGATTAAATTTCAATTTTAAGGGGAAGTGGTCAGAAAAGGAGGGAATAGTCGAGATCAAATAATTTTGATTATCAAAGTCAATTAAATTTGTACTAATTGAAAAGTGGTCTAAATAAGAGCTTCCATTCGGAAAAGAAGGAGAAATATCACATATTCTAAAAAAATCTAGGGAATTTTGAAGCCAATCATAAAAATTTTTTCCATTTAAATTATAAACTAAATCCCCCCAAGTTGTGCTTTTTGCGTTAAAGTCTCCACCAATAAAAACTCCATCATAGTTAGTAGATAGTTGTTTTACCTTATCAAGACTAATGAAAAAATCGTTGGGACAAGAATTGCAAGGTACGTAAATACTTCCTAAGAGAAATTTTTAATTTGACCAGAAAATGAAATAGGAAATTCAATGAATACATTTCGAAATCTAATATCAGAAATTGGAACAGTTGAGTATTTAATTTGTTTTTTGATTACTATTGCCGTTCCCTGCGGCGATGAATCCCTTATAATATCAAAATCTTCCAAAAAAACTTTAGCGTTTTTAGCAAGGTGCGTTTCTTGTAAAAAACATATGTCAATATTGTGGTCAATCAATATCTTTAGTAGATCAATTCGCCTACTTGTCTCAATTAGAGATCTAACATTAAAAGATAAAAAATTTAAAAATTTACGGACCATATTTCACTAAAACATCACGAAGCAAATTCGTGTATTCGATCCTGGCCCGCTCCATTGGTATAGACTTGAAAGTTTGCAAAAATGTTTTTATTTTATTTTCTAATGATAGAACCTCGAAGTCTGCGAAATATTTTCCAATATTAAGAAACTCCTCGACTAATTGAGGAAGTTTTTTACTATTTAAAATGTTGTTTGAAGGAGATTTTTCCGTATAAAAGTTACTAGCATAGGATTTATCTACTGTAACAAAATTAATTTTATTAAAAGTTAGGTTCAAATTATTGGCAGCTTTATTTCTTCTATCTTTGGCCGAATTCATTAGCTCAGTTTTTCGCTTAATATAAGTCTTGTAAGCTGGGCAACCCCTATAATTAGCCGTATGGCCTTTGGCTTTAAAGTTTACACATGATGGAGAAATGTTTTCCTCCAATTTTACAAGGCATTCGCCTGGAGCATGCGTGCTATCACATTTTACGCAAGCGATTTTCCTAGTACAATTGCACGCTGAGTGACCTCATTGTTGGCATCTGTAGCACTGCACCTCCCTTTGACTCGACTTCGGTGCTTCCCAGGAAATTGATTGGTTTAGAATAAAACGTAGACTTAGGATATCATTTAGTTTTTTTCTAGGAACGAGAGTCACGAGAAAGAGACCAGTGTCGAAATTGTTTTTAATAGAAAAAGGAGTAATAAGTTTTTTAACTTTATCGACAGTTCCTGGAAACTCGGAGTCTAAGGCTTCTTTTATTTCATCCAAATCTGTCAAGTAATAAAGACCTCTCATAACAACACTTATTTGTCGAAGTTCTGGAGGAGTAAATGAATGAGATTCAATACCCTGGGAACGTAACTGCTCCATCATTTCAAGATGTATAGACAGGTTTTCAAAATATAATTTACTTTTAGTTTTACTTTTATTAACTATTTTATATGCAACTTTTGGGGACTTTGCATTGAGTTGGTCGATAAGTTTTTTGATATTTACATTAAAAAGTATGATAGGAGGACAAAATGAAGATTTATTTTCTTACCCAAATTTTTTATAATGTTATTAGCGTTAGAACTAAGATTTTTTGTGTTTTCAGATACATCATTATTAGTTTCAATATTAAGGTCTCCCAAAATAGAGGATCTATTTTGTGAAACAATCGATTGTCCCAAGGATGAAACATCAACAGATTTTAAATTTCTGTTGACTTGTGATGAAATTTCGTCATTTTTGCCTCTTTTGCGTTTGGGACGTGAGGCAGAGATTTCATAAAATGAGTTACTGTCACTATATGAGTCAACTTCCGATAAATCCATATCTTTTGAAAGATTTTCCTCACCTGGTGTTGTGCCGGCAAACGATTGAAATTCTTCTTTATAGTTTCTGCGGTGGAAGTTGAGGAAAAAACAGCATCTCTTAAAGCTTGTCCAATAACAGATGAGTTTCCAGCATTTATTTGCGACTGTAACTTATCAGGAGGCAATTTTTTTGGTTGTTTCTTAATGCCCATCTTAGGCATAGGAAGCTTAAGCACAGACTTAAAAGATTTTTGAGTTTAAGCGAGATTGCTTTTGTAGCGATAAAATAAAAATTATATTTATTTTGATAAATGTATTTTAAAAATTTTCAAAAAATTTTATTTTTCACTAATTATAAAAATTTTTACGTCTTAATTCTTTGACAGTTCAGGCAAAGATCGATTGGCTAACAATTAAAGTTTTTACAAGCATTTATGCAAAGTATCAATGTGATCTCAACAGTGCATTTTTTTAATTTGGCCATTTATGTATATGGAAAATTGGGGTCAAACGGAAAATCATATTATCATATTCGCATTCTGCGGAACATTTCACTATAGAAAATGTTATCGCCATTTGCTGTGAAAATCATATTACCATATTCGCATTCTGCGGAACATTTCACTATAGAAAAGGTTATCGCCATTTGCTGTGGTAAAAGTTTTAGTCATAAGGTCATATGTTTTATGAGTCTTAAAAACGTTTTTGTTGTCTTCCATATCAAAATAAAATAAGACAGTACAACTCTGCGACCTATGTCGTTTTAGTTTCAGCATTGCCGTTTTAGCCTTTTTGAGGCTAGATTCAGCTTATTAAATTTCCATTAAGCCTCTATCCTCTTTTTAGTTTTTTCTAAGTATAGGTAGGTACCTATTTATTATAAAAATGGCAAAAAAAATTCAAAAAGTATCGAAAAATTAACAAAAATATCAATGGCATATTCAAATTTTAGTTTTAAGTTTTATAAATCTTTTCATGTGCAATCTTGCAATGTGCATGTTAAATCAAATAGGGTGTAAAAACATAACATGAAATTTTCAGAGATGGTACTCCTATATGCTCTGAAAATTTTGATCCTAAAGAGACTGAAATTGATTTTGGAGTATTTGAGAAATTGATGTTTTCTTGAAACGTCAATTTTTTTCTCTTTTAGCCTATACATAGATAACGTTTTGGCATTCATTTATTAAGATTTGCAGTTTTTTGTCATCTACTAGTACTATACAGAACTACCTAAAAATAATATTAAAGATTATTTGAATAGTGTTGGTTTGCTTATATTCATCAATGAATATTGTTTTTTTATTTACGAGCTTTGTTGAACACAAACACAAACCTATAAACATTAATCGAAAAAAATTTTATCGCATATTTTTGTATCTTCTGCTTGATAGCCCAGTCACTCAAAAAAGTTTCTGCCTATTTAAAGACCCTGAGGGTAACGATAGGCCCGTTATAGATGGAATAACCTATTTATAGACATATATGTCTTTCACGGCTAACAGTAACAAATCGTATTCAATTAGTGCAATTCAAGAACACTTGAGGCCTTATTTCTGAGTGCGCAACTTATTTCCAAAAAAACAAATAATCAACACCTTGACTTAAGTCAATAATATTTTTGATGTGCATCGACTGGAGTAAATGTTCAATATTTATCAATTAGGTAAATACATACATATATACTACAGCTAATCGAAGTGAATTTAAGTACATTAGGGTGGTTCTTATTTGGATTTTTTGCGAAAATCAAATACGACGCCCCCCCCAAATCGGTTCGAAACAAAATAAAAAAATTTTAAAAATTTATTTGTTTTTAGTCGACTGATATTATTAATTAACTGAACATAATTTTTGACCGAATTTTACATTCATTAGCAGAAACCGATATTCATTTGAAATTTCACAAATCGATCCATATTTTTTTTTAACAAACATGACAGATATAACAAATGGAACAATTTAACCTGGTAATTGGTGACATATGTTTCGGCTATTACCACAGTCTGTCAAGTAATTGTGCGCAAAATAAATTATGCAATACAATTTTCACTTTAATATTGAATTAAAATAAGAAATACATTTAATTTTGGAAAAATTTTAATTTTTTTCAAATCTTTTACTCATTCCGCATTAGAAAACAACAAAATAATTATTTGTAGCAAGCAAAAACAAAAGTTTATGGAACATAAATGAAAAGAATAGCCATTTCATGGTGTCAAATAATTGTTGGCAAAATGCAAGGACATATGAATAAACTAAAAAACTAATAAGAAAAAATTCAATAATTGCTATTTCGACTACGAATACTAATCACGGCTTGTAGTTTTCTTGGAATAGGCACAATAAGTTTTTGTAAATCATGTCCTTCCGATATCTTTTTGTCCACTCTTCCTTAATATCTCTTATTTGAGAGTTTTTATTTGTTGGAGCCCGTTTTGGAACTTTTTTAAGTGTGTCCATTAAATTATAATTCATGGAACGCTCGGGGTTCAAATCCTTGTACAAATTAACCAAAACTGGTCTGATGAGGCTATGTATATATGTATATGAATATGTATATACATATGTGGTAATAGCTGAAACTTATGTCACCAATTACCAGGTTAAATTGTTCCATTTGTTGTCTCTGTCATGTTTGTTAAAAAAGCATTGACCGATTTGTGAAATTTCACATGAATATCGGTTTCTGCTAATGACTGTAAAATTCGATCAAATTATGTACAAAATTTAAAAAATTTATTTAAAATTTTTATCTTTAACCCTTACCTACTGACCCGATTTCAAAGTGACTCAAGCGAATATCAAATGCGGCGCCCTCCCCATTCGGTTCGAAACAGAATAAAAAAAAATTATAAGTTTATTAAAAATTTTTATCTTTCACCTTACTCACCTTATGTATTTCAACGTGAAAATTTACTTACTCAATAAAAAGACACCAGTTTGTTCATGATTTTTGTATATAATACGATTAGAAAAGAAAAAATTAGTAACAAATAATGTATTGAATTAAAGGCAATTAATTGGGCTTTTTTAATACCGTAAAAAAATTACAAATTATTCATTCAATTTTTGGAGAAAATACCGGTTATTTGAAACAAAATGGTAAACAGTTTTTGAAAACAGCCATATCACAAAATATATGGAACTAATTTCAAACTTTTATTCACCAATTTGATAGACTGTAAAATTTTCTGCCATATGATATCATTTAAAATCTATTAAGGAATTCCCAACTTATACTGATTTTTAGAAAATTTATATCCGCAACTTTCCATGACTATATCTGGGAAACTAGATGCGAGCGACATTTATATTTGATATATTCTTTTTTAAAATTTAAAACCTCGTAAGAAAAATTGGTGCAGAGAAATGGCTGCTCAGGCCAAACTTCACATTGTAATTGGATCAGTAAGGGTTAAAGATAAAAATTTAAAAAAAACTCCTCGAATTTTTTTTTTTTTATTTCGAAACAATTGAAGGGGCATACCCAACTTTTTTTTTAAGGACTACCCTAATGTACATAAGTACATGTGTATACAGTATACTAGAGTTACGCATAAGTCGTGATTATATTGTATAACGATTAAAGTTTAAAGATTGTTTTAAGCTTTAATATGTAGCGTCCTATGAAAAAAATATAGAACTTAAGCTCATTTCAATTTAGTCCTACACTGTTCTTTGAAATCTCTTTTAAGTGAAAGTGAAAGTTAAGCACTCAATAACTATTAAGAGCTGGCAATATGGCATGTAAAAATCACTTAATCTCCTTTTTAACAAGTCGTATTTTCCTTTGAAAAATAACTTCAAACAAATGCCTTCGAGTTGGTCTTCTGACACTGCACATTCGGCTGGGTCGAAAAACACTGCTTTTTAACTGAATTTTTAATGGCGATAGAAAGTTTTTATTAGCCATAAAGATGCGAAAATTTAAATATTGTTTGTTATTTAAATTTTCGTAAGAAAAATATTTATGTAAGATCAGTTATGTGGAAGGTATTATTGTAAGCTAATTTTTTTTAGTAGATAATGGTTATAAATTGTTTAGGATAAGTGCCACAGTTTTAAATATACTTTTTGATATTAAATACTATAATTTGAGAACTTGTTGATTGATTCTAGTGAAAATAGTCTCGTTTTGCAGATGAGATAGATGACATATAGAGCACATATTTTTGGATGTTTGGATGATTAACTAAGTCGCAAATTTATTCACGAATCCACTGTTAACATAAGGCCGGTTAGCCTTAGACCAACATCTTTTGTCATCGCTGTCACATAAAAATTTTGTAGTTGACTATAGGCAGTAAGCGCTACCACCAGAGTTGGACATACCATAGGGGACCGCGGCCGAAGTGCCCCGCAAAAGTGGCCTTATTCCACTTAACTACCCAATTAAAATTGTTGAATTGTTGATTTTTAAGAAAAATGCTCTCAATTTTGAACAAGCAGTTTTCGAGAGTTTGGACTTTTACCATTTGTGTAGATCAAGCCATTCTGTGTTGATTATAACAATTTAAGGGAAAAAAACTGATGCACATAAAAATTTTTTTGTTTTGATTTACGATATAAGCAATATTTTCTACAAAACAATTTACTTTGCACAAAATGTCAACTTTTCATAAAATTATTGAAAGTTTGAGAAAAAATTTATGAAATTCCGTTTTTTAGTAAGGAAATATCGACAATTTGAAAAAAAGTCCTTTCAGAATTTCTTTTTTATAATTTTAAAGGACAAAATTCAATTGACCATAATTTTGAAAATTGTGTCCTTTCAGCGAATTAAAAAATATGGGTCCCCTAGAATTGAACGTAGAATAATATCTGATAATTTCAAGCAAATCGATGAATTTTTGGGGGTTTGCCTTGATCGATTTGAAAAATAATGTGCCATATATAAAATAACAGTTTTTGGAAGAATTTGAGCGTAGAGATTTCTTGCGAAAGTAAAAATACACAATCTTCCAATTGATAAGCAAATAATAGGAAAGAAGAAGATATTTTATGTTTTAAACCCACATGTGGAGGCTTTCGTAAACAGATTTATGATCTTATTTTCGGAACAAACCGAGGATCCTATAATGAAGGTTAAACAAGGCTAAACAATTTATCTAAAAAGCAATCATTTCAGAAGCACAGTTGGACAGTAATGCTACCACATTTCTACTAGAAACCACTACAAATTTACTTTAAAAAATAAAAAAGTTTTTCAGCCCATCCAACTGTACATACATCTGTACATACATGGCTCTGACACAGTAATCACTTTCACTTGATGCTCCACGACCCCAACAACCCAACTCAGTCTACCCATACAAACACTGTCAACTGAACCATAATTAATCATGATGCTTCCAACTGAGTCACGAGGCGTGCAACTTAAACGTCACATGTAAGGCATCACAAAAACGAATCCAACTGCCGTCACACTCAATCATGCGTCCACCCCACATCTAGTGTTGTCGACTTTGCGCCCAACTTACCAACCAGCACGCCGCACATCCATTCGTACATAGATAGAAGGCAATTAGCTTGTGTCAGAAGCCATGATAGACAGATTATTCAAATATTTCAATTTCCTTATGCCATGCAAGCGTTACCTCTGAAATGCCGCAACAGAAACCAAAACGGAGGCAGACGTCAATGGCGGATCCACAGACCAATATTTGACAGTATGAGGCAGACTTGTAAAATTGTCAAAACATTAATCAAATGAAAATGGCAACAAAAACGAGCGGCGATTTTGAATAACAATGGAAAAAAATGAGCAAGAATTGAAACAAAAAAAATAATAAAGTGAGATGGAAAATACCTACATACATATAAATATTACAATCCGACAAGGCACTTCTTTGGCAAGTTCAATAAGCGCAAATGGCGCAAACATCATACATAAACATGATGGTCGGTTGGGATGGACTGGTCGATGAACGGCGTACGAATATCAGCAATGTGTCTCGCCCGCCATCATCTGTCAGTGCAATTGTTGAACATTGTTCCGGACAGACAATCTGACGTTTAGTGCTGGTTTACACTAGGAAATTTTGTGAAAAATATTCTTGTCTATTCTCTTTTGTGAATTTGTTTTGCATATAAGCCATGTGCATAGCTGGGCATTAACTCGTTAACCGTTAATTAACGAAGTTAACATTTCGACTAAGGGATTTACTTTAAAAAACGTTAACGGACTCGTTAACTTCCGTTAAATTTCCCCAAGTCGTTAACCCAGTTAAGAAAGTAGATACATTTTCATAATAATACTAAGCAAAATGATGAACAAACTATCCATTCCTGTTGTATTTCTACCAATGATTCTCACTAAAGTAGTTGCAAAGGAGTTGATAGGAAGATGTTTTCATGGCATTGGCGATTGAGAAATTGATTTGGATGGCATTTCTATACTTATGAATCAAAAACATGAGTTGTAATTAAAGGCAGAGCACAAGGCTTTTGTATGGAATTAACTGAAGTGGTTGAAGACGTGAATGAATTTTCTTGTGAAAAGAAAGGGAGAGATGTTTCATGCAGCATTGTCTCAGTACTCGTTTCTATAAAAATTTTGTTCATGCTCTTTTGACTCCCATAGTTTGCTTAATTACTTTATGTTTCACTATTACACTTTTTTTCGTCTTTCATCTTTGTTTAGGTTGATCTAAGACAAATTGTTTTACATTTCTATATAGTATTTAAAAAAAAAACTGTCTTTAAATTAAAAAATATACAGTCTAAAGGCATCGTAAATTGCACAGCTTTAGCCAATGCTTTATTAAAATGGCATAGAGAAAAGGTTTGGACCACTTCTGGACGACGGGCAGTGCCAACTTGTCGTGGCTTTTCACCCGAAGTTTCGGACGATATGGCTGGAAACGTATGACAGCAGTCGAGTGGATGCAGTAAAAAATACATGGAAAAAAGGTAGAAGAGGCGTTACGACAAAAAGCTGCTGAAAGTTGGAAGGACAGAGATAGTTTAATTGGCGGAGGCAGAAACGCGAGTTACAAAGACAATGATGAGAAAAACTTTTTCAATTCTGTCACTGAGTCTTAAGAAAATCTTTAAAGAGTAAAGCTTAAAATCTCGTCAAAATGTGGCTAGACATGAAATCAAAAGACTTGTTCAACGATGCGGTATCCTTGGCGAACCGATATTCATAAATATATTTATTAAATACAGTGAAATTCCCCATTACGAACAGCACCCATAACCGAACACATTTCGTCGACACTCAATTTACATTAACTTTTCCACACAAAATTAGTTCCGATAGCCGAACGCTATATCCTATATCATTTTGATCAAAATATCTCTTTTAAACGAACAAAATTAAATAAGAATTCTTAGATTTGTACTACTTCCCTTTTTTTACAAACTCTTTTTCGTTTTTGTTTTGAGAGCAACGAGTTTGATGGTTCCCCTAACAATGCTAATGTACCTATTAAAGGGCTGCAAATGACATCTTGAAGAGCAGACTGATCGAGTGTTGTCATTGCTTCTGCTGCCCCATACGAATAAAGTCTTGATGCTCTTCGCATACACGACAAAAAACGAACAACAATACTTTATGTCAATGATATGAAAAACAACACAATAGTAAACAGCATTGTCAATATTGTGATTCTTAAATTCCGTTGTGGTAATATTGAGCAACAAGAAAGTACATACATCCCAACGGGAAATCTGGAAGCAGCTTCCAAGGGGCGCGCGTCCGATGTGCTTCTCCGGAAGCATTTAATTCAAAATTCTATTTAATTTAAATAAAACTTTTATTGCACATCCACTGGGGTTTGAACATAGGTATAGTTTTTGTCACAATAATATTACTAGCAAGAGTAGCTCAGTTGTTTAAGATGTGCGCACCTCAGAACACTGGCATAACGCAGGAGGCCTAGGTTCGAGACCGACTGGAGACAAAAATGTAAGTGAGTTTTTTTTTCAATTTCAGGTAAATGTGCTTCTCAACATCCAAGGAAGAGCATTTCATATGCCTCCTAAGATATGTTTCTACTTAGCATCCAATGAAGCGCATTTCATATGCTTCCGAAGATGTGCTTCTATTCTATTGTAAGCACATATAGCTTTTTCGCTGACAAAGTCAAGCAAACAAAACATTCTAAACCCACAGAAGTACAGTCAGCGAAAAAGCTATATTTGCGTACAATATTTTTATATATTTTCTATAATAAAATGTTATTACGAAAATAACGGTAAAAAAAAAAATACAAAATGCAAGTAGGATTTGCAGAAAGTGATTTGAAATGTTGTTGCTGTTATTTTCTTTGAAAATAGTACCGTAGAGTGGCTTGTCATTGATGAAAAAAAAAAATTGACATTTTTATTTTGGGGAAAAAAATCGCCTGACCTCAAATGTGGGCTTGCTTTTTTATTGCTGTTTATTGTCATATGCTGTGGTTGCCTCTGTCGTTAGCGATCAAGAGAATATCGTGTCGTATCGAAAAGGCAATCGGGTTTTCTGCACAACTCGACTTATTCACTGCAAGCTATGTTATGACAATTATATCAAAGAGAATAAATAAATAATTTATTCTCTTTGGTACGCATAGAATAGAATGCCTTCTTCAGCGCTTTAGTACCTATACATTTATGTCAAAAATGTTGAGTAGTGTTGGACTTTTTCTTACATTCTGGTTCGCTGGTTTTGACGAAATTTCGAAAATCGATCAAAGTTTATTAACTGAATATAACAAAACTGAAGTACAATTTGAAAATCAAAGCACCACTCCAGAAATAAGCGAGTCTGAAGACGAAGTTGATGAGAAAATCGCTGACCCCATAACTTCATACAATGAGGCATAGAAGCAAGTTGCCCGTTTGAAGCATTTTTCCAGAGATGATTTTGTAGCATTATATCACATCAAAAATGTAGAGACGCATCTTGACACCCAAGATAAGAAGTTGAGCCAATCGAAGTAAAAACAGAGAAAAAAACAACTTTTGTTCCTTCCCCATAAGCGGACATCTCCCATAACCGGACAAAAATATTTCGACGGTGGGTGTCCGGGTATGGGGAATTTCATGCTATACCATCACGCGCTGCAGTTGAACGTCTTTTTCCACGGGCAAATATATTTCAACGCCGAAATGAGCTGCGCTTTTAGACGAGAACTTCAACATATTAATGTTCATGAATATCCACAATATAACAGAAGACTAAATTACACACTCCAATTATACACGTCTTTTTTTTGTTCCTAACTTGTTAACTTCCAGAGTCCAAGCCAACAGTTTTTATAAGAAGATCACTAACGCAACGATATAAAAAAATCAATATATATCACATCCTAACGGATTAACGATTTACGTTAACTTGCGTTAAACCTTCCGAAATGTAACGCTTTCACGTTTAACGCAGTTAACTTTGTTAGTAACGGATTAGCGATTAACGAAGTTAACTATTTGATTAACGGAATTTTATAATGAGAGTAGGTCATACAATCGATAGCCGCGCTAAACTTACAAATGTAAAATTATCAAACATGTATGTACCTGTGTAGTCGTTGTTAAAAAAAAGACTTCATAAACTTCACACCTACATTTGTTTTGCATTTGCACATGGAAACCAAAATTTCTTTATGCCATTTTTTATACTTCACTGCAACCGCAACATGACAATCTACAAGCGAATAAAAATCAATTTCAAAATATATCAGCAAACGAACAGAACGAAATAAAATTTCCGAGTACGACAAATTTTGTACTCGACCCTTTCGATTTTTCCCTTCTTTCCAATAAGCAAGAAAAATTTTCGAAAATAATTTCTGTGTGTAAACGGGGAACTACCAACAATAACTACTTCAGTAACATCCTAAAGTGGCATGTACATACATACCAACAATCACTGATGACCATCATGAAGTGCGAATCTCTTGAATCACCCGTTGCGAGGACTTCCTTCAGTCACAGCTCGACAACAATTGGAGTGTGTGAATGAATCACCAAGCTCTTCCCAGCAAGCATTCCGACTCTCCTTATAGTACAGGAGCCCACGATGCTAAATGTGGATTTACTCGAACGTCGCGGGGACCTATTGGATTTGAAGATTAGATGGTAGGAAGAAAAAAAGGTTATAAATATTTACCCTTTTACCGGTGGGGGAAGTCACTACAGGCTTTCAAAAATGTAAAATAAACATGCACATGGACATACTCGTACATTAATCTGCCGATTTGGATGGTGGGAGTGGTCGTACGGATGAGTTAAAAGTGGGAAAAAACATTTACTCGAGCGCGTCAGATATTCAAAGGGGATGTTAAGTGATCCCGAACGAAGCTCTCATTCATAAGATTGACAATTCGGATGTGACGCAAGCTCGAGGCGACTTTTCGAAAATGAAAAAAAAAAACGCTATTTGTAGATACTCGAGCGAGTCAGATTTTTATACAGACGGTTCAGCTTGATGACCTGGTCGTCCTGATCCATAATCTGACGAATATTTGGAGGGATTCACTTAATCTGACCGTTCGAAAAATTTTTCCATATTTAACTCACATACTATAATTCACTAAACTTAAAACACAAACAAGCCAAAACTTCATTGACGATTTTTGGTACTTCGGCTTGTGGAAATCGGCAGATTATAATTTTCCCGTAATCCTTGAATTATTTCCTTCAAAACAAAAAAAAATTCAGACAAAGACATTGAGAAGTCCTGAGTCTAACAAAAGAGAATCTGCAAAAGAGAATAGCAAAAGAGAAAAAATACAAGCTACACACACCAGAAAGTATTAAATATTAATACAGAACAGTGTTGGCACAGACGGTACTTTAGTACCAAATTTGATACTATTTTCATAGCTAAAGTGCCTTGGAACGGTTCTCCAGAAACCCATCTTTTTTAGTTCTATTTTCATTTGCTTCAAAATCTATGTGGAACATAGGAGGATAGACAAATTCAGTATGTATTACCAATTTCGAAATTTATCTTCCCACTATGATATAAGATATAATATGCGAAATTTATCAATAACCGGGTTTTGGTATTAAATAGGAAGGTTGATCAATAGTTTTAATGAGCATCTGTTTCCAAACGTTTCAAGGATTGCTGAGAGGCTTTTATTCATACCCATTTCTTCAGCGAGTGTCTAAAGAATATTTTCGTCACTTAATTTGAATAAAACAAATCTTCGAAATAGACTGAAGTTGGAAACAGTTTCAGAAATCTTGGAGGCAAATAATTTATTAAAAGCAAGTAAAAGTAACTGCCTTAATTACAAATTGCCAAAAGAAATAAATTTTCATGAAAAGACACTTTCCATATATTTCTTCTCACCAAATGTGTAATTTTATGATACTGGTTCAAATGTTTTTTGTTTAACTGCACATGCGGGCTGCGGTAAAACGTTTATTCAAACAGCAATTACACATAGAATGCATGCATTGAATCTTTGTTGCACTGTAACTGCCTTTAGTGGTATTGCTTCAACAGTTTTAATTGGTGGTAAAACATTGCACAATGCTTTTAAATTGCCAATTCCATTAATAGATAATTCAGTTGCTAATATTAAACCGAACATTTCTTACGGTCGTTATATCAAGTCAGTGGTTTTGATAACACTTCACAACAAAATTGCAACTTGTGTCTGATGAATGACTTTTACCACATGCTGTTTACTAATTTGACGTCGCTGATTTTAAATATACCATCTTTTTTTTCGTTACAGCTCTTGTTTACAAGTTATAGCTTTCACTAAAAATTCGCTGTGTTACCGTATTAATTTGCCAATAGTTAAAAAAGCATGAGTGCAGTGAAACCTTTAGAAAACTAAACTGCAATGGAATGAGACGAAAATGTTTTATTAAAATGATAAAAGTTGACGGGATCTAGAATAGCTACTTCAAGGCTTTGGAAAAAATTTCAAAAATAGCAAATTTTTTAACGTTTATATAGTTTATATATCTTTTGGTTAAACAATCTCGAAGCTGATTTTTTAGTGTACTCTGCTCGATGAGTACTTTAATTTGATATAAGTATCATTTACTGCTGTAGCAAGGAGGTTACACAAAATATCCCTGTTTTCTTTGCTTGTAGGATAGTAGAGCTAAAAATCAACATTGGATTAAAACTCGGGAAGCACTAGTTCCAAGACTAGAGAACGTGATAAGCCCATCTTTAGTATCAAGAAATCGTATAATTTTGCCTCCGTTACATATAAGACTAGGGCTTATAAAACAATTTGTAAAAGGTCTAGACAAAAAATGGAAATTTTTTCCTTTTTCTATCAAAAACGGGCCACAGCGATCGTTAATAAAAGACTCAAACTTTATGGACGTTATGACAGAGATTGAGAAAAAGGCAAAGAATGTTTGTTTGGCTTGTTAAAAACTTCTTTGGAAATAAAAAAATTTCTGACTTCTCAATACGTCGAACAACTAATGAGTCACTTGGATGTAATAGTTATTCATATAAATCCATAAGAAAATCGTATAGAATTTTATAAGTTCCAAAGTACAGTAGGTAACGGATATAAGAAAGTCAAAAAATCCCGGAAATTTCTTTCTTATATCAGTTTTTTTCTTATAGAAGTACCACGTATATAAGAAAAAAATTTCCTATATACGTACTACTGATATTAGAAACTTTATTTCTTATATCCGAGTCGCACAAATCTCAGCAGTGAGTAATAAGTGCGTTCAGCAACTGCAATCCTTACACTTGTTCGTTCAATTTTGATCGAAGAATGATGACATAAAGAAGGCGCGTATTTTCAATTTTGACCAAAGAACGAAAATTACGATTTGAAAAAATCTCTTATAAGCGTTATTTTTTTCTTAAGATTTTTCATATTGGTGCTTGGAAAAAGCTTTCTTTTATGCGTTTTTTTCTTATAAGAAGTTTCTTATATAGATTGTTTTTTACGTCAAAACATTGGGAAAAAACGAGGTGCTTTCGAAAATGTTTCTTATAAGCGTTCCTTTCTTATATGAATTGTGCTTATATCCGTTACCTACTGTATACAATTTTTTGTGAATATAAAATTTTTTTTTGTACTGAAAAGTTTATATGTAATTTTAACGATGTTGAAAAAAATTCTGGAACAGATACTTCTTTTTAATTTAATTTTATTTTAAATTTCTATTTATAAAATGATTTGAATTACACAACTTGAATGGACAGAGATTTGAACCTGCTTCATTTATAGAATAATTTGAATGCGACCCCATTCATTTGCTAGCTCGGCCACAGAATGTTGATGTTTTATTAGACAAAGTTAAATATAGCTGGTTTTTATATGTTGAAAAGTTATTAAATTTATATCTAAATTCATATAAAACTACTTTAAACTGAAATTCATATAAAAATTTATACTTATTTTTTCAACCGTGTACTGAAACGCACTCATGATGGCTGACTATTGTTGGAGCATTCAGAACAGCTCTCTGCCTTCAGCTTCTGCAAGGAAGTCAAATAAAAGAAAGTTTTTTTCAACTTAAGAAATAAATAAAATGGGACTATATTTGAAAATATACACGGTTGAAAATATCAGTATAGAATTCATAACTTTTAGTTATTCATATAAATCCATAAGAAAATCGTATAGATTTTATAAGTTCCAAAGTTATAAAATTTTATGTGAATATAAATTTTTTTTTATACTGAAAAGATTATATGAAATTTTAACGATATTGAAAAAATTGTATACACTAATTCTGTTTTAACGCGAATTTGATGTAACGCGATTCAAAAAAAGTGTTGCGTTCTGTTCTTGCGCGAATTGATTTGATTCAACGCGATTTAACAATACATGAGCTTGAAAATTAAGTTGAAATTCTGAGTGATGACAATGATATTCAAGTTTCTCAAAAAAGAATGCGCATTTTTTTAGAAAATAATACAGATTAAATAATGATTTACAATATGTTTTACCCGTTATTATTTTATTAAAATGAATTGCTTTTTTTTTTGTTATTTTCTTATATATGTTGTATGAATTTTCTTTTTGATTAATTAATATTTTTATTGCATTTTTTCTTTTTTCTATGTAATTTATTAAAAACATATCCCAGCCAACCAAAAGGCTCCAAAACGTCTCCAATTGGAGCGATAAACGCACATCTCATGGATCGTTTTGCTCCAAATTGAGCTCTAATTAGAGTTCTAAATGTGCGATATTTTGTTCTATATGGGCACACTAAAAGGAGTCATAAAAAATGATCCAAAAAGAGTCCAACCCAATGAATTTTAGTGCATTTTAGGACTCTTTTTAAATGAATTTTGAAGTCCAAAATGAACAAATTTTAGACTAATTTTAGATCCCAAAATAAACAAAATTTAGACTCATTTTGGATCCCAAAATGAACAAATTTTATACTCATTTTGGAGCACAAAATGAACAAATTTTAGGCTAATTTTGAAGCACAAAATGAACAAATTTTAGACTCTTTTTGGGGCCTTTATATTTGAACAATATTTAAAGAATGTTTTTTTTTTAAATAACTTTTATTTCAATATTTTTATACACATGTACATATATACATTTTGGGAATTCATTATTAGTTTAATACCATTTCATTATCATTTATTATTATTATATTCATTTGTTTTCTGGTTTCTTCAATCGTTCCGTTGCACCCTGGAACCATTTGATGCATACAGCGTCGAAATCACGTTGCCCCAAGGAGAAACGACGGCTATGAGCGGCTAAAATAAAATTTTTTTGTAATAAGTATATATTTACAAAACTTTGGTTTATGCAACTTTACCTCGCATAGCATTAGTAACAGCGCGGTAGCGAAGTAAAGTTTTGGGCAACGTCGTCTGTTATCAGTTGCTTCCAAATTTCCCTTATAAATTTTAAGGGATTGGCAATTTGAGTTTTATAAAACTCGTCTTCCTATAAGTTTTTGAAAGTTACTTTAAAGTCATTTCTCTTAAAAATATTACTGCTATAAAATAATTTTCAGTTGCGCAGTCACATCGCACGAGCCCAAAAGCTTCTCTTCAAACTCTTCGAAGCTTACAACATCTTGAAATGGCTTGCTGGGTAAAACAGAGTTGATTTTGTTATTGCTGCCGAGTTGCTTTTTTATGGTAATTAACTCCGTAAGCATACGAGTGGAGATAGCGGTGTGCTCCTTCCGCATTTCTTGAATCTCATTTTTTAGTTCTGTTCAAAAGAAATAAATTAGTTAATAAATAGAAAGTCAATAAAAGAAAATTTTAAAAATTACCTTGATTTTCTTTTCGAACTTTTTTCATATTATTTAAAATTTCATCAAGCTTGGTGGTTCTGTCTATGGTGGAAAATTAGAAATTTTAAAAAAGTTTTAGTTCTATTCGACTATGTTAAGTATTACCTGCATTTGTGATATGCGTTGCGACTTTGTAGGAGGTGACAAAGTACTCGTTGAAATCAGTCATGATAAGTGTGCAACACCGGAATAAAAATGTTGCATTCAGATGTGTTAAATAATAGAGATTTATATAATACATTAGATAATTTGTGCGTGGTTTTTGAGGTTTCAAATGGAAGATTTGCAGTTGTCATTATACGAAGTGAAGAAGATGGTAGAGGTGTAACAAAATAGTCGGAAAGAGTCAAAACTTTTAGCGCGTTGAAAAAAATTTGGCTATCTTCTGAATAAATTGATTCTATCTTATATATTCCTGAATTCGACATAAAGTAATTGTCCGGATGTTTAATAGAAAAACACATTTTATTTAATGAAAATAATATTTCCGCGGTAGTCATATTTAATAGTATTTTGTTGAATATTTGCTAAATCTGTATTTAGAAGACTTTGTTCTACTAAGCGGTTATAGATTTGAGTAACTACAGCGTCACCTTTTCTAACCATTTTTTTTACTTTAAACAAATAGCTTTCGAATTTGAAGGCGCTAAATGTATGTAAATCTCCTCCAAAGTTGACAACTTCGTCAGCCAAATGTGATAAGCAATGAAAACTGTGCGTTAGTAAAGGTTGATCTTAAAGGACAGGAATTTGTCTTAAAAACTCAATTATGATAAGCTTAGCACACTGATTATTTCTTAAACAGTTTTCGCTATCTAAAAGAATTCGAATTGCAACACTTAATTGGAGGAAATGTTCATAGCGTTCCATATTAAAAACGTTTTTTAGTGCAACTGGACCAGTATAAAGAAGAAATTGCCTAAATTCGACAGCTTTCCACCTATCGAGATCCGACAAGTCTCTTGGCTTTCTTACAAATTCCTTACATATACCACTTTTCAAATTTTTAAGTTGCCTTTCCAACTTTGCAATTTGTAGCTTAGATAATGAATAACTCTTGCTTCGTACTTTAACCCAAGCGAAAAGTAAGCTTTTAACTACGCCTAAACACATTATGTGCATGTGCATGTGGTTATTAAAGGCTTATCTGCATCTTTGTACATCGCTGTTTCTTATGTGCCACCTAAAAGCTCACTAAGTTTATATAAAATGCACGTGGATAATATATCGTCATTAGCTGCTGAAGTTATTACAGAAACTAATCAACTGTTGCTTTTTGGTGATTTTAATCCCTCTGCAGTTTCTTGGACTCATCGAAATGGTGCTGATCACTATCTTTCTCCATCAAATATTAATAATAATATTGAAATGTATGTTGTTGATAATTTTCTGGATATTGAGCTTGGTCAAATTAATAATTGTTTTAATTCTCTAAATAGATTATTGGACTTAGTTTTTATTACTAATAACATTAACTATAAAATTCGTGAATCTCTTTTTCCTTTATCTGCGATTAGTGTGCATCACGTTACCATTGAAATTGAAATGTCTTTTTATAAATATTTTTCAATTCCTATTGACTCTAAAAAATTTCATTTTAATTTCAAGCTTTGTAATTTTCATTCTGTGAACAATGCTATTAGTAATATTGATTGGAACATTGAATGTGGTCGATTAGACATTGCGGGTTGTTTTGAAGCTTTTTTAAAAGTAATTTCTAGAATTTCTAATGATTTCATTCCCAAGGTTAGGGGTTAAAGAAATTAAAAAACCTTCGCTCAAAGTTTTATAAAAAGTATCTGATTACCAGTCAAAATTTTTATTTATTGAAATACATATAGGCATTATATGAGGGAATTTAATTTCCTTGATAAATATCTTTATAAGCAATATATTCATAAGTTTGAAATTAACATTAAATCAAATCCCAAGTCTTTTTGGCGATTTGTTAATTCTAAAAAAGGTTGCTCAACTATACCTTCCTCGATGTTTTTGGGTGAAGTAACTTCTAATGACGCTACAGGAATTGCTAATCTTTTTGCTGAGTTTTTCCGGTGAAATTTTGAACCACAAAGTGATAGTTGTTCTGAAGTTTTTGATACTTTGATTCCATCATTAGATTTTGGATCTCTTTCTTTGAGTCTGAATGATATTTTAGCAGGCATTAATGGTCTTAAAACTTCGACTAGTATCGATGCTCATGGCCTATGCTCATTTTTTTTGAAAAATTGTGCGAATAATTTATCGTACTCTTTGATGGTTATTTTCAATAAGTCTTTGTCATCGGGTATTTTTCTCGATAGTTGAAAAGTTGCTCATATTACACCCATATATAAGTCTGGTTGCAAGAATAGCATTGCTAATTATAGGCCTATATCCAAACTCTCTGTTATTTCAAAACTTTTTGAGGCCATTGTTAAAGATAAACTTTTCTTTGCAGTCAAAAACATAATTTCTCCTTGCCAGCATGGTTTTGTGTCAGGACGCTCAACTATTACCAATTTAATGTTATTTAGTGAATATTGTGTATCAGGGTTTGTGCAAGGGTGTCAGGTTGATGTCATCTATACAGACTTTTCGAAAGCGTTCGATAAATTATCTCACACCCTATTATTAAAAAAATGTGAAGTTTTGGGTTTTCACTCAAGCTTTTTAAAATGGTTATAATCATACTTATATAACCGTCATTGTGTTGTATCCTTTGACTGTGTTAAATCTTTCATTTTTTGTGCCACTTCTGGGGTCCCTCAAGGGAGCATTCTGGGTCCATTACTGTTTGTTATTTTTATTAATGATCTTCGTCTTTGTTTGTTCATTGTAAATGCTTGCTTTACTCTGATGACCTTAAGTTATTCATGAAAATAAGAAATGAGACCGATACAATTCTGCTACAGAGTGAAATAAATAAAATTTTTGCATGGTGCAGCACAAATCTTCTTTTTTTAAATCTTCAAAAATGTGTTTTTACCTCTTTTTCTAAATCGTATAATATTCATATTTCCTCTTATTTTATTTCTAGCACTCCACTTCTATCTGTCTCTGAATTTAAAGACCTAGGTGTTGTGTTTGACTCTAATTTTTCCTTTCGTGCCCATCTGGATTTTATTACTCCAAAAGCTTATTCTATGTTGGCTTTCATTAGGCGTAATAGTTCTTCATTTCGTGATCCTTATACGCTTAAAATTTTGTTCACTAGCCTTGTTAGGTCGAGATTAGAATATGCAGCAATTATATGGAATCCTTTTTATGAATTACATAAGTTGAGGCTTGAAAGAGTACAGAAATCATTTACTAGGTTTGCTCTGCGCACTATAAATTTTGATTGTCAACTTCCATCATATAATGCCCGTTGTCTTCTATTGGGCTTAAAATCTTTAGAAAGTAGAAGAGATATTTCTTCTTTACTTTTTTTGCAAGACATCGTTTCGGGCGAAGTTGACTGCCCATGTTACTCGGCTTGTTACAATTCAATGTTCCATCAAGAGCTCTTCGAAATCATACTACTTTTCACTTGGATACTGTGCGCACTAACTACGCAGCAAATGCTCCCATTTTTAGAGCTCTAAAATTGTATAACGACACTAATATAAGAGTTTCATTAGATTTTTCCATTTCAAAAAATTCTTTGAAATCCTTTTTAAACAGTATTTGTATATAATTAATTATTCTAGTTTGTAAGAAGTCTGTAAGAAATTTTTGTTCATAGACAAAAGTTGAAATAAATATTCGAAATCTAGGGCAAATTGATTTACTAGATCTATAGATAATTATAATTATATAGAGATTATAATCTTTCTACCGCTAATATTGTAGTAATATTGTGGAAATCAGCACAAGTTCTTTCTCTAAACTGCTCGTTAGTCCTTAGAGTACTTTCAGTTGAAGGAAATGTCATTCTATTTTGAAAAAACTCTCCGCGTTGAGTACATTTCGGACAACTATTGTACCCATTATGATTCTTTATACCCAGTACGTACGCTTTAGCAGGAGCATCGCATATGAATGCTCTAACATTAACCAAATACTGCTTGTCGTGATATACAAATCCGTTGCTTGCTATGTGTAATAACTCAGTTATAAATTCGCCTAAGTACTCATTAACATCTATAGGCTTAGATTTGTCAGCATATACCCCAGCAACCAAAACAGGGTCCGTATTTTGAATATTTAATAGTATGGGCCAAACTTGCGTTTTTGAACTTTTAAAAAGAGGTAGTCCGTCAATGTTTACATTCAGTTGAATTAAATTGCCTTCAAAACTATTTTTCCTAAAAAAATCTGTCAAACAATCAGCCACGCCATAATTAATATACTCGCCGCCACCTACTACAACAACAATCGCATCCCTTGGGGTTTGTTTTAAAGTTCTTGAATCAGTCGGTAATTCAAGGTTTTCTAATTTTAATATTTGTAAAAGTGCATTAGTGGCCGAAGTAGTTATATTGAATTTAATTGCCCATTCTGCTATTTTTGAGCTTAAACTTTGAGAACTATTTTTTGAATCATTTTGTATGGTGCAGTTATCGGACGGTTCCCACTGCATTGGTGTACAAACGTTTTCTATTTCAACGAAATCTGCCAAATCTTTTATGCACTTTCTGTCTTTCAGATAATTAAGTGTACCACTTGCTTCCGATCTTAAAACTTTTCTCGACATTTTACCTGAAACCACAGCACAGTATCAGTATTATATTTTTATTATTTATTATATTTAAAACACAGCACAATTTAACTTTTGTATTTCTTTTTTAATATATGGCCCCTCTTGCGGTTTTTCGGTTAGCGATTTTGTTCGGTATTGCGTTTACCGACTAATAGAATGTTTGACAAAATAATCGCTGGCTGTTCTATCGTTTTGTTTTGATGGATAAATATTTTTTGTTTTTTGACGCAAAGCTCTATGCGTTCATTTGCTAAAAGCTCACAACATAGAATGTTTTTGGAGTGTTGTCGCCTAAAACTTTAAAATCAATCCCGGAAAGGAACCTTTTCGGAGTCCTTTTGTGAAGCGCTCTGTTTCTGGTTGGCTGGGATGTATTTTATAAGCTCCTTAAATAAATTAGGTCACAGAGCCTGTAAAACCGATAATTTTTTATACTTTTATGTTATTATTTTTGATGATTTTTCAAATGTGGAACAAATCTCCTACTTTTATATGGATACTGTATCTTTTTTTACGCGATTGCATTTTGCATGTATTCCGAAGATGCATTGAATGTAGATTTAAAGGAGATTGCGTTTGAATTCATAGAACGATGTGAAATTAGACGTAAAACATTTGCATTGTCATAACAAAAATTTTGTAATGTGTTGAACAATAAATTTTGATTACAATTGTGAATTGTATACTCTTCATGTGTTTTCATTTTGTGTTTGTTGTGTTTTACTTTTACATTTTCATACATTTTGATGATCATGATTCTACAACCCCCCTCCCATGAAATATCACTTGAAATTTTTTTTTTAAGTTTGGCCCCCCCAATATTTATTAGAACTCTCCGCCTCTGACCGGTTACTTGCATTAAAACTTCCAAAATGTAACGCTTTAACGTTTAACGAAGTTAAGTTTATTAGTAACGGATAAGCGATTAACGAAGTTAACAATTTGATTAACGGAGCCTATGGGAAATTGTGTGTAGCTACGAGTAGAGTTCGTTTATTTGACGGTTTGAAATTTTATGTTTCTAATGAAAATGGTCAAGGAACCTTTCTTAACGGCAACAGAGTGTTTACAAATAATATTGTGAGTAGAGAAATTTTACTTAGGCATTGATTTCAACTTATGACATCTACTAAGTATAATGTTTTAAATAATAAATATTTAATTTTTTTAAATTTTTTGTTCCAATCGATAGAGAAAGCACGAAAAATAAAAAAAAAATTTTTTGTTTCAATAGACTTTTAATTACAGTGGTGTAGTGTTAATATTGTGGTGGTCATTTTTAATATTTGACCACTTAGTGCGTCCTGAGCGATTTGCGGAATATGTTGCTGTAAGGAAATTTTCCTTGTCCTTTGGAGTATGCCGGAAGTAGTCACTCCATAAGTGACTACTTATCGAGGCGGTTCAGTCCGAGTCACTTTGGGTCACTTGGAGTCACCGAGATGAGTGAAAATCGCGATATTGCGGTTTGCGTGCGATTTTTGTAGTATTGGTCTATAACACCTATGGGCCACGTTGGTGTAAAAACTTTGCGCACCTAATAACGTTTTGCGGTGCGTGCGATTTTTTGGATTTTATTGCTGAAGGATATTTTCCTTGTTCTTCGGACTATCCCGGAGGTAATTACTCCATAACTAACTACTCATCGAGGCGGTTCACCCCGAGTCACTTTGGGTCACTTGGAGTCACCGAGGTGAGTGTTAATCGCGATTTTGTGGTTTGCGTGCGATTTTGTAGAATTGCACTATAACACCTTTAGGGCACCTTGTTGCAAAAACGTTGCGCACCTTATTACGTTTTGCGGTGCATGGAATTTTTTTTTTTTTTGATTTTTACGAATTTCGTGAACCAAAGTGACTTTAAGTGACCCAACGTTAATCGGGGTGAACCGCCTCGATGAGTTGTCACTTATGGAGTGATTACCTCCGGGATAAGCCGAAGAACAAGGAAAATATCCTTACAGCAATAAAATTTAAAAAATAACACCAACCGCAAAACGTAATAAGGTGCGATAAGTTTCTGTACCAAAGTGGGTTATAGGTTTTACCCCTCGTACTAACTGTACAATCGGTTGCGCTCTTTTATATAAATGCTGCGATATCTCAGTCGATTTAGTGTCCAATTTAAATGAAATCGAGCCATTTTGCATTATCCTTTTCATTTCTATTCACTCTTGGTTCCAATCCACTCAACAACAATAATTTGACGAAACTAAAAACGAAGCAAAATTGTTGAAAAAAATGGAACAGAAAAAAGTAAAGAGAAGTTGAAGCGTGAAAGTGAAAAGTCAACTTTTTTTAACAAATTCCATATTTTTCGATTTTTTCAACCTCAAAACGAAAAACCGAACAATGGTCGGTCTCCAGGTACTCGTTCATAATGAACCAAACCCAGCCATCAATATTAAATTTTGTAACCATAAGAACAGCAAATGAAATGACAGAAAACAATAATAATACAGCCAATAAATAGGGTATGTATGAATTTTCATAAATCAAAGCAACAGCAGCTTTTCCGCAGTCGAATTCGACTTCAGTTTTTTTGCTTCGTGTTTTCGCTTGTGTTGTTTCGTCAGGCATAGGCAAAACAAAAACAAAACAAGCAAACAGCGATCAAAACGAACATAAAAAACTAAGCAGAAAAATAGTCGACTGCGAATTCTGAAAAGTTTTTTTGACGGAATCCTCACTTCATTTCATAATTTTAGAATCAGGTACAGGGATTAATACCGATATAGCGAACTCGACAACCAACAATTCAGCAGAAAACGATAGATCAAATCGTGGTTAGTCATTTTTGCTAGTAATATTAATATATATATTTTTGTACATACAATTATTTTCAGTTTCGTGTGATGCGAAATCAAGCCCGGCTCAAAAATTGGCCGTAAATTTTGATTGTTTCTTCAGATTTCGTTCAAATAAAAAAGAACATGTCCGCTGCCAAATATGCGTAAAATATCCAGAAACAGTTAAGCTGCATATTTATAACAAGAAATTACCAGCAATTGCTACTGAAAATGGCACATTTTACAGAAGAGATATCATAGAAAAACACATCCATACTGAATATCATGCAGCTTGTGAAAGAGTTGAAATGATTAAAGAACTCTCTCATTCGAATACAAATCTTGCACCAATGGATGTATCCATCAAAAAAGCAATGGCCAGCCAAGCTAACCACATTGGAAAAATAATTATTCAAGTTTTCACTGACGCAAAAATCTTAACTACAACTGCGTTTAACTGGCCAGCTAGATATATAGCCAACGAGGCATCGAATGAATTTGAATTCAATGCTTCAGAGCGGCCAACTATTCCACAAAATATTCCATTGAACTATATTAGCCCACGCCAACATTCCAATATGCTAAAACACATTGTTGATGCTGACCGTGAAAATATCAAGAATTTATTTAAAGAATGCTTAGCACTTTCTCAGCGTGTAGATGGATCAATTGATCGTTCTCAAAAAGATAAAATCTACGTAATGGGAAAGATCGTGTTAAGAACTGGAGAAAGGAAATTAATATATTTGGGAATGGATGAACAAATTGAATCTGGCGCGAAAGGTTTATTCAATGCAACACGCAACGCAATGGCAAATATGTTAACAAATGAATTTGTATGCAGTTATATTTGGCCAAACGTATCATCAATCTGTACGGATGGCACAAATGTAAACACAGGCGAAAAGGGCGGTCTTTGGTTTTATATAGAAAAACAAATTGCTGAAACAAAGTCAAACATTCCCGTAACGAAAATTTGGTGCGTCGCACATCGATCGAATTTGGCATTTACTGACTTGTGTGATAATAATAGAAAACTTCAAAAAGTGTTCCGAATTTTGTCATCAATTTCAAACTACTTTCATTCATCAGGAATTCGAACGACTACTTTGAAAGAAATTGCATCCAAACATAACTTAAAGTATTTGGTGATGCCCAAATTATTTGAAATTCGATGGACGGAATATACATATCAACTCCTGAAAGCTGTTCTCAACAATTGGCATGCAATTGCGCTATATTGCGATGAAAATCGTGATGCACAATCAAATGGATTTCGTTCATACTTGTGCGATATTGAAAATTTACATTTGATTTCATTTTGTGCTGATTTGTTATTTATATTCCAACGATTTCAAAAGCAAATGCAATCTGACTTGCTCACGCTACCATAATTTTGTTTAATCGTCCGCAGCTTTATGAGCGGCTTACGTGAAAAAAAACTTATCGGCGGATTTGAATCGAAGTTATGGGATCAAGTGAATGTTCAGGATGACAAATATTTCTTAAAAAACATTGAATTGTCGCAAAAATCAAAAACGAGCTGAAGGCCAACGCAATCAGTTGACGATATTCGGAAGGATGTTATTGATTCTTTATCTGCTTTTTTAACAACTCGTCTACAAATTCCTGATATCGACTTGTTGAACACCATTGAAACATTTTTAAAGCTCGACAACTCTGCTGATATTACTAAAATCCATACATCGTTTGGAAAGGACTTCGAATTGAGTTTGCTAAGCATGCAATATCATGACCTATCAAATACACCAGAGGAAATTCGAGGAAAGTCACTAGAAGCATTAATTCTTTACCTGGCATATGGTAATAGATTTAAATTCTTCAAAGAAATTGTCACAGTGTTTGCTTGTACACCACACTCAGCTGACTGCGAACGAACAATAAGTGCCAACAATCTTTTGAAAACAAAACAA
The DNA here is from genome assembly GCA_963662105.1 of Meiosimyza platycephala. Lineage (NCBI taxonomy): Eukaryota > Metazoa > Arthropoda > Insecta > Diptera > Lauxaniidae > Meiosimyza > Meiosimyza platycephala. The sequence goes on along the minus strand of OY759209.1, from coordinate 35,604,655 downwards.
CGAATGAGACTCATGATTTCAACTGAAAATCATTACTTGTACGTTCATTTTAACATGCCTGAGTTGAAAAACTGGGATCCACGTCCAACTGTGAAAAAATTTGTCTCCGATTTAAATCGCCGAATTTCAAAAACAACAAAAAAAACAACTGAACAAACTTACTTTAAACATATTTTTGTAAATGGAAGAGAAATGAAAACTAGTGAAGATGAAGATGAATTTGAAGAAAGTTTAACTATTAACTTTAAATTTTGATTAAGACTCGGTGTTTGCCGTAATAATTGCCGTGAGAAATGAATAAATGAAGTGTCATTCTCATACAAAAATTTCTTTTTAGCGGGTAGCCGCGTCAAAAAAAAAACGGCTAATATCTGTTAATTAATTCTATGAATCGCTTAAATTAGATCTTCAAAATTGGATCGTTTTTGCAGTGATATCTGTTATTTAATATTATTATTTAATATTAATCACTTGAATAAGCTCTTAAAATTTTTTTTTAATAAATTGCCAATAAAAAAAAAATTTCTGCAGTAATGATTTTTTCTTATTTCAATCCCTACATCAAGGAATATAGCAGAGCAGTACTCGCGGTGCTTTCCTTATTTCATTAGTTATACGTAATGCTACCAACTCATGTTAATGCAAAATAAGTATATTTTTTTCTAAGAACACTGAAAAGTAAGTATTGGTAAGTATAATATTTAAAAATAAGTATAAGTAAATATGTATGTATTGTTAGAAAAAAAAATTTTCTTACAGGGTACGCAAATGCTCTATATTCGAAGGTTTCATCCTCAGGTCTGGTTCTACGTTAAGCTTGTTTCCATTTTTTGACTTAGAACATACATATATAATAGTACCGAAAAAGCCTGTTCACACAAATACTTCGTACAAAACGGAATGAAGTTTTGGAGGGCCTTATTTGCAAATGCATGGTAATCGGATTTTAGGAGGAATTAAAAGTTAGCTAGTTCAATTTTATTTAACTTTAGTTTCAAAACCGAATCGGAAGAGATATTAACGAGCATATCTTGCTCTAATGTCGACAATTGCTTAGCATTACTAACATCTGTATTGAATGGATCCCAGAAACAGTCGTTGCCAGAATCAGGATAGGGAAAATACTTCCGGAAGCTGCTTTTTAGAGCCATTAAATGTTCGACAAAAAGCAGCCGCGAGCTCTTTATTAGAAAATTCTATAAAATCGCCGAATGTTGGAAAAGACTCATAAACACAATTTTGAATGCGTTTGAATATAATTAAATTTTTTTTATAATCACTTCTATTTTAAACTTTAAATTTATTTGAAGCTGCACCTTGTAGGCTCAAATATTATATAAATTTACAAAAATTGATGATGTTGTCAAAGAGTGGAAACAGTTAGATGCTGGGCATCCCTGGTTTAAACAAAAGTAAATGCACCCCCAGGGGTCCTCGGACCACAGTTTATGAATCTCTACAATAGGGTAATTCACGATCTTGTTGCATCGTTGCAAATGCAAAATTAGCTGATTTTACAAAAACAAAATGCATTGATATGCATTTGCAATATGGTGTGTTCAAAAAAATCTTCTCTTGCAAAAACGCATTTACAACGATGCAACAAGATCGTAAATTACCCTAATATATTTTTAAAACCTCTTCCAATACATATATGTTTTTCAAACAATTAAATTAACAAAAAGTAAGTATAAATAAGTATAATTCTTAAAAATAAGTATATGTACTTATATGTACAGTAATCCCCGCTTACATGCACGCCGTTTATAAGCATTTCTCGCTTATATGCATCAAAACTTGTGCAATTTCATTTCTCCATTTAGATTTGTTAACACTTTTCTCCTTTATATGCACACGCTTATATGCATTTCTCGGATATAAGCCCCAAAAAATCTCCATTTTTTTCCTCCATTCACGCTTATATGCACGTCAGGGAAAACATTTTAGATTTTTTTTTTTGTCAAAAAAATATTGATAACAAACAATCGTGTCATTCCTATTGTAATGTCAAATGTGCTTTAGAGTAGCTTGCCATTCTGGGAAGAGAAAATGAAATTGTTGCCCATATTTTGCAATCGGATGATGAAGAAACAGACATTGCAGCTGAAATAGATCCAATTCCTTCATTGAGTGCAGCTTTGGCCTCATTAGACACGCTTCGAAAGTTTCTTTTTCCAATAAATTAGTTTATTGACGAACTTGATGACATTGAAGAACAATTCAATCCAAAATTACTCGTTTTTTTAAGAAAGAATAATTTTGCAATTCAATATATTTAGATTCTACATGATCACATGAACTCTGTATACATATATGTATGTACTATATATATATTATTGATTTGTTTTTTATTTTTTTACTGGATAACATATCCATAAAATATCAAATGTTTATTTTCACAGCTTTTTGCCTTTGAAAATATTTTTGTAGGGTTCTAGTTAGTTGGCGTAAAGTAACAGCATAAATGAAACTACGATTCTATATAAGCATATTTGGTAGATATAGCCGAATTTTTATATATGCACTTTTCATGCATATAAACGAGTTTTTTTAAATGCATTTCACGCTTATATGCACCAAAAATCAATCATTTTCAGAAATGCTTATAAGCGGGGATTACTGTATTGAGTTTTAGTAAGTATATGAAGCTGAAAATAAGTATGATACTTCACGGTGCGCCTGCAGGGAATCTAATGAAAAATCGTGCTACCTCCAATTTTTTCTTTTCATGTGTTGGTAGCATCGTACAAAAATGTTTTCTGTAAATTAGAAAATAATCCATGTGGCGCTTTTTTTTGCACGTTAAATCAATATTTTAGTTTTTTTTATATTTATCCCGAATCACCCTGAGTAAATTTTTTTTCGAATTTCAAAAAGATTTTTTAGAAGTATACTATTTAAGACTTAAATTAAAAAACTGCATCATTAGTTTTTAGATCCTGCTCATAGTATCCTTGAAATGTCCTGTTGCCATATGGCAACGCTAGGCAGGTTTACGGTGTAGCTGTTTTGACACGTTTTTATTAATTTATTTGCTTCTTGATCACATATGCAAATGCTCATATTTATATGCCAATCATCACCATAAACAGTACGAGAAACTAAAAAATCACTAGGCAATAGAATATTATAAAGAATACTTTTCAAATAATTCATGAGGCTTCATTTCACGACAATTTTCGTAATTGCTTTCTGGAAAAGTTAGAGCAATGGCAAGGAATCAAATTTGCGCCACGTAAATTTGCTGAACTTATTAGCTGGTAGAATTGGCAGATTAGGTTTGGATGGTTGAACACGGCATATTCCTTTTGATGAGCTTGGCAAACAAAAAATTTCGTCAATGAATCCAGTATCAGAACTAGGTTGCTCTCGTTCTAAGCTGTCAATCCGTTTGCCGTTTTCAATAATAATTTCCAAACCAGACTTGAGTTGCTCTGGACAAACATTAACTGGTAGTCCCCCATCATTATCACCATCATCTTCGCCACTTAAGTCTTCTTCGATATGGGGTGGCTCAATATAAAGACATTGGTTGGAGCGTCATTTTCGTCATCGACACACATTTCTTCTAAAAAGTCCTGCGCCTCTTTCAAGGATAGTGGTCTTTACATATTTGAAAATAAATTAGGCAAATGAAAAACTACGAAAATATCTTTTATAATACAGCAAAAGCAAATAAATAAATAAGAACGTGTCAAAACAGCTACACCGTAAACCTGCCTAGCGTTGCCATATGGCGTGTCTTTACACCTGGAATAATTGGACTTGGAGTAAAATGCTGAGGAGTAGAGGGGACAGTTTTTCTTTTGTTTTAAATTTTTGTAGACTGGGCAGCCTCTATAATTTGCTGTATGATTTTTTTGGCAATTAATACATTTTTTTAAATTAGGATCATCGTTCTTTTTTTTATCACATTAGGAACTGTGGTGAAGTTCACGACATGCGACACACACAGAACGTTGAGTGCAGTACGATTTTCTGTGGCGATATTCTTGACAGTTTGAACATTGAACCGGACCGTTACGTCTGTAAGGCTCTTCAACAGAGATTCTACGATGCAATAAATATTGCAGTTTATAGATCGGATGGATCTCATTTTTCTTAAGCTTTGCAGCATCTGGTAAGAGGCCGACTTTGAACATGGGTTGTGGAACTCAATCTTTGTTGACAATATTAATAATAATAAATTAAGTGAATTTTTTTGAGTCAATTTGTATAGACGTACCAGAGAACTGCATTGAGTAGCTCACTGAGGGTTATGAGCCACTTCCAAAAATATGAGACGTGAGTGTGCATAATGCATGCAATAATGAGTGTGAATATGAGTTGCGTAGATAGCATGTTGCTTATGAATGTGAGCTGCTTAATAACTCTAGTCTCATGAATGTGAATGCCTATGAAGCTCACTCACATGCAGTCAGCATTCATGAAGCAGTGAATGGCTTGAGCCACTTAAGTTGAACTGTGTCAAGAAAAAAAACTTTTTTTTGTTCCAATCGATAGGGAAAGTTTGAAAACGGCCTTTGGACAACACTTTGGGAGGGTCGGGACCCTGGAAAGAACCGTTTTTGACCCGAAAATGTGTCCCCGGACTATAGTACCCGTTTTTGACCCATTTTCGAGAAAAAAAATGGTTTTTTCAAACGAAAGATAGCTCAAAAATATTTTTGGACATCACTAAGGAAGGCTCGGGACCCTGGAAATGTGTCCCCGGGCCATAGTACCCGTTTTTGACCCATTTCCGGGTCAAAAACGGTTCTTTCCAGGGTCCCAAGCCTTCCTTAGTGCTGTCCAAAAATAGTTTTGAGCTATCTTTCCTTTGAAAAAAAAAAAATTGTTTTCCATAAATGGGTCAAAAACGGTCCTTTCTATGGTCCGGAGGTACTCCAAGTGATGTTCAAAATCCATTTTCGACCTTTCCCCATCGATTGGAGCAAAAAAAAAAATTTTCGAAAATGGGTCAAAAACGGTCTTCTCAGGGTCCTGAGGTACTCCAAGTGATGTTCAAAATTCATTTTCAACCTTTCCCCATCGATTGAAGCAAAAAAAAAATTTCCGAAAATGGTTTAAAAACGGTCCTTTCCAGGGCTGGAGGTACTCCAAGTGATGTTCAAAATCCATTTTCGACCTTTCCCCTTCGATTGGAGCAAAAAAAAAATTTTCCGAAATTGGGTCGAGGAGGGTCCTTCCAGAGTCCGGAGCCACCCCAAGTGATGTTTAAAGTCCATTTCGACCTTTCCCCATATTTTAATAAAAGATCCACAAATTTGTTTATACAATCGCGTTTCGTGAGTAGCTTACGCAACACCCATATATTCATACGAAAAGAAAGGAAATGAAACGGCATTGACTAGAAGCGATTGTGAAACACACTCGCATTCACAGACTTCGCCATGAGACTGAATACCATTCAGTTTCACAAAATTTTATGTGAGCGTGAATCAGTGATGGCATTTGGGTTTTGTGAAAATGTACTGAATCGAGACTTCAAATGTACTTTTTAGATCCCGAATGTACTTTTTTGTCTTGAGCACCCAATTTTGCACGAAATTGTTCTAAAATTGACTATCAAAAAAAAAAAAGAAGGTCCTCACTTTTCCCATCTCAAAAATAGACATGTTTCACATTAAATTAATTACAAAATCTACACATTGCGCGATTATTTTCATTTACTAAGAAAAAAAACGTAATTAATATAATAGGGTAATGATATTATATACAGGTAATTACTATAAATCTACTCATTGCGGTTATTTTCATTTACTAAAAAACAAAAAAATGGTAAATATTATAAATTGTCCAAATGTACCGAAAATGTACTGAAAATGTGCTAAAAATTTGGCGAATGTACTGAAAATGCCCCAAATGTACCAAATGTACTGAAAACTTGTCGAATGTACTGACAACGATTTTTCAGGACGTAAATGTACCGAAAAAAATACAAATGTACCGAAAATGCCATCACTGGCGTGAATCAGCTGAAAGTTTCAACAGATTCATGAATGCCAAAATGATGAGTGGCTCACTGCAGTTCTCTGATACGTACCTAAATTTTGGTTTTGTGAATACGTACATATATCCAATAAATCTAAGCTTTATAAATAGAAATTTCAGTTGGTTTTATTACGTTGTATTTTTGTCATATATGTAATCATATTTACGAAGAAATTATAGAAATGAAAAACGAACAAGCTTCGAAAATTCGACAGCCTGAAGGTAATAAACTTGGATAGAATGAAATTTGATAATGTTGTTGGCACTAAAAACAATTTTAATAAATATGACCACTGATGATGGTGTTTAATACCCCGAAATGTGCATTTGGAAAAATTAAAATGTTGTTGTTTTTTTAAATGACTAATTTTTATTAAAAAGGCGAAGTTTATAAAGGCGGTGAAGAATTTTAAGTTTGATACCAGTTGCTTCGCGGTATTGTCCTATTTGTTAGTTTTAGACTAATAATAACATAACGGCTAAATATGTTAGCTTGCATCTAATAGGACCGAAGTTATGAAATGGTCTGCCCAATCTTCGCATCTCAATCCCATTGGGAACCTTTGGGAAATTGTAGATCGGAAAATTCAGCGCGAAAATTGCAAAAGCAAGGATTCTTTCTTCACCCAAGCAGAGCTGGCATGGAAGAGTATTTCCGCGGAAGTTTTAAGCAATTTAATTGATTCGATGCCACGCAGATGTCAGGCAGTGATAAAAACAATGTATACGCCACAAAATACTAACATAAAATATCTCTTTCTTACGTATACATATAATGTGCTATAGTCTTGTCGCGTCAGTTTTAAGTATTTTGCTATAATTGAGCCATTATTTTTTTTTTTTTGAATGAATCCATATGTTTAGTTTTATGCAATTCATAACAATAAATGAATATTCTTGTTAAATTAATAGAAAAAAATTAACTCGAAAGGGAATTTACCTTTTTATTCTGTTTATAACTGATAAGGTAAGTTACGTGCTTTAGTTTTGTCCGACACTGTATATGGTCATATGGAAACAAGCTATGGGGCAACGCAAGTTTATCGAATATAGAAATATTGCCAAGGTCTCAGTCAAAAATACTTTGAACTATTTCCAGCGCATCATCTGCCAATTGCAAGGAGTGTTTCTTGTTTAATGGATATTCCACCTTAATTTATTGGAACGGCCAAATTGGATTTTGTGAACAAGGTGAAAAATCTGGGGTATGTATTTAATTCCAAATTCACTTGTTCTGACCATATTAAGAGTACTGTAGGCAAAGTCTATGGTATCTTACGCTGTCTACGGACGTCCACTGATTTTACCCCAACTGAAACCTAACGTCGACTCGTAAGACAGCTGATTATGCCTCTTATAACGTTTTTTGATATTGTGTACTGTAGGTCGGACTCTCAGCCGCAACATAAATTATTAGTTGCGTTCAATAGTGTGGCGAGATATGTATATGGTGTTAGTCGTTTTGACCATATCTCTAATAAAAGTAAAGATATACTCGGTTGCGGCTTAGCTGATTACTTAAATGCACGTAGGTTGATTTTTTTGCACAAACTCATTTACAGCAAAACTCCTGGCTACCTATTTTGTAAATTACAATTTTCTCTTTCTGCCAGGTCGCCTAATCTCATTATTCCTAGACACAGCTATCTCAACAGCAGTAGGTTCTTTTTTATAAGCACCATTAGACTATGGAACTCTCTACCTAATTATTTAAAACAGGAAGCTTCATTAAACAGCTTCAAACGTTCTATTTTAAATTACTATTCAATTACCGGTCTACCTTTGATAAATCTTTACTTCTCTATACCTTATTTTTCTGTATATTCTTTTCCCTTATTTCGTTTTTGAGTTTTAAATCTTTATTTATTTACATAAGTTTATTATTTATTTATTTTTATAAGTTTATCATTTTGTAAATTAACATTAGCTAATTTTTCTATTTTAAATTAAATTATATTCCGTATGAAGTTATATATCTTTGTTAGCGTACTATAAAAAACTTAGTCTTACAGGACTATTCTGGTAACTGTCTTAGAACTCACCAGAGTCTTCAGTAAGACAAAAGTCTTACTAAAGATGTTTTGGTATTCTGGCAGCTATCTTGAAAGCTCTTTTCTGTCTTTCGTAAGACAATTTTAAAGACCTGCTATAAGCAGGTCTTTATTCTGTCATTTGTATTGTTTATATTTTTAACGTCAGAAAAAACTAAAGATAATTATAAGTTGTGTTTATTTGAAATTTCAAAAAAATAAAAAATATGGAAGAAGAATTTTTACACACAATCATAATGCGCCGGTGTAGAAAAAAACGTTACATCCTAAATAAACGTCGTGAATTAAAAAGACTACGGATGGAAATCGATCCATTTAAGGTAACAGAGGAATCCTTCAGGAAGGATTATAGGCTGCCAAAAAACCTTTGTGCTGACCTCATTACCGAGCTGAAGCCATACGATACGCAGCCAACCGAAATCCCATTTCGAACGCGATTTTTGGCAGCACTTCACTTCTTTGGCCATGGGTCGTACCAGCAATGTGTTGGTAACGCGTTTGCAACATCGTTCAGCCAGTCCTCCATTTCGCGTAGTATTGATAGCATATCGAAATTGATCCTGCAGTATAAAGGAAGTGAAATTAATTTTCCTCAGGATGATAATCAGCAAGCTGCATTAAAATTGGGGTAAGCAGTTAAATATCTATTATGTTTTTGATGGATTTGAATAAATAATGCATACGATTTTCAGTTTTTATCAGAAGTTCGGCATAAAAGGCACAATCGGAGCAATAGACTGCACACATGTAGCAATTATAACGCCGTCATCCGCAGACGCTGAAAACCCAGTATCGATGTACATGAATCGTAAAGGGTTCTACAGTATAAACGTCGAAGCAGTACGTACTTTAAGATTTTAATTTATTTACTTTATACTCAAAGATTTACTCATTTTAGATTTACGATCATCGAATGATTTCCACATCCTTAAATGCAAAGTTTCCAGGTGCATGTCAGGACTCCGGCATTTGGACAACGTCGACACCAAGAATATCTCTAATGAGAAGCTACCGTTCTGGTAAAGCAATTTGGCTTTTAGGTGACCAAGGTTATCCGCTAGAGCCTTGGCTATTCACTCCACTCGCATTGCCGAACACATCGAAAGAGAGAAAATTCAACAGAATGCATGCCAAAGCCCGAAATACCATTGAAAGAGCATTTGGGGTATTGAAAGGACGCTTCAGGTGTCTTTCAAAAGAACGCGTACTGTACTACAGCCATGAGCGAGCAGCCTAGATAATTTATGCTTGTGTAATTTTACACAACATTTTAATTAAAAACGGCACGGAATTAGATCCGTGTGAAGAAGAAATTGATGTACTTGTCGACAGTCCAGACACAGCGGCTGTAAGTGCGACGTTGTATTTTAGAGAAGGAACTCGACTACGTGAGTCATATGTTTCATCTCTGGAGATATGAAGCACAAAAAAAATATCTGTAGCATTATGAAATTTTTTAATATGCAATAAAATACCATTCAATGAAGACATTTTTAAAATTGATTTTGTTTAAATTCATTTATTTTTAGGTTAATCTTGTTGAGAAAAGAAATTAAAATAAAAATTACAAATTAAAATTAAGTGCTTATTGCAAATAGGAGATAATAAAAAACAACCAGCAACTTTCGACGTTTTAAGTCCTTAAGTACGCAATCTTTTGAAATTAAAATAAGTAGTGCTATCTGTTTTTAGAAAAAAAATTTTATTAACATTTATGTTGAAATTGTGCATAAATTATACTATATATTACCTGTATACGCGAAATCTATTTTTTAGTTGTTTGTTGCTACGCTATTGCTTGGCTCAAAGCTAAAACAGCTGCAGCCATCTCTCGAATTGCATCCGCTGTTTCGTTTTGAGCTTTTAAAACTTCCTCATGCATACTGTTTTTGGTGGCCATCGGCTCTCGCAGGAGCTGCAATGACTCAACATCAGGATCCAAACGCCGTCTCTTGCTTGCTTGGTGTCGAAGAAGGTTCTATTTCGGCCGAACTGGGCAGCGATATGGGTGTTGTGGTAATTGAATCCTGCAAAAGAGGCGTGTCTACTGTGGATGGCAATTGCGGACTTGAGTCTAATGAAATATCCGGCTCATTTTCCTATGCATTTGATAGAACATACATTCAACATATAATATTGGTTGAGCAGACTTGTAAAAAACATAAACTTACCGTCAAACCCATAGTTGGTACTCCGACCCGGCCAGACACAACTGCTGCGCCAAAGACGCTGACTGCTCGCAGTTCCAAGTCGGTCAAAGCGGCCGAAGTTCTTGGGCCACCACCAGTCATTTTTCGATCGACAACTGCATTTCGTGCACGCGAACGCACCATATTTTTCCAGTGACAGAGGCTCTAAAAATTGAATAAATAAGCAGTGTTTAATTGAAAAGTAGCAATAGGTACTTACTTCTTTCCACTGCGTAGTGGTTTTGGTGGGACCTCTCATTGAATTGAGAGGGCCGGCTAATTCGTCTCATAGCCTCTGTAGTTCCTGAGGTGCACCAGGATTGTTGCGGCCAGTCCTCATGACTGTGTTTGCTGCACAAAACTCCACGAAGCAGCTCAACTGATCGGATGTGGTGCGCTCCTTACGTTTCCTCATATACAAATTTTATTATAGTTTATTTATTTAAAATTGAAGAAAATTAAATTTTACTTACTTGTTTTCTTCCATTTTTCTTATTTTCTTATTTGAATTTTGAAACGATTTTTCTTATTTTATTAATTGAAATTTGAAACGTTAAAATTTGACAAGTTTACCACGAAAGCTTTTGAGTGGGGAATTCAAAAGCTTTATCTGAAAGACTTTTGCGCTAGAATACCTAAAGTCTTAGAAAATGTCTTACAAAATATTTTCGTAAGACTTTTAGCTGTCTGCCAGAATAGCCCTGTTACTGTACAACCAAAAATTAAATGAAATAAATCATGGTATTTCCAGAATATAAACCTACACCAAGACCTTGGTATAACTTTTATTAAGCAGATACAGGAAATCGTTCACTAGTGCAATTGATATTCAATATTTCTTAGCTTAGCAACAATAAAAAAAAGTACTGGTGATGAAAATATCTCAAATTTTCTCCTGCGTAAGACAACTCAAAGTTTCTGGCGATTTTAAGCTATTTTATTTAATCATTCCTATAATATTGGATACTTTCCCACTGTTTGGAAATGTGCAAAAATTGTACCAGTACTCACATACTTGTTCTGCTGCGGCAAATGAGTAAAGGAAGCAAATGTAAAAAATCGCCAAATGCATTGGTACGGGCAAATGTCGACTAGCACGTTTGGTTTCCCCTCACTTCGCATAAATTGCAACCAACAATAAATTTTGAACACTCAGACAGCGTAATTTTATTTTTATTAATTCAATTTCAATTTTATTGAGACTTTTTCAACAATTATAGTAGTATATACATTTGTCTCGCTTACAATATTAAAACCTTGGACTGTAAGTTATGACCCTCTTCCTTATACAAAGAAATACTAACAAAGTACTTTTGTACTTTTTTATCAGTTGCTTTGAAGTTTGTGTCATATACTAATAATATTATTTTCTATCATTCATAGAAATAAATTTTTAAAATATAAAAAACGTCAAAATATTTAGTAAAATATTCTTTATTTACATATTTTATTTAAAAGGATTTATATAATAATTAATTACTGGATTGGATTTATTAAAGTAGGTAAGTAATTTATACAGTAAAACCGTTAAATGTGAACAATTTTTGAAACTATTGAAATTTCAGCACATATCTTATCTTTTTGGAGCCAATGAGTCAACCAAAATTTTGAAGGGTTTAGTGAACATACGCAAAACTTGCAGAGGTTGATGGCAACTTGCTATGAATTGGATGAGTAAGTAGTACTAACGGCGACGACACCGTTGGAACAGAACCTATTGCTAATTGCGCCATTACAATTTACTACTTATGTCCAAGTACCGTGATTTTAGTGCCGCGCGATTGTTTATCCTCTGAGACTTACCACCCCGATCAGGGCATGAATCAGTACTTCTCACAACCAACACATGTTTTTAATCTACAAGTCATACCTGAAAATGTCGTTAGACATAAATTAAGTCCGCATTTGTTTTGCGTAACCAGAACGTTGAGGCCTTGTGCAAAAACCCAACGAGAGCATAGTGAGGCGGGCGTTGGACAATCCAACGAAGCATTCGAGACATTGCTCAACTTGGATGAGCCTTGGCTACGAAAATATTCGCGAAGAAAGCCAATAGAACCAAAGCAGAGGTTATTTATCACACTGCAGTATGTGCAATGAAATTATTTAATTGTTTAAAAAATATACTCTGAATTTAAACTTTTTGTGTCTTAGCTCATGGATGTCCTCTGCACGTGCTCTCGATGCAATTCAGGACTGGCCTGGAAACAGCTAGATGCGTTGTGCTCGAGACTTGCGAAGTGTTTTGGAATGTATTGGGGAGTTTGTATGTGTGCCCTCCTAACAATCCAGAATGGAAGGAGATTTCCAATAAGTTCTTGCAAACGACCAGGTTGCCGAACTGTTTGGGAATCGGGTACCAACATCATTCGGGTTCACAATATTTCAATTACAAAAAATTCAATTGTATTGTAATTATAAAATTTTCTCCTTGGCCATATTTCAGTATACTACTCAAATTTTTAACAATTGCCGGCTCTGTTAGCGGTATGTGACAGTAACTGTTCCTTAACGTTGGTAGATGTTGGCGAATTTGGAAGCTTTGGGAACTCGTCATTTGGAAAAAAAGATAATAAATGATGAACTTAACATCTCAGCGCATAGATAATTACCAGATTCGAAACAATTTTTCCATATTATCTCGTTGCTGATGAAGCCATGCCTTCACGGAGAGAATGATATTTTCTAAATCAATCCATTTCGTTTCTCAAACTAAGAAAATCCAAAAACAAACAATTTGGTTTCATTTTAATCTTGTTCTAATCGTATTGAGTAATTTTTACTTAGATTCAGAAACGCTTTATTGACACACATAAATTACACTTTGCAGCTACACAAACTATAATTTCTTATATTAAGAAGTATATTGTTAGTTACTTTTTATGCTCGAAATATTCGAATTTGCTAATATTAAGAACTATTTATTTGATACAAGTATTATCTGCTTGAGTTTGAATCAGTAGTGCGGTTCTTTAAAAAAGTAGAAATTTCTTGCATTTTCTACAATTTTTACAAAATTTAATCAAGACAACGAGATTCGATTCAAATATATTTTAGTTGAACTAAGTTTTGATCAAAACAAACTTAAAACCTTCTTAATTCAAATATTTTTTTTCTTGATTTTTATGTATTTTTCTATTTCATATATTGCATTGTTTTATGGTTCGTCATTACTTTTTTGTCATCTGCATTGTAAATATATGACAAAAAAAGTGTACAATTGGTTAGAAGTAAAGAACGGTGCGCATGTTGCTAAGCTAGCCTTGTGTTTCATGTTATGTTAAGGTGTTAGAGTGTTTGTGTATAAATGTCAAATTATATATTATAAGAAAACGAAATGAAACGAAAACGTTAAAAATAAACATTAAAAAAAAAAATCAACGCAGTGTCTCAAATTCAAATTTCATTGGAATTGGTTTCTCGATTATACAGAAAAGAAAGTTCAAAAAGTTTGAAAATTCTAGTAACTAACTATTTCTAGACGGCAGAAAAAATTTCTTACTTTTTTTCAAAGTCTAGTATTTTTTTTTTGGATTCTAGGAAAAACTTCTGCTTGAATCCCAGAAGTTCTAACAATTATGGTTTGATTTAAGAAGTATTTCGTTAGTTTATTTGGTTTAAGTGATTCTTAAATCAAGAAAAGCAAATGCATGAATAAAATAAAAATCTGTTTGGACGAGAACCGTTCTACGATTTCTTGATTCAATTAAATTCTACTTCCATTTTAGAAATTAATTCCCTCCGTGTTTAAGGCAAAATATAATATCTGAATATCTGGCAGCGCCCAGGAAAATGTTAACATGCTTTCGGTAAGTAAGGATCTATTTTATAAGCATTTTATATTTAATAAAATATATGTTTTTCGCCAAAAATGCAAAAAGAAGTATTAAATATCAATTTGTATCAGTTTTCCTACAATTAAGCATAAGTATCTCAATTTATTTACAGATTATGTTGTGTTGGTGATTCACAACCACCTAGCGCAGATTCAACATCTGCTGATCAAAGCGGCGACAACTTTGCATTAATTGCTGCGCATTTATGATATAGCAAATCTCACGTCAAAAAAAAGCTGAGGATCTTAGAAAAATCGAATTTGTTTATAACAAAGTGGACCCATTGCTTCAAAAAAATTGTTTCGTAGTGTAATATTTTTTATCTAATAATTCATAATCTTCTTATCATTATTGATCATAACAAGTTGTCGGAAAGTTTTTTTTTTCGAGACATGATTTTCCAAAAAAAAGTTCTTCTGAAACTTAAATTGCTTGTAACAATTGTTATTTATAAAAACTTTTCTGGGACTTATTTAGTTATTACCTGTAGTATTAAAATAACACATTGCTTTAAAAATTCCAAGTAGTCGGGTCAAACGTGTTCCGTTTCACTTAATTTAAGCCAGCTGCTATTTAATTTCAGTCTTTCGAATTTGAAATTTTTTTTGTTTAAAAGTTATTTTTTACAATTCTAATTTTTTAATGCAAATTTTTCTTTTTTCAATGCAGTATCCTTTTTTTATATAATTATATATTTCAACATTTTGCACACTTATTTTAATTTCTTCAATCGTTTCCGAATTCAATGTTTTTCTTCTTTATTTTTTAGTCGCTTCGCAATGACCCTCTGCTTCCACTACGTCAACCATTTCCACTTCATCGCATCCTTCCAGCTCGTTCTCTCTTTCCAAATGCTGCGCTTGATTTTCAATAGCATGCTACCCAAACTCTGCACTTGGCGGACTTACACTCTCATTAAAAAGCAGCAAATTGATCATCACTTCCTCTAGAGCAGCGATTCTTAAACTGTGGTCCGCGGACCCCTGGGGATCTGCGAAGCCATTCCAATACAATTCCATTCCAAACAATTTTGACATCAATAATTTTACATCATCAAACTATTCGCTTCATTCCAATAACTCATTTATTAAAAATTCTACATGGTCATGGCTCTTTCAATGATTGCACATATTTTTAAAAAACAAAGCGTGCATTTACTTTTGTTCAAACCCGGGATGCCCAGCACCTAACTGTTTCCAGTCTTCCTACTGTTAGACAACATCATCAATTTTTGTAGATTTCAATTTGAGCCTACAAAGTGCAGCTTCAAATAAATTTGAAGTTGAAGATAAAATAGGAGCGAATATAAAAAAAATGGATTTATGGTCAAAACGCATTCAAAAGTGTTTGTATGAGTCTTTTGCAAGGCTCAGCGATTTTATAAAATTTTCTAATAAAGAGCGCGATAATAAAATGCGTCTGCTTTTTGTCGAACACTTAATGCCTCTAAAAAGCAGCTTCTGGAAGTAATTTCCCTGTCCTGATTCTGCCAACGACTGGATCAGGGATCCATTTAACACAGACGTTAGTAATGCTAAGCAATTTATTTATTTATTTAATTATCGACATTAGAGCAAGATATGCTAGCGGATATCTCTTGCGATACTTCTTTGGAACTAAAGTTCAATTAAATTGAACTAAATAACTGTTAGTTACTCCTAAAATCCGATTACCCTGCACTTGCAAATAAGGCCCTCCAAAACTTGATTCCGTTATGTACGACATATTTGTGTGAACAGGCGTTTTTGGTACTATTATATATAAAATCAAACTATAGAAACCAGCTCAATGTAGAAGCAGACCTGAGAATAAAACTTTCGAATATAGAGCCCGATTTTGTGGTTTTAGTTTCAAGAAAACAACCTGGATGATCTCATTAAGTAAAAACTTCTACAGAAGAAACTAAGCAAATTTCGCTTAAAAAATAACCAATAGTCACCAAAAAATAATTTTCATTATAAGCTTAATTATTATTATATTATGTATTGTATTAACCCTATTAATACTGGGTGAAATTACGAACACAAAGTACTCTCTATCGTTCTGTTTGCTGATATTATGTTATTAAAATTTAATAACATCTTTAACTTGCACCATTTTTTAAATCAATATTTTTTTAAAAGGTGTAGGTAACTTAGAACAAGAGGCGCCAATCCAGTTTTCAGTATTAATGAAAATCCTTTTAAGGAGCTTTGTCTAGACATATAAGGCTATTGTAATCCGCTGACACATCAAATGAAAAAAACTAATAGTTTTTTTGCTGAACCGCTCTGATGTAATTATAAACTAAGCTTCAGAGTCGACCCGCGACCCTTTCGTTTTTCCCCTCTTTCCAATGAACAAGAAATTTCGGAAAGAATTTCTGTGTGTAAACGGGGAATTTACATGACATTAAAAATTCGCACAAATTTACAATAAAAAAAAAACTGAAAATAATAAAACACATAAACGATAACAGAAGCTTAGATTCGTGCGAAAGCAAAATATGTTTCTTTTTTCTTAGACGATTTACCTTATTATATTATCTGATTTTACTTAGTGCTGTTTTACACTAGGAAGTGTTGTGAAAGAAATTCTTTTCTATTTGCATTGGTGAATTTGTATAAGGCTATTGTAATCCGCTGCCACATCATAAAAAAAAATATTTTTTTTGCGGAACCACTCTAATGTACATATGTACATACAGTGGGAAGCAAAAATGTCCGGATGTTTTTCATTTTTTGATTAAAAGCTTCGTATCAAAAACGGTTGAAAGTTTTAAAACTTTTTTTTCAGTGCTTTTGTATGCTCTATACCAGGGGTTCTTAAACTTATGTAGTCCACGGACCCTTTATCGATCTAAATTTTTTTTGCGGACAAACAAATAAACAAACTCAACCTGACATAAAATGTCCGGTTATCTGACGAGGTTAAGGAACGAAGTATTTTCATTTTGCTTTAATTTTTCCGACATTCCAGACACTATTTTCTAATAAATATTGATACTTATACCATATGTACAGTACTGGTCAAAACTTAAGCACATGTAATTGTCTGCGGTTTCTTCTTTGGTCCTGGGATTAGACCAATCCATATGGATCGCTACATTTACGTTGACATACTAAAAGATGTGATGCTGCCATATACCGATGAATAGACGCCACTTAAGCGGAGTTCCAACAGGACAACGATCCAAAATAGAATAGAATTGAATTTCTTAGTTGGCCTGCCCTCACCTGAATCCTATTGAGAACTTGTGGGAGATCGTTAACATGAAAATCAAGAGAGAAAATTGCAAAACCACGGCGGATCTATTTTAATCCTTGAAAATATCCTGGGAAGGGATATCGCAGGATATCATTAATAATATAGTTTCCTATATACCAAAAAGATGTGCGTCTGTCGTCCAGAATAAAGGGTTTGCAACTAATTACTAATTTTAAAAATTTGTATTTACCATAAAGAAGGGGGTGCTTTAGTTTTGTCCGTTAAGTTTCCTGGCTTAAAATGTTCCTTTGATAATAACTTTTTATTTATGAGGCGCTGAATTTTTAAATTTTTGTCTGTCAATAATAAAGGAAATATATGTATATAATAAATTCACAACATGGTTCAAAAACGTCGTTTTCACAAAAAATTTATGATTTAAAAAAAAGGACTGATGGGGTCCTTAAGTTTTGGCCAATACTGTATATCTCTCTGTATTTTAACAAATCTTGCGGATTTATAGAGGCAAACATTTTTAACTAGGAATAAATAAAAATTGTGGAGACATAAAAGAATTAGAAAAAGTTTTAAGGTAAAATAAACCATAGAAAATAAATGTTTTTTTTTTCATATCTTTATTAATAAATAATTAAGCTTATAATGAAAATTATTTGGGACTATTGGTTATTTTATAAGCGAAATTTGTTTAGTTTCTTCTGTAGAAGTTTTTACTTAATGAGATCATCCATGTTGTTTTCATGAAACCAAATCCACCATATTGGGCTCTATATTCGAAAGTTTTATTCTCAGGTCTGCTTCTACATTGAGCTGGTTTCTATACTTTGATTTTTTATATAATAATACCAAAAAAGCCTGTTCACACAAATAAGTCGTACAAAACGGAATCAAATTTTGGAGGGCCTTATTTGCAAGTGCAGGGTAATCGGATTTTAGGAGTAACTAACAGTTAGTTCAATTTTATTGAACCTTAGCTTCAAAGAAGTATCGCAAGAGATATCCGCTAGCATATCTGGCTCTAATGTCGATTATTGCTTAGCATTACTAACATCTGTGTTGAGTGGATCCCTGATCCAGTCGTTGCCAGAATCAGGACAGGGAAAATACTGCTTTTTAGAGGCATTTAATGTTCTCTTTATTAGAAAATTTTATTAAATCGCTGAGCCTTGGAAAAGCCTCATACACACACTTTTGAATGTGTTTTGACAATAATTCGATTTTTTATAATCGCTTCTATTTTATCTTCAACTTAAATTTTTTTGAAGCTGTTCTTTATAGGCTCAAATTGAAATCTAAAAAATTGGAGGATGTTGTCTAACAGTAGGAAGAGTGGAAACAGTTAGGTGCTGGGCATCCCGGGTTTAAAAAAGATATGAAAAAAATAATTTATTTTCTAAGCTTTATTTTGACCAAGAAATATTTGTCTGAGTTAATGTACATATTTTGACTTGAAACTTTTTTAATTCTTTCACATTTCCACAATTTTTATTCATTCTGTATTTTAATTACATAAAAATCTTAATAAAAAAATATTTGCCTCCAAAAATGCGCAAGATTTGTTAAAATGCAGAGGGATATATAGTATAAGTATCAATATTTATTAGAAAGTAGTGTCTGCAGGCTTGTCAACTTTTGGATCTTCAAAAACCGGACATGCATAGTGTTGAAAAAACCTTTAAAGACCGGAAAAATTAAAGCAAAATAAACATACTTCGTTCCTTAACCTCGTCAGATAACCGGACATTTTATGTCTGGGTGAGTTTGACAACGGAGTGTATTTAGAATGACGTCAAATGTCTAAGGTTGGGATGTGGTCCGCAAACAAAATTTAGCTCGATAAGGGGTCCTCGGACTACATAAGTTTAAGAACCCCTGCTTGAGTGTTAAACGCCTTAAGACTATTTGGACCACCATCGGTGGCACGAAACTCTGACCTACCTTTTTTTTTTTGTTCTACTTTCTTAACTCGGCCAAACCTATAAAATAAGAATCTTTCGCTTATAAAAACATCAAAAACATGTGTTCATATTTGCTTAATTTCAGTCACTTATCCCATGTGTGTAGGGGTGGAACTAAACTGTTGAATTCCTTGGAAATTGCTTCTCACTTAGTCCGTGGCGTGCAATTGCCACATTTTGCTTCATCAAATCAACCTACCGTCCAAATTGCTTTTTATTGCTGACCACTTTTGCTCTGTAATTTGCACAATAATTTTTAACGTATTTATTAGTTATTACAATTTTTTGCTTTAAAACAATTATTATTACAAAATGCTTACTTGAGAATTAAGAAACAACTCAAAACGTTGGTAAATTTATAATTTAGCAATTTATTAGAAATTTTTAACTCAAGCCCAATAGTGATATATAGTATATTGTAACTCAAGTTGAACTATTTCTACCAGAGACGTGAACCGGTTCTGAACCGAACCGGTTTTGAACCGCAAAACCACTAATTAACTGAACCATTAACCGAACCGAAATTCTCCTCAAATGTTTGATCCGAACTGAAAACCGAACCACTTTTTATAAAGGTTCATTTTGACCAACTTTCAATAGACAAATTTTACACATTTTTATGTTTTCTTTTGTTAAATATGGTAATACTATATTTGTTTACCATGTGGCAATAAAGATCAATGGCAACCCATCTAATTTGGCAGACACGTGTCACTTAATTTTGCGCGTTATTACGATTTTCTATTTATTTTATAAAATGTTAAAACACAATTATTTCGTTTATTGCGAGTCCAGTGATAAAAGTGAATGTAAACAATGCGACGTGAAAATGAAGGGAAAACATGCTCAACATTTTCGGTAGAGAGGGTATTTTCCACCCTAAAATTTATTTTAGGAGACCTACGGGGAAATATTGACGAGGACTTGTTAGAAGATATTCTTCTCCTCAATCTCAACTGATTATTGTAAGTAAAATTTTTTATCAAATAAGAGTTTTTTACTACGTACTTATAGCGTATGACATATATTATATGTACATGAATGTTTCTATATTCTTTTGGATTGTTACTGAATAAAAATAACACAAATATGCAGTCTTTTTTAATTCCCGAACCGTTGAACCGAACCGAAACTCCGGTTCAAAGAAAATAAAAACCGTTTTGACGATCCATTCCCAAAGTGCAAAAACGGTTCGAACCGCTGAACCGAATCGACCAAATTTTTCATCCGGTTCATGTTCCTGATTTCTACTGTTGACAAGCCGCAAAATTTCAAACTAAACTGCATCAATCTCACTCTCTCAGGTAGTTTGTCTATTTTTTCGCGCATCATGCCAATAATATGATATGTATGAGATTTTGTGTTAACATTACTTCACACGGGCTCTTCGTATTTTTTTTTTTTCGTTGCTAGAAGAATGTCTATCAGGACGTCATCGGTTCTCCGCTTTAAACGAGGCGTGCGGAACGAACTGGAGGATTCATCTTCAAGTAATCACTCCACACTGATTTCGAGGTCTTTACCAACATTTTCTGTCATACTGAAAGTAATAGTTAATTAGTTATTAATAGATGCATAGATGAAACATACATGATACATATTGTAATTTTAGAAGTTCTTTTATTTTAAAATATTTTTACGACTGTTTTCTATCAGTCACAAACGTCTTCTGCATTTTTCAATATAAAATTCTCATAATAATTTTTACTGGTCTTTTTAACCAATCAAAAGTGTGCTTCTATTTTATAAAGACGTTTGCGTCTACCGGTGCTACCGAACACCTTTAATTGAGCAGCACGGACACTATAAAATCGTTAAGTAGCACATACGCATTACAATACTGAAAGCTTTAATTTAAGTACATTACAACATAACGACTAGAGAATATGAAACACGTTTACTTTAGCTCCTATTGCACAATTTTTTTTTTAAATTTTAGGGGTAATAGGGGTTAAAGTAAAATAAAAATGTTGGCCGGATCTACTTTCGGAGATATAGACACCGGAAGTTGCAAATATAGCTTTTGTAAAAATCAAAATAATTTGGGAACCCCTAGCTTGATATCCAAAATATCAGAATATTATAAGAAAGATAATTAAATGAGCGAGATATGACGATTTTTGAGAAATTTGTTGTTGACCATAAATACTTAGTTTTCAAAGGAATTTTTTCAAGAAATTTTTTGACTTTTCGTTAAAATAAGGTTTGGTATAAAAAAATTAAGAAGAAGCAATACATCATTTTCAAGGCAGAGAAATAAGCTTTCTTAACATCTTAAAATAGTTATTGGCTAAAACAAATTTTTGGAAAAATATGGTTTTTTAAAAAATAAAATTGGTCACAATTTCAGAAAAATCTCATATCTGTAAAACGATAGGGTAAATTTGAGAGCCTTTACTATTATTGTAGCCATTTAAATTATCTTTCTTATTAAATTCAAATTTTGGATATGAAATCAGGGGTTTTTATGAAAATTATATATCCAACTTTTGATGACTAAATCTCCAAAACTCGATCCGACCGATATTTTTTAATTACACAATTAAAAAGTACATTATTAAAAAATAGTTCAGTAAAAATTTGCTAATGAGAGATAAAGTAAGCTTAAGGCGAGAATACAACGAAATTTTGCAATTAATGCATTTACTTCAACACTTTTTTCAAATCGAATTAAATTTAATTATGTGCCTAACCATTTCATTTTTCAAAGTAATTAAGGGAACATGTATTCCCCCGACTTGATTGAATATTATTTTTACGAAGTTATGCCCATTTAAAGTTTTAGTGTCAAAACTTGAGAAACCACTGGAAATTTTTTCAAAATAGTCGCATTTTCATCCAAATCAAAATAATTAATTTTTGTCTTTTGATTCTAATAGAGCTTCTGATTTTCTGTCAGAATCTTTAAGAATTTTTGAAAATTGTCGGAGTTATAGCGCTTTTTATGAAAAAAAAACAAGGCTGATTTTCTCAAAAACCCAAATTGTTCTTACACTTAAAATTTTATTGTGGATTTGTTTTAACATGAGACAGATATGACATGATGTTTAATGCTTGTTAAAACACATTTGAGGTCAGGAGATTTTTTTTCCCAAAATCGATGTGCCAATTTTTAATTTCATCATTAGCAAGGCACTCTACGGTACTATTTTCAAAGCAAATAACAAAAGCAGCATTCCAAATTACTTTCTGCAAGTCGTGCTTGCATTCTGCATACTTTTGTTTTACTGTTATTTTCGTAATAGCTTTTTATCATGGGAAATATATAAAAACCTTGTACGCACATATAGCTTTTTCGCGTACAGGATAATTAAAGGATTTTTCACAAAAATACAGGTGTAATTTTTTTACAGGATATTTGCTGAAAATACAGGAGTATCCTGTTCAATACAGGATAAACGGCATGGATTGCGTTTTTATGAATAAAAATTTGAGTATCAAAAAAAATCAGGGGGCCTCGCCAAATATACATTGCCCATAAGGACATAAAGTTATAAGCAAAAATATGTGCTGGCGTTACGATACAAAAAACAGAAGTGGGTTTTGACTTGGATTAGGAAATTGCAAAACTCTGCGAATTGGGCAAGACTTTTTGTATAAAACTGTTTTTAGAAGGATTTGAAATAACCCATGCTAATTTTCCAAGTTATAAAATTTAAAAAATTTTCTCGGTTACTTTGTCATTAGCCTCTGACGTTACGTTATTTGGCGTTACGTTACTTAAATTTCCATTGGAAAATTTTTAGTTAAAATTATTTAACTCAAATAAAACATCAATTTTAGCGATTATATATAGTGATTAGGAGAATAAGGTAAGATTTACAAGATACTTATTCGAAGATAGTGATAAGAAAATTATTTAAATGTCATATATTATAATAAAATATTTTTATGTGAGAATGCAGTTTCAGCTGCTTTTATTTGCATGTCTCCGCTGCTTGATAAAAAATGAATTTGATGTATACCAGGCATTTTCGGCAACTCCTTCTACTTTTCTGATAGCAAAGTAGAAAACTGGTCTACTTGTTCTGAAGAAATGTACGATAATTTAACTCCAAAGATGTTACTTCGAGCACATTGATAAAACGAAAAGGCATTTTCTAAAATTATAATAATTGCACGTACTTTGGTAGCAATTCATAAAATGCCGACTTACTAACGAAGTCAATAATTCTCTCCCTTTTATACAATTCATACGACTCAGAAACTGTCAGCAACATAAAGCGCTTTGGCACTATTTCTCCATCGACGATTAATGTATCCTTCCAACCTGCAGCTTGGATACTGATATCGTCTCGCAAATAAAAGTCCTTAATAAATTGCTGTTTTGCTTCTGTTGCCGATTCAGGCTGTTGTTCCAAAGACGGTCCATGGGTGCCATAATTTTTAAAAAGAATGTTAACAACATGTTCCCTTTTTTCTGGGTCGACCGGCAAAGCTGATTTGACTTTCTTTAATGCCTTTCCCAAAGTTTGTTTGCATCTATAGGGTTGATCGATTGGCGGACTGAGTGTTTTTTCACCTTCGTTCTTTTTTTTGAACGAAATTGTTGTTGCCTTTTACGGTTTTCTTCCTTTAGTTTCTCAACCTTATTGTCGTTTGATTCCAACAACCTTTGTCTAAATTTCGATGCTCTTTCTTTTGCCCTTTCACGGCTTATCTCCAGCCTAAGTGCATCTGATTTTAGTTTTTGACTATAGCGCTTTGAGTAATATTGACCTTTTGTCGAAGAGTCCATCTGCATAAATCATAATTGAACGTAAATTTAAAATAAACAAAATAACATGCAAGGAAATTACTCACAATTTGGCGTTACGTTACACACTTTTGATATAGAATATAAAATTCACTATTTGTTTTATAATCGAATTTTTCATTATAATTGCATTACTTACATAGGTTAATTGCTTGAAATGAGAAATTTCACGCACTTGCGATCGTCAGAGTAGAAATAATGAGAATAAATGGTTTCTGTCTGGCGTTACGCTACCTTAAAATGTCATTGAAAGAAAATTAAAAATTTACCGTTAATTGATATTTGCTTGCGCTTTTGTATTAATTTGAAGGTAAGTTCTTGCTCTAGCAAATGTTTTGCGATAAGAATGCAATTGCACAATTGAATTTTAGAAGTTTAAATTTCAAAGAGAATATGCTCTTAGAAATAAAAAAAAACATTAACAAAACGTGAACTTGAACTTTGCAGCCCGATATCTCGCCATCTCAACTAAGGAAAGCTTTGAACTCTTTAATTTAATTAACCTTGAATATTTCTCTTTAATATTACAAGAAAAATCAGTTGGATAACTTTAAATTTTTTGATGGTTTGGCATTTTGGTTAGCTTTAATTTCAAAAAAAGAATTGTTCATTTCCGACAAGATTTGCGGTCTCCAGCAATATTTGAACCAAAACTCGATCGGACAACAGTGCCGCGACCCGCAGTGTTTTCAGAGGTGCGCGGAAGAATTAATTTATTTGGGAAGTCCGTATTTGAGTACCACTCTGAAAAAATTAGTTTTTAAAGGAAATTTGACGAGGAATTCAGTGGTATTTTTTTTAGTTTTTTATAGAATGGTAATCATTCTAAAAAATAAGTTTAAATAATTGAAAAAAAAAAAAAATTGCAAGAAAGCTGATCTCTTTAGCTTTAAAACGGTATAAAAAAATTATTTTTCCGTAAAAATTTACCGGAGATATAACTATTTGAATATGAGCGTAAAACACCAAAAAACGTAAAACCTTTGACCTTCGCAACTCGTTATATTCGATAACAAATCTATTCCTTATTTTCGTGTCCACTTATATAATGCCTAGAATATCGATACCTTAATATAGAAAGGCCGTAACTAACATTTTTTTCAAAATCGAGTTTTTTTTTTGTAGATGTCGGTAGGCCACCCACTAATACACTATTGATAAAAATGTGTGTGCTACGATTGAAAATAAAGCATTTACAACCAAATTAAAAAAAACAAACTTACTCCAATACCACAAAACATAAATTTTAATTAAGTTTTTTCGTTCTCCTATAAAGAAATAAAAATGTTAGTTAGGGACTTTCTATATTAAGGTAACGATTTGTAAACAAAATTTAGAGCGATTCCAAGTAGTGTCGGTCTGAAAGCGTTCGGAATGTAAAAGAACGTCTCATATGAGGAGTTCTCAACACGCGCAATATTTCTTTCGGCGCCCCTGCTTATATGTATCAGTGAAGTTCACCTAGTTCTGTTTTTATGCGAACTTTTTTTACGCGAAATTATTGCGAAATGTATAAAAAATTAGCAAAAAACAAAACGCAACGGATTACGGATTTTATGACCAAAACCCCATTAACAATACATGAGCTTGAATATGAAGTTGAAATTCTGAGTGATGACAATGACATTCTAGTTTCTCAAAAAAGAACGCGTGTTTTATCAGGAAATAATACCGATTAAATAATGCTTTACAATATATTTTACCTCTTTTTATTTTATTTAAATGAATTGCTTTTTTTTTGTTGATTTCTTATACGTTGTATGAATTTTATTTTTGATTAATTAATATTTTTCTTGCGCATTTTTTCTATTTTCATGTAATTTATTAATAAACTTATGTATGTATTTTATAAGCTAATTAAATAAAATAGGCCACAGCGCCTGTAAAAATGATAATTTCTTATCCTTTTATGTTATTATTTTTGTTGATTTTTCAAATGTGGAACTAATCCCCTACTTTTATATGGATACTGTATCTTTTTTTACGCGGATTTTGCGAGAACGTATATATTGCGTAAAAACAGAATTAGGTGTCCGTATTACCCATTTACACAAAGTATTATACATACTTAAGCATGCCATTTATCCTGTATTTTACAGGATACTTCTGTATTTTCAGCGAATATCCTGTATAAAAATGACTCCTGTGTTTATGTGAAAAATCCTGTAACTCTCCTGTCATTATCCTGTATTTATTTTAAACTTTGCAGTTCTCTTGAAAGTTACGTATCATTTTCTCGCTTAGTTTGTTCTCGTTAGTTTGTGTTCGGCAACGTGATCACAACTGTTTTACAAAAAAAGTTGTCAAATAAGGCAATACCATATTAATTATTTTTCAAGTTTATAGAATTTTAAAAATTTTCTTAAAAATTTTCATTTATTTTAACTTGTTTTACGATTGTTGGCAGTGTCTTCGAAACAAAGTGTTATTTCAAAAACAGCTGTTTTTTTTTTTTTGATAATTTGTGACTTGTGTTCTGAAAATTTTTTTTTTGTGGCTTATGAAGAAATCGACGAAAGGCCGATCCGTTCTCAACGACAGACTGAAAGAAAAATATCCATTTTTGGAAAGCACTAAAAGTAAGAGTGATGTGTTTTTTGAAAAATGCAATGGAAATTTTTCAAAAGCATCCGCATTTATCAAAAGTACACAAAGAGTTCGGGTATGTGCAAAATTATTGTTCGGTGGCGAAAATCAACTGCTGGAAAGACGAACACGTTTCGATTTCAAAAGGATGTGCAGAAATTTTTACTCATTTGGAAGCTGAGAATTGCGATTACAAAGAAATTGCAGCAATAGTGGAATGCGTTCTTTATTTACCCAGCTCGATCGCCTATGTGGAACGAGTATTCGCTTCCATGAACAAGACGTGGACAGATGAAAAATCTCAGTTAAAAGTAGAAACTTTAAAAGCCATTCTGACCACTAAGATCAATTTAAACGTGTCGTGCATTGATTTCTACAATTGGGTAAAAAAAACCGGACATGCTACGAAAAATCAAAGCGAAAGACAAGTATTTTGTTGAAACTGAACGAATCGAAAATGAATCAGACGAGGAATACATGGACGAAGACTCTGATTAAATTTAAGTACCAAAATATTTATTCCTACACAACAATTACTATCTAATCTCCTTCAAAAAGAAAAAAAAAATTTATCATGTAATCAATCTTGTTTTTGAAAAATTAAATCCTGTAAAATGACATTTTTTCTCCAATTTTTCCTGTTTTTTCTTGAAAAATTTATGGCATGCTTATACATACTACAAAAAAATATTAAATTGAGCACTTCAATTTTTTCGAAACGTACCACATAATGTATATATACATATTTTTTTTAACCATCGCCTACTAATTTTATTTAAATTTTTTTCAAATTTAAAATAAATAGCTTAAAGTCTTCGCATTAAACTTTGTCATCCATCATGTCACTAAAGTTATACACATAGATATACATATCGCTACCTTGATATAGAAAAGCCCTAACTAACATTTTTGTTTCTTTACAGGGCACACTGGTCGAAAATGCCAAAATTTTGGCATAAATACAAAAAAAAAACTATGGATTTAAGAAAATAGCTTGGTTGCCCTAATAGAATATAAAATTAAACACCCAAATCCAATGTTCAAAAATTTTATGCTGCAACGCTGTTCTTTTTTGATAGCTTTGAAAGCTAACTATTTTTCAAACGAAAATTTAATTTTTTTTTTTCGCACGACGTATACTTTTAATTAAGAAAATTGGTAACTCTAATTATTTAGTACAATAAATTTTTACCATGGAAAATATAGCACAAGGTATGTAGAATATAGGAGATAAGCCCAAGTTTATATTTTAATGTGCTGTGTCATTGTTTTTAAGTGTTTTTGTTGCGTAGTTTTGAGACGACCCTAACCTAAATGCTTCGTGTTTTGTAGAGTAAAAGTGGTGAGCTACTCGCCCCTTCTCGCAACTAATAATGCAGTTTTGTACATTAAAATGTATGTAATATGGGGCCATTTATAACTTTTACTCATTTTTGGTCATTTCCGTAAAATTTTTAATTGCTTCAGTTAACCTAAAATTCAGTCATGCTGATATATTTGAAACATGGATTGAGGGTGGACGTAAAACTATTGCCAATTCAGATTGGATCTTCCAAAAAAATTAATAAAAATCTTGATACTACTACAAAACAACATATCAGCAAACAAATTAGTAATTTTACTACTTACATACATTAATAAGTATTTGCAAAAATGTAATAGACTTGCAACGATATTTAAAAAAGAACATCAAAACTGGTCAAATCAATACAAAAAGAAATTGCAGATAGACGTGTTGGCTCCTTTAGAACCTTGAAATCATTTACTTTAAGATGTAGTCCGAAATGATCATATATAGCCATATATTTTAGGAGAGTATAAAACTTGCATACTTGTACATGATTTTACTTACAAGTTAAGAGAAATCAATCTTTGTTTACAAAATGAGGCAGCTCCCAATATTGCGCTATATAGGCGGTTAAGGTGGGCGTGAACCGATCTTTCTGAATTTTTTTTTGTTCTTAAATATGACATTAATATTAAATGTGACAAATTAGAACTCCATAACAACGTTTCTCAATATTGGGTTATATGGGCGGTTGAGGTAGGCGTGGTCAGACCTTCCTGAAATTTTTTTTGTCCTTATATATGACATTACTACTAAGTGTGCCAAATAAGAACTCTATAACTACGTTTCCCAATATTGGATTATATGGGCGGTTAATGTAGGCGTGGTCAGATCTTTCCAAAATGTTATATATGACATTACTACTAAATGTGCCAAATTAGAACTCTATAACAACGTTTGTCTAATTTATGCCAAAATTTTAGCATTTCCGACCAGTGTGCAGGGGAACGAAAAGACTTAATTAAAATTTATGTTTTGTAGTATTGAAGTGAGTTTGTTTTTTTTTTTATTTGGTTGTAAATGCTTAATTTTCAATCGTAGCACACACATTTTTATCAATATTGTATTAGTGGGTGGCCTACCGGCATCTACAAAAAAAAAACTCGATTTTGACAAAAATGTTAGTTACGGCCTTTCTATATTAAGGTAACAATAGCTGCGTTTTATTCGCCATCCTCTGCTAGATATCTTTAGCTAGCAACGATAATTGTATAGGAAAACAAAAACAAAATCGTAGACTTAGCGACTAAAATTATAGTTGCTAAGTATACAAGCAAGTTTCTTAAATGCGAGTGCTACCCAGTTTTTGTCTATTGTGATTTTGTATTTTGTCAATTATGAAGTCTAAAATTAAAAAAAAATATTGAATTTTACGGAAAAAAAATTTGAATTTAACGGAAAAATTAATTTTCTTTTTCTTTTTTTAAATTCAATTCAATTAATTTTTCAAAGCAGTAAAAACACATTTGTGTAAACACCAGGATAACCTAGCAAGGCACAACCATTTCCCCAGGACACAATGCCAGCCAATTAATTTTTCAAAACAGTAAAAACACAAATAAATGACACATCTGACGTAGCCAGTGCTACCCAGTCAGCTCTAAGGCAACTTAGCAACTTGTCGTTTTATTCGTACATAGATAGCGACTTGACCAATAAAACGCACCTAATATAAAAATAAAATAAAGGTAAGTTTAAAAGTGAATTTTATTTATTAGAAGAAAAAACATAACATTTCAGTCTCATATTTAAATAACATGAAGTATATGTAGGTAAAAAGTGAAAACAAAAACTTATTTATTTCATTGGTATTGGCGCTGTATAAGCTGTACTTTACTAATTATTTCAAGCTCTTCATATTGTGGCTCTGTAGATACAGCTACTGGGAGTTTATTGACCAACCTTATGGAAATAATATTCAAATTTCCTGACTCTGCGGTCAATGTACCTATTCTTCCTTGAAAAAGAGTTTCATTAATAATTTTTTTTGCGAATATCTGCTGCTCTTCATCCAAGTTTTTGAATTTTGCAGTTCAAGCTTTTCCGTAAATTTCGGCATCAGCTGTGAGGGAATCAAGGGCCGCCACCGATTTCTCCAAAAGTTTACTTTTCGATCCTCCGCACTGTTTTCACTGCTTTTAATTGTTGAGAAACTTAACTCTCTCCAATCATCAATCTATGAAAAAAGTGTATTGTAAAAGTTGAATTACTCAGTTTGTGTAAATACTTTTTTTTTAAAATTTCAGCTACCTAAAACAGAGCAAGAATGGAAATCTGTAGGTAATAAATTTTATCAAAAATGGCACTTTCCACACTGCCTTGGCGCGATGGATGGAAAACACATCGAAATCAAAAAAACTGCATGCTCAGGTTCATACTATTTAAATCGACACACATGGGCGCGCTTCGGATGCAGGCATATTCTCAAATTCAAAATTGTATGATCTCTTACAAAAAGGCAGTCTTAACCTTCCTGCCAACGCAATACTTCCTAACAGCACTACTGAGGTTCCTTATGTGTTCGTAGGAGACGATGCATTCCCGCTCATGGAAAATCTAATGAAGCCGTACGCTGAATCAACATTAACCCCCCAAAGGATCATTTTAATTATAGGTTATCCAGATCTCGGAGGTTTATTGAAAACGTCCTTGGAATAATGACTTCAAGGCTTAGAGTCCTTTTCACAACAATTAATTTGAGTCCTCCAAAAGTTAATAAAATAGTACTGGCCTACTGCTGTTTGCACAATTTGTTAAGGCAATAGAATACAAATTTAACTGTTAATTCAGAACAAAGTTATGTACGAAGAAAAGATGAGGAGGAACTTGCGAATTTAAAGCCACTTGTTGGACACAATTCTTCAATGGATGCCAAAAATGTACGTAATCAATATAACGAATATTTTAATACTAATCATGGCAACGTGATTTGAAAAAAACGTAAAATTACCTATGCACACTCTGTAACCAATTTTTTCTCATAATATTAAAAATATCATTTTGTACGAGCAAAGAACTAAAAAAGATAAATTTTGGAACTAGTTTACTTCAGATAATATAATTGATGCAAGTTCTTTTATGCAAGCCTATGAATTCAATTTCAATAAATTAGACTTGAAATTTAATATTAGAAATAAAAGGATAAACATTATATATCTATTACTTGCCACACTTTCACTGCATTCTACATCAATGGTAGAAAATAACTTCGCTAGAATCTCCTGATCCCTTAAAAAATCTAATTGGTGGAAAAACCATAGCGTTGGTTGGTAGACGTCTTCGGTGCCAGCGCCAGATTTCTCGCTATTGTTTATTTTTTTCAGTTCTCTTCTATAATTCCCACGAAAAGTGTTTTTTTTTATAACAATTTCTCGATTTTCGTTGACGTCAATTTCTTTTATTTTTTCTACCAAAGTTTCGCAGACCTTTGATTTAAGGATTTTTATAGATTTTACTTTTTATTTTCCAGAACTCTGGCAAAGATTTGTAAGTCTCAATAAATTCTGACCAGAAACTTTTGTTTTCAGTTTTCGCCATGATGCTTTTGCCAAAGTAATCTTTTAAGATTTCAAGAATTTTTCAATGCAAGTTATAACGGTATGGTGCAAGATGAGCGTGACACGTTCGAAAGTTTTTGCTCGGCTGAGCTTGCCGGAAAATGGGGGTTCATACAGCTCTCAAACCGCCATATTAAAATTTATATACATGTACATATGTACATATTTGGTGCTCAATTTATTTAAGTTTATTTATTTTCAATAATTAAAATTATAATGAAAATTTCTGACAGATTTTGAACATTCAAATTCGAAAAACAAATTTTTAAAAACTAGGAATTATTAAATTTTTAAAGTAAATTGTGATAAGTGTTTTATGAGGTATAATTGTAAAAGTGTAAATGTAGAGTAACTTCGGGTATTGTGATATATGTAGGTATTTTTTTTTTCGTAATAACTTGTAATTTTTTTGTTATAACATACATAGATATTGCTGTCTTATGATTCTTTCATGTATAAGTTAGTATATAACGGCTATGGACTCCTTTAGCGTAACCCATTCTGGAGCTACATCAACTAAAGGAAAAAACCCAATAGCATGTGCTTGATGGAATTGACGGGTAATGTGATATATGACCCAAAGAATTGCAAGCAATAAAAGAAAGCAGGATTGTTATTATATTATGGATGATTTGTCATCCAATGACAATTGTTGCTTATAAGCAACTTTAACTTTACGGCTCGAAATCTTTCGTTTAGCAACTCCTGAATTCTAACGGTAAAATGCATGCGATAGACTGATCATTTCTGAGTAAAATGAGAAAAGAGTAAGCATGAAACAACTTTGATTCATTTTTTTATCTTAAGTTAATTAGTGCAAGTTTGAGTGCGGAAAAAAACATTAAAAAAGTAGCTGATAAATAAATATTTTTTTCATAACATATTCAAAACCAAATAATATAAAATAAACAAAATGTATCAGAATAAAGGTAAGTTAATTAATATGTGTATTAGTTTAGTACCACAGATTTGATTTTGAGGAGATAGAATTTTTTGAAATTCAAAGTTGTTTATAGGCAACATCGGTCCATAGTGTACATAAATAATTCAAATACAAAACTGATTTGTAGGAAAACTTTCACGTAAAAAATGACTAAATAATATTGAAATTGAAGGTATTGCCAACTTTGATTGGAATATTTCATCTGATGAAGATCAGGATACTGATAATGAAGGCAAACAGGATTTTTTGGAAGAAACTCTTGAAGAAAATTTAGCAAGTGGAGAGGTGATAGAAACGGATTTATTGGAAAACGTGATGGAAAATAACCGAGACCCAAATAGTGATGACGCTTTTGTCCACCCATTTGTCTTATAACCCTATGGGATCCTGCAAGCGTTGGAGTGGTACAGAAAAAAAATTTATTGATGTTCCACGACCAGCTATAGTGGAAGACTACAATCGGCATATGGGTGGGGTTGATTTATGTGATATGCTTATGGAACTCTATAAGATTAACTATAAGTCAAAAAATACTACATGGTCATTGTATACTGGTGCATTGGAGCAGCTGTGGTAAGCGCTGGGCTTTTATATCGAAAGCATTTCAAGTTGTCCAAAGCCTTTGGTAAGCCGGTAAGTCTTATATACTTTCGAATGGAAATAGCGGAATCTCTACTAAACTCCATCAACGTCAAACGGTCAAGAGGTCGTCCTGCTGCAGAGAACCAGCAAACTCAGCAATCCCATCCAATCACAATCGTCATCATCCGTGACTAGTGCTTGTAGCTTATTGAAACGGAATTACGTATGCGATCCATCAAAAGCGTCGACAAAAAGGGCATTGGCTCACATGGGGTCAGAAAGGTCGCTGCCGTCGTTGTAAAACAGGAACTCCGCTTTGCAAATGCATGAAGTGTGATGTTCACTTGTGCTCTAATCCAAAAAAAAATTTTGTTTTCTGTCATACCACACCTAAACAATACATTTTTTGTTTGAATTAAATGAAATAAATAAATTACGAATATGCTTAACTATGTGCTCTTATTTATTTCCGCTATGGACAATTGTTGCTTATAAGCAACTTCTCACAGGACCTTTCAGGAAAGACATATTGACACAAAATTTTAAAAATAGCTTATTTAGCCTCAAAATATAGTGACAAGCAGGATTTTGAAAAACTAAAAATTTAGTGGGAATTACAGACAGTTTTTGTATAAGTTTGTAAACTGCCCGTCTTTTTGGAAAACATTGATTGTGAGCCCAAACAAAATCACATTGCAAGAATATGGTCAAATTGTTCAAAAAACATATGGAGTGTCCTTGCTGTGTGAAATTTTGGGCCAAGGATCTTCATCGGAACTCGTTAAATGTATTCTTCCATCAGAATCGCTTGAGGAACTTTAATGTGTTATGTTTTTATATATTTCCCATAATAAAATGTTATTACGAAAATAACGGTGAAAAAATGTATGCAGAATGCAAGCAGGATTTGCAGAAAGTAATTTGGAATGTTGCTGTTGTTATTGGCTTTGAAAATAATACCGTAGAGTGGCTTTTTTTTTTTTGACATTTTCATTTTGGGGAAAAAATCTCCTGACCTCAAATGTGGGTTAACAAGCATGAAATTCATGTCATTTCTTTATCATATTAATACATATCCACAATAAAATTTTAAGCGAAATTTTTGAGAAAATCAGCCTGGTTTTTTTTTCATAAAAAGCGCTATAACTCCGCCAATTTTCAACAATTTTCAAAATTTCTTAAAGATTCTGACAGAGAATCAGAAGTTCAAAAGACAAAAAATAATTATTTTGATTTGGATGAAAATGCGACTATTTTGAAAAAAATTTTCAACGATTTTTCAAGTTCTGACACTAAAACTTTAAATGGGCATAACTTCGTAAAAAATAATTTTCAATCAAATCGGGGAACGGGATCGGTTACTTTGAAAAACAACAAATTTAATCGGCAACCAATTCCGCAATTTGAAGTCACTCCGACTGCATTGTTTGAGATGGATTTGGACTGTGATGTTTTACACGGTGATGTTATTAATACTGTCGCAACACTTGTTTTCCAATTCCAGTGCTTAACTAAAAACTGGTTAACGTCCCAAGGAGGTAACAAGGGTGTCGTTAATTGGTCTATCATTCCAAACAGCTCGTTGCAGTGTGACAAATAGAACTCCAAAAATTTTTGACGTCGAAAGAATTCCCATAGTTCCTCCTCTGACCGCCAGAATACTAAGGGTGTGCAAATAGCTGTTCGAACCTGTTCGAGCACTCCAACAAAGTATCGAACCTTAGAAGGAGCAGATCGAGCGATCGAACAGCCCCACAGTGTTGCGTCTAGTGTATGCTAGCTGGACAAAAGTGATTCTCTCGTTTAAAGAAAACAACGGTATAGTTTTACAAAAAATCGTCTCAAAGCTAGGAAACCAATATTTTTGTTTTCTGTGGGTTGACGTGAGTGAAGTTGTTTTCTTCAACCTTTAATTTCTGAAAGATTGTGATTGAGTAGTTTTGGAAAAATATTATTTTCGTTATTTTTCAATATTAAAGAAAAGTTTTTGTTAATGGATTTCAAAGTTGAAGGTAAGCACTAATAAAATTAATATAAAAAGTGAAAAATAATTTCATTGCTTTTACTGAAAACAACAACAAAAAAAGTTTTATTAATAAAGTTAAATAATAAATTTAGTTTCCTAACTTTGGGAGAGTAGAAAGTATTTGTATTCACGTGTATTCAGCGATTTTGTTTTTTTTACTGAAAGTTATTATTTCACTGTTTCTTCTGAAAACAATATCTTTTTGCACACTTTTGCACATGTATATATTTTTTTTGTTTGTTTTTAGAGTACATATTTTCTATAAAAAAATGTGAGTTATACCAGGAATGGGAAAAATCCGCAAAAAACGATAAAAACTTTTAATATAAAAGCTAAGTGGTGTAAATTCCATGTGAATCGATTAAGTGGTCTTTGTGAAAATTATATTTTAAAAATATTTTTGTATGGGGGCCACCCTAAATAAAAGTTTTATAATCTATGACACCCGCTTGATTGATACAGTAGGTAACGGATATAAGAAAGTCAAAAAATCCCGGAAATTTCATTCTTATATCAGTTTTTTCTTATAGAAGTACCACGTATATAAGAAAAAAATTTCCTATATACGTACTACTGATATTAGAAACTTTATTTCTTATATCCGAGTCGCACAAATCTCAGCAGTGAGTAATAAGTGCGTTCAGCAACTGCAATCCTTACACTTGTTCGTTCAATTTTGATCGAAGAATGATGACATAAAGAAGGCGCGTATTTTCAATTTTGACCAAAGAACGAAAATTACGATTTGAAAAAATCTCTTATAAGCGTTATTTTTTTCTTAAGATTTTTCATATTGGTGCTTGGAAAAAGCTTTCTTTTATGCGTTTTTTTCTTATAAGAAGTTTCTTATATAGATTGTTTTTTACCTCAAAACATTGGGAAAAAACGCGGTGCTTTCGAAAATGTTTCTTATAAGCGTTCCTTTCTTATATGAATTGTGCTTATATTCGTTACCTACTGTACTAATATACTGTAAAAATTTCATAAAAATTGGTCTTATAGTTTTTCCATAAATTGACCCGTACCGGCACAGGGGGTCGTTTGCGACCAGGCCTCCCATACAATTTTTTTTTGTTTCGATCCAACAAATACAAAAGCGCAAAAACATAATTTTGTCCAGTTAGCTTGTTCTAGTCGCAACACTGTGAGCCCGATTGGTCGAGCGTTCGTAGCTTGCAAAATGTTTGCCGACTGCTTCGCGCTGTCGAACCGTGATTCAATTCATGTAATCAGTTGTGCTTTGTGTATTGTGTATAGTGCAAGTGAAAAGTTAAACAAAATGTCCAACATAGCCAAGAGAATTTTTGTATGGGAACATTTTGAAGATACCGAGGAACCAAACAAAAAAAAACATGTGTGCAGTTCACGCGCGGTAGAAGTGATACTGCGAAAGAATGAGATGAAAATGTTTTATTAAAATGATAAAAGTTGACGGGATCTAGAATAGGTACAGCAAGGCTTTGGTAAATAATCAGTGAATTACTTGAAAAAATTTAAGAAATAGCAAATCTTTCCACGCTTATGTCTCAGCTTTTGAAAAACCAAACTCGAAGCTCATAGTTTTAGTTCACTTAGCTCGATGAGTACTTTAATTTGATGTATCATTTACTGCTGTATACATTCTAGATGCCGTCAATTTTATCATTTTAAACATTTTCGTCGCATTCTACCGCAGTTTAGTTTTCTAAAGGTTTTTTTTTTGTTCTATTTAATTTCGTTTATTTTTGTTTTTTCATTACATTTGTGAACGTCCACTCACTAAACATAAAATGCGACAGCATTTGATTAAAAGCTCTTTGAACGCACGAAGTGTGACGACTCTTGCACAATTTCCGATCGATACTCGGTAAAACGATCGAAGCTGTCGCATAAACATAGGAATAGTTTGGTTATCCGATCTCAAAGCTGATAATTTCAGCAACCTATGCTCGATGAGTACTATAATTTGATATATAATTATTGCTGTAGCTATTCTAGATCCCAATAAAAAAAACAGCGCTTCAAATTTCGCGTTACAAATTTTTCAAATGACTGCCACTGAAGTTTCTTTTTTTTTATTTATTTATTTAGTATATGAAAATTAAATTTCTTACAGACTAAGTCTAATCAACTAGGTTTATAAAAAAAAAAATACAAAATATTAAATATTAAGCTACTGTAAGACACATCGAAATTTAAAACATTAAATAAATAACTATTGCTTACATACTAAACAATATTTATAATCAAACAAAACATTACAAAATACTATTATGTAGAAAAGTCAAAATTAGCAACAGAATTTAGTTCATTAAATAAGTTCAAAACTCTAGGTATAGGAGCATTAGTAGCATAGATAGTACGATAAATATCAAGACGAAAAATATCACAATGTCTTAAAATTCTAGATGGGAATGGAATCATAGCCAATAACATGGAACAATCAATATGACCAGAGACAATATCATAAACAATTAAAAGTGACAAAATATCCCTTCTAACTTTCAATGTTTTAAGACCAATTAAGAGACATCGCGAATTATAAGTAGGCAGATTTGATTCGAAATTAAGAGAACGCATAGCAAACCTTGTGAACGATTTTTGAACCTTTTCAATTCTTGTTTTACGCAGATCATAATAAGGGTTCCAAATAATAGCTGCATACTCTAACTTAGATCTAAAAAGACTACTAAACAGAGCTTTAAGAGTGTACGGATCCTTAAATGCATCGCTATTACGTCTAATGAAGGCAAGCATAGAATAAGCTTTAGGGATAATATAATCAAAATGTGTACGAAACGAAAACTTTGAATCAAAAACAACTCCTAAGTGATTTCGAAAAAAGATAAAAGCGGGGTGTTAGCGATATTGTTTCACTTCAAAAAAGTGCAAAAAATGTGTAAAAACAGTATTGTACACTGCACGGAAAAAACACCAGCTAAAATTTTATTAAAAATTAATAGGAGATTATAAAAATTAAAATCTGAAAACAAATATTACTCTTTTATAGTAATATATAAAAAATCATTATGAAAAATTCTATTCTAGTTTGTTATTATTTTCATTTTACATTATTTAATAAGTGCATATTAAAAATTATTTTCTTCATTTTAATTATCACCTAAAAACTTTGAAATTTCACAAAGAATTTATTAAATTTCAATAAATTGCGAAATAAGAATTTTTACATATTTCATATTGTAATATATGATTCCCGCTTTATAATTTTTAAAAAGTAGTTATAGAAAAATTATTTCAAGATTAGTAATTTTTATTATATTGAATTTTATTTCTCTTTTGTTTTTAATTTGTACTCTGTTTGAGTTCTCAACATGTTCATACAAAAAAATAAATATATAAGGCTTGCCAAACTCTTACTAATTGACTTTGAAGTGATGTGTTGAACAGAATTAGGACGGGGTCGGGAAAGCGGCAACGGAAACTCGCTGGCCGTCCCAATTTTGTTCAACACACAAAAAATTTTAAAAATCAATTTCAGTTATTATTATTTCATCATAAAAACTTTTTAAAAAAAAATACAGTCCTTTTAAAATATAATAAATTATTGCAGAAATTTTAATATCTACTTTGTAAAAATTAAAAACTTGCATTCGAAAAATTAATGCCTGCTTAGATGCAATTTTTATATTACGCTTAGTAATTTTTTATAGACATTTGGAACCGTTTCTAAATTACTAAATTACTTACTTAATTTTTCTTAAATTTTGATTAATATTTACAATAATTTCGAGTTTCGTTCTTTCCGTGTGGTTCCACAACAACTTCACTTTTGCGACATGCCAAATTGCATGATCCAAGCAAGTTAATTTATTAATTTAAATTCATGTTTGTATTTATATTATAGTAGCAGTCCAATATAACGAACTAATTAATGCACGGGTCAGTTGTTATATTGTAAAATTCGTTATATTGAAGTGTTTTTTATTAAAAAAATTGGGTTTTATTAACGCATATATTTACTCGTATATAAGTTAAGCTAGATTTTGGAATGTTATATTTGCATCAGAGATGTGCAATGAGTGGCTCGTTTTAATTTACCATTCGTTTATTCATTGCTATTGCCGTGCTTTCGTTCGGCAACATAAAAAACGAATGCTGCAGTGCATTGCCTTTTAATTTTATTGCCATTGCTTGTCTCTGCATTCCGTAAACATACACGAAAGACAAGCACCATTCACGCAAACATCATCATTCATTTCTATTTCTATGCAACGAATTATATGGCTATGCAACGAATGCCATGGCTATGCAGCGAATGTTATTGCGCATCATTGAATGTTATTACGCAGCATTGAATGCTATTGCGCAGCTAATTTGCTTCGTATGCAATGATCGATTTTGTAGTGTGTTCGTTGCCTTCAAAGAAAACAAAGACAAACAACGGCAATGCGATAAAAAGTACAGCACGGCAGCATTCCTATTCGTTTTGTGTGAGCAGTGTTTTCATTCTTTTCACACGTTTGATGCATAGTGTTGATTCACAATTCGTTTTATGTGAGTGTTTCACAACTGCGTTTGAATGCATTCGTGCACATCTATGATTTACATGCATTACCTTTGCTGGTAAAAAAAAAAGTTATTTCAGTTCAACAGTTATTGTTGAATTAAACAATATTCGTTATGTGGAATAGTGAAAATTTTTAGCGTTCCTAATTTAGAGACATCAATGGAAAAATTACAAATTGAAAAAATGTTCATTAAAATCGAAATTCGTTATATCGTTATAGGCTATATTGGACGTCTACTGTATTACAGGCAAAGCTCGAAAATTAGAAAAAAAAGTTTTGGCCAATTCTAGTTTCCAAATGTTTCCTAATTTCCAAGCGTTTTTTTTTACAAAGAAAATTTAAGTATTTACATCAAAAATTTTTATAAAGTGAAAATAATTTTATTTAGTTCGGTCATTCTTTTACTAAACGCACACTTTGTATTTTTTGACGTTTTTGAACATTTTTTGAAAACAAATATCTCAAAAACTATACGAGATAGAATGAAAAACCATTTAATCATTTTTGTTTAGAAATACTATAACTTTATAAAAAAAATTAAAAAAATTTAAATAAATTTGTGTAAACATTAATTTTTTTAATTAAAAAAAATTTTCCGCAAATATTTTCAATATAACACCTTTTGTTTTTTTATATGTTATTTCTCAATCAATCGTAAGAATGCATGTGCTTTCATATCGAAATTCCCGCCATAACTTTAGAAACTACGATTTTTTTTACTGATGACGCGCATCATCTTTTTTCAACATAAAATTCGACAAAATTTTTTTTTTTTTGTAATGTTATTTGCAATCAATCCTATGAATGAATCTGCATTCAAATCAAAATTCCTCCAAAGCTTTAGAAAATATGAGTTTTTCATGAAGGCGCGCGCATCAGTCTAATTCTATGAATTGTATCATATTTTCCAAAGTTATGTCGGGAATTTCGTTTTGAATGCAGATACATTCTTAGGATTGATTGCAAATAACATTACAAAAAAAAAATCAAAAAATAAACAAAAAAAAAAATTTTGTGTCGAATTTTATGTCGAAAAAAACATGATACGCGTCATTAGTAAAAAATTCGTAGTATCTAAAGTTATGGCGGGAATTTCGATATGAAAGCATTCTTAGGATTTATTGAGGAATAACAAGTAAAAAAATAAAAAAAACAAAAGGTGTTATATTGAAAATATTTTGAGAAAAATTTTTTTAATTAAAAAAATTAATGTTTAAACAAATTTATTTAAATTTTTTTAATTGTTTTTATAAAGTTATAGTATTTCTAAATAAAAATGATTAAATGGTTTTTCATCCTATCTCCTATAGTTTTTGAGATATTTTGTTTCAAAAAATGATCAGAAACGTCAAAAAATACAAAGTGTGCGTTTATTAAAAGAATGACCGAGTTATATATTTTACGTAGATACTGAGTGTTAATATGTACACATATTTATTTAAAAAAAAAAATGAACAAAAACACTGATTTTACATGTGCTGAAAAAAAAATGGGTATTGTTGTCTGCGATTGACGTGATTTAGAGAAGAGTCTGATCTGAACTTAGACATTTTTCCATTTTGCTCCACGACAATAATTCGTTTGAAAATGTTCATACAAAGGTGAGAAACTGCTTTTCGCACACTACTTTTCGAAGAGCTTCTAAAAAATTAGAAATTTTACAAAACAGAAACGAAAAAGTCATGTTATAAATTGTTTATGACCGTGAAAACGGTAAATCTAATTCGCATCAATTGGAACATAAATAATCCAATCGGAAGGAGGAATACAAAAATTCGCTCAGATGTTAGAATCTCTATTCTAATTTCAGAGCTTAAAATTTTGATCTCGAGAATTAGATTTTTTTTTTAATTTCTATGCTGTGTATACAAAATAAAATAGAGACCAAGCAATTCGAATTTCCGCGAGTTCTAATTTGCGAGCTTTGCCTGTATATTATATTATTATTATAACTATTTACCCAATTTTTTGGTCATTTTATTGTTGCTTAAAGGATTTTCCAATTTTATAAATATGTAAATATGACCGGAAAACAGCTCGGAAGTATCTAAGTACATAAAAACAAATATTTATGTAAAGGTTGTGTATAAATCTGTTTTTGTTTATAAACAAATATCTGATGACATTTGTTTTCATTATTATATTCATTATACATTATATTTTTATTTCTTTATTCACTATATTTTTATTTATAATTTCATTTTCCTAATACATACTTAACTTTTCATTTATTTATTATTTTTCTATTCTATTTTTAATATCTGGTGGCTTTTGATTTTGTCTTTCTAATATAATCCAGTAAAATTAGAGTTTTCTGATCTTGAAAATTAGAGGCTACCTGCTTTTTTCCAAATTGATTAAATTAATGTTTTATAACATACACTAAAAATTAGTAACGAGATCACTACGTCAAAAAAAAAATATTATTTTGACTTTTACAAATATCTTTGACCTGGAATGATTTTTTGCCATAATGATGTCGTTTAATTTAGTTACTATAAATTTTTAGTGTACATATGTTATAAAATATGAAAATAAAAAATAAAAAGCGATATTCAGTTTTAATTTCACTAAAAAAATATTTATCCTATATGTAGTTATAAATTTAAATAAAAACCACCATTGCAGATTTAACTCTTCACCCTGCTCAGGTTGACAAACCTACCATTACACAGGCAATAACGCGATTGATTGTAAAAGGCTTACAGCCCTTTAGCATAACTGAGCAAAATGGTTTTAGGGAATTGATAAACCTGTTGGCACCTCAATACACCATTCCATCCAGGACAACTTTTTCCAGGTCAATAATACCTAAAATGTATAATAGGGTGGTCCAGAAATTCCTTTTTTTAGATTTCAGCTGCCTTCTCGAAACCATAGGTTTCTCATGGTTAAAAATGAGGCTCCTATTTTTTGCAGAAGAAAAAAAAAAAATTTTTTAGAGGTCGCCCTACTCATTTTTGTATCAAATATGAAGGTCTCATAACGTTTTAATTTTTGAAAAATACATATGGCTATTTTATTAAAGCTTTTATTGGCTGAACATGTTATTCAATATTTAGCACGCAATTTAAAATTTTTTTAGATGTAAAAAAAAAAACAAAAAGGCGACTGCACATGTCTTAAACATAGCAAATACATGAGAACCATATTATATAAGTACTATTATGTACCCTTAAACCTTTTTCTTAAAGTTCGCCAAAATTCTAGGATACTCTCCACACCACAGGGAAGAAATGTATTATGGTAATCTGTTTTAAAAATTCAAAGTAAAGCTGTAAAAAATCAAAGAAAATTTTTTTTTCTAACTTTTGAAAGAAAAGTACTTTTAATCTTTCCTATTTACCTGTTTTGGATAAAGTAGGTATTCCAGATACACTTTGCTAAATTTTTATTTTCGTTGATCTAAACTCTCAAATATACATGTGGGATGGGAACACTGCACTCGGAGTGGACGTGAGTTCTAACTGTCACTCCTTCAAAATACAACCCTGACAATCCTGCATACTGACCGAA
Source organism: Meiosimyza platycephala (assembly GCA_963662105.1). Classification (NCBI taxonomy): domain Eukaryota; kingdom Metazoa; phylum Arthropoda; class Insecta; order Diptera; family Lauxaniidae; genus Meiosimyza; species Meiosimyza platycephala. Next base: position 35,561,601 of record OY759209.1, on the reverse strand, counting down.
CTTAACGAAACGCGGACGAAGACATATTTTTAAAAACGAACCGAGTCAGTTGTTGTCGGAATAGAGAAATAATAAGTTGTAAAAGCAAAGGCAGTGCGTGTACAATTTTCTAAAAATGTAAAATAAAATAACTATGTACAATTCGATATAAAAATAACATTAGTAAATAAAATTAAACAAAATCTCTAACAGTTCGGCTTTTAATCCTACAAATTGGTGTCCGAAGTGAAATCGAACTTCACAGAAGTTTAAAAATAGTTTAAAGTGCCACTGCATAAGGTTTAAATAATGCAGTAAATTAACTAAAAACGCTCATCAAAGTGAAAACATTTGAAAACTTTGAATTGGTGAAAAAAAAATTACTAAAAAGAATTGGCGTTGCGAACAGGCAGTTAGGACGCCAAATTCAAATTAGCAGAATTTATGTATGTACATGTGAAAAGTGTATACATACATACATGTGTTAGTTGTACAAACAACAACGAAAGACAATAGAAACGGAATAGAAACGTAGCAACTGGTCGTTTGCACTACGATTGCGTGGCAGAGGCTGAATAGCGCAAGGATTTTCTGTTGTGTTTAAGCAACAAGAGAAAGCATAAAGTTTGTGTGGCTGTGGCTGTATAGCACAAACGAATTTGTTGAGAGCATAGCAGATTAGTTTTCGTCAGGCGAATTTCTATGTTGGGTTGCAGTACTTTTGCGTGGCGGTGGCTGAACAGCGCAGAGTAGCAGATTTGCAGTTATTGTAGCAGTCCGTTTTGTCGCAGATGAGCATCAACATACATTTTTGTCTATATGTATAAACAGCAGTAGAAGTTGCGTAAAACAGATAAGTGAAAGAATTATAGAAAGAGTAAACTAGTGATATTACCAGCATTACCAGTAGTTTTGTTTTGTGTTGTTTACTTGTCACTTCTGAATTTTGAAAATTAATATTAATCATTAAATTAATTGAAGGCAGCTGGAAAGGCAACTTAAATTTAAATTAAAAATAGTTTTGATTTTGAATTTCATTCGTTAAGTTTTCTCTGAGCAAATCTTTGTACTTGTATTTAAATAATAAAACCGCACTGCCACACTTCACAAAATATTTAAAACCCCTTTCATAAAATATTTAAAATATTAACATTTGATAAAATATTAACATTTCATAAAATATTCACATTTCAGGATTTATAAATTATTTGAAATTTTCAGGATTTACTTTGAGTATACAAACTTAATTTAACAAAATTATTTATTTTCAAATTGTTTCTGACAATAACCGACACGCGAAAAATGGAAAGGCAAGAAATTTTAGGGTTGACCGTAAATGGGTTAAAGGAAAAATTGACCGAGTTAAGACTGGTAACGACAGGACGTAAGGTGACATTACAGGACAGACTCCTGGAACACTTTGGTCTGAATGCTGACGGTGAGAATGATGATGATGATAATGATGGCACTGAATATGATGACGCAAGTTCAACCCCACCAAGGGAAATTCAGAACGTAAGACAAACAAATTTTACGTTACGAGATATAGAGGACTCGCTATCATCATTTAATGGCTTGGGTTCACCATCAATTGAAGTATGGCTGGAAGATTTTGAAGAAAATTCCACTGCAGTTAACTGGAACGGTTTGCAGATGTTTATTTATGCGAAGCAGTTGCTAAAAGGAGCAGCAAAAATGTTCATTCGAAGTCAACGTGGTGTCACTGACTGGAGCTCTTGAAAGCAATCTCTACAGTCAGAATTCGGAATTAACGTGCCGTCCATTGAAATACATCGCATGCTACGAAACCGTCGTAAGCGCCATAATGAAGACTTTCGCGAATATCTCTACAGCCTAATGGAAATTGGCAAGCCGATAAAACTGGATGATACGAGCCTAATAGAATACTTTATAGAAGGTATTCCTGATGCTAGGCAAAACAAAAGCAATCTGTATCAAGCAAAAACCGTGCCAGAGCTCAAGGAACAGATTCGAATTTATGAAAAGGTTCGATCTGGCCGCCTACAAGTGACCAGTTCAGCAGCAAATAATTCGAATGCTGAAAATAAAGATTCTCATAGTCTGAGCGTACGCAAAGAACAGATAAAGCGATGCTTCAATTGTGGAAATACATCGCATACTGCCAAAGATTGTCAGCAAAAGATTTTTAAATGCTTCAAATGTGGACAACCAGGGCATCGCGCTGCTGATTGCCGGGGAGCACAGGCTGCAATCAAAGCTGAAGGAAGCAACGTTAACACTTTGATAAATGATTCAATTAAAAAAATTGACGGAAACGGAAGATGCATTTTTAAAGATTTTTCACTTGATTGTATATCGTTTTCCGCTCTAATCGACACTGGGTGTGACCTTTGTTTAATGCGCTATGATGTTTTGATGATGCTCGGAGGAGACATCAAATTAAGCGATGACAGACGACGTTTGCTGGGAATAGGCAACAGTGAATTAAATACTTTAGGTAGTTTTACTAGTCCTTTCAAAGTCGACGAAATAGAACTTGAGATTACATTCCATGTAACTAGAGAACGCGACATGAAATACGCGGCGGTTATTGGCAACAACGTTTTAAAGCAAGTAGACATGATTGTGTCTGAAGATCTTGTAGAATTTAGATTGAAATCGAAAAATAACAGCACGGTCATAGAAGAGCCCACAGTAGCTGAAACGAGGACAGCAGATGAAATTGGCGAGAGGGGCGAAGAGATAAGTTTGTTACAGGAGTTTAAGGATCTATGCCTAGCAGCAGTAACTGATAAGGTGAAAGAACCTGACGTAGACTTATCTCACCTTAAACAAACCGAATCAAATTTAGTAGAGACGCTAATTCATAGCTATGTACCAAAATTAACATACGATTCGCCAATCGAAATGAAAATTTTAGTTGTTGATGATACCTCAGTATTCGAAAGGCCAAGGCGTATGTCGTATGCGGATAAATGTGCCGTAGATGATCAGGTCGCAAAGTGGCAGGAAGAAGGAATTATCCAGCCCAGCACGTCGGAATATGCGTCACCTATCGTGCTCGTATCAAAGAAAGACGGTAGTAAGAGGCTTTGCTGTGACTATAGGCGGCTGAATCAAAAAATTATGAGGGACAACTTCCCAATGCCGTTGCTGGACGACGTGGTTGAGAGGCTGCAGGGGTCTAAAGTTTTCTCGACTCTTGACTTGGCCAATGGATTTTTCCACGTTCCAGTCGAAGCTAATTCTAGGAAATACACGGCATTTGTGACTCACAATGGACAGTATGAGTTTCTCTTTGTTCCCTTTGGAATATCAAACTCCCCAGCTGTATTTTCCAGATTTATATTTGCAGTTTTTAGAGACTTGGTGCAAGACGGGACTGTTGTAGCATATATGGACGACCTCATTATTCCCTCCAAGGATGAAACTGAGGGTATTCAAAAGCTGAAGCGCGTGCTCAGTAAGGCATCGGAGTACAATTTACGTATAAAATGGAACAAATGCCAATTTCTCATGAAGAGAGTCGACTTTTTGGGATACATTGTACAAGATGGGACCATAAAACCTTCAGAAGTAAAAACAAAGGCTGTGGAAAATTTTCCAATTCCACACGATCGTAAGGCAGTACAACGTTTCCTCGGATTAACGTCATATTTCAGGCGGTTTATAGAAAGGTATGCAGTGGTCGCCAAACCACTTTCCGATCTGCTACGAAAAGATGTTAAATTCACTCTGGAAGAAGATCAGCTTGCAGCGTTTCAACAATTGAAATCTGCGTTAGTGAGTGCGCCGGTATTACGCTTATATGACCCCAAGGCAGAAACAGAGGTACACACGGATGCCTCCATGTATGGTTATGGTGGCGTTCTCCTTCAGAAGGATGTTGATGACCAACTTTTTCATCCCATACAATATATGAGCCGGAAGACAAAGCCGAATGAAGAAAAATATCACTCTTATGAGTTGGAAGTATTAGCCATAGTCGAGGCGTTGAAAAAATGGCGGGTTTATTTACTAGGGCTAAAATTCAAGATAGTGACTGACTGTAACGCGTTCGCGATGACAATGCGGAAGAGGGACATTCCATTAAGAGTTTCCCGTTGGGCTTTGTTTCTACAAGACTTCAGCTATGAAATTGAGCATCGAAGTGGAAGCAAAATGCGACATGTAGATGCCTTGAGCCGAGTTTCCTGTCTGATGTTGGAAGACTCGCTGCATCATCGGTTGCAACAAGCGCAGTTACTGGATCCTTGGATTCGAGCAGTTATAAAAGTCCTAGAAAAGGATAGTTATGAAGATTTCTACGAGAAGCAGCGTGTGTTATATAAAGATCCCGTTAAGGAACTGATAGTTGTGCCTGCGTTGATGGAAGATGAAATCATCAAAATTGCTCATAAGCAAGGTCATTTCTCCGCCAAGAGGACACAGGAAGCAGTCGAAAAGACGTTTTACATACCACAGTTGCCTGCAAAAGCATCGAGGATAGTAAAGAGTTGCGTCGAATGCATTGTTGCGGAAAGTAAGTGCGGCAAAAAGGAGGGTTTCTTGACGCCGATAAGCAAAGAAGACCGGCCTTTAGGAACTTACCACGTAGACCATGTTGGACCGATGGAACAGACCAATAAATGGTATAATTATATTTTTGTGGTTGTGGATGCGTTTTCCAAATTCGTGTGGCTTTATCCAACACGAACCACTGCAGCAGATAGTGTTGTGGACCGACTGAAAAAACAAGCGGCAATTTTTGGAAATCCGAAACGTATCATCTCGGATCGTGGTGCTGCGTTTACGTCCAACTTATTCAAGGAGCATTGCGAAAGTGAAGGCATACAACATCTTTTGATAGCCACTGGCGTACCCCGTGGAAACGGTCAGGTGGAGCGTATCCACAAAATTATAATTCCAATGTTATCGAAACTGTGCGTAGAAAATCCGAACCATTGGTATAAGAACATAGAGCGGGTTCAGCAAACCATCAATAACACGCCACCTAGAAGTACGAGGTTCTCACCTTTCAGGCTATTAACTGGAATCGAAATGCGGGTAAACGTTGTTCCTGAATTGCAAGAGTTGCTGAATGAAGCAGCCATTGAAGATTTAGACGCAGAGCGAGAAGCAGTGTGCAAAGAAGCGCAAGAAAACATCGGCAAAATCCAGCAAGAAAATCGCCGATCTTTTGACAAAAATCGGAAAGAAGAAACAAAATATTACGTAGGTGAGCTAGTAGCCATTAAGCGAACGCAATACGGTCAAGGACTCAAACTAAAGCCAAAGTTCTTTGGCCCGTACAAAATTATCAAAGTTTTGACACACGGCAGGTACGAGGTTGAAAAATTGGGAGACCACGAAGGTCCTGGTCATACAACCACTATAGCGGAATATATGAAAAAATGGGAACCATCAGCTAAGTTACCGTACGAACCATCATTCGAGCCGAATGATGAATCAGGATGGCCGAATGTGGGATGGGAACACTGCACTCGGAGTGGACGTGAGTTCTAACTGTCACTCCTTCAAAATACAACCCTGACAATCCTGCATACTGACCGAACTTAACGAAACGCGGACGAAGACATATTTTTAAAAACGAACCGAGTCAGTTGTTGTCGGAATAGAGAAATAATAACTTGTAAAAGCAAAGGCAGTGCGTGTACAATTTTCTAAAAATGTAAAATAAAATAACTATGTACAATTCGATATAAAAATAACATTAGTAAATAAAATTAAACAAAATCTCTAACAGTTCGGCTTTTAATCCTACATACATATTATATATTGTCATATATATTACTGTCATGAGTATATAATAAAAATTGAAAAGTATACAATTAATTGTTCTTTTTATATTAAAAATTAATATAAGCATAATTACGTGTGGGCTACGGGTGTTGGGAATATTTTATTGCATATAGTATATATTCTACGAATTATGAATTCCGTCACTAAAAGAAATGAAAAGGTTTGGTTAGTGGGAAGACCTCTGAAAGAAATAGACACAATAGTGACACTCTACCGTCAACAGGAGACGTTTTACGACTTTTTATGTATTTTCACGCGATAAATGGCGATACTGTGCATAAAAGTGCCCAACAAACAACTTCAAATGTATTAGCAATTTGGAAGAAAACAAATATTCCAATTAAAAAAGAGTTAAATGTAATTCAAAATTTAAAAGAACTTCACTCAAAATGGTCGTTTCTGAAGAAGAGTAAAAACAAACAATCAGGAGTTGATAAAAAGAAGCGTGAAAATTTTATTAACAAATTGACGTGCTTGTTTGATATTGCTCTATCGAACGCGCTTATACTGATGAAAAGTGAAAAAGAAAAATTATTTTATCTCCACCAAAAACAAGGCAAGGACTGCGTTTGAAAAAATTGTCCTCCATGAAATTCAAAATATCTTCCGAGCCACTTGTTCGATTTTAAAAATGAAACTCATTTAGCAACGTCGTCAGCATGGCACATATTTTCTTCGCTTTTGCCTGGTCACAGATCCCTTTTTTTCGCCCTGACCCTGACTTGCGAGTGACGACCAATTCCTCCTTAAACTTTTTCAGCACTCTCGACACAGTTTTCGAAGTAGTTTTAAGTTCCTTGAGAACTTTTTACAATGAATGTGCGCACATTTAGTTCGTTCGCCATATTTAAACTAATAAATAAATCTAATTGGAAAAAAACTTATACGTTACTTTCTGACATTCATTTCAAAGCTAGCTGCGTTGAAATTTTTGAATTTGAGTAATTTTTCAAAAAGTTATTGTAAAAAATATACCGGTCAATTTTTTCGAACGCAGTCCTTAAGTTCAAGTGAAAATGTAATACATTGAGTACTTCTCAAAGTGGCCTTTTGTAGGAAAAAGATGTTCAATAAAGTTGAGAGATCTACAGTCGTTGGATACTCCAATCCTGAAAGAAACTCCTCAGAAAAAACACGTAACAGATTGCATAATAAAAACTGAAGATATATGTGATTCTGATTCATCCGATTCTTCTGAAGTGGCTTACACACCACCTGTGAAATTAATGAAAAAAAAAAACACAAAGATATCTTTAACAGAAAAAGTTTGCACTGCTTTGGATTATGCGAAAGTAACTGACAGGAATGCAGTTCATCTTTTAGCTGCCAATGTTGCCACATACCAAGCAGTAGATCGTGCTCCAGATTCTTTAAAAGTCTTTCCATCTAAATCTTCAATTAGAAAAATTCGAATGCGTGTACGTGAAAAAGTGGCCGAAGACGTTAAAAAATCGTTCAAGCCTAACCTACGGTTATTTGGGATGGGAAAATGCTTCAAGCTCTGCCCTAAAGAAATAAGTGGACAGATTAGCTATTTTGGTGACCGGTGAAGGAGTTGAGAAGCTTTTAGGAGTCCCAGAAATTTCTTCAGGAACAGGTGAAGCTCAAGCTACTGCTGTATTTGAAGCATTAACTGATTAGAAGCTGATTACCCAAGTAACGTTCATGGGTTTTGACACCACTGCTAGTAACACGGGATCAACAAATGGAGCAGTAAAGTTACTTTAGGACAAATTGGGAAAGAAGCTCTTCAGCTTCGCTTGCAGACATCATATTCACGAGCTTATAGCAAAATCAGCATTTGATTGTCTCTTCGAACCTTCAAGTGGACCAGATATCAAATTGTTTCAACGATTTCAAGAGTCTTGGGATTCAATCGACAAACCCAAATATCAGAGTGCAATGGAAGATGCGAAGATATCTGGTTTCCTTGCACCTATACGAAATGAAATTAAATTTGTTGAAAATCAATTGTCTTCCTTCCAGCCTCGTGATGACTACAAAGAACTGCTTTTGCTGACTCTAATAGTTTTAGGTTCGAATGTCCAAAATATCACAATTTATGCTCCGGGAGCATATCACAGAGCTAGATGGATGGCCAAGTTAATATATGGCATGAAAATTTATCTTTTCCGAGGTCAGTTTCATTTACGAGCGGCTGAACTAGAAGGTGTCCGACAGCTGATCGTCTTCGTTGTCTGGGTATACATACAAAAATGGTACACTTGCCAGTCTGCAACTTTGGCCCCATTTATCGACCTGCAGCTTCTGAAAGACCTCAAGCAGTATGAAGATATTAACAAGAAAGTTTCGGAAGAAACGTTTAAAAGTTTTTCTAGGCGTCTGTGGTATTTGAGCGAAATGCTGATTGGTTTATCACTTTTTGATTCTCGAGCTGTTGTCAAGGAAAAGAAACTTATGATGCTTGCATTGCAAAAAAAAAGTTCTGAAAATGTTGTAGAACGTATAACCATTGATAAAGAAAGTGTTCTAAAGAAACAGCTATAAGATTTTGTTACTGAAAAAAGTATAGAGATCTTCACAGCAAATAACGTCTCCTTAGATTTCCTCACTAAAGACCCGAGTTTGTGGGAAAATGACAGTGGGTACTTAAAACCTCGAGTGAAACTTCAAAGACTGAAGGTTGTCAATGATGCAGCGGAGAGAGGTGTGGCCCTTGCACAATCGTTCAATTCTGTTCTAACAAAACAAGAAAATCAGAAACAGTATATACTCCAAGTCATTGAACAATATCGGAAACAGCGTCCTTCATGCAAGAAATCTGATTTTATGAAAAATGCAGAATAATGCGTTTAGTATTATTAAATTTATTGTGAAAGAAAGTGTATCTGAAATACCTACTTTATCCAAAACAGGTAAATAGGAAAGATTAAAAGTACTTTTCTTTCAAAAATTAAAAAATAAAATTTTCTTTGATTTTTTACAGCTTAACTTTGAATTTTCAAAACACATTGCCATAATACATTTCTTCCCTGTGGTGTGGAGAGTATCCTAGAATTTTGGCGAACCTTAAGAAAAAGGTTTAAGGGTACATAATAGTACTTATATAATATGGTTCTCATGTATTTGCTATGTTTAAGACCTGTGCAGTCGCCATTTTGTTTTTTTTTACATCTAAAAAAATTTTAAAATGCGTGTTAAATATTGAATAACATGTTCAGCCAATAAAAGCTTTAATAAAATAGCCATATCTATTTTTTAAAAACTAAAACGTTATTAGACCTTCATATTTGATACAAAAACGAGTAGAGCGACCTCTAAAATTTTTTTTTCTTCTGCAAAAAATAGGAGCCTCATTTCTAACCATGAGGAACCTATGTTTTCGAGAAGGCAGCTGAAAACTTAAAAAACGGTTTTTCTGGACCACCCTAATGTATAACGATGAATGCTCCAAGATGAGAGATTTTTTGAATATGGAAATGGAGAAGGGTAAAAAATTAATTTGTATATATGTAAAATATAACAAACAATTTGAAGAAATTCAAAAACATAGGTATTGAAAGTGCGGCCTTTACGGTAGAAGGATGGACGTCACGAGCACGAGGGTAAAAAATTAATTTGTATATATATAAAATATAACAAACAATTTGAAGAAATTCAAAAACATAGGTATTGAAAGTGCGGCCTTTACGGTAGAAGGATGGACGTCACGAGCAACTGATGGGTACTTATCCTTGACCATGCATTTTCTAACCCAAAGCATTGAGTTAAATAGGCTTATGATCAATATGCGATATTTGCCAGACGCGCATACTGCAAGCAATTTATCTGAATTTTTGAATAATTCTTTAAGTAAGTGGGGCCTATCAAACTTACCAACTCCTATTTATTTTGTAACGGACAATGCAAGGAACCTTACAAATGCAATAAAGCTCAACAATAATAAAAATACATTCGGACTCTAAAAATTACATTTCAACTATCGATTCAGTACATTTCCACAAAACCCAAATGCCATCACTGATGCACTACCTTGCTTTGGACATAAACTCCAACTTGTAGTAAACGGTTCTATAAAAGTAAGTCTTAAGTTTAGTAAAAAGTTTTCGAAGTCATAGAAGAAATTATACTTCTAGGGATGTTCGGAGCTCACACATGTTTTAGAAAAAGCAAGGTATTGTTTCCTACATAAACCGTTCAACCAAAGGAGCGACTCCTCTAGAAAAAGCCCAGGAATCCATTGATCCTTCAAAACGGTGTCTTAAACCTGTGCAAGATGTATCAACTCGATGGAATAGCCAATTTGACATGTTGAGTAGACTTATTGAGTTGCGGGATGCTTTAGAAGCAGCTGCAAGGGAGAAAGGTTGAAAAAGTCATATTTTATTAGAATATATTTCATAGAATTTAATTTGTAGGAGTAAACTTTACAAACTTATCAAACGCCGAATGGGAGATTGCTAAACAATTTAAAAAATTATTTGAGCCCTTTAATGTAGCCACGTCTTTGATGAGTGCAGATAAATACCCAACTGCGTCCAATTACATTCCCGTTATAAAAACGCTAAAGAAAATGTATGGTGAAATGGACTACGAGGCTACATCAGACGAAATGCAATCCTTGAGAACGAGATTGACAACACAATTAGACCGAAGATTCGGAGAATTGGAAAGAGCATGTGAGCCATTATTGCTGGCAATGGTACTAGATTCTCGATTTAAAATGAGGTTTTTGTCACTAGAACAAAAAAAGAATGCAATGACAATTTTAAATTCATAGTGTTCTGTTTTTGAACAAAGCAGAGATATGAGTCTCGAGGAGCTGTCGCTGACCTCGAATATAGCAGGTAAGTTTTGACTGATTAAATAACCAGTTTATTACTGCTAAATATCAATAACCAAAGCAAAGAAAGATAATTTTTTTTATACTTTAGATAGCTCCATCTTCAATCAATTCTTTGAAACTCTATTTGGAAAGGATGAAAATGAACCAACAAATAGCCTCAGCGATACGGGTCATTTCCAAAGTAAGTTACAGGCCGAAATGGCCTTATATTTCGTAGAGCCCAATTGTTCTAAGCAAACTGATATTATTCAGTGGTGGAAAAATCATATCCACATTTAATCAAATCTGTTCCGCTTAGCGAAATCTTTATTAAATATACCAGCAACGCAAACGACAAGGGAACGACTCTTCTCAACATGTGGCAATATTGTTCGGCCTGACCGAGCAAATTCGCTAACTGAGCATGTTGAAGAAATCGCGTTCTTGCATGAAAATTGCTCGTAGTATTTATTTTTATTTTTTCTTTTTATTAGTTCTTGTTTTCATTGAAGTGCATATTATAGTTTTCTTTGTTTTGTTTTATTTTTACATTATAAGTATGAAGTGAATATTATAGTTTTCTTTGTTTTGTTGTGATTACATTATAAGTATGTTAATATTTTTAATTAAAATAAAAAACTTTGCTTTAAAAACACAATATAAGTCTATATCGTCATATGAAATCAAAAAAGCCCTAAGTTACATTGAAAAAATTTAACAGGAGACGCAACACGGTTCGCAGGAAGCTTCGACAGGTAGCCTAAAAATGTCGACAAAATCTGGAAGCAGGGCTGTATTTGTTGATGATTATAGGTGAAAAATCCGTTTGAATTGAAATCGTAGCTGCTCCTATATAAAAGATATTCATATTTTTATATTTTAGATGGGGGAAAATTTGAATAAATATGAAAGTGCTTTTCTCACGGCTTAGAAAATTAATATTTAAAAACAAAATAATTTTGCGTTAACTACATTAAATTTTCTATTAAACAGTACAACGAAAACAATTTTACCTTCCTTGAATAGTTAGTTTTAGTTTAACATCATTTAAGACCACAAACACACACATATAAATTAAACTAGTGAATGAAAGATGTATTAACCATTTAATTTTACATCAAAATGTCCCAGGTCATTATCACTATAAATCGCTTATTTTACGGTTGTAGTTTGATAAACAAAAAAACCCAATTTTAAGTTAGTTTTTCAGGCTTTGGATCAAATGCGACTGGCCAATTTCCAATAGAAACACAAAATTTTTTTCCAGATCTTATTTTTTACCCTCATTCCATTAGAAAATGTTTGTGGAGCGAAACAAATAACACTTTTGCACACATGGGTGAAATCGAGTGAATTTTACACGACAAATGGCCAAAAATTGGTCAGATGAACAGCTACGATATCGTGCTCAGCGAAATACTTTTCTCAAAAACCATCCTCTACAGCCCTGCATACTTGGTTTTCTTTTTTTTTGCCTTCCTAACAGCCGTGAGAAAAGCACTTTTATATTTATTCAAATTTTCCCCCATCTAAAATATAAAAATATGAATATCTTTTATATAGGAGCAGCTACGATTTCAATTCAAACGGATTTTTCACTTATAATCATCAACAAATACAGCCCTGCTTCCAGATTTTGTCGACATTTTTAGGCTACCTGTCGAAGCTTCCTGCGAACCGTGTCAAAGAACTTCCTAAAATGAATAATAAACCAAAATTTTTCAACAATTTTTCAGTTAACTTTATTTGATAAGAACGTTGTTTTTAATTGTAGGAGTAGAAAGTTTTGCAGAAACATGTAGTTTGATACGGTGCATCATAATTAATCAAAAAGCAGATTTTGAGTTTTTTGTAAGTTAGGGCTTTTCTGATTTCATATGACGATATGTACAAACATACTTATGTTTACTGGGCGCAGCCAAACCAATCGGTCGCTTCTAATTTTTAAAATAGCAAAACAAACAGCGACATCACATTCAATACAAGACACAGCAATTTCTGATGCAAGTGGCCGTGCTTCGGAATGGCTCGTGCAGGCTGCGGTCGTTTCACAGCCTTAGGTTGCGATCAGAGTAGGTGTGTTGCTGCTCTTTTTGCATATTGTTACAATATGCTACAATATTGATGTAGCATGTTGTTACACAGCCTTACAATCAACACATTATTTGGTTGTATCATGCAAGTTCTTTGCTACCTTTGGGTGAATGGTGCCCCCAATTTCTTGTTTCTTATACATAAGAAACAATTTAAAACTTCAAATACAATAATTCATATCCAAACCAATGGTATTAAATTCAGTCCTTTCAGCGTACCTTACAAGGTCTCTAAACCCTTTTTATGAAAAGGATCTTCCTGTTGAAAATTTTAGTACCGTCAATGTCCGTTTTCGTGCATTGTACAAATCGCTTATTTACTTCGAGAGTGGCATAACTCAAAAAACGTGATTTTTGAGTTAATGATGCAGAAATATCCGCAATTTCATGTTTTATTTTGTGTGAAATCAGAAAGGTTTATGTAGACGTATTTTTCATCATTTTCATATAAATAGTAGCTTATTGAAAACTTTAAATACGTTTTTCTCCCACCTTATGTTTTTTTTTGTTCTATTTATTTATAAGTTTAAAAATACAAGATTCAACGCGGATTTATAAATTTTACAGTAGGGAAAAATTTCGAAAATACGGGACTTAATAGTTTTAATTTTTGTTGTTAGAAAATAAAAGTTTAACTTTTTTGAAGTAAAAAAAAAAAACACTTTCATACGATACCTTTAAAAAAAAATCTTAAGATTCTTTAAAAGTTAACTCAAAAAATTTATTATTTTTAAATATTTTTTGAGAAATATTTAGAGGTTGTTGTTAAATTTAATTTTTTTTTTAAAATCCGAAATTTTTAACTGCGATTCCTCTTAAAACTACACCTACTTATTTCTGTTTTGGCTCACTTACTCGTTGTTATGTCTACTTTCGATAAATGTGAAAAATAAAGTATAGTGCAATGGAAAATGATGTAAAATTTAAAAAATTTATCGTTGAATTATTGTTATTAAATAATAAAACCGTTAAAATTTTGTCATATTCGCGTTACCGAAGATTATTCAGAAACAAATTAATAAATAATTATTATATGCCATTGTTATGTTGCACGTAATACAGATTTTTTGGAAACTAGGTATTAAACAATAAAAGTATTTCAAGTTAAAAAAAATTATAAATCGATATATAGCGCCAAATCACCCGATACTGAGGGTGATATGGCACCATGCCTTGGGTGATTTGGCACCTTGGCTCCACCCCGCTGGCACCCCATCTGGCGAAACCAACGAATTTATTCTAAGTTTCAACAAAAACTTTACGAAAATTAACAACTGTTTTTTTGAAACCAACGAATCTATTTTAAGTTTCAACAAGAACTGTAAGAAAATTAACAAATGCTTTTTGAAATCAACTAATTTATTTTAAGTTTTAACAAATCATCTTTTGTTATTTCAGAGAAACTGTTCCTATGACTGAAAATCATACAAAATTTCATTGAAATCGTACACGAAATTGTTTGAATCTTTTTTTTTTCTGTGTAGACGTAGATTATCATAAAAAACATTATTGTTTTAAAAATTGAAATCGGGTATTGTGATATAGTGAAATACTATACTATACTATATCATATTACCCACTAAGTTTCGTATAACAAAATAAACGTTGTTTTGAATTAAGGATAATGCCGAGAAAAAGCAAAGACACGAATATGGGATCCAGAAGAAATGGGATAGGTATTCTGTAAGGCTGTGCAACGAGCACAGTTTGCTCGAACAACTCGTAGTCCAGTAGAATGAGAAAAAAAAAAAACTCGTTACAGCACTCTGACAGCGGAATATTGTCGAACAAGCTCTTGTAAAAGAGGACAAAAAAATCGAACCGACAGCAGGTATCCTGGGTGGAATGGGGTGCATTTTTAGGGGTCGAGCACAGATTTTCACGGTTTCTGGCTAAACCGTGAATCCTATCGAAAAAAGTTTAGTCTAAAAGATGTAGGAAATAAAAAGATCTACATTTTTTGAATATATCATTTTCACCGTAACCTGAAAACTTCTCGAAAAAATTACAGAAAACCGGTTTTTTCGTTTTTTAACTTTTTTTCTTAGACAAAAAAGTTTCTATGAAGCTGAAACTTGAACGAAAGATACTTCTTAGTGTTGCACAAAAGCAGTAATTTTTTTAGATGGAAATATTTAGAGTTTGTTGTTAAATTTAATTTTTTTAAAAAAAAACCGAAATTTTTAACTGCGAATTTTTAAAACTACACCTCCTACGTATTTCTGTTTTGGCTCACTTACTCTTTGTTGTATCTACTTTCGATAAATGTGAAAAATAAAGTATACTGCAATGGAAAAAATTACCGAAAATCGAAAAAATCTATTTTTTCGTCGAAATTTGCATATTTATCGTTGAATTATTGTTATTAAATAATAAAACCGTTAAAGTTTTGTCATGTTCCCGTTAACGACGATTATTCGGAATCAAATTAATGAATAATTTTATGCCAACAAAGTATAGTGTGGGTTTTTATGCCTTCTACGATCGTCGTAAATAGGATTGTTGTTATCAAAAAAAAACATAAAAAATCAGTATTTGCATGTTTCAAGGAACAATTTTATATTAACTGTATTTTTATAAATCAAAGTTGTGAGAAAATTATTACGTCATGAATAAATCGAAGCATTTCACTGCCGCTCTCGCCAAATTGAAAAAAAGTATGGATTAAAGTCCTCTATGAATTTGTGTCTAATCTTGCTCTCTTTCCATAGTGTTGGAATTGTTCTTCGTCACATGCAACAAAACTTAACGATTCTTCAGTGTTTTCTACATTTCTTCTGAGTCACTTTCGTCTATAGAAACTTATTGAGGCTCAGCATTTTAGCAATTTTCTAAATTAAAACAATTTAAACACAAATTGGTACATTTCAGACCATATTTTTGGGAGAATTCTAGCAAGAGTGATGATGTTTATTCTGCCGTCAGAAGCGAATAAGGCGTATCTCAAGAAAATTGATACTCGAGATTCTTATGGCACCGGATAGCTAAGAAAGTACGCGTCTAATGAACTAATCCAAATAACGAAATTTTATTTCAAACATAGGTATAAAAAATCCCTTAAGAATATTTTCTCTGTCTCAATTTTACCCCAAATTATTAAGCGATTTAGACGTATGTCAAGAATACGAAGGTAAATGGTCGTACATTTGACTACGACTAATAATTTTAAAAAAACAACGGGCAATAACGCAAAGCTTCGTTGACTGGATCATCTTGTCATTGTCGTTGTAAGTTCTTGTCATTCTTTGTTTGTTCACTTCGCCATCTAATGCCAGGAAATATGATGTCATTTTGGAGAAAACTCTCTACTTTTAGGGCATGAGATTTCTTAAGTAACAATAATGTATGCTTAATTTTTTATATGTATGTTTCTTTCAGTAAATATACTATAATTTCTTAAAATATAATTTGTTTCTAGTTTTTATTTCATTTACTCTGTATTTTATGCAATAGCAAATATTATATTTTTTGTATGAAAGTTTGTATGAGAAGTCTTAAGTAAAATGGCGTATCTACATTTTTAAAGCTATAAATACTAAGCGAAATGGACGTATCTCATAAAAACGTATAAACACATGAAATTTTGATATTTTCCCTTAATCATAAATAAATAACATTAAAATGATATTTAAATTGCCAAAAATAAATTAAAAAATCCGTAGAGAAAGTAAGAAGAACACGGCATTTACAAAACATCAATTATCTCGAAACTAGTTTTTTTGAGATACGCCTTACTCGCTTCTGACGGCAGTATTGGTGTCGTGGTATTTTTAATCGGTATATGTAATAAAGGAGAAATGGCACCACATCACTGAGAGTGTTATCGTTCGGATGACATTTCTCCTTTAGTGTGTGATAAGACAGTAGGCGTAAAAAAATGGTAATTTATAAGTGTTAAATTTTTGCAGATGATTGGATGCAATGTGTTATGTGTCGTATATGGACATATGATACATGTACATCAGAATTGAACACATGCAACAATTGTAACAACAAAAACTTAAAAAGCACTAAAGGTGCCAGGCTCCACCCCGCTGGCACCCCATCTGGCGAATTTTGATAAAAAAAGTGCATCTAATAGGTCAGTTAGTTCGATTAATTGGTCAGCAAGAGTAAATTTTTTTTCTGGCCAATTTTGATATAAAAAAAAGTGCATCTAATAGGTCACTAATTGGTCATAATTGGTCTGTTAGTCCGAATAATTGGTCAGCAAGAGTACATTTTTTAAAGCGTTATGTAAAATTTCAAGTTCATCTGCATATTTTTGCACCCCATCCATCGAATTTTGAAATAAAAACATATGCATCTAATAGGTCACTAATTGGTCATAATTGGTCAGTTAGTCCGATTAATTGGTCAGCAAGAGTAAATTCTTTATACCCTACACAGAGGCTAAATTCGCTTTGTGTCGATATAGCTATGTCCGTCTGTCTGTCTGTCTGTCGGTCTGTCTGTCTGTTGAAATCACGTTTACGAGAAAACTAAGCAAGCTGATTCAATGAAACTTGTCACACAGGTCACACCTTCTTTAAAGCTACTAGCATATAAAAATGGGCGAAATCGGGTCACGACCATACTCTATATAAACATACCTCAGCCCATTTTGGAAAAAGTTGCTGCGATTTTGATGAAACTTGGAAACATTTGAGCAAAATTAGGATTGAGCTAGGTTTTAAATTTGCAAAGGCTCTTAGGGGGGCGTGGCACAGCCCTAAATTTTAACTTCTATAATGCTATAACTTGTAAACCGTGCAAGATATTGTGATGAAATTTGATACACGGATACAAATCATATATATATGGAATTGTGTTTGAAGTGGGCGGAATTGGAAAGTGAGCGTGGCACTTTTTAACAATTAAAAATTTTGATTTCGTATAATTCAAAATTGGCACATTTGATTTTCAAAAAAATTGTAGGGATGATACTACTGAGAGCAGTCATCAATACAAGCTTCGTCAGTATACTGGAAAGACTCGTTGAAGGGCGTATAGAACCGGGCACAATAGAACCGGTGGGCGTGGCACCACGCATATAAGCAAAACACGTTTAATGCTATAGCTAGAGTGCAATGAGAGTAATCTTTATAAAATTTGGTGCATAGATGTCAATTAAGCTATAAAATTAAAAAAAGTTTTGATGGAATTTCATCAGTGGGCGTGGCACCTCCCATATTAACATAAAGTTGGAAGCGATATTTTAAGAGAACTATTGCAGCAATTGGCATGAAATTTGATGTAAGTGGATTAGTTGCTATAAGTTATGTCAGCATCTAAACCGGGCGAAATAGCACCACTGGGCTGGCACCTCCCATACAAGTAAAATACCTTAAGTAGCATATCTATCGGAATATATGAGCAATCATAATGAAATTTGGTATAAGAGGTTTGTTTATGGAAAGCTATTTCTAGATCAAAATCAGTCTCGATTGTATCAGTTTGTGTGTCACCGCCCTAAATTTTATGGTTAATTAAGGCATATATCGCAAACTATACAAGCTATTTTGCTAAAATTTAGTAAGTGGATGTCAATTACGAATATAATTTATTGAACCAAAAGAAGGCGGAATTGGAGAAGTGGGTGGGCATATTTGGTTTTCTGCATTTCTATTCTATTTTTTTAACATTTCCCACATTCTTTTGATTTTTCCAACTTTTTAACTTTACCCAATATATTCCATATGTATATTTTCCACTTTTCCAACCTCTTTCAACTTGATTCGACATTTATTTTATTTGTTCGACTTTTTCATGAATTTTGAATTGTTTTCAACATTTTTCAACTTTAACTATTTTTGAGTTTTTTAACCACTTTCCACATTTTTTCGACTTTTTCAATTTCTTTTAACTTTCTGACTTTTTGAGTTTTTTTCAACTGTTTCAAAACTTTTCAACCTCTTTGTACCTTATTACATTATTTTTGACTTCTTCAACCTTTTCAGCGTCTTTTTAACATTTATTTGGAAAGTACTTTCAGTGCAGTGCAGGGTAAGTGAGTTTCGGCCTGGCCGAAGATAACACCTTTACTATTTTTTTTTAAATTTTAAGGTCATCTGAAGATTTTCGCACCTCATCTGGCGAATTTTGAAATAAAAAAATATGAATCTAATAGGCCACGAATTGCTCATGATTGGTCAGTTGTCGGATTAATTGGTCACCAAGAGAAAAATATTTAAAAATATCAAGGTCACCTAAAAATTTTGACACCTCATATTATTATCAAAAAAAATTAAGTAAATAAGTCGATAGAGTTTTTTAATGCTCTCAGCTAAAATTAATAGTTGGTCACGTGTAGAACATTTTTAAAAAATTAAAAGTACAGTGGACGTCCAATATAACGTATAGCGATATAACGAATTTCTATTTTAATGAACGGTTTTTCAAATTGGAAATTTTTCATTTGTGTCTCTAAATAACGAAAATTTTCACTATTCTAAATTACGAACGCTATTTAATTCATACCGCTTCAACGCAAGAGCCTTACGTCAATTGATAAAGTTAATATAATTGAAGAAGGTAAGAAAAGAATGCCAGTATAAGTGATCGCAAGTAAATATGGCGTAAATAAAAGCCAGTTTCTTGAATAAAAAAACACTTCGATATAACGAATTTTACGATATTACGACTGACCCGTGCATTAATTAGTTCGTTATATTGGGCGTCTACTGTACTGTTCTATGCTACAGCGCATGCGCGGAACATCGACTGTTAGGGGACATCCATTAATTACGTGAGTTAAAATAGGGGGGAGGGGGTCCGGCAAAATCTCACCAAATCTCACCAAGGGGGGGAGGGGGTCAAGGAAAACCTCACATCAACTTTTTAATGCATAGAATTCACATTAAAAATTATAATTTAAATCTCACGGAAGGGAGGGGGGGAGGGGGTTGTAAATGGAAGAGAAATGAAAAATAGTGAAGATGAAGATGAATTTGAAGAAAATTTCACTATTAATTTTCAGTTTTGATTTAGACTCGGTGTTTGCTAAATCTCTGTCTGTTGAACCGTTTGTGTCGTGATATCTGTTATATAATATTAATTACTTGAATAAGCTTTTAAAAAATTTGTTAAAAAATAGCCAATAAAAAGAATTTTTGAAGTAATGATTTATTCTTATTTCAACCTCTGGTTTGATGATTTATTGAATAAAATTTAAATAAAAAATAAAAATATCACGAATAAGATAGTTGTATTTACCTATTATATTCAATATTTAAAATGGTTTTTAATAATTTACTATTATTATTATTTCAATCAATTTGAATGCTAAAACATCTGAGAATATTGATCAACCGATTTTACTAATTGGCCAACGCTTGTTATCATTCAAAAATGCTCTTTAATATTATCAAACGTGTGTTAAATACGCCTTAAGGTCCCATTTGTATGAATTAACTGCTATAGCATATATATATACCCACTAGGAATATTTGCATTTATAAGGCTCTTTAAGAGTTCTATATAACCATTTTTTAAGAGCAGAACTCTTAAAAATATTCGCTAAAGAGGTTTTAAAATACAGAATAAATCCTATTTAAGACCAAAAGGGCACCTTCTATGGAGCCCTTCAAGAGGTTTATGTGAGAGTTAGTTGTGACGTTTTCAAAACCTCTTCAAGATGTTGATAAATCCATGCACCTAGAGGTCTATAAATAATTTGAGCACTTGAAAATATTTATACACAATTTTTTTAAAAAAAAAAATTTAATGAGGTTTATTTTATCTTAACGAGGTTTTTATAAAGATTTGGATTTTGTTATACATACTATTTGCAAATTAAATAAGGAGAATAACAAATGAAAATTTAAAATGACAATTGAATATGATGCAAGAAATAATTATGTATTTCGGCACAATTATTGATCAAAATTTACGTGCGAGCAAAGATTTATCGTGAAGTTTGGGGTTTTGGTTCGGTAAAGTTAGCGCGCTTTGAAAATATTGTATTACCTTTTAGGAAAATGAAATATTTGGTAGGAAATTTTTTTTCAGTTTTTTCGTAAATATTTATGTCTGGAAATATCTTAAAATGATTTTTTCGATAAAAGCATGTCAAAATAGACAGATTTAGTACATAAAAAATTACATTTTTGGCAAAAGCATTTTAATTTTTTATTGTTGTTGCAATTTTGTCAATTTTTTGTTTTGAAAAAAATGACAGATGACGCCATTTTTTTAAATTCCTCGATAAGTAGCATATAAAACTTAAGGATTTTCTCAAAAGCTCCATAAGAGGTACATAAAACTTAAGGATTACCTTTAGGGCTTAATAAAACTTCACAGTTTTAAAATGTAAAAATTTTTTATTTAAAATACTTTTGTGTCCGTTGGTAGGGTTACCATATGAACAAGAGGCAAATTAAGGCGAAGCTCTTTTGAGCTTTCGTTATGGGCTGTTTTCTTTATAGAAATATGAATTATCACCCAAATTTGAATGAACATATTTTGGGTGATTTTTCGTTTATTTTTTTCTCAATTGAGTCTTGAAGAATTTATCAGTGGGCGATATTTCAAACTATGAATAACGGGTCAAATCTTGCCGTACGGAAATGTGGAATGGATGTGTTTTCATCTCCTCTACAACATTGTTTAAAACATATTTTTCTACTTGTGGCTTACTTTCCGAGCTATTGCGCAAAATTTTTTTATCGGGCTCTCACAACCAGGCCCACCACGATTCTGGCGACTGACGCTTATTTCGAGTATCAGCTGTACTTAAACTATCATTTGCAAAAAAAAATAAGTGGGAGGAAATTGCTTCGAAAAATGCAACTCTAGTGCTCAAGTGCTCAAAATTAGTATTGACTTGTAGGGTAAACAATATCACATTTTCGCAAAGTTAAATTATATTTCGTTCGACAATGCTAGTGATGTACGTAATAAAAATGGTCGCCAGGCTCCACCCTGCTTGTCTAGTGCCAAAAATTGGTCAATTAAAGATGCCGAAAAAATAATTTTGCTCAATAACTCGTAAAGTAAGCGACAAAAAAAAAATTCTCAGGGCCAATGTTGTAGAGGAGATGAAAATACATCGATTTCATATCCGAAAATATCCGAATGACAAGATTTTACCCCTTTTTCATAGCTTTAAAATTTCCACTAACTATCGCCATTTTCAGCTGTACATAAACTATCATTTGCAAAAAAAATTAAGTGGGAGCAATTACTTCGAAAAATGCAACGCTACCTCCCGGACTAAAAGCTTTAATTTAAAAAAAAAAAATTGTGTGTACACATTTATGTCTACTAGATGTATAATTAACCGGAATATAAACAAATTGCACGACCTCACTTTATTTTCATTGTCCGCTTCGCCTGAAATGCCCCACTTTTGAAATAGATATGATATTAAAAATAATGATCGGACATTTTTTTTACCTATATGTGATATTATTGCTCGTAGTGAATACTGATTTCATTTCAAAAATAGACAATTTGCATTGCAGTGGTGGTGAGTTTGTCTGACTGTAACTCCAACTCCACAAATATGTGATGATTATACACCTTCTTAACCATACACTGCTAGTGACATTGGCAACATAAGGATTCATAATTCATTGGTTGCTCTTGCAAATATTGCAGTAATGTTTTATGTTCACCTTCACATATTTTAATTTTTTGATTCAATTAAACATTATTTAATCGAACTTACAGTCATTAAGCAAAGACCAATATTGTAAATTTTTACTTATTGATCAATGCTATTTTTCAACAAACATGACAAAGATAACAAATGGAACAATTTTAACCTGGTAATTGGTGACATGTTTCATGTCCTTTATTCTTTTTTGATTATAATTATTTTCAATTTGTTCTACTTGTCTTCTGCTGTGCTCCTTCTTTTTCTTATTTATTATTCGCTTTGCAGTCTTTCTTTGTTCTTGATACATTAGTAAGTTCTGTCTCGAGCTTATACAATTGTAACGCGCGCTGGCTTGATGTTTAATATTATTTGCAGCTCTACATTCATTATCATACCATTCATTAAAGTTATTTGACTTGGTTCCAATTATATCTGCAGCAGTTTCATTTATACATACTTTCAGGTTGTTCCACATTTCCGAAATGTTATTGTTTTGCGGAAGGCATTCAATTTTT
This sequence comes from Meiosimyza platycephala, assembly GCA_963662105.1. Taxonomy (NCBI): domain Eukaryota; kingdom Metazoa; phylum Arthropoda; class Insecta; order Diptera; family Lauxaniidae; genus Meiosimyza; species Meiosimyza platycephala. The sequence continues at coordinate 35,538,864 of OY759209.1, read as the reverse complement.
TGGCTTATAACTTCTTAGTATTTTCGTTGTGTATTCTTGTTTGTACAAATGTTTTCACTATTCCATTTTTTCATTTTGTGGGTATTTATGGCTATGACGTTTGACAGCCTTTGACGTAGTTTGCAACAACTAGAAAATGGTCTGAATCGCATTCAGCACCTTTGTACGATCGGCAATCTATTATGGATGTAGCATGTCTTTTATCAACGAGTATGTGATCGATTTGTGTGCAACCACGATTGCCAGGCATCTTCCAAGTGTGTAGATGTATTCTTTTGTATGGAAATGAGGTGCTACTTATCCAAAGTCCATTTGCTGCTGCTAAATTGCACAAACGCAGCCCATTGTCATTTGTATTATTGTGTAAAGAGTATTTGCCCGCTACTTTATGTATTATATTTTCTTCTTTTCCAACTTGTGCATTATAGTCACCTAAAACTATAGAAATATCATGTTTACTAATGCTTAATTGTCGATTAGTCAAATTGTCAAAAAATTCATCTTTTATACTTTCATCACTTTCGTCGGTTGGAGCATAAACTGAAAGAAGAGATATATTTTGGAATTTAGCTTTAAGTCGTATATAACATACCCTATCATTTATTGGTTCAAATGCCATTACACTTTCTCTGATATTTTTATTAACATAGAAGCCAGTTCCTCTATGTCCCGATCTTTTTCCGCCGCTATAGAATATACTGTAGTTCTTCTTCTTAACTTCACCTTGGCCATCCCATCTTATTTCTTGTAATGCAGCTATACTTATTTTATATTTGTACAGCTCATCGGCAATTTCAATCATTTTTCCAGGTTGAAGCATCGTTCGTACATTCCAAGAGGCTATTCGTAAATCTTTGTCCATGTTTCGTTGCATTGGCCGGGATCTGCGGTATCGATTATTTTGTATCCGAGGCTCTTGTTGTAGTTCCATGACGTAGTTTTTATACTGACAAGAGGGTGTCAACCTCTAGGCCAGTTCTAGTTTTGGTCCGCGGGTGGTATTTTATTTCCCACCTACCCAAATTGGGCATTCCCCTATCCGCCACCTGGGGACGCGTCCGATGGGAGACTAGAAACTCCACACGGACCGAACCACCTTCATGATCATTAAATTCAACTTTTAGAAATTTATCAACACGCAAACGATTTTTGTAGTTAGCTAGCACTTTGTGTTTTTTATCATTAAATTATCCCTCTGCATAGCTTGTAGTAGCATGTTTTTGAGCCACTGGTAAACATGCAGCTGACCACAACGGAAACCTTACAAAATCTTCCATAAATTTTTTGTTGTAAAAACCATTTGCTTCTTCACCTTCTACATCTATTTCTGAAAAATCTTTTATTTCGTTTATCTAAGATGTAATCATAGGACTCGATTCATAGTCTAGGGCAGGGGTCGGCAACCTTTTGAGTCTGAAGAGCCAAAAATTACAATATTCAAATTTCAAAGTTTTTAAAGAGCCACAAAAATTCTTCTTGTCAACAATAAATAGTACTAATAGCTTAAATAAAGTTTTTTGATAAAAAAACTAATCTATTTATTCAGAAGAAAAATATCTATTTATTTCATTGTACTTAAAAATAAAAAAACAAACAAAGCAAACAAATTCAATGGGAGCGTTGGCTATGCATGGTTTCAGAAAGTTTGGATAAATTTGGCTCATAACTTGTTGTTTTAAGTTTCAAACACGACTCTAAATTCTCATTTGTTAGTTGGCTTCTTACTTTACTTTTAATTATATTCATGCAAGAGAACGCTGGCTCGCACGAATATGTCGATCCGAAGATAGTCAGCACTCCAAATGCCAACTTCTTCACCTCACTGTAGCAATCTGGAAGGCTATTCCATGCGTCGAATATAAGTGCCTCAACTCGCGGCATATCTTTTAAAGCTGTCCACTTTTGCTGCGTTACGTACGTACATTTGTGGACCTCCAACTCTTCTAACTTGCTTTTCAACTCTGTAAATATTCCACTCTACAAAGCCTTACTTTTTAAATCGATCAATTGCATTTCTAGAGATCCAGTATCAACTCTAAATGGCTCAGTGTGGATTTCGTTACTATTTGTGTTGAGAGGATTAACTATGAATGATAGAGTGGTTTTGTTGGTTTTGAATTGCTGAAATCTGTTAGCAAATTCATCTTTAATTTTTTTTATAACTGTGCTGAAGTAATTCGTGTCAACATTTGCACTGGTTTTATCGCGATATTGCTTTAGAAATTGAAAATGAAGTAATTTACCGCTCTGAATATCTTCAGCAAAAATAATTAATTTTTCTTCAAAACAAACCAATTCTTCTACCAAAACAAATGCTGGATTTCCCTGTCCTTGCAGTTTTAGATTCAGCTCATTTAATTTCGCCGTGATATCCACCATAAAGTAAAATTTTTGCAACCATTTGCCGTTCTCTAATTCAGGATGATTAATGCTTTTTTTATTGCGGAATATATTTATTTCATTCAAGCACAAAGCAAAACGTTTCAACACCTTACCTTTGGAAAGCCATCGCACTTTATTGTGAAGAAGGAGGTCGGAATACTGATTCTCCATTTCGTTTAAAAGTTCTTTAAACTGACGATGGTAGAGTGCTTTTGACAAGATGCTGTTAACAATCTTGATTACCAAATTCATTACCTCAACTATTTCGGCCGGAAATGTTTGGGCACAAAGCGCTTCTTGGTGTATTATGCAGTGAAACGTAAGAATTTCGTGGTTTATTTTGCTCTGAAGAATCGTTGTTGTCCCTTTATTTTTTCCTGTCATACTTCTGGCTCCATCAGTTGCTATTGAAACGATTTTATTTAAATCGATCTTATTATCTTCGAGGCATTTTTGTACAACATTCGCTATATCTTCCCCTCTAGTTTGTCCCGAGAGCGGTAGCAATCCTATAAGTTCTACTTTTGGACCTTGGGAAGACATATACCTGACAAAAAGGGCAACTTGTGCCGTGTCTTTTATATCGCAAGACTCATCTATAGCAAGTGATAAAGCTGAAGCCAGTTGAATGTCTTTCACCTGCAAGTATGTTACTTTTGAAGACATTTTAGCTATTCTATCTTGGAATGTTTTAGCGGATAGTGGCAAATCTTTGATTTTCTTTAAGATTTCTGATTTGTTTTGGAAATTACGAAACAGTTCTTCAGATGCACGTATGAAGCAATCTTTGACATACTCACCATCTGTGAATGGTTTGCCTCTTTTTGCAATTTCTAGTGATATCGCGAAGCTTGCCAGATTAACATTACTTGTAGATTGCGTCCAGTTACTTAACATGGAACATGATTGCTGTTTTTGTTTTTGGAGCTCGTCGACAGCTTTTTTTCGATCTTCCCCTGCTGGATATTTACTAGCAAACTGAGTATATTTTGTAGCGAAGTGTCTCTCTAAATTTGATTTTTTATTGTGTGCGAGTTTTTCGTGGCAAATGAGACAAGTCGGAAGGCCATCTGAGTTACATATGAAAGCGAACGACTCCGTCCAATTCCGATTGAATTCTCGATGCTCTTCTTCAGTTCTTCTCTTATTTTTTGCCATGTTTGCAGCAAAGCTGTAATAAAGAATTTTTTACGAGAAGCTGGTTATAATGATATATAATTTATCAAAAAACATTTTACAACGACATTTTCCAAATAAAATACTTACGCCAATAAAATAAATTTTTCTCTTATAATTTAGTTATTAGATTTTTTAGATTATAGTTTTTGATTGAGACAGTATAGTTTTTTATTGAGATAGAAAACTAATTTAGTTATTAAAATAAATAATTTAGACACGAACACTGTTTGTCTCACTCTCTCGCGTACTGATTGACTATAAGAGGTGTACACACCATCAAATTGTTTGTCAAACAATTTGACCGACAAAAAATATATGAGAATTTGAAGAAAAGAATGCTCATCAAATTATTGGTCAAATTGTTTGATGGAAAACAAAATATTTTGATTTTCTACGCTCGTCAAAATCTCTAGTACATTTTTGTCACTTGATGTTTTTTATTATAAAATAAATAATATCTGCGTATGGAACTAAAGAGCCGCAGCTTCGCATCCAAAGAGCCGCATGTGGCTCGCGAGCCGCAGGTTGCCGACCCCTGGTCTAGGGTATATTTTAACGTGAAATTATTTTCGAGTGATGGTGTTTCGCTATCGTCAGTAGATTCCAATTCTTCTTTCATGGTTAATTCGTGCAATCGATTGCTAATAAATTTTTCCAACTCCTTTCGAGCATCAATTAGATTTAGTGTTACTATTCACATATTATGAAAAATTTTCTGAAATATTTTTAAACTAGGTGCATCAATTAAAAGGGCAACACAAAATAAAAAGAATTTTCTAATCTCTTTATTCGATACAGTTTTTATACTTTCCCATCAAGTTATCATCTTTATAAAGTGTGCAGCATCCAGTCTAATATATATTGCTATTTCAGGTCTCATGCTGGCTGATTCATGACCAATAGCTCGGAGGAAAAGTGTGTTTATGTATGTCTTGATATTTTGCTCATTAAAAGCTAATGTCAGAGCATTAATCAAGGCTTTCGAGCAATCACAAGTAGCTTGGTCAGGTTTAGCAGCTCCCATCCAAATCCATTGCTTAAGCCAAAACTCTAATTGGTATGTGCTTTGGTCATCAGTCAATAATTGATTTACTGACAAAGTGTATTTATTGAAGTTGATTACAATAACGTATAAAAATATGTGGCCACTTGTTTTTCCATTTTTATATTCAATATTTCGTACAACACTGCCCGTTCCATCAATTGCGATGCAAGATGCTTCTTTATTTAACTTCATTAAATTTCAATATCTTTTGTATGCATGTAGCTGTAGATTTGTACTATAGTTTAAAGAAAACGGATCGTTTCTTATTTCTCGAATGAAGTCACTATATTCTGGACAGTATCGCATTTCTTCTATTGTTGCGCAGACATTCTTTCCATCATCATTTTTGACTCCAAGACTTTTATTAATATGTTCGTTTGCGCATTTTTGGACCACTTTTAATGTTGGTATTCTCGGTGGTATTCGACGATTTTTTAAAGACAATACTTCCTTCTTTAACCAATTTCCTGATCCGATCGATTTCGCTTCTTCTCCAATTTTTAATCTCTTAAACTGGCGAACAATTCTTATGACGTTTTTATGATCCATGTCCATGCACGTATCTTTTGTTCGAATCCGTAGAATTGCAGGGAAACTTTCTGGTTTTCTATCCATGAATCCAAAGAAAACATTCCCTGCAGGAAAATCAACTAATTTTAAATTAATTTAAAATTGCTTTTTTTTCAAGTACAACCTATTGAAATTCTGACTTTTTCTCATATAACCAACTGACTTAAATAACATGGGGTTGTCATTGGAGTAAGTCAATTGTCGTCATCTGCATGTGTTTTCAACTACTTTAAAAGTAGTTTAAAAGCAACTAGTTTTAAAGTACTTTATTTTCAACTACATTAAAAGTAATTTAAAAGCAACTAGTTTTAAAGTACTTTATTTAAACTAGTTTTGAAGAACTTAACTTTCAAATTTTCTATGCATGTAGTAATGTAATGTAGATCTGTATATAGGCCTATGCAATAAATTTCAAGTTACAATATTTCGGAGACAAAAAAAGTTATCGATATAATCTAAAAAAGGTTTTGAAGGGTAAGTATAATACTTTCAGATGCCGTAAGCAGTTTTGGAAAAAAAATTTATTCACGATGCAAAATAAGCTCAAATATAGCCAAAAACCGTGTTTTTTGCACCTGACGTATAGGTGAAATTCTGAGCTCGGATTCGGATTCAGCGCATTAAAGTCCTTCGGGTATGATAGGTCTGGTCTCTGGTTTAAAAATTTTTATAACATTTTAATATACAGTGGCTCACAGCTTATTTCATGCAGTGCATACTTTTAATTTCAATGCTCTGTAACTTTCAAATTAATTGGAATATGAAAAAAGTTTTGATACCATTTGAAAGAACACAAATTTTAGTTTTAAAAAAAATTTTTATATAATGTAAAAAAATATTACCTGGAATTTTTATAATAAAAAATCGAAGAATACTACTGAATTTCATGTCACAGCTTATTTCATGCAGACATGTATAGCAGTGATGGCATTTGGGTTTTGTCGAAATGTACTGAATTGAGAGTTGAAATGTACTTTTGAGAGCCCGAATGTACTTTTTCATTTTTTGGCTAAACTACCCAATTTGTCCAATTACTTTTGCAATTTACTAAAAAAAAAAAAAAACAATTATTTTCAAATATATTACAGCCATTCTAATTGCAAAAAAATATATTACATATAGGAATATTCTGATTGAATGTAGCTCAAATAAGGGCCTCTTTATCTAACACGAACGATTCGTCTTTAATTTTCAAGTCGAAAAATATGCTAGTTCAATTTTGATATTTGTTAATCCATTACGCAGGTTGGATATTTTTGTTTTCATTTGAAATATAATATCATATTTTCAGGCTTGAAAATTAGAGATGAAACGAGATGAATCCTGATACATAAAGAGGCGCTTAGTCCTCATTATCACAATGAAACTTCATTCTAACAATGAGTCTTCATCGACAATATCCACTACATCATTAGTAACATGTTCTTTGCATAAAGTTTCGGATAAGTTAAAGTTATAACAACATTTACCCTGAGACTTAACAAAATCTCTTGCTTGTATCAAAGAAGATACTGTGCTAACTTGCAAGCGATTTCTCACTTTAGTTTTTATTAAATTTTGCACCGAAAAAATGCGCTCTACACTTGCAGAAGAATGCGGAATTGACAAAACTCCGGTAACAATCCTACAAATATTTTTAAACATAGGTTCATTTAATTCATTTTTGATGTTTGAAACTTTGTTCCAAAAATCACTTATACTTAAGCCATTCAAACGTTTTAGAACTTGGGTTTCAGAAAGAGCCCTATATTCTTCATTAATTACTTCCAATTTTTTTACTTCTTTAGGAAACAGTTTCACAACAAATGGTACAATGCTATTTGTTTTTCCCGATAAAACATGAAAAGGTTCGAATTTAGGCAACCAATTCAAAACTTCATCATTAAAATTTTTTTTTTTTTTAAAGTTTCAAGAAATTTTATGTAAAAATTTTTCACATTATTTTTAAACTTTAAAATATCATCATGTGAAATGTTACCACCACAAATTAAGAGGTCTACCCCAACCCCGCAATATATATCAATAACGGGTACTTCACATTCATACAAGTTTATTTCACTGACAGTTTTGTCTTCAATTACTTCTTTTCTCAAAAAGTTACGTGCAACTTGCCGAAAAAGGAAAGTTAGCCTTGGCAGAAGAATATGCATTCGTGCATCCTCGGATTGCATCTCCAAGTTCAGTTCATTAATTATGTTTAAAATATAAGAAAGGAAAAGGAAGTGTAACTTTATATAAGGGCTTTGAATTGAAACTTTAATAAATTGAACATTACAACGCTCTTTGTCAAAATTTGTTGACGTGAAGTAGTATTGGAGTGCATCCCATTGCTCAAGTATTCTATCAATAGCTGTTTGTCTGGAAAGCCATCTTGTATTTATATATTTTAGTATAATATGCTGCTCGACACCAAAAGATTTTTGAAAAGTTAAAAATTCTTCCCTTCGAGAAGAGCTATTACAAAAATAGTAATTAATCGCTTTAATAAGCTTATCAATAGAATTCGGAATAGCATCTGATGCAGCCAACGCAACTAAGTTTAAAATGTGGCAAATACAGCCATTGACAGAAATGTTAGGTAGCAAGTCTCTGAGCTTTGCTTGAACTCCATTGTTAGTGCCCATCATAACTGAGCAATTGTCTGCAGTGAAACCTACCATGTTTTCTAGTGGAATCGAATTTTCCTTTAATATACTTAAAACTTTGTCAAGTATTGCTTGTGATGAGCCATTAGTTAATGGAACTAAGCCCAAGAATCTATCCGAACACCTATCTTTAAACAGTCTTATAATAACAGCTAAGTTTTTTATAACTGAACAATCTGTGCTTTCGTCAATAATTAGCGAATAGTACTGATTTTGACACATGTATGATATTTCACGAACATTAGCTGGTCCGATAACAGATTTAATAATATTTTGAGACTTTTTACGGTTTATTGCAAAATTTTTTACAATTTTTGAATCGGTTATAGCATTTTTGAGTAATAAGTTTAAATGATCCATTACAGAAAAAGGTAAATTGTGCTCTGCTGCAAAAGTACTTAGCTGTATTTCCAGTTGTTTATATTTTATTGAATTGGACTCAGTTGCATCGCTTGTGATGAAATTGTTTAACTTAGGTGTTTTCAAAGCTTCAAATTCTGCTTTTTTGTGCATATCGCTGGCAGCATGGCGCTGAATATGAGACAACCCGCCGTAAAGTTTGGCTGCACACACAATACACTTTTTCCCTTGGGGTGAATCATCCTGTTTGAGCCATTTAAATCTATGACCCCAATCCGGTCGAAACTTTGGTATGTATTTTTTATTTTTTTTCACCAGTGCACTGAAAAGAACAACTCATTTAATTTGCCAAATAGTAAAAATAAACTACATGATGATCATGTAATCTTTTTTTTTGTCTTAAAGCGAAATTTCAGAAAAAATTACTTAGTAAATTTTTGAAAACTATATTAGTGGTTTCTTTTCAACTTCAATGCAAAAGTATTATTTTTTTTTAAAGCCCGACCGACACCTTCAATGTTTTTCTTAAGCGGATTTTTGAGAATTTTAAGAATGAAATGAAAATTAAATAACAATAATTTACACTCAAAATGTTCCATTGATAAGAGATTACTTTTCTTATGTACCTTTTTCTGCTGGATTCGGAAATAAAAATAGAAATGTTTTGAATGGCACGGTTTTCAAGTTATTGTGATTTTTTAATCAAAATAACTTCTTTTCACTTTAAAATTCATATCTTGAACTTGAAAGTGATATCATTAACTTTCAATTAAGATTTGTGTGCTTTAATTACTTAAATTTTTAAAATGGACTAAAAACTGCTATTTTTATGCCAAAATATAGCTCTTCCTCAGGACCCCGACCACCTCAGTAGCTGAAATTTGGACTGTGGTGCTATCTATTAAATTACTTTAACTTTTAAAATTTGTTTTTTAAATTTTATGCGACTGTTATATATATGTAATATCATAAAAAAACGGAGAATATGAAAAAGAGAATTATGAACGGAGAATTAAAAAAAAAAGCTAAACTTACGTCTCAACATCACTTATTTCTATTACATCCATTTCATCAGCAGCAGTACTGTGCCTACAAGAAATAAAAGTCAGTAAACAAAATTATATATAAATAAAAACGGTTCACTGAGGAGATGCTGTGCTCACTTCTCAAAATTTGATTCCAGTTCCAGAATATTGAAATTTGGACCTTATGTACATGGCATGAGGAATTGTTCCCTTGTGGATTCCATTACAGTGATCAAAATTTCACTTTCGGAGATATAGCCATCGGAAGTTGCGGATATAGCTTTTGGAAATATCATTATAAGTTGAGAACCTCTGAATGGATTTCAAAAATATGGATGTCAAAAGAAAGATAATTTAATGACCTGCAATAATGGTTAGTAAATGTTTGAAATTTAATCTATAAATTTGGAGATATGACGATTTTTTGACCATATTTTTTTTTAAAAACGATTCTTTTTTCCAAAATATGTGTTAACGACCTATAGCTTTTTTAGCACTTCCCTCTAAAATGGTACAAAGTTTGTTCTAATTTTTTTTATATTCACTCCCTTTTTTATCGGAAAACAAAGAAATTTGTTCAAAGTTTGAAAATTTCATGTACCCCCCCTTGTATAAATAAATTGTGTAAAAATTTTTTTTATTTATATTTTATTGTTTTTCGATAAAACACGTCAAATTAAATCGAAAATGTTCAGTAAAAATAATCGATATATCGTTTAGTATTCGAGTTTTTCTTATGTAAAATTACTGTGGCTAACAAACTAGGTGTTGGATATATTATAGGCGAAGCCGGTGTCGGAATTTTGGGAGTTTTAAATCCTGAGCTGCGGCCGCAGGCCGCCCACTTACCCTAGTTTTTTTTGTATAATTACTGTGGCTAGCGAATCCAGTGTTGGATATATAGAATCTAAGAGCTTTTCAAGATAAAACATATATGAAGAAAGCGTTTCCATGCCCCTATAGATGAATATATTTTTAATTAGCATACTGAACTGTACAACATTCTTAAAATTCAAGAAAATTGGGAGAGAAGCCATTAAAGTCAATAATTACCATATATTTTAATGCCAAATTCACCAAAGTAATTTTTCTTTTTTCGATAAAAATAGGTGAAACAAAAAAAAACTATGCAAATGGTACATTATTTGAAAGCAAAGGAACTGAGCTTTCTTAATATGCTAAAAAAAGCATAGGTTATTAAAACATTTTTTGGAATAAATAACGGTTTTTTACAAAAAATTTGGTCAAAATTTCAGGAAATCGTAATATCTCCAAAATTATAGGTTTGATTTCAAAATTTTCTTCACCGATATTGCGAGACATTAAATTATCTTTCTTATGACACCCATATTTCTGATATCCATGCAGGGGTTTCCAACTTCTAATCGTTTTTACAAAAGCTATATCCGGAACTTCCGATGACTATATTTCCGAAATTGGATCCGAGCGATACTTTTTTTTTTCATATTTTTTATTTATTTTTAACCTCCTATTACCCCTAAAAAAAAAAAAAATTGGAGAATGTGAGCTAAAGTAAACCTGTTCCGAATCAAATTTCTTTTTGTAGTTCCGTATGAAATTTATGGAATTGAAAAAGTTCAAGCTCCCATTTTCTAGAGCTAAAATCGAATTGGAATAAAATTGAGGAACAGGTTTACTTCAGCTCACATTCTCTAATTGAACTAGGTGTACAAGTGACCGTTGCACCTCCAATTCAAAAAATTTTTTCTTAACGAGATTATGTAGGTACCTTTGTAAAAATGTATCCATGTAACCATGTAAAAATTTCTCCTTCCCTTAGTTTTTTTTTTACTGCCGCTTTCTCCCTGCCAGTTAATTTTCAAATTTTCCTTTAAATTTTTATGTTTTTAATATACTTTTTGACTTTGAAATTGTTTCTTTCTATATAAGGATTTATAAAAATACAGAAAAGAAAACACAAAGCAAACTGAAGCACAAAATGCAGTTGTTGGAAAACAACAGAACAGCAGAACAGTTGGAAAACATAAATGATTGATTTTATCTTACTTTTACTACTTGCAAGAGTGAGACAAATGTAGAGTCCTAAAAGTGGGTTTTGCAATTAAATAATTCAAATTTGGAAGTGTTCAAATTGCAAATTATTCGCAAGTGTTGCCAGCTACTGCCCTAAAAAAAATTTTATTTTACCAAAATTTACTAAAAAAAAAAAGCAAATTTTTATAAATTGTTCAAATGTACCGAAAATGTACTGAAAATTTCACCAAATGTACTGAAAATGAACGAAATGTACCGAATGTACTGAAAACTTGTCGAATGTACCGAAGACGATTTTTTGAGACGCAAATGTTCCGAAAAAAGTACAAATGTACCGAAAATGCCATCACTGATGTATAGATTGAAAAACCACTGTTTAAAATAATGATTTCATAATTTTAAGTATGTAGTGTGGTAGCCTCTTTGGTCAACTACAGCTTAAAGATGGTTTGGCATCGAAGCTGCAAATTTTTTATTGGTATCTGGCGAGTTATAGCACCACTCAATTTTAAGTGCCCTTATTAGGTCGTTTTTGCTTGAAATGTTGTGTATTCGGATATTTTTTTCCAAAATCGTCTATAAATTTACAAGCACCGTTAGGTCAGGTGACTATGCTGGCGGTGCCATCAAATAAGGGCACTTGTATATTAACCAGAATTGAGTTAAGTCCGCATTTTATTTCGGGTTTTTATCTTGGTAAAACCATAAATTTGTCTGCATGGCAAGATTTTCGGCACTCTGCAACAATTTGACACATATTATCTGAAGACACATATCCATAGTTATGATATTTCCTATAAAAGCCAAATTTCCGGTACCAGCAGCTGACATGAAAGCCCCAACCGAAAGTTTTCAACTGGCGAGTAGTTCGCAAAAAGCCGTTCATCAGTTAACAACGAGATTATCCGTCTGATTTTCGCCAAATAACATGTTTTGAAGACCACTGAGGACTGGAAAACAATAAGGAAAGCATACACGCGATATAAAATAGTGCCATGGTTTGGGCGTGCATGTCAACTGCTGGTACCGGAAATTTATCTTTTATTAAAAATATCATGAGCATGGATATTTGTCTTCAGATTATGAGTGCCAATTTGTTGCAGAGTGCCATGCAGACAAATTTACGGTTTTACCAAGATAAAAACCCGAAATACAAAGCGGGCTTAGTTCAATTCTAGTTAATATACAAGTGCCCTTATTTGATGGCACCGCCAGCATAGTCACCTGACCTAAGGGTGCTTGTAAATTTATGGACGATTTTGGAAAAAATATCCGAATACACAACATTTCAAGCAAAAACGACCTAAAAATGCCACTTAAAATTGAGTGGTGCTATAATTCGCCAGATACCAATAAAAAATTTGCAGCTTCGATGCCAAACCATCTTTAAGCTGTAGTTGACCAAAGAGGCTACCACACTACATACTTAAAATTATGAAATCATTATTTTAAACAATGGTTTTTCAATCTATACATGTCTGCATGAAATAAGCTGTGACATGAAATTCAGTAGTATTCTTCGATTTATAAAAATTCCAGGTAATATTTTTTTACATTATATAAAAATTTTTTTTAAAACTAAAATTTGTGTTCTTTCAAATGGCATCAAAACTTTTTTCATATTCCTATTCGTTTTAAAGTTACAGAGAATTTAAATTTTAAGTATGCACTGCATGAAATAAGCTGTGAGCCACTGTACATACATATGTATTTGAAAAATTTAAAATTAAAAAATTATTTGACAAAATTGGAAAATATAAATATTTTAGAATTCATACACGAAATCAAAAGTACTACAGCATAAAAAAATATCAGACTGACGCATTCCGCATGTATTTTAAACTACTTTTAAACTAATTGTTTTCAACTACTTTTTAATTAGTTGTTTTTTGGCAATTGACTTTTTCACTCCGGCAGGGTTCTTACAGCTCTTGCAGCTTCCTCAAATAGTTATATGATGAACGCTACTGGGATTAGTGTACACTTTTGCATTTTTAAAAACATATGCACACCTGGAATTACTTATTTTATAAAATTCATCAGCGATATCATCAATCCATGCCCATCTTGAAAGTACACGATAACTACGGTTCTTATATTGTATGAGATCACATTCGAGCAATGTCTTATAAAATTCTTCCAAAATCGTTATTTTGAAAATTGTACGACAACACGAGAAAGTGACAAAAAAGATGACAAATATGATATACGCACTTTGTACACCTCAAGGTCAGTTCCTCAGTAGCTCAAGTGTTATGCTAGATACACACGAGGCAACAGTTGCTGCAAGACAGCCAAGTTGAAGCAACCATTGCTTCGTGTGTAGCTGTGTTGCCCATTGATTTTCGTGTTGCCGCAACCTTTACAGAAATATCAAAAGATTTTGATATTTTTGGTCGGTTGCTGCAACCGTTGCTTCGTGTGTATCATTGTTTACTGCATTTATTCGTTCAGTTCGTCGGAAACATATCTTGTATCAAAAATTCAATTTTACTTTTCTTCCGCTTGTGTCCTTTCTGTACCACAGCTACACACAGTACTGAGGCTGTGGCGATAGTTGCCACGTGTGTAGTGAACAAGCAAAATACGAACCTGCAACACGTTGCTGCAACGGTTGCCTCGTGTGTATATAGCATTAGAGCGGCCGTCGCAAAATATGCAATTGCAATGCATGAACTGTCAGGGGTTCGAGTCCATGTACAGCATTAACCAAACTGGTCTGATGAGGCTATTGGTAATAGCCGAAACATGTCACCAATTACCAGGTTAAATTGTTCCATTTGTTATCTTTGTCATGTTTGTTGAATGGAATATAGCATTGATCAATTAGTAAAAATTTACAATAATATTGATCCTTGCTGAATGACTGTAAGTTCGATTAATAATGTTTAATTGAAATTCGTATCCCTTAGAAGTTACCACAAAACCGGATGAATTCTTTGAATACAATGCAGAAACTGCACAGTTGCGACAAATCTAAGCATGATAAAAAATTCGACACTATTAAAAGAAACAAATAAACGTCAAACACAATTTCACGATAAATCGTTACATAAAAAAGATGAGCAACACTCACTAAGTGGAAATTAAAATACTTCAAAAGAAAATCTCCCAAGTGCTAGTACTTACATTGCGTTGCGCCAGAGCTAAGCATTGATTTCAGCTTTAATGAACTAACTACTCTTCGAAAACACAGTTCCTCTTTTGTTTTTGAACTTAAAACTCCTACAAACTTTACAGAGAAGCCACAGTCAAAAACAAATCGAATTGGAAACTCTGAAGAAATTGACCTCACGGATGATGATGCTGATTATGATAATGAAATGAGTATTTTGTAGAAAATACTCAAAAAACTCCTACATATCAACATCATAATTGGAATAATAAGCTTCAAAATGAATTGAAAGACGAGGATAGGAATCACTTTGTTCATCCTGAAACAGATTTCGATATTTGGAATAATGAGCTTGAGAATGAATTGAAAGACGACGATAGCAATCACTTTGTTCATCCTGAAAAGTTGTAGTGCCGGTAGTAGCTGTTGCAGCTATTACTTCAATATTTAACCCAATCGAAGTAGGAGGTAAAACATCCAGTATTGCTTCTGGTTCAGACCAAACGTGCACGGAGCATTTTTAGGCAGGGTGTTGTGCAAAAGTTGTTCAGTGCGTGTTGATATTGCACACGACAGTTCTTTAACCGCCACGTTTGGGCTTTGATTGAATTAGTAAAAAATTCGCGAACCGAAAGGGACATGTTAAGCAATAATGTTTCCACTTTTCACTGGGAAAATTCAGGACAATCCAAGGACCATTTAAATTAGCAGTATTAATGTAACTGCTTTAGTTATGTGGACTGTATTGAATTATTTTTTAACTAATCTGTGAAACTAGGCCGGACCAGGAGGCAAATAATGACACGTTTGGTTAATTCGTTTGCTAGTACGAGACTAACTTTATTGTAAAGAGCAAAAAAGAAGATCATTGAAATGTACATTATGACAATGTTTCATTTTATGCTAACTTATAATTCATTTTAAGGGCAATTTCTAATTCAGTATTGATTTCAAATATAGGTAAATAATTAAATTCAAATATGATGAGAATAATGAATATTATTAATATTTTATAAGAATACTTAAATACAAAAAAGCTCGAACATTCTACCGCCTGTTAAGGGAACCTTAAGCATAGTGCTTCACCGAGAACGAGGCGAGGCGAGATTCGATTTGTTCTCGCTCTCGCCTCGTTTTATAAATTTGAGTCTCGCCTCGCCTCGTTCTCGGCCGAGAACTTGCCATTACACATCTCGCCTCGCCACGCCTCGGTAAAAAGCGAGGTTTTTATGAAAATGAAAAATGGATGGATATCTCTGCGGATTTCTACACGGTTGAAAAAATAAGTATAAATTTTAATATGAATATCAGTATAAAGTCGATTTATATGAATTTAGGTATTGTAACACATAAACTTAAGCAAATGATGAATAACCTTTATGAGTGATAGCTTCCCTGTCATTCTTTATTCTGAACGTGCCCTATTTGACAGATGGTGGTTTCTTTTAGAAAAAAGACTACTGTGGTCAGTTTCCGGCATTGTAAAACTTGCAAAAGCGAAAGCGCCATTGTTGTTAATTGCGATACAGGAAAATAAAGAAATAAAAACAAAAATCAACTATCTTCAAGTTTTTCTATTTACATCTCAGATGTGGGGTAATAGCCTCATCGATGGACAGTAGAAAAATTAAGGATTTTACCCATTTCAAGTGTTTAGCAAATTGACCGACGCCATTTTCAATTGCGAACAATCATATACGAATAATTCACTTATTTGTGAAAACGACGCCATTGTTTAATCTATCCGAAAATACGATCATGGCCGAACAGCTTACTAAGGCCGAACTTATCGCTGCACTACGAGCTGGGAATATTGAATTCCCAGTAAACGCTACGGCTGCAGTCCTTCGCCGAATTTACCTGGAACAATTTCTTCCAGACAATGAAGCTGTGCAACATTTAGGCAATGAAAGAGAGCGGCAGCCATCACCAACTCCAAGTGAACATTCGCATCATAGTGATGTAAACGACGAAATGAATATTGATGACGCTGCAAATGTCCATCGTCCGTCAGCGCAACTTGAAAATCTTGATGCTGAAATTGTCAGACTTCAAAAATTGACTGAAATAGCACAACTTCGAGCCCAGTTACGTCTTTTAACCGATCACGAAACCGAAAAACAATCACTGAAACTAAGACGAATGGAATTTTCCGATATAGAGCACGCTATTCAACCTTTTACTGGAGATGATAGTTACAGTATCCGTAAGTGGATCGATGATTACGAAAGCATTCTTGCCTCAGGTTATTCCGATGAAAGGGATAAATTAGTTTTTGCTCGCCGATTGCTAAAGGGAACGGCTCGAATGTTTTTGTCTACAATTACTGTAACTGATTGGACATCACTCAAAGAACAATTATTAGTTGAATTTCACCGTCAAGTTTCTCGTTCTGATGTTTTTGCCGAATTAGCTCATAGAACTCTACGTAAAGGAGAAAAACTAAAACAATATATTCTCGAAATGCAGACGATCGCTCAACATTCTGATGTTACGGATGCAGAATTGCTGCGAGCCATTGTGGATGACATTCGTGACACCGGATCCAGTGCTGCAATATTATACAGTATTTCATCCGTATCAGAGCTGAAGAAAAAAGTTCCCGAATACGAATACCGCCGATCTCAAGTAGCAGCCGTCCGTCTATCTTATACAAACCGACCAATAAATCCGACTACAGGAAGTGACCGACCAACGCAACCACAATTTTCAACAAATCAACTGAATAATCAACCCAATAAAGGGAAAACCGATCCACAACGCCGTCCTATTGAACCGAATCGTTGTTCAAACTGCCGTGAATTAGGACATCAGTTTTCAGCATGCCCGAAACCACGCCGACCACCGAACAGCTGTTTTTATTGTTGGGAAGTTGGTCATTTTCATAATGACTGCCCAAAGAAACGTAGACCAGTTGCAGCTATTGCTGACTCTGTTGAAGCCGATTCATCCTATCTCGAAGCTAATGATGTAACTAATGAGCTAGCGGCACTTCAAATGGTGAGTGTTTTCTTTGCAGTTGATGAAATTGAACAAAATAGTAATCAAACATTATTTCTTACATTATTCGATACTGGAAGCCCGGTGAGCTTCATTCGTAGATCAATCGTACCGGATAAATATTGCAACATTAATTTAAGTGATTCTCGATACAGTGGGTTAGGAAATTAAAAAAATTTATAGTTACGGTATGATTGTGTGTCACATTCGTTTTCGTTCACATAGCATTTTTATCATTCCAGATACGGTGTTACCAACTCCAATACTTCTTGGACGTGATTTCTTGTGTAAATTTGGAATTGAAATTCGGTGCACTTTACCGATACCTAAAAATGTTATTCAAAATAAAATGTTTAATAATATATCTAACACAAAATGTAGAGACACTGTTTGCAATATTTCCGATTCATTAAAATTCAAATATAAGTCTTATTACCATGCGTTCAATTTAATCAACCGTTTGTATGTATGTTTTAGTGACGCTTCGTTGCCTGAATCCTCTTCCAATTGTTCTATCGAAACGCCTATATTACCATTGTTTCATTCGATTGAAAATTTGGATGAATTGCCATATGCAATGAATATCAAATCTGACTTTTATGATTCTCAAAACTTCGACCACTTGGACCACATTATTACCAACAGTGCTGTCAGTTACTTCAGACAGAATATATTAACGCTGACCGACCTACAGAAGTTCCGACTACACCTAAAATGAAACTTAGCTTAACTAATGACACCTCATTTTCATGTCATCCTTGCCGTCTCTCTTACAGGGAAAAAGATGTTCTTACTCAAATTCTAGACGATTTGTTATCTAAAGGTATTATCCGACCCAGTAGTTCCCCTTATACATCACCTATTTAGCTAGTACCTAAAAAAGGCAATGAATTACGTTTGTGCAATGATTACCGTACTCTCAATAAGGTCACCCTCCGTGATAATTTCCCTTTACCTCTTATTGACGACTGTTTAGAATATTTAGACGGAAAAAAATGTTTTTCTTCACTCGATTTGAAAAACGGATTTCACCAAGTCACCGTCGACGAATCATCTATTCCATACACATCGTTCATCACTCCTTTCGGTCAATACGAATATCTTAGAATGCCTTTTGGACTTAAAAATGGTCCAGCGTTTTTTTCGAGATTTATTATTTGATGATATGATTCGTGCCACAGAAATCGTTATTTATATGGACGATATTTTAGTAGCAACCGAAACACCCGAAGAACATTTACGACTCTTGCAGAAACTTTTTAGACGAATAATTAAGTATAATCTTGAATTGAAACCGACTAAATGCCGACTTATGCAACAAACTATTAATTATTTAGGATATACAGCTGATATCCATGGAATTCGCCCTAATAGTTCTCATACCGAAACGATTAAATCTTACCCAATGCCAACTAACACTAAAGAACTTCAGTCATGTTTAGGACTATTTTCGTATTTCCGACGGTTTATTCCTTCATTTTCTCGGATAGCAACACCACTTCTGAAGCTATTAACAAAAAACACTCCATTTAAATTTGACAATGAGTGTCAGCAAGCTTTCAATGTATTAAAGAATGCTTTAGTAGCTGCTCCTGTTTTAGCAATATATAATCCAAACCGAGAAACTGAACTGCATACAGACGCCAGTTCTCATGGTTTTGGAGCGGTTTTAATGCAAAAACTAGATGATAAAATATGGCATCCTATTTCTTACTACTCTCGTCGAACAACTCCAGCTGAATCTCGATATCATAGTTTCGAATTAGAAACCTTAGCCGTTATTTATGCTCTTAGACGATTCCGTGTTTATGTGGAAGGAATTCCTATTAGAATTATAACTGATTGTAATTCATTGACCCAGACACTGGCCAAAAAGAATCTCAATCCGCGAATTTCCCGATGGGCTCTTGAGCTTGAAAATTATGATTATACAATCCACCATAGACGAGGCATTAATATGGGCCATGTTGATGCATTAAGCCGTGCTTCTATAGCGGCGTTTGTTTCTGAAGATAATGTTGATTATCACGCCCTTTTCGTTCAAAGTGACGACATTGAATTTCAATTGTCGGCCACCCAATCTCGGGATCCGACTATTATGAATCTTCGAAAGCAATTAGAGCAGTCTGAAGTTGAATCATTTGAATTAACTAATGGAATAGTATATCGTCGAATGACTCAAGGACATCTTGCACTGTATGTACCTCAAGAAATGGAGTCAAATATTATTCGACAAATTCATGAACAAATTGGTCATTTAGGTATTGAGAAAACGTATGATCAAATTCGTATTCACTACTGGTTTCCTTCCATGCACCGTAAAATTCAAAGTTATATTCAAAATTGTATCAAATGCATTATTCATACTCCTCCTAAGCACGTAAATGAGCGAACACTACATAGTATCCCCAAAGAGCCCATTCCATTTGACACTGTTCATATTGACCACCTGGGTCCCTTACCTTCCATTATTAATAAAAATAAACATATTTTAGTTATAATTGATGCATTTACTAAATTTGTCAAATTATATCCGGTCAATATTACAAGTACTAAGGAAGTCATATCGGCACTCGATAAATATTTCGCTCATTATAGCCGCCCTCGACGAGTAATATCCGACCGTGGTACAGCCTTTACTTCCAACGACTTTGAAAATTTTGTATCCAAAAATAATATTGAGCATATTAAGGTAGCTACGGGTGCACCACAAGCAAACGGACAAGTAGAAAGAATAAATCGTGTAATTACCCGAATACTGAGTAAACTAACTGAACCAATTAAACAGTCTGACTGGCCTAAATTACTGACCAAAACTGAATTTGCCATTAACAATTCAATTCATAGCTCAACTAAGCAAACTCCCAGTATTCTCTTATTCGGCATTCGCCAACGGGGACCTGAACCTGACGAACTTACTGAATATTTGGAAGAACAACAATATGCAGGGGCAACCCTCAATTTGACTAGATTGCGTTCGACGGCAAACGACTTTATTCGCGAATCACAAAACAAAAATGAACTACAATATATTAAGCGAAGTGTTCCACCTCGAACTTACAGTATAGGTGAATATGTAGTAATTCGTAACATTGACACTACTGTTGGTCAGAACAAAAAATTGATTCCTAAATATCGTGGTCCATACGTCATTCACCGAATTTTGCCAAATGATCGATATGTTGTTAAAGACATAGAAAATTGCCAAATAACTCAAATTCCATATAATGGAATACTGGAGGCTGCTCGACTAAAGTCTTGGAAGCGGATTGGTAACGATAGGGTTCTTCAGCAGGGGGCAAACGAATAAGAAAACACTCTATGATCGCGGCCGATCATCTGTCAGGATTGGCCGAATGTAACACACAAACATAAGCAAATGATGAATAACCTTTATGAGTGATAGCTTCCCTGTCATTCTTCATTCTGAACGTGCCCTATTTGACAGATGGTGGTTTCTTTTAGAAAAAAGGCTACTGTGGCCAACTTAAGGCAGTTTCCGGCATTGTAAAACTTGCAAAAGCGAAAGCGCCATTATTGTTAATTGCGTTACAGGAAAATAAAGAAATAAAAACAAAAATCAACTATCTTCAAGTTTTTCTATTTACAGTATAAATTTAATAACTTTTCAACATATAAAAACCAGCTATGCGGACAGTTGTTTAATTTAATTTTGTCTAATAAAACATCAACATTCTGTGGCCAAGCTAGCAAATAAATGGGGTCCATTCAAATTATTCTATAAATGAAGCAGGTTCAAATCTCAGTCCATTCAAGTTGTGTTATTCAAATCATTTTATAAATAGAAATTGTAAATAAAATTAAATTAAAAAGAAGTATCTGTTCCAGGACTTGAACCCGTGTGTGCTGCGTCCCAGTCAAACGTTCTAACAGCCGACATAAAATTACATTTTTTTCAATATCGTTAAAATTACATATAAAGTTTTCAGTATAAAAAAAAATTTTATATTCACAAAAAATTTTATATTTTGGAACTTACAAAATTCTATTCGATTTTCTTATGGATTTATATCAATAACTAAAAGTTATTAATTTTATACTGATATTTTCAACCGTGTATAATTTCAGGTACTCAGATTACGAATATATTCATGAAAGTACTGAACTGGCTCTAGTTTTTAAGATATTGATGTATTTATCTATAAATATATGAAACAAAGTCGGGTTAGTTACACTCTGTATAACTCAAGAACGGCTGGACCGATTTTAATGGTCTCAAATTTTTTTGGATTTGTCTCCGCCCCGAGAATGACATTGGCTACAAAAATTTTATTTAAGGTAAATATTAAGGGTGGCCCTTATACAAAACTTTTTTAAAATTAATGATCATTGATTTGTTGGATTTGCTTTCGCCCCATGAGTATAAATGTGTTTTGTCTTTTCCACGTAAAGAAAACATTACCCAGTAAAAATTTGTGCATCACTGATGTAAATAAATAAATAAACTGCAAGCGCATTGCATGGCTACACAAAAAAATATTAAACTCAAAATTCATCAATAAAAACGAAAGGTACTTTTCCGAGAATTCAAACTTTTTTCCCGTGAATATGAGTTTTTTTACAACAATAATGCACAAAAGAGCAGTATTTTTAATCTCTCATTTTTTTTTACAAGTCAAAAATACATGCGTAAAAATTTGCCTTTCGCAGAAATAATATCTTTGACCTGAAATTTTCACAACTGGCATCGCGCAACTCATTTGCGCACATTTGTTTTGTTTTTGCACGTTTAATTCCGGCTGGGACTCTTGCATATTCATTTTTCAAACGCACGGTGGGACAAATGATGGCACGTTTCATAGCTCGTGGCCGCTGGAGGGTAAATGACCAACTATGGCCTAACCTATTCTTCTTGATTTAAAAGACGCGTGCTGTAAATTTCATGTTATTCGATTACGTGGTCCTTGTGAAAGTGTTATTTTAAAAATATTTTTGTATGAGGACCACCCTAAAAATGTACTTTAAGAAAAAATTTTATAGCTTAAGCTATGCATCTTGATATAAAAGACACGCGGTGTAAATTTCATGTGAATCGATTACGTGGTCCTTGTGAAAATGTTCTTTTAAAAACATTTTTATATGAGAACCACCCTAAATATGCTCCCCAATTAAAAGTCTTATAGCGTAAGCTATGCCACTTAATATAAGAGCTACGTGGTGTAAATTCAATTTGAATCGATCACGTGGTCTTTGCGAAAATGCTATTTTAAAATTATACCCTAAATATGCACCCTTAATTAAATTTGTATAGCCTTTGCTATTTTTGGGGCGAAGACGAATCCAGCAAATCAAAGATCATTAATTTTAAAAAAGTTTTGTTTAAGGACCACACGAAATATTTACCTTAAATAAAATTGTTGCAGCCAATGTAATTTTCGGGGCGGAGACAAATCCAAAAAATTTGAGACCATAAAATCGGTCCAGCCGTTCTTGAGTTATACAGAGTGTAACTAACCCGACTTTGTTTCATATATTTATAGATAAATACATCAATATCTTAAAAACTAGAGCCAATTCAGTACTTTCATGAATATATTCGTAATCTGAGTACCTGAAATTATAGAAATCCGCAGAGACATCCAGGCCAACAAAACCACTGTTGACCAGTATTATCAACTACTTGACACAGGTGAATAAAACTTTTTTTTATATCTCAGTAACTATATGATGATGGATAAGATTTGGTACATATAATTATTATAGTTTGTAAAAGATTCGTAGTTTAGTTTGATTTGGAAAAAATGGGCAATGCCACGCCGTCTCATATAAGAAAAGAATTAAATTAATCGTATCTCACCAATCATCATATATTATTCAATCCACCCAAAATAAAAAAACTTATTTCATTTCTTGAGGTGTAGCAACGCGTGTCGGGCTTTGCTAGTTGAATGTACATATGCAGGCCTGATACATGTATAATTTTTTTCATTTTCATAAAAACCTCGCTTTTTACCGAGGCGAGGCGAGACACACCGGCACCTCGGCACCTTATTTGCGAGGCAAATTTATTTTTCCACCTCGCCTCGTTCTCGCCTCGTAGAACGAGGTTGCCTCGCAGCCTCGGTGAAGCACTACTTAAGCATCAATTGGCAGTCTGCAAATTTTTGTTATCGGACTTTTCATTATGCCGCTAGAGGTTTTAAATGTGGCTACACGTACAAGATTGAACATCAGTAACAAATCCCATCTGCCATGATGACGGTGGTGCGTGATTATGGTATATAAGGACTACAGCTCCTGGCTTAAGGTTTTCCTTTTCGTCGCTCCATTTTGTTCTTTGCTGCAATGTAGTAAGATATTCTCTTTGCCAACGGCGCCAAAATTCTTGCTGTAATCTTGTGATAAGCTTCCATCGAGATATACGGTTAACCTTGAGACTCTCCAAATTAGGTTCTGGAACCAGTACTAATGGTTGCCCAATTAGAAAATGGCCGGGTGTTAATACGTCAATATTATCAATATCATCGTCATAGAGCTTGGTGAGAGGCCGAGAGTTGAGCTGTGCTTCAATTTCGCAAAGCAATGTTGAAAATTCTTCATACGTGAGACGATAATCGCTGATGACTCGACGTAAATGGAATTATGTTGCTTTTTTTTTGTAACCATGTAAAATTTAATATGTATTTAACAGAGCTGTTTGTTCAGTAGTTTTAGTGCAAAAAACAACAAAAAAATTACAAACGCAAAATGCATAAAAAGAAACAAAAAATGGGCAACGAGCTGCTTATACCAGTTTCCATGACACTACGTCACTTCATCCGTAAACTTTGTTAGCCGACGTTTAATAGTCTGCAAGCACACTATACTATATTTTCTGCATTGACTAGTTGAGAATCATAGCAAAACATAAAACGTAGTGCACACGCTCATTCCTTCCTCCTTCACATGCAATTGGTTTTGTAACTCTTTTGATATTACACATTTCTTGACGAGCGCTGCGTTGAAAGCTTTTCTGGCGATACGAACGAAGTTGCAAGTGCTATATGTAAATATCGGTTTGCTCACCGAGAAGTAATTTCTATTTGTGTTTTTGGAACAATGTAAAATCTAATATGTATTTTACAGAGCTGTTTGTTCAGTAGTTTTAGTGCAAAAAACAACAAAAAATTACAAACGTCGGCTAACAAAGCTCACTGATGAAGTGACGTAGCGTCATGGAAACTAGTATAAGCAGCTCGTTGCCCATTTTTTGTTCCTTTTATGCATTTTGCGATTGTAATTTTTTGTTGTTTTTTGAACTAAAACTACTGAACAAACAGCTCTGTAAAATACATATTAAATTTTATATTGTTCCAAAAACACAAATAAAGAGATCGTAAGTAATTTTTTTATCATTTTCAATTTTGAAAAGCTTCTCTCACAGCTGGCATTGCTTATGGCAATTGTGAGGATTATTCGGAGCATTACAACAATATTGGGCAGAGTATCTTGGAGCTTGAATTTAATAACAAATCGTAACAATTCAAGAGGGTCATATTTTCGATGCCTCGTTCAAGCTTGAAGTCTTGTTCATCAATTTCGGCAGACGCGTTGTCTAAATTACATTCAGTGTCGTCTGAATCTAGTATACTGAACCAAATTTCGTACATTTATACTATGTATTGCTTTCATTAAATTTTTTATTAAAATTATACATTTTTTCCATGAAAAGTACATATATTAAAGGTATTCTCTGTAACGCAAAAGCACCACTTAACGACCACTTATCGGCGCGTCTGTTTGAATCTTCTAAAAGATACATAAATATGTCATGTAATTTTACTAAAATTAACCTATTTATTGTTATAGATGTTTACCGTGGGAAAAATAAGTTAACAATAATATAAATGAAAGTTTTTATTACTAAATTTTGTTTTTAAAAAATTGATACAAAAAAACACAATGTTCACCATTTACCGACCGGCCTGTGATTATTTTGTCTGTTTCCGTCCACTGAAGCACCTAATTCCGACCGTTCATGTCGCAATAAGAAAAAGCTATAGTTTTTCAGATAACATTTATTATAAACTTAAAACTTAAATGTAATTTACGATTTTGATCAAAATCTTTTAATTTTAAACAAACAAAGTTAACTTCTAAGTATAATTACCTATATGTATATATCAGAAAAATTTCGATTTGACCAAATCTGATCCATTTTTCATAGTTTTGAAATTTTTAACGACCATCTCCATTTTCGAAAAAATAAGGTTTTTATTGAAAGTTTGAAATTAACATTTCTCTTTCAGATCTGACAATCATATTTTTCGCCCAAAATAGCTATATCTGCTCAAAACTTTAGTATTTATTAGAAACATTAAAACGTTGAAAGGTGGGTCAAATCTTATCGTATGGAGATTTTACGGAACTGATATCGATGTATTTTCATCTGCTTTACAATACTGGTCTGAACATAATTTTTTACTTGTGGCTTACTTTCCGAGTTATTGAGCTAAACTTTTTTCATCGGCCTCTCACAACCAGAGTCACCACGATTCTGGCGACTGACGCTTATTTCCATTATCAGCCTTACTTAAATTAACAATTGCAAAAAAATACTATACCGTACTATAAGGCATGTTAATGTAAATTTAAAACCTAAATCAATAGAGCAATTATGTGTGCAAACAGGAAAATAAGGTAAAAACGTAAAAGTTTCATGTCAAATTATGGCAAATCTTATTAATTTAAACTAGGACGTATACACGTTCGACATCGTAGAATAATGAATAGATCGAATAATCTAACAAAAATTATACGTTTTTAGTCTAACTAGACACAAAAACTATATTTTTTTACGAAGCTTAAAAATCCTGTTACCGAACAAATAGTCGGAATGAGGAACGTAGGAAATTTTTACGTAACCACATTCCGCCCGTTTTTAATCACTTCACAAATCTTTTAAATTAAATTAAAAAGTGGTAATTACTTTGTAATTATGATAAACATATATATATGAACACAATAAAATATTAAAATATTTACAGCTCAGTTTATATCTG
Source organism: Meiosimyza platycephala (assembly GCA_963662105.1). Taxonomy (NCBI): domain Eukaryota; kingdom Metazoa; phylum Arthropoda; class Insecta; order Diptera; family Lauxaniidae; genus Meiosimyza; species Meiosimyza platycephala. The sequence continues at coordinate 35,512,525 of OY759209.1, read as the reverse complement.
CTGAAAATTCGATAAACTTGAAACACCGTTTTTATCTTTTTTTACACTCTCGAAACCATCGAACCGCACCGCTGCGTAGTTTAGACTCAACTGAAAAAATTCCGTTGAAGCTTTAAAATGATTTTTTGACAGTTGACGTATCGATATTGAATGAATGAAATGCGTTCACTTTCGTAAACTTTGCGCGGGAAATTGATTGACTTTTATAGAGTTGTTTAAAGCGGTCGGATATATAAACTCGGTCGGCGACCGGTGCCGTTGCGTTATATTGACATAGAAGTACATGTATATGAACAATTGATCAATGTAATACTAAATTAAGTTTGTCTGTGATACACTTTTTTTATGTTTTTGTACATAAATAATATGTACCTTTACACTGGCTGTATTTTAATGTAAATACATACACCGAATGTAGTTTTACTTTGGAATTGTGTACGTTTTTTGTTCAGTGCATGCGTATTTTTCATAGGACAAGTTTGCATCTCTACTTCCGTCGTCAAAAATGTGTTTTTTCATTTTGCGCCTCTGAGGTGCCATGGAAATGGCAAGCTCTTCACACATATTTTTTGCGTAGCTTATTGCGCCGTTTGTCAATTCCTCTCGTTTCTCTATCATTACCGTCTGCAAAGCGCTTACTTTCTGAACGCAGTTTTTTATGTCGCTTTTTTATCGCTCCTGATTAGCGATTTCAATATTACTCTTGAAACTTTCGCACAAAAAAAAAAGTTCACCAACATCTTAAAAACGATGGTGGTTATCGCTGAGGTGAACTTTTTTTTTTTTAATTCAGTCTCACATTCGGGGTAGTTTTGAATGGGGAATTTGAATTTATCACTATTTTCTAATTATGTTGTTGCCTTCAGTGGTAAACTGAAAATAATCATGAAATTTTGTCAAAAATTTAAATTTTTTTAGTCAAAATGAAAAATCAGGTCTAAATTTTTGGATTTTTTTTGCTTGTTGTCTCTTTAGTTAAATATGTGCGAAATGTTTTTTTGAAACCAACTAATTTATTTGAAGTTTCAACACCAAACTGTAGGAAAATTAACAAATGTTTTATTGTTTTGTTACATCAGAGAAACTGTTTCTATGAATGAAAATCATACAAAAAATTCATTAAGGGTATTCCTCTAAACGCGAAAACTCGAAAGCATGGAAACCTCGAAAGTTTTCGAGCTTGTTTAAGGGAACACCCCAATCGTGCAAACGAATGAGAAACGCCTTTTGTTGCTTAAAACTGCCTAACTCGTGTCTTTTTACTTCCAAACGTAGTTAAATATGGGCCTGAAAATGAGAGAAATCAACATGTGTCTTAGTTGTCAATCAAAAAAATTAAATAAAAAAACTTTAATTTGTTAAAAAAATCATTTTTTTGGATCAATTTTAAACCATTCTTCTTTATTATAGATAGACCGATTTGAAACTTTTTCACACTAATATTATAGCTTAATAAATTATTTATCAACTGATACCTATATTGTTTAAATAGAAACAGAAAATTGCTTAACTTAATCAAAATAAAAAGTTTTTAGCGATTTAAAATTTGTTTTGAAAATCGAAAAATCGTCATAATTTAATTTTCGTTTTTGACACTTTTTTATCTTTTTGAGAACAATTGCGCTCTTCTGGCTCATAGTATTCATTTTCCAACTTTCGAGGCTACTACATGAAATTTGCTTCGAGAGTTTGTTTTCGAGAGTTGCTTAAACTTTTTTTCATACAAATTATTTTCGAGGCTCGAAAATGTTTTCGAGTTTTCAAGGCTTTTCGAGTTTTCGAGGCTTTTCGAGTTTTCAGGAATACCCTTATTGAAATCGCACACGAGAATGTTTGAAATCATAGAACCTTTTTTTTTCTGTGTATGTAAATTGGCGGAGAAAGTTATTGGCAAAGCGCGTGAAGAATGGAAAAGGCGATAAAAAAAAGAGAACTACCAGGATCTGCTTTGGGAACCCTTAAGCTCTGCGAAAAGGACGTATGTATGTATATTTTATGTAAATATATGTTAATTTTAGAGTGTACCTTCGCGACCGCGCCAATGGTGCCAGATTTTGATTTTCTTATTTAACTAGTACTAAATCAATCATAGACAAAATTTTAGCTTTATACCTAGTACGTTACTCAAAGTGGCTGCCAGCTCTCCTTCTAATACTTGTATCTATATCTATATCTATAGTAAACTTTTTTTGGACTTAAATTTAATATAACTAACTTCCCCTCCCCAAAATTTGGTCCTGGATCCGCGCATGCTCAAGACACATACACATACCACATGCTTTGTAACCCTACATCGATGATTTGAGCCTCCATAGTTTTCGCTTTAATAAAGATATAGGTTGTCAAGAACACCGATAGAAACTTCAGGGCGGGTTTGTAGTCCCACACTCAAAATATTTTTTGATTCCGAAAACTTGCTTTTGTTCCTGATTTCCTTAAATTGATGAGCAAAAACAATATCCTCTCTATATCATTGCCAAATATCCTATGCAAAATGTAATATTTACTAGGCTGATTGAAAAGTCCCGGGCCTGACGCAGAGAAGGCGCCACAAATATCGAATCCTTATTATTTTTGACAGCACCTATCCTTCAAAAGGCTACATGTGAAATTTCATTAACATCTGGCAAGTAGTTTGGTTTTCATAATTGTCGAAAATGCATCACCTCTGTGTTTTTTTAACTATGGAACAAAGTGAATTTCGATTTGTGATCGGAAAAAACGAGAAGCGAAAATTTAAATGGCTCTAAAAACATCACAGCACATCTGCTCCGTCGAAAACAACTCTTTACAGACGATTTGCTGAATTTAAACTGGGTCGTACGAGCACCACTGATGCACCACGTTCGGGCCGGCCAAATGAGGCTACAACTTCAGAAAAGATCAAGAAAATCCATCTGATCCTTTTGAAAGACCGGTAGTCGATCGGTAGTATTTTCAATATTTTGCATAAGCAAAACATCGTGTCGGTGATTCAAAGCAATCGCAAAATTGAACGAATTGCAATAAGAATTGCTGCCCCACCCACCGTATTCTCCAGATTTGGCCTCCAGCGACTATTATCTTTTTCCAAACTTGAAAAGATGGCTCGCTGGTAAGCGCTTTCACTCGAATGAAGAGGTCATTGCCGAGACGGACGCCTATTTTGAGGAACTTGATGGCGACTACTACAAGAAAGCTGATGTTAATTTATCTTCCCACATTATTTTATATAAAATAGATTGATTATAAAATTTTTGTAAACAAGAGCTTTTTTTATTATGTGTATGTACTCATAGTTCGCTTAAAGTAACAAAAAAAAAAATAGATTGCGCATATCGACAACATACAAATTTACGGATCGCTTAATTTTGAACAAAGTTAACATATTGTTTTTTTTAATTTGAAATATGTTTCACAATAAATCAAATCTGAATGCATTTAGTGCATTCGAAATAGTGAGGGATTCATTTTTATTTTAGTTGACTAATAACATTTTATATCAGAATGTCAATCTGCTGCCCCCTACGAGCTGATGCCCTAGGCGTGTGCCTAGTGTGCCTTATTATAAATCCACCACTGGTTTTATCTCATACAAATCCAAATAATTGTAGAAATTTTCGTGGTAAATAATAAAAAGAAACATTAATAGTTACTCAATTCGCAGACTTAATAACTTTAAAATGCTGTTTTCTCCGTTTCGTGTTTTTCGTAATAGGACTGAGGGGACGATATATCCTAATTTCAGTAAAATCGGTAGTGGACGGGGTTTGAAAATTAAAATTTCGCCGTGGCATCCTTTCGAACAAATTTAGATTCACATGAGTATTTACAATTAGTTTATACGGGTTTTTGGGCTCAATTACAACACGCAGCAACAAAAGCAGCCAAGATAACTGGTATGCTTAGTAAGCTCATGGCGAACATCGGCGGACCAAGGCAAAGTAAACGGAAACTTCTAATGGCGACAACAAACTCGATACTGCTCTACGGCAGCGAGATATGGGCAGGAACGCTAGAGGTAAAGTGTCGGCAGAAGTCGCTACTGTCAGTGCAACGAACTGCTGCGTTGCATGCGCGTACCGCACAGTCTCTGCAACGACTGTGCTGGTAATTAGTGGGGTCATCGCCATTGACCTACTAGCCATCGAACGTAAAATGGTCTGGGAGGCAAAAAAGGAGGGAAACCTGACCATAAGTTCTGCAGACGCAAGGCAGCAAACCCTCTCTAAGTGGCAGGACAGATATCGCTTGGAAGTCAGCGGCAGGTGGACAAAAAGATTGATCCCTTGCATAAGAAGATGGTTAGAGAGAGACTTCAGCGAAGTCAATTATTACCTCACTCAGTTTTTATCGGGCCATGGTTACTTCCAGAGTATCTACACCGTATGGGCGAAACAGAGCACCCTTTCTGTATATACGGAGACGCTGATGAAGATGACGCAGAGCACACCTTCCTCAACTGCAATCGATGGGACAACGAACGCGCATCCTTACAGGAATCAGTCGGCCAGTGCTCCGCTGACAACGTGATCGAAAGGATGCTGCAGAGCGAAGAAAACTGGAATGCAGTTGCAGGTTTTACTGAGGACGTTCTCAGAAAAAAGAAGTGGGACCTGGACGTAGGTATATGATTTGAAGACAAATCAAGTGACCTACCCCGAAGCAATGCTAACGCAGTCCCAGGGTAGGAGGCCTGGAGGTCTGAAAAGAGGTTGTGGGTTTTAGTGAAGTGACACACTGTGAAGCTATGCTGGCAGCTTTGGGCTAGTGAATTGCATGGACATTGCAGTACATTTACCACAACCTTCCCCACGAAAAAAAAAATTAGTTTCTACGGTGTTTTCTATGTCACGTTCCTTTATTTGGCCTGTCCGTTTCCATATCGATGGCGAAGGAAGAAAACTTTTAACCTTTTTAAGTGACCCAAATGCGCGCTCATGTATGCAGAGGCTCCCCTCTTCAATGTACTTTTTTAATGACTTGATTTATCCGCGTTTGCTAATCGTTTGGATACGCTTATACGATATTCTTTTTCCCCCTGATATCTGAGCGATAATGGAATTATAGTATGGAGGCGATATGTATCGAATGATTCATTTTTTTCTATACCCTACACTGAAAAAACAATATGTTTGAATATAACAAACGCATATTTCCTATAGGGCAAACAAATATTTATTTGAGCCAAACATATTGTATTCGGATAAAATAAAGATAAGTGGTGGTTGAAACATTGTATCTTTGACTCAATCAAATATTTAATTGCTCTGTATGAAATATGAGTTTGTTATATTCAAACATTGTTATATCAAACACATGTTTTTAGTAAATATTTGACAAAATGTTTTCAAGTTTTTCTTTTTGTAACTAAGGATTTTTGACACACATTTATGAAATTATTACATTAAATAATGAAAAAAAACATGTGTGCAGTACCGTCTTTACCATAAGGGGGCTCAGAAGGAAAGAATTTTGAACTCTATGGTGTAACTATTACTTTGAGCAGGTGTATATGATTAAAAAAAAACATATTAACATTTATTTAATTTAGTGGTTTTGCATTGACTTTTAACTAATAGCAACTATTTTCAGAATCAGTAAAAATTAATTTTGACTGCAAATTAAATTTCTTTATCAGTAAAAATTTACTGATTACTGCTTTTTTAATGCACTAAATATATTTTTTGTATTGAATAATACCTAGTATCAGATCCTTGGGGGGGCCACTGCCCTCCCCAGCCCTACCAAATTGACGCCGCTGGATTTTACAACAAAATACTTTAGCATAATCAGCAAAATGTTTCACTGATATTGCAAATAAAAAACTTCCATTGTCTTATCAGGGAAGCTACTGGTTCAAACCCCGGCGACGACATAATTTTTTTTTTTTTTTTTTTACTTTTTTTAATTTACAGGTATTTAAAAAACAAAAAGAAGTAGAGAACTGTATTTGTATAAAATGAAAATATGTATCTTGAAAACTGCCTTTTATGTTAATAATAAAAAACGAGTCCGTTATTTTTTAATATAAAAGGCAGTTTTCAAGATATTTTCAATATATTTATAGTTCTCTACTTGTTTTTTAGGAAAATTAACAAATGTTTTTTTGAAACCAACGAATCTATTTTAAGTTTTAACAAAAACTGTAAGAAAATTAACAAATGCTTTTTTGAAATCAACTAATTTTTTTTAAGTTTCAACAAATCATCTTTTGTTATATCAGAGAAATTGTTTCTATGGCTGAAAATCATACAAAACATTCGTTGAAATCGGACCCGAAATTGTTTAATATCATCGAATCATTTTTTTCTGTGTAGGTATAAAGCTCATGAGTGATTGACATCGTTACTTCAGTATGGATTGGTTATTTTTTAAAAAAATGAGAGAAGCCAAAATGAAATCCATTGCTAATTTGACATCAAGTGAAGTTGTCAAAAATCGGGAGAAAGTAAAGTTACTTTTTAAGGGCAGTAGCTTCATAGGAAGACTGGGAATAACGTTTCGTTGTCATGACGAGTCGTCAAATTCAAGCAACCGACTCAATTTTCTAGAGTTAATTGAAACTTTCATAGAAAATAACGATAATTAAAGATAAAATAGAACGGCGTTATGGGAATTAAACCTCTCCCGTGTATCAAAACTATATAATATGTGGACATATTGGTATTCAAATCCAACGAAAAACCGTCGCACAAGTTCAAACAGCGAAATATTTCTCAATCATGGCAGACGAGACAAAAGTTATAAAAGAAGCAGTTGGCGTTACTGTTGCGTCATTATTATGATGTCCAAATAAAGAAACGGGCTATTGGAACCTTTCACGCCAAAAATTTGGATACCCATTCTTTAACCAGTATGATAATGTCAACCGTCACTACTCTTGGGCTTTCAATAGATAATTGTGTTGGTCAATGTTTTGATGGTGGAAGTGTGTTGAGTGGTGAATTCAGTATGGTTCTTCAGAAAAGTGTTGTGAATTGGGGCGTGTTTGATTAACAATAAATGTCCTTCTGATGTCTTATGTTTCACAATATTTTATTTGTATAACCCTGTAATGCGCCAATTTTCGTTGTGGAAGTAGGTAAAACATTTCTTTTGTGTAGAATTGCACTTTACACAAAATGATTGTGTTTCTGAAGTGCACTTTGATCTTGTTTGTAAAAATTATCCAGGTTTCCAATTTTGTCACCTAAACGCTCGATCTCTAAATAATTCTAAGATCGATTATCTTAATTGTCTCTTAAATGATAAAAGTATTGATGTTATTTGTGTGACTGAGACCTGATTTAAAGAGGATATGGATGACAATATCTGTTCTTTAGATAGTTAAGGAATGATAGGAAAACAGGTGCTCGAGGAGGTGGTGTTGCACGGTGGTCTTTAAAAAATTTTAATTTTTCGAAATACCACCCGCGATTTTTTTCAGGGATAATGTTGGGGGACCCTTCCAGTGTCAAAATCCGCAAACCGCGAAATCGAACGTCCAGCCGTTTTTTTTTTGTCGACCTTTTCATTTTTTTAACGATTTTTTGAGTATATCTCGGTGTTTAGAGCACCCATAAGGATTTTCATCAATTTTGAAAACTGGATGGCCGCCGCCTCTTTTATGTTACCTACCCATTTTTGAAAATATTGATTTAAAAAATGGTGCAAGCTTAAAAGGTTATCAAATTTTGCAACAAAGTGGGTATGCTTTTCGAACTATTATCGATCGAGAAATTTGAATTCGTGATTAGTTTTTCTTCTTCTTCTTTTTTTCTTATAAAAAAATTGAAAATTGCTCGGACAAAAATTAAAAAATGCCGATTTTCTACTTTCAAGTTGCAAAATCTTGATATAATATTTTACTAGTGGTACATTATTTTTAATGTACCTTTATTTTCTTAAGAGAAAACCGTAAACCGCATATCAATATCTTCTTTCAAAACCAAGATATCTACATTTTTCTAAATTAATAGACCCGAAATTTTTCGATTCGGCGTTGACATAAGGTGCGTTTTATTGGCCAAGTCGCTATCTATGTACGAATAAAACGACAAGTTGCTAAGTTGCCTTAGAGCTGACTTGGTAGCACTGGCTACGTCAGATATGTCATTTATTTGTGTTTTTGCTGTTTTGAAAAATTAATTGGCTGGCATTGTGTCCTGGGGAAATAGTTGTGCCTTGCCAGGTTATCCTGGTGTTTACACAAATGTGTTTTTACTGCATTGAAAAATTAATTGAATTGAATTTAAAAAAAGAAAATTAATGTTTTCCGTTAAATTCAAATTTTTTTTCGTAAAATTAAAATTTTTTTTTCCGTAAAATTCAATTGATAAAATTGACAAAATACAAAATCACAATAGACAAAACACAAATTCACTGGGTAGCACTGGAATTTAAGATTTTGTTTTTGTTTTCCTATACAATTATCGTTGCTAGCTAAAGATATCTAGCAGAGGATGGCGAATAAAACGCAGCTATATATACATTAGACTGTGTCATTTCAAAGTTTTGGAGTTGGATTTTATTTTTTTTTTTTTGCCTATATTTTAGCTTGAGGAATAAAAATAGTTGTCGCAATATTTGAGCTTCCTATCACAAGCCTGTAAACGGTGCGGACAGAGTTTATGTCCGATTTCGTTGAAATCTGACCAAAAAAGCGACTTGCTAAAACGTAGAAAAATTCGGCCTTAGGTGCGAAGATATAGGGTTTTAGGTATTTTATTTGTATGGGAGATGCCACCCACTGTTGTCAAACTACATCCGCATTTTTCACCTAGCTGAAAATGTGGACAATATACACCCAAAGGGGAGTTTTTTTTTTTTAAAAAAAATTGTGGGCATTTCAGCCTATGTTTTAGCATTAAATCCGAAGGGAACACTCCCAAAATTTCAGCTTTCTAGATCATACCTGTGGCTGGCGCATTCAGTTTGTTTCCAATACAAATTACTATTATTATTTTTCAAAATCCGCCAATTCCCGAGGTTTTAGTTTCAAAACCCGCCAAGTCCACGTTTTCAATTTAAAAGCCTGCCATGTCTACACTTTTTGTTTTAAAACCAAAGTCCAAAGGTTTTTTTATAATAGTCCTTTTAAATTAGGTCATAAAATGTAATGAAAAGTTAGGATTTTTATAGCTTTTGAAAACTATTTCAATGAACCATTCAATCAGTTTTTACAATAGTATACATTTTTGCGTTTTTCTCCTTACGCAAAATATGGACTTGGCGAGTTTAGAATCTTAGCTCTTCATATGTTGTTATTATCATATGATATTCCATTTAACAAAAACCATGAGAACGCAATCCAAAAAATATCAATTGGGAATCCTTCCGAATCTCCAGGAATCGTGGCACTCTTATTACTCGAGAGGCAAAAACATCTTCTTATATTCCAAACTGAAATCCAGTTTGCCCTCAAAAACTCTATGGAATAATATAAGATTCATAGGATTTGGCGGTAAATCTAAAACTGACTGTAATCTGGATGTAGATGTTATGAACTCATTTTTTTTATAGTCAAATACTGTCCAAAATAATACGAATTTCGTAATAGATCAAAATTTGATCTTTCGTCCATTAAAAAAATTTAGTTTTACTAGTGTTTCTGAAGAAGAAGTAATTAAAAGCTTCATTTCCATTAAATCAAACGCAATTGGGGAGGACGGCATCAGCTTAAAAATTATTAAATTTATTCTCCCGCATAATCAAAGAGACTTCCGACATGCATATTTCTTGAGACTCTATTAAAGCAATGTTGCTATGAAATATTGAGGATTCAGGGTGTACATATGAAACAAAACAGGACTTCAGAGCAGGGGTTTCAAAAAAATTCTTTTATCTTGTAATAAGAGTTGGAACAATTTTAAAATTCTTTGGGGGTTTTAAAGTTAGCCATCTCGTTTTACTGTAGCCAACGGAAAGGCATGCTATTCCTGTCTGAATGCAATTGTTTAGAACGTGACCAGCGCAATTTACTCCAATTAGAACTTTTCCAGTAATCAACTAAAGTTTGCTAAAAGGTTATTTTTACCTCTCCTCGCTGCCTCACCAAAATTACAATTTGTGTTGTCAGCGGAAATTGCAAGTAATTTGTGATTTATTCTTAAATATTCCAGGGTACCCTGTACGTACTTCGATATTATATCAGATGATTCTCCTGGAAGGTCCTTACTCTCCAATATTTTTACAAGAATACCTTTTTGTGGCGTAAAATAACGTATCAAAATTGGGCATAACTTTATGTTGCCATGATTAGAACAATCAGTATAAATAGTTACAAAATTGACTGTGCGCAAAGCGACTTTAGTTTCCATGATGGAGTTGGGCCCAGAACATTACACACAATTGCTTCACATTTGGTACGTGCACTGGAACACTTCTCGTCAAAACAATTTCTTATAAGTTTAGAGATACAATCATTAGATCTGAATTGACTTAAGTGGTAAGTCCAGGTGCCTTCATTTATCGCATTCTTCCTTGCAGCTCCTTGAAAATTTGTTGGGCTGAGGCAGTTGTTCAAAGTTTTGCTCGAAGCTGCAGAAACTTCGAAGTCTTTGTGTTTCTTCGTATTGATATGTTGCTCGATGTCATATTTTCCGCCACTTGCTATTGAAAATATTGATATACATTTGCAGCATCTTACTACGTTCGGTTTGTCAGACCTTTTAATAAAAGTGAATTCCTTTTGAAGATCATCGTTGAAATTACACTTTCTTTTTGGTGGCATGGTTGAGATATCTAAATAAATTGAAATTAGATTTCTGTTTCCTTGGGAGTTACTTAAAAAAGTTTACTATATTTTCTACAGTTGATAATTGAATTTTTTGATTGCTTTTCAAAAGTGACTGAAGTGAACCAAGTTGAATCAAATCTCAATGACAAGTTCTAAACACAATAATTGCGAGAGACAACATGATTTTTCCTATCCTTTAGAGTTTTACAAGCTAAATGGATGCGTTCAGCAGGTATGAAAATACATACATATAAATGTAATAGATGTATAGCTGCAGTAGCAGGTATGGAACTAAGGGGTTTTTAAAATAATAATAAAATAAATAATATAAGTTTATTTTAAGAAAAAGTCAATATGCAAATACAGGACAGCTACGGGACAAAAAAAAAAGGCGGGACATTTGTACGTCCCGTATTTCTTAAAAAAAAAACCGGGACAGCATGCTGAAATACAGGACTGTCTCGGGAAATACGGGACGGATGGTCACCGTACATATAATTCAAAACTCCGATAAGCTTACATAGGTCCGCTTCATCCGTAACAAATCGAGTTTGAATATTTTTTTGGTGAACGTACAAATTCAACTGGTCTGCCAAAGACCAGTTATTGTTTACAAAATAACACAAGCAATCATACGGCGTTTTTAAACTACTCAGCTCGGCAGACATTTCTTTCTGGCCGTTAATTGTGTTTTCTGCAAAGAATATATTTGAACTCATTTTGAGTTGGTTTTCAATAGGTCAAAAAATTCCTTCTTGATAGGGTCTCCTTTGCTTTCTTTTAGAGCACATATTACCTTAATATAAATATTAAAATTTGGCTGTAATGTGGATTATAGTCAGACGAGCACTTATCGCCTTAAAGATCACCATTATAAAATCAGCAACCAGACGCAAATTTCCTCTTTTTTTTTTTGCCAGTACATCATTCTTTAGTTTTTGAGCGTTCAGTTTTCAGTGAGCGTTCGTATGGAATGACGATGAGGGTGCTTGAGAGGCTTCGTTCATGACTAGTTATAGTCTAAGAGCTGGCTGCACAAAACCTCGCTGATCGAATATAGTCGTGGTTCTTGTTTCATAAGTTTCCAATTACATTGTCAAAGCTAAGGTTCATTTTGCAGAAGATATATTGGAGGCGAAAAGAGTGATCCACCCACGCTCTTCACGTCAAAAAAGCAAAGTTTTTTTTTAAAAAAATTATCAAATACATACATATGTATACATATATAATATTAGATTTTGAATATACAAATGGAAAGAAAATAATCCCATTTCTTTAAAATCTAAGACTAAGTACATACATATGTATGTAGTATATTTGATAATTTTTTTTAAAAAAAAATTTGTACGTTTGACCATCCACCCACGCTCTTCGCCTCCAATGTAACTTATATAAAATTGACCCTAGCTTTGACTATGTCATTGGAAACTTATGAAACAAAAATCACGACTATTTTCGATCAGTGGAGATTTATGCAGCCAGCTCTCCGTTTATTAGTTTTTTATGCTGAAGGTGCAGTTAACCATGCGTTAAAACTTTTAAGACTATAATTTCGATTATTTAATTTAGTTTTGTGAATTATCAATGACAATGTTAAACAATAATTTAGAAAATATCAAGCACCGCTTTGTTTTTCCTTTAATACAAATAATAATAATAACTTCTTAAATCGTTTCGAAAAGTATTGGTGTAAGACTGAGCATAAAAAACATTTTTTCATAATCAGTTATTCAATATTATATGTCTCAAAACCCTACTATCCGATTGCAGTACACCGGTTTTTAGTCAATTAATCTTCATAAGAGATAAAACAATAATTTCTAAGCAGCAATTCGACTTGAAGCAAACGTTTCGTAGATATACCGATTCGAGCGACGCTATGTGAATCCACTGAAGCAGATGATCAATAGAGTGTTGCGCCTCGGTGTAGAAAACAAACCCACAAAACATTGTCACATGGTTTCGTTTGGGGGCGCTATTATTAGACCCACACACATACGCTTACACACTCGCACTCACCAATAAAGAAACGAATTGGGGCATAAATTGGTTGTGCAGTTGTTCAGTATGGCCACATGATTCCATTCAACGGCAACAGTACCTTAATTAAGGTCCTATTTTTAGCCCCTTGGTATCATAGTCGACAACGAAAACAGGTCATTAGGAAAAACATTACTTTGGCATAAGTCTGTCAGTGGTGGAGGAAGCGCTTTAAACGCTTTAATGCCCACATTAATTGAAAGCAATATTTTGAAAGGACGAAGATTAATTTATTGCAACAAGCGACTCGTAAAAGTATTCAGTGTGTAGGTTTTTTTTTCTTTTTTTGCTTTCAGATCACATTAAATTTGTTGTACAAATTGTTAACACAACCAGAATAATTTTTCGGTGGGGGAAAAACGTTGTTTTTATTTTGTATAGCCTAATCCGCAGAGGCGTATACAGACTCATTTAATTTTTGTTTTGGGGGTGGGGTCACTGCCATATTCTTCGTTATCTTCTTCATATATTACGAAAAAATTCTTTCAAAAACTTAGTTTCTCAGAGGGATGGAAGTAGAGATGGGCGCGTGTCGTGTTTTTCATCGTGTCATGAACAGTGCTGTCGTTTTAAAAAAATTTAAGTGCTCAATTTTAAATTTTTGGGTGTTTTTTTGTGAAAATGGGTAGTACTACACTAATATATGATTACTGACACTTACTCATATGATAAAAATAAATTATGTATTAATAAAAGTATACATAGTATTTGTTGAAATTCATTTATTATAGTATGAATATTGTTACATGAAAAACATTTATTATGTTATGACTAGTTTTGCATACATAACTACGCAAGGGCGCCATAACGTTTTAAAAGCGGGTGTGGAATTCGTTGAAACGCGTGAGGGGGAGGTTCGAAAATGATGATATTTTTAAACTATCGATAATCTTACAGAATCATGATTATGAAGAAGTAATGTAGGATGTCTACAATAAAGTTCTCACTAATTATTGCGTAAGTAAAAAATGTTTATTTTGTCAGAAACTCTTCATTCTTTCCTTGTCTATTTTATCAGCCAACTTGTGGTACATGTGTAAAATCCGAACATGATATGTATAAACGTTTTTAACCCATCGTTGAACGCCTCTTAAGAGTCGAAAAACTCCTCTCATTAGAGCAAAATGATGCAGATATAGTCATTCAAAATTTCACGAATCAAACGAATTCTGGAATGAGGTCCTTATACTATAGATGTCTATGTAAAAAATCTACTATATCTCTTAAACTTTTCAATTTAGTTTCATTTCAGCTCACCAAAAATGTTTCGATCTCTAAGTAAATTATCTTTTTTGAAATTGTTTTTATAAAAATTAATATTTTATCAACATCACAATCTGTGCGATGTACAAGAGCATCAAAGGATCTGGAAACTTTGCTAAATCTGACAAAACCAGATTCTCAGTGACGAAAGAATTTGGTCGTACACATCATAATAAATTTTTCTATACAAACCTTCTGGATTCTGAAATATATGATTTCCTACTTTTGTATTGGAATCAATGCGCTTGAGAATTCGCGGTTTGAATTAAAATTTCCCGTGTTGAATTCAACATGGGAAAGTCTCATCCGTGTGGAGTTCTCAACACACGCAACAGGTCTTTCGGCGTTATTACAAACGAAATTGGCCGCGTTTGTTCGTGTTGAACAAAATTGACACGGCTAACACGACCCAGTACAATAAATATTTTGTCAAACGCAAACAGTTTGTCAACGCTACGAATAAAAACAGAACAAACTGTTTGCGTAGTGTATTTTGCTCTTGAAAGGACAAAAATCGAAATACACGCATAAGATTATTGAGCGCAAATCTGAAAAAGTTCATTTCTCGCGACAAAAATATGCTTGTAAATAAAAATATATTACGGTCATTCTTTTAATAAACGCACACTTTGTTTTTTTTGATGTTTTTGATCATTTTTTGATACGAAATATCTCGAAAACTATAGGAGATAGGATAAAAAATCATTTAATCATTTTTGTTAAGAAATACTATAATTTTATAAAAAAAATTAAAAATATTTAAATAAACAAATTTTTTAATCAATAAATTTTTTCTCAAAATATTTTCAATATAACACCGTTTGTTTCTTTTGCTTTTTTTAATATCTTACTCCTCAATTAATTCTAAGAATACATGTGCTTTCATATCGAAATTCTCAATTAATTCTAGGAATGCATGTGCTTTCATATCGAAATTCTCTCCATAAATTTGGAAACTACGAAATTTTTACTTATGACGCCACCATGTTTTATCAACATAAAATTTGGCATACATTTTTTTTGAGGTAATTAAGGGGGCGGCACGCAGTGGATTTTTGTGGCCATAAATAGGAAGAAGTTTAAAGTGCTAGGGATTGAAAAAAATGTTAAGGCAATCGTCAGAGAATACTTAGGGACTGAAAATAAAAACTATAAAAGTTTTAAATTTGTTTTGAATTTAGTGACACAGTGGGCTCAAAGTTGAACTTTGTACACCAAAAATGTTCTATGAAACTTTTTATAAAAGCGATTGTTAGATAAAGCATTCTAGTTAACTTATTTAAAACAAAATGCTATAATGTAGCATATTGCCGGAAAGAACATTGTTTCCACTTTATAAAAATCAATTTAATTTTCTTTTATCGCCTTTATATGAATTGTACGGATTTTTCAAAAATTATATTGAAAAAAGATAAAAGTGGAAAATTTGCAAACTTTGACAGAAAAAAAAGTATATCTCCGGATTTCGGAAATTTTATTTTATGCAATGTGAGAAAGTATGGTTAGCTAAAAGGCAAAAATTCAGCTGCTTTTTTTACAATTTTTTTTGTATCAAGTTTTTCTTAATGTAGTTTTAGAAGGAACAAAATATATTCTATGTGTGAATTATGCTGATTTTTTTTAAATTAGGGCTGAAAAAGTCATAATTGAGAAAATTGGCAAACTTTGACAGAAAAAAAAAGTATATCTCCGGATTTCGGAAATTTTATTTTATGCAATGTGAGAAAGTATGGTTAGCTAAAAGACAAAAATTCAGCTGCTTTTTTTTACAATTTTTTTTGTATCAAGTTTTTCTTAATGTAGTTTTAGAAGGAACAAAATATATTCTATGTGTGAATTATGCTGATTTTTTTAAATTAGGGCTGAAAAAGTCATAATTGAGAAAATTGGCAAACTTTGACAGAAAAAAAAGTATATCCTCGGATTTCGGAAATTTTTTAATATGTAATGTCAGAAAGTATGGTTAACCAAAATCCAAGGTTTCAGTGCTTTTTTTCAGAACCTTTTTTTATAATTATTTTTCTACTGCAACATTTGAAAGAAAAAATAATTTTATTTCATCACATTTTATAACGCTTTACAATAATTTTATTGATTGTTAAAGCTTACAGTGTGAAATAAGTTGCTTAAATTTTGAAAGAAGTTCCTTTAAGTAGAACGGAACTGAATAGGGCTATTTTTCTCTATCAATCCCCCTTGGGGTTTGCCCTTTTTATACCTGAATATAACGTGAAGGTATGGCAGATGCAGCATATGGGGCTTAAGTCCGATTATGAGCATTTTTATTATTATTTTTATTATTATTATTATTCCTATTATATATTTTCCTGTTAATATAAATATAAATTTCAAGACTCTAACGCTATTACTCCAGTTAACAGCCACCTTTTTTGATTTTTCTTTAATAACTTGAAAACTATAAAAGGTATCGCAAAATTAGTAACATTTTTGAAATCAGTATTGCCAAGTTAAAGGGAAAATGATAACCATTTTGAAAAAAGGTGTCAACCACATCCCAACTTTGTATGGGAGGTAAGCGTGTCCTTGAACCTATTTTTTTATATTCATAAGTTTTTGTTGTTTTAAAAAATTATATAAATGTTAAAAATATTAAAGTACAATATTCCGTTGAGAAAAACACGTTGGCGTTGCTTAGAATTTTTTTGGAACTGGTCCCACCCCCTAAAGTGGCCAAAAACCGCCCCAACGGACCCAAATTACCATTTTTTTTTACCATTTAGGGACATTTTTGTTTCATTTATAGAGCAATTAAAAAGTGGTTTTATCCTGGTGAACCAAGAAAAAAAGACGAATTTTATACATGTTTATAAGCAATTAAAGAAAAGTACCGTTATAATGCATTGGGAATTGATTTTTAGTCTTTAAGTAGTGCATTATAAGTGCTTTTATATTTCTGAAAAGTTTGAGCATTTATTGTTTTTGCATTCAGAATTTATAGAGATTTTTTGCATAAAATTCAGTTGGTTCTATCCTGATGAACCGCAGTGTATGTAGTTTATAAACATTTAATATAATTCATCAGATCTTTTAAAGGCACCCATACAGTATCCTTATTTAAGATCAAACCTTTAGCAGCCATTATGTGAGGAGTGGGCGAACGAAACGGCACATGTACATGGTCGATCGTTTTGCATTTTTTGATGAAATCGTGATCATTATCATCGTTATCATCGATACCGAAAATTTTTGAACGCATTGTGTACGATTAAGTTAAGGTGTGCTGTAGTGAAGTCATAACAACTCGTCAGCATGGTTTTGTTAATGGCAGATCTACAGTTTCTAACCTCCTTGTTTTTACTTCCTTTGCATTAAGCTCTTTTGACTCTGGTGGGCAGGTTGACTGCATCTACACTGACTTCAGTACAGCATTTGACAAATTACCACATAATTTGATTTTATTTAAGTTAAAAAAGGATGGATTTCCTTTAAGTTTTGTTAGCTGGATTGAATCTTAGTTATCTGATCGCTCATATCAGATAAGATTTCGGAGGCTGTTTTTCTCCCCATTCAGCTCGGCATCAGGTGTTCCACAAGGAAGCCACCTGGGGCCATTCCTGTTCATTTTAGCAATTAATGATGTTACACATGTCATTAAAAACTCGCATCTGCTAATATATGCAGATGATATGAAAATTTACAGCAACGTGAAGGGGTTGGTGATACTATTCCACATCAGTCTGACTTGAAATCCTTTGAGGTTTGGTGTTCTAATCCTGATAAATGCCAAACTATGATTTTCACCAGGAGGAAAAATATTGTGGAATTTGATTATGAATTAAAAGATAAGAAAATTTGTCGTGTCGATTTAGTCAAAGACCTAAGTATACATTTTGATGTTAAATTAACTTTTAATGAGCATATAAATCAAATTTGTAAAAAATCCTCATCTCTGCTTGGCTTTATTAAGAGGTGGGCAAAATAATTTAATAGCCCTTTAGTAACGGTGACTTTATATAATACAATAGTGCGTCCTCACTTAGAGTACGCCAGCCAAGTGTGGTCACCATTTTATAATATTAAGAAGTGGTAGAGTTAATATGATGCATGCCAAAATAAGGCTTTTATTTTTATTGAAAAGCAGTTATTTATTGCGTAAAAATATATGAAATATTGTATATTCCTGATAAAAATTTTATTGCACCTTGATAAACAGCGGCCTCCTACGGGCCTCTTTTGAGCCCATTTTTTTAACTAACTTGGTTCCTATTAGTCTGAATTCAATTTATGTCAGGAAAAATTGTACAATATCTGATAAAATGTAAAATAGTGCAAAACATTTTTTTAACTTTACACCTTGAATATTTTGAAAACGGTTAAACTTACAGTGCCGGTAAAAAAAATAGCACCGCCGACAGTAACTACAGTGGCTCACAGCTTATTTCATGCAGTGCATACTTTTAATTTCAATGCTCTGTAACTTTCAAACTAATTGGAAAATGAAAAAGGTTTTGATACCATTTGAAGGAACAAATACTGTAGTTTTAAAAAAATGTTTTGTTATTGTAAAAAAATATTACCTGGAATTTTTATAATAGAAAATCGAAAAATACTACTGAATTTCATGTCACAGCTTATTTCATGCAGACATGTATTAATTGATAAAACATTGTTTAAAATAATGATTTTGTAATTCTAAATATGTAGTGTGGTAGCCACTTTGCTCAACTACAACTTAAAAACGGTTTGGCATCGAAGCTGCAAATTTTTTATTGGTATCTGGCGAATTATAGCACCACTCAATTTTAAGTGCCTTTTTTAGGTCGTTTTTGCTTAAAATGTTGTGTATTCGGATATATTTTTCCAAAATCACCCATAAATTTACAAGCACATTTAGGTCGGGTTACTATGCTGGCGGTGCCATCAAATAAGGGCACTTGTATATTAACCAGAATCGAACTAAGCCCGCTTTGTATTTCGGGTTTTTATCTAGGTGAAATCGTAAATTTGTCTGCATGCCCATATTTTCGGTACTCTGCAACAAATTGATACTCATAATCTGAATACAAATGTCCATGCTCATGATATTTTCAATAAAAGACCATTTCCGAGACCGGCCGCTGACATGCAAGCCCAAACCATGGCACTGTTTTATATCGCGTGTATGTTCTCCTTGTTGTTTTTTCTATTTAGCTTTCGCGACATGCTATCTGAGTCAAATAAGTTTAATTTCGATTTGTCCACAAATATTACTGAATTCCAGTACTCAGTGGTCTTCAAAACATGTCATTTGGCGAAAATCAGACGGATAATCTCATTTTTAACTGATGAACGACTTTTTGCGAACTACGCACCAGCTGGTACCGGAAATTTGGCTTTTATAGGAAATATCATGACTATGGATATGTGTCTTCAGATAATAAGTGTCAATTTATTGCAGAGTGCCGAAAATCTTGCCATGCAGACAAATTTACGGTTTCACCTAGATAAAAACCCGAAATACAAAACGGGCTTAGTTCAATTCTGGTTAATATACAAGTGCCCTTATTTGATGGCACCGCCAGCATAGTCACCTGACCTAAGGGTACTTGTAAATTTATGGACCGTCTCAAATAATGTTAAAAATTCAATTTCCACCTTTCTTCATCAATTGATGTAAACATTTTATTTCGTAAATGTGTCCAAAATGGTCACTCCCGGGGTCCGTTGCCGTTCCGAATTATTTAAAAAATGCATTTCATATCTTTCTTCATCAATTGGTGCAAAAAAAAATTTCTGAAATGGGTTCAAAACGGTCTCTTTCGTGGTTCGGGGCCGAAATCCACTTTGAACCTTTCCTCATCGATTAAAATCCATTTTCAACCTTTCCTCTTCGGAATAGTGCCACCAACATTGATTTTTACTTACAATTTTTATTTTGTCGCTCGCCGTCGCACAGTGGGAAATTTTTCAATGTATGGACATTTTCCGGGCGGAAAGGAATCCAAAAAATCAAAAATTATTAAAATCGGTAGTGCTCTTTGTTAGCTTTTTAAGTTGAATGAAAGTTTATTGAGAAAATTTTAGAGTTACACTTCAAGATTAAGTTGATGATCAAATAAAATAAATAAAATGACAAGTAAAAGGTGCATTGCTATATACTCCCCCTCATAAAGTATAAACTAACCCGGTGTACTTTATGCAGCAAGTTACGACTTTGGTCTCCCTCTTCGTAAAATTGGATAAATTGGCCTTGTGGATTGTAAATCCTCGGAGTGCGCCATAGTAAGCGAAGATGTATGATAAACACCAACTGGATCTTTACCTGGGAAACGTCTGACTTCATAGGTGTTAATACCGTGACGTTTAAGTATAAAATATGGACCATCACGTCTTGGGACAAACTTGGAGGAGAGTTCTTTTGTTGCATTGCTCAAAATGTGGGTTGTTACCCATACAGGATCGTCAATTTTGTATTCTTTAACAAAACGTCGTTTCTTGTTTGCGTGATAATTGTTTTTATCGCTCTCACGAACATTTCGGTTTTCCGCTTCTTGTAGTACTTCAGAAAATATTTTTAATTGCGTTGTAATTTCTACAAACAAAATTTTCGTTGTATATAATATTTGATAAATCGTGAGATACTTCAACTGGAATTCTTAATTCTCTTCCAAAATTTAGAAAGGCTGCAGTGTGTCCAGTATTTCGGCATACGATGGTGTTCATAGCAAAACGGACCGCTGGTAGATACTTGCTCCAAGTATTATGTTTGTCTTCAACCAACATGGACAAACGTATCTTCAAATCTAGGCTCTTACGTTCCACAGTATTTGCTTGGGGATGATATAAAGGAATGAGCTGTTGTTGGAAGTGAATTCATTAAGTACTGCATGACTGCTGATATAAATTGAGGGCCGTTGTCACTTATCATCCTACGAGGCAGGCCATAGCGAAGGAAGACTTTATTCAATAGAAATATTGCACTATTTGCTGCTGTTGCTTCTTTTATTGCAAAAATTTCAACCCATCGCGTTGTTGAATCTTCTACAATCAAAATAAACTTGAACCCATCGCTTGGTGGCAAGGGACCAAAAAGATCTAATGCCAAAACCTCAAAGCGTTGATTAGTAGGACTTGACTGCAATAGACCCGCTGGTTTTAAATTTGTAGGTTTATACCTTTGACATTTGTCGCAACTTTTGACAAATTGTTGAACATCTTTGGACATTTTTGGCCAATAAAAATGCTCCATCATTTTGGTTTTAGTTTTTTCAATTCCATAATGACCGGCAATATCTGCACAGTGAAATTCTTTGATTATTTCAGTTAGTTCATTATTTGGAACGTCCAATTGTGCCGAGTCTTTTTCTGAGTTGGCGTAGCGATATAAAATGCCATTATTAATTAAATACCCTGCTAAAGAATACTTTTTAGCCATTTCTGCATCGCCTTTTTCCATAGATTCCAAACTTTTAATAATACTCGCAAGCTCTTCATCGTGCAGTTGTGCAGCTCGGATATCTTTTGCAGATTTAGTTGGTACATCTATTTCGAACATGTATGACTCAAAAGAAATGGAATTCTCGATAAAGTATCGGCGTCATTATTTAATTTTCCTTTTATGAACTTTATCTCGATATCAAATGGTTGCAGTTGTAAAGCCCATCTTGCTAATCTACCTGTAGGTGATTTCAAATTCATAAGCCATTTGAGGGGTTGATGATCTGTGAGTAAAACGAGCTTTGAGCCTTCAAAGTAGCCTCGGAATTTGTTTACAGCCCACACAATTGCAAGAGCTTCTCGTTCAATTGTCGAGTAATTTCTTTCAGCATCGGTTAATAATCGGCTTCCATATTCAATTGGATGTTCCATATCACCCTCCCCCTGGACGAGAACTGCCCCTATGGCATAACTGCTGGCATCTATTTTCATCAAAAAAGATTCGTTCTCGTCGGCCTGTTTAAGTATTGGTGGAGATGATAGCAACTCTTTTAATTTGTCAAAAGCTTGTTGTTGGTCTTCCTTCCATGACCAGGGGACATTCTTTTTTGTTAAGTGACTGAGTGGCATGCTAACTTTTGCAAAATTCGAAATGAAACGACGATACCATGAGCAAGTTTGCAAAAAGGAAAGCATTTGTTTGACATTTCTTGGCTCGGTCATTTTTAAAATGGCTTGAGTTTTATTTTTGCCCACTTGAATGCCATCTTTGGTTAATACATGCCCAAGGTAATTTACTTCTGGGCAAATAAACTGGCATTTATTACGATTAACGCGAAAACCAAAATCTAGAAGATGCTGAAAAACCGCATGGAGATCTTGAACATGTTGATCGAATAATTCTGAGCATATTATAATATCATCCAGGTAGACTAATATGAGGATGTGTGGAAGACCATTTCGGAACCTGTCCATCGTACGTTGAAACGTGGCGGGAGCGTTGCGTAATCCAAACGGCATTCGCTTAAAACGAAAAGTTCCAAATGGTGTAATAAATCCAGTTTTATCCATATCTTCTGGCTTAATATTTATTTGCCAGTATCTGCTTTGTAAGTCCAATGTTGACATATATGGCGTAATTTTGGCGGCATATATTAGATCATCAATGCGAGGCAGTGGGTAACGATCGGGCACTGTTATCGATTTAACCGACGATAATCTATTCAAACTCGAATTTTTCCATCTTTCTTAGGAACCATAATCACAGGTGACACCCAAGTTGTATCGCTTTCCTCGATAACATCCTTTTGTTTCATAGCCAAAATTTCTTGTTTCAGTTGCGATTTTCGTGCTGGTGATAGTCGATAGGCTCGTGACGAAATTGGTTCTTCAGTGATAGTGGTGATGCAGTGGAATACCCTTGTATGTGAAGTGCTCATATCTCCGAATAGTACCTCATATTCTTTGAAAGTTACATCTAGTTGCTTCCTTGCGTTATCATCAAGCTCGAGGGCTTCGTCGGACCTCAGTGTAACATTAACCATATTAAAATTTAACTTGCGAACCGGTGGTCCAAACAAGCGATCATCAATCGGCTCTTCAACACCACGAATGTGTTGTATAAAAATATTTTGAGTCGTTCTCTTCTCTGGTGTGATAACATGCAGTGGTATGGAATGACGACATAAGTCGTACAATTCAACAACTTCACACGGATGATTTTCCTCGATACGCATCTTCTTGTTTAATGAAGGTTTTGTAATGTTGTGAGCAAATGTGTCGCTGCTTTGGATTTCCAGTAAATAATCAAACTTAATGTCTGCGGTGTCAGCATAAAACCACTCCAACTGCGATGTATCAATAATTATCTTGGCTTTTTCCATAAAATCGATACCCAGGAGAGTGTGCTTTGATTTTGTGTCTGGCAGAATCATGAAAAAAGTTTTTATTGCTTTGTTTCCAAATGAAATGTAAGCATATGTTGTTAAAACTTTTTGCGTTCGAACGATGCCATCAGCAAGAGTGACTTCTGCTAGTATTTGATTGAAGACATGGTTTTTGCTTTTCAAAAACTCGTAGAAAGGATAACTAGCAAGACTCGTCCTTGACGCCGTATCAATGCAAGCGAGCTCCTTGAATTCTTGAAAGCTCAATAATCCTTTTGAAAGTTCGTTGTCATTCCTGATGTTGATGTAGTTGCAAGTATTGCTTGTAGTGACATTATTGTGGCGAAATTGATGACAATTTGGGCAATTTGATCTGTAAAAGCCCGCCAAACCGCATTTATGACATTGGAGGGGTTGTTTACTAATAGCCGCATCAGTCTGCTTGCCTTCTTCAAGCAATGTTAGTCGTTTACGGCAAACATCCATGGTGTGATTGCGAGCTCGACAAAAATTGCAGCGATTCTTTTGCTTATCCTTCTCGATATATTTATTGTGTTGTTCAGGTACTGCATTTTCCTTCCGCTGAAACTTTAAAGTTGATTCGGTTTTCAGTTGCGCTTCATATACACGCGCTTTTGAAGAAAGGTCTGCAAATGAACAGATCTCGCTGCGCTTTATTTGCTTTTGGACATCGAGTCGAAGAAGACCATAAATCATATCAATTTGTACGTTTGCTGGAAACCGCGGTGGAGGTAGTTCTGCAAATAGAGCTCTCTTTTTCCCAACAAACATGTCAGTCGATTCATCAATCTTTTGTTTAATTTGAAAGATCGAGTTGTAAATTTCTTAGGTTTGTTTTGTGGGAGCGAAATGGTCCCGAAGCCGGTTGATAGCGGAAACCCAGCTGTCGAGCTCGAACCGGACTCCAGAGTACCACAACGCCGCGTATCCGCGTAGTAACAGCGGTAGTTCTTTTAAAGCCTCGTCGTCTGGTATGTTCTTCACATCCTTAAATATGGTAAGACTCATTGCGAAATTTTTGCGGTCACTTTCACCGTTGAACCGCTCAGAAAAAGCACTGAGGGTTTCCTTTGGTACTGCCCTTTCACTCATCAGTATTTGAAGTTGAGCATCAGATAGTATCACCGAAGGGACTGGCGCAGGCTGTACCCTGGATGGAGATCCTTGCGGTGTGCTATCCATGCGCTGACTTGGTGTTGGTGAGTTTTGTGCGAGCGGAGCTGATGTGGGTTGCTGTAGTCTTGATGATGATGTAGACCTTCTTACCCTTGGCATTGTGTGGAATTTTATTTTGCGTTAAAATTGAAAATCTTTTTATAATATTTTAAGCAAAAAAATTTAAATTTAATTTTTTTTTTTTGAAGTTAAAAAAATTTGAAAAAAAAATTTTTATTTTACGTTGGGCGCCAGTAGTGCTTTTTGTTAGCTTTTTAAGTTGAATGAAAGTTTATTGAGAAAATTTGTTACACTTCAAAGTTAAGTTGATGATCAAATAAAATAAATAAAATGACTGAAGTAAAAGGTGCATTGCTATAAGTTATAAATGTTGTAACTAACACTTTTTTTGACTTCGTTTTATAAATATAGATTTTTTGAGGTTATGTTGAACGTTTTTCAAAATTTGGGCAGTACTCAGACATCGGGTGATACCTAACAATTATTTAAAAAAAAAAATTTTCAAATCGATTAATAATTGCATTGTAGACGGCTTTTAGTCCAAAAACATTGAAAAATTTCCCACCGTGCGTCGCTCCGAAAGTTCAAAATGTCTTGGTTGCAGATTTACGTAGCAAGCGACGGCGCTTCGTAGCTTGCCGCCGCTCGTGTCGCGCTACGTAAAATCGCCTATCAGTAAACACTTCCATATGCACGCATGTATTTGAACGGCGGGAGCGACAAGCTGTCGTGTAGCGCTACAAAAACCGCTTGACAGTAAACGCACCCTTACTGTTGAAAAGTGAAGACGATGACGAAGTTGATAATGATGCGAAGAAGTGTGCAGCTGCGCGGTGACGGCAGCTTGACAACAACGACGAGGGTTAACTTACGATAACCAGTACTTGTGCATGTGCGTACACTTGTACTTACATACATATGTACTAGTTCAAACAACTAGGGCTTCCAAACTAGGGTTCTCAATTTGGGGATTTACAGTAAGCTCAATAAAACTAATATATAAATTATTTTCTGTTCAAAACACACCACGAACAAAAACAGTCTTCTGTTTTCATATTAGATGCCATTTGAAAAAAAAAAATAGTAACACTTAGTTTCTTGCTATACAATAAAAATAACTACAAATACCGGTCAAAAGTTAGTATACAAGGCTTTAAATTTCAATTTGTTACAACCCAATGCGCACAAAAACGGTTGCGGATCCGCTTCGGACCCGTTACGGATCCATCACCGACGATACTGTTTTTTATGCTTCGACGGATCCGTTTCGAACTCGGAACGGACTTCATAAACGGATCCGTGTCGGACTCGTTTTTTGTGAACAAAATGGATCTGATCCGGATTCGTTTTTTGTAAACAAAACGGATCCGTTACGGACTCGTTTTTTTTAAATAAAACGGATCCGTTACGGACTCGTTCTTTAATAAAATGGTTGCGAGCCGGACTTACTTTTTTATGCTTCGACGGATTCGAGATGGACTATTTTTTTTAAATAATATGGATTATAATCCGTTTAATTCCCAGTTTATACTGGAAAATTTTACAAAAAGGCACCACAGATCATCAACATAAAAGGCAGTTTTCAAGTTGTCATCAAAACTATTATTTTATTTTCAATGTATCAGGGATATGAAATACAGTTCTGTACTTATTTTTAATTTAAATATATTTGTTATATCATTAGCCACGTCCTCCTGAAGCTCATCTTCAAAGCGAATAGAATTACTTGTCAGAATTTTCAAATAATTATGATGAGTGAACAAGTCACGTGTGACTATGGGATAACCGTATACAAGATATTTTCCACAAACTTTTTAATTGATTTTATTTTGTACTCTTTGTCATTATAGCAGTAAAAGTTATCTGGATATTTTGAGGAAAAATAATAATTATTTGTTTGAAGGAATAAAAGGAGTCGTCCTTGAATTCACCAACATTGTAATATTGTAGCTAGATGCGTCAAACAATGAATATTATACGTTAAAAATAATTCATTGTATAAAACTGGACTTTTTTCCACAAAATCACGCAATAATTTGTCTGCTTCGTCAAACATATCGCTTTTATGTGAGAGTAAAATTTTTATTGCTCCACTCAAAGTTAAAAAGTGATTATATCCATCAGAATCTAAAATATTTTGCATCACAATCGGTCCTGTATATAAAAGAAACATTCTGAGCTCTGTGGCCTTCAACCTATCTATTTCAGCAATTGATCTCGGTTTTCTACATAACTTTCATAACTCCCAAGTATACTAGGTACATATAGTCCTTTGGAAACTGGTTAACCATATCAAGTTCAAGCAATTCCAAGACATTTTATTCCTGCTGAGTATGGTGATTGGGTTATTTTCTGGATCGCTATCTTTCATTAGATAGCAATTCATTTTCGCTTAGGCTAAATATAATTCTGTGTGCAAGCAGTATGCCACGTTGTGTGCATTTGTGGCAACTATTATATCCAGAATGGATTTTTATTCCCAGAACCAAAGCTCTTGCTGGCGCATTGCATAAAAAAACCCAACTTTAATCATAAAATATTGACCACAGTACTCAAACCCGTCTTCTTGCAACCGCTTAAGTTCTTCAACAAATATTTTCGGGAATCTAATAATAAATATACTTTTAGTGTATAAAATTTTAAATAATTTTATTACAGTAACTACTCTGACATGTCCTTAGGCTAAAGTATCCTTCGTATACACCTACGAATAAGATTGCGTCCGTACTTGAAATATTCAACAAAATGGGCCACACCTGAGCTAAAGAACTTTTAGATACGGGTACGCCATCTAATTGAAGTTAAGCTCCAAATAATCCCCCCGAAAAGTTGTTCAGCGCAATAGGTCGGTCAACCTATCTTTGATTCCATAGTGAATATACTTGCCGTCTTTTATATGTTTTATGGGAATGTTCCTTGGTGTTTGTTTCAGAGTTCGAGCATCGGTAGGCAAATCTGGTATCACAGGTTTCAAGATCGTTAATAATTTATTAACCGTCCTAAATGGTATATTTTCCTCAGTTGCTCACACAGCAATTTACTCCCGAATATTAGTATCAGGGCGTTCTCCTTGGTAAACGTACGGAGTGTCAGCCAAAATTTGCAATCCAGGCGGACGATGGTTTTCAACTGGAAAACAAATTCAATTCCATATTTTTCTAAAACAAATGTTTGCACAATTTTAAGGGGAATAGTCGAAAACCGGTTTTACACCATCCAATGAGGAAATGTTGATAATGATTTTTAAACATCATTTAAGGCGACTCGAATATCTGTTTTGTTCTCATTTTTCTAAAAAATTATACTGAAGAGGGGGCGGTCAAATTATGTCCAAAATCATTTTGAACCTTTCTGCATCGAATTATTGCAAAGAATTTTTTTCCAAAAATTGTCCAAAGTCGAGAAATTTCCTGAACATATGGCATACATATTGCCAGTGTTTTTTCCTTTCATACGAGTAATATCAAATAGGATGAATAGCGGGCATAGTTCAGTTAAGAAATCATTAAGGGCCACCAAATTCGCAATTGGGAGTCTGCAGAGATTTTTATTCGCTACGTCATAGTGCTCGTCATAGAGTATTATGCAATTATGTATAAATATTAAAACCCACTAAAATTGTCATAGTTAATTTATCTTTGATTTCGACAATTTTTGTTTAAAATTATATATATATAACGTTCAGCTTCACGTTGCTGCACATCCAAGCTTTAAAATGCTTAAGCTTTTTTCATGCTTCAGATATTTATCCAAATTAATAACTTAAGATGGAATACATAAGTACTTTACTAACGCTTTAATAACTTTGAGTGCATAAGTACTTTAATAACTTTAATTTCTTTTTATCAGACGAATCTTCTGATTGTGTCATAGTAGATCTCACAGAAGACGCACATGGTAATAAAAATCAACCAGAAGAGAACATGAAAATTGATGTAAATCATGTATCACATTCTCCGCAGACATCTATGCCAAGGAAACGCGGACGCCCTCGTAAATCTCAAGTTAATATTGAACCATCTA
This sequence comes from Meiosimyza platycephala, assembly GCA_963662105.1. Taxonomy (NCBI): domain Eukaryota; kingdom Metazoa; phylum Arthropoda; class Insecta; order Diptera; family Lauxaniidae; genus Meiosimyza; species Meiosimyza platycephala. The sequence continues at coordinate 35,484,040 of OY759209.1, read as the reverse complement.
TAACAACAACTCATCCCTTTAAACAAATAACAACAACAACAACAGCAGCACCTGTATCACCAACAATACCAAACATAAGTTTTTCCAATATTTTATATGCAAGCACAGAAAGTTGTGACAATCATCCACCAAAACTAGGCTTGCCAGATCCAAATTGTGTTTCACCTGGACATTTTTTAAAAAAAAACAAAAAAAATCGGGATTAAAAAAAAAATCTTGATTTATCTGGACAAAAAAGAAAACTAAAGCTTAGTGTCAGAGGAACATATATATTTTATTTAGATAAAATAAACATAACAAAAACATAGCAATTCAGTTAAAAAAAATAAGTGATTTTTTAAATAAGTTACATTAAGTCCACAAATACTTATTATTGGACCGAACTGCTTTTATCAATTTATTACCACAAGATGTTCAATTCGTCATTTTTAAATTTGGAAAAAAATGATCCCCAAATTTTATCGTTGGGAATATTTTTTGGTAGATTTTCATACACACTACGTAAGCAACAATAATCTGTATATAATTTTCTAAGCCTAAGACTCCTATTGCTGTTTGTAGTTTATCCCAGGAAATTAATTTATATTTAAGAAAAAATAAGGACAATTTTTAATTGAAACGTCACTATATTCATACCGGGTTTCTAAATAGTTAAGACAACTTTTTAAGAATTCAATTCTGACAATATTATTACGTAAAAATAAAAGAGAAAATAAAAAAGAAAGAGGGAGCATTTTTCAGTGCAGTAACCATGTTAGTTAAATCATGGTGATGCACACTTATTTTCATTTAAAGGTACGTAGCTGTTGGTTGCGTTCAGGAGGATTAAGACCTTATGACATCCTTATAGATCATCTTTTCTTGTTTGAAAAATGTCAACTTCTTAAGAGCAGTCCGTACCTTTGACGTGACGAATGTTAATTCATTTTTAATGTCTACGGCAGATATTTTTGTATCTAGTCCTATTTTTCTTTTACTTCATTGTTCGAATTTTATCTGGACATATTTCTGATTGTCGGGACTCTGGACATGGGACTAAAAATCTGGACAATCCCGACGAATCCAGTCCATCTGGCAACCCTAACCAAAATTAAGGAAATGTAAAATCATTTTATCAAGGATTAAAAATGTCAAAGGTAACAACTGCTCCCCTTGCCCAAAAAATAATCAAAAAACTAAAAATGATCCTGAACCGTTAAAACATAAAAATGAATGTAATCCTGATTTAAAAACTAGGATCTGAAAACTCAGATCGGCTGGGATATAAGTTTGCAGGATGCAAAATACAACAGTTGACAGTTAACACATTCCAGTCTAGCTGCTTGTCAGTGAAAAGGAGAAAATAAGAGACACAAAAATTTCTTATACATACAATATTAGTAATAAAATATTATTTAAATTCCAATCGAATCATTTATTCGTTTATTAAATAATTTCAATAAATATTTATTGTAACAAATAAATTTAAATTAAAAGAAATTGAGTGTCTCTTTGAGATTTGAATCCTTGCGCCCATATTAATTTTACAGCTGTCCAAAAATTTATGAATTTTGCAGGAGAGATGCTGTCATATCAAACAAAGTTTATTGGTACGTGTGTCCATATGCTAAACATACATACAAGGGCAAAAGATCACAAAAAACATATCTTTCGAAAAATCACTCTTTTCTATAACCATATTCAGTCTGAACCAGTTACAGATAAGAAAACTTTTCATGAAACTTCAACCATCAAACGCTAAATAAGGTCCTGTTTATCGGCTGCTAAATAAAGTTGTAGAAATGATTTTCCCTCTGAAGCAGTAACCGAGGGATGGTTTTATTAGATACCTGTTTTTACCTCAGAAATCGTCCTGCATTTGAGCTTAAGCAAAGATCTTGTAGTATCCCAAAAGAAAATAATCCAAAGGTTTCACTTTCTAGGTGGCTAATCGACACATCCAATTAGCAAACAAAATCGACTGAGTTTGGAAGTTTAGTTACTCCTGTTACTTCATTTAAAAACTTTTAATTTTCTTTAAATAGCCGCTGAAAATGATTACGTCGAATGCGTTCGCTTTCTACTGGAGCATTGCGCTGATGTGGACTGTCGTAATGCTAGTCATCAGACTCCACTGCACTTAGCCTGCCTCTCACAATCTATTGAAATGTGGAACTGCTGATCAAATGTGGTGCCAACGTCAATGCTGTATATCGTGATGGACGAACGGCTTTGCATGCAGCCATAGTAAAACCGTCACGTTGTCTGGATTGCTGTACCGCATTACTGAAAGCTGGCGCAGATGTCAATAAATCAGACAAATACGGTTACACGCCACTACATATTGCCGCATTAAATGAATTCAGCAATTGTGTCTACATTTTTATAGGTTTGCTCAGATCATTAAGATTTATTTTTAAAAATATCTAAGTAATTGTAATTTCAGAATATGGTGCAGATGGTCATGTGTCCGCCTAATCTTTTATAGTACGACGTACTCCTAAAATCATACCAAAGTTTATGATGAAATTGGATTCTGCGATTAAGGTGAATGATCACGAAATCGGTGATGTAGACTGTGAGATTAAATTGGATTTTCGCCTATTGGTGCCAACGCCAAGTTTGGAACGTGGTGAAACGGAATTACTATTATCTCTTTCTGAAATGGCGCCGCATACGAAAATTTTTCTTAATGAGTCTGAGTTTTTGTCACAATTCACATTAACAAAACATATTTTTAAAATTTTTAGCTTACCAATTATGAATAAAAGAGATTTACTTCACTTTTTTAATTATCTTTGTTCAGTTTCAATAAACGTTCTTTTTTGAACTCAAATTTTTCCCAAAAAAATTGAATTAAATTATCTTGTGAATTTAAAATTATGGGCTACTGAAATTTTTTAAAGCTTTTTTTTTTGAATTAAATTATCTTGTGAATTTAAAATTATGGACTACTGAAATTTTTTAAAGTTTTTTTTTTAAGGTGTAAGACTATACAGTTGCGAAGAAAATTATGAAGTTATCGCTTATTAAGTCTAAAATACAGGGTCACAGGGAAATCATCACGTTATATCAGATTAAGACCCATGTTAAGTCTTTATCAGAACTTAAACTGGTAGTTCGATATAAAATCTGTCAGAGTTGATCAGAACTGCGCCTATATATTTGAGGCGCTCAGTTTCAAAACCGGCCAAGTGCTTTTTTCTTACTTTTGAAAAAACAACGAAAAACGTTTATCTTCATCTATGTTCATTGAAAAATTAAAAAGTATTTCCCACATAATAGCTTATAAAATTTCTTACTCAAAACACGTCAGATCAGACTTTTCTAGTTTCATCTGCCGATGTTTTTGAGGAAACAATTTTGCACTTGGACGGTTTTGATCCATGGAACATGCACTTGGCCGGTTTTGATACCAAAGTACTGCACTTGGCCGATTTTTATACGAAAGTACTGCACTTGGCCGGTTTTGAATACAATTCAATTGAAATAATATGTAAACGTGAGAAATATTGTAGGAGTCACCGAGGTGAGTGAAAATCGCGATCTGTGGTTTGCGTGCGATTTTTGTAGAATTGCTCTGTAACACCTATAGGCCACGTTGGTGCAAAAAATTATCGCACCTAATAACGTTGTGCGGTGCGTGCGATTTTTTAATTTTATTGCTTTAAGGGTATTTTCCTCGTTCTTTGGAGTATCCCCGAGGTAGTCACTCCATAAGTGACTACTCATCGAGGCGGTTCACTCCCAGTCACTTTGGGCCACTTGGAGTCACTGAGGTGAGTGAAAATCGCGATTTTGTAGTTAGCGTGCGATTTTTAACGAATTCCACTATAACACCTATAGGCCACGTTAGTGCAAACTCTTATCGTTTTGCGGTGCGCGCGATTTTATTTTTATTTTTGCTGATTTCGTTACATTGCTTCCTGTCGTCAGAGGACGACGATATACTTAATTTTAAACAAATCCACTAAAATTCAAAAATCGCACGCACCGCAAAACGTAACTTATTTGCGATAATTTCTTGTACAAACGTGGCTATAGGTGTTATACCACAAAATTACAATTTTCACTCACCTTGGTGACTCCAAGTGACCCAAAATGACTCGGGGTGAACCACCTTAATGAGTTATCACTTATGGAGTAAATACCTCTGGGATACTTCAAAGAACAAGGAAAGTATCCTTACAGCAACAAATTCTGCAAATCATTCTGTGGAAATACCCATATATAGGTTCACAACTTAATTTCGAAAGAATTCCAATTGTGACAAAATTTCAGCTAAATAGAACAAAAAAAATTTTATCATGTACTTGTCCGGTTTTGAAACCAAGTTCATGCACTTGGCCGGTTTTGAAACCAAGTTCATGCACTTGGCCGGTTTTGAAACCAAGTTCTTGCACTTGGCCGGTTTTGAAACCAAATCATCAAAATAAATTAAAAAAGTTTTATATATCTGTCAAAAAAATGTTTTTTAATCTAAAAACATAGTAGAACGATAAAGCATGATCCAGATTTTGATATATGAGAATATCTCAAAATTTTATTTTTTTGCACTTGGCCGGTTTTGAAACTTAGCGCCTCATTTATATTTTCAGACTTTATTTCCAAAACGGGTGCAGCGATTTTAATGAAACTTGGGGGTTAGGTACATATGTGAACAAAATTAGGATTGGGCTGGTTTTAACTTATCAAAGACTCCTGGAGGGGCGTGGCACAGCCCTAAACTTTTATTTTCATAACGTCATATCGCGAAAACCTTTCAATATATTGTAATAAAATTTAGTACACAGATGCAGATCATAAATGTCTTCAATTTTGCCAAAAGTGAGCGGAATCGGAAAAGTGGGCGTGGCACTTTTCAATAATTGAAAATTTTGATTCAATATTACTCAAAAACGGCTCTGACGATTTTCATAAAAATTTTATAGATAATACCACTAAAAGCAGTCATCATAACATGCTATGTCACTATACTGGCAAAACTCGTTGAAGGGCGTGGCACAGCCCACAATATTTATAAACGTTATAATAAGAGAATTAACAACACAGTCATTCTGAAATTTCATATGGTAGATATACTTGCTATAAGGTACCTCAAGACGAAAAATGGGTGCAATAGTACTAGTGGGCGTGGCACCTCCCATACAAGCAAAAAACGTTAAATTTTATATTTAGTGTGCTATTACTGTAATCTTTCTAAAATTTGGTGCTAAGACGTCGGTTACCATAAGCTTTAAAATTAATTGGATTTCGATGGGATTGAATCAGTGGGCGTGGCACCTCCTATATAAGCAAAAAACGTTTTGTGTAATATTTGGTGAAATATAAGAGTAATCGTAATAAAATTTTGTATAGAGATGTCGGTTACTATAAGCTTTGTAATTATATGGAGTTCGACAGGATTTTATCAGTGGGCGTGGCACCTCCCATGCAAGCAAAAAACGTTTTGTGCTATATTTGGTGAACTATACGAGTAATCCTAATGAAATTCGGTATAGAGATATCGGTTACTATAAGCTTTAAAATTAATTGGATTTCGACGGGATTGAATCAGTGGGCGTAATACTTCCTACTATAACAAAATGTTGCAAGAGGATCATTTTGTGATTTATTTAAATAAACTTTTTTTAACCTCTTTCAACATTTTCCATATTTATCCGACTTTGTCAAACTCATTCAACTTTTTTCGACCTCAACCAATTTCTTTAGAGATATTCAACTTTTTTCGAGATTTTCAACCTCTTTCAACTTCATTCAATTTTTTCGACTTTTTCAACCATATTCAACTTTCTTCGACTTTTTGAACGTCATTCAACTTTTTTAGAATGATTCAACTTCTTTCAACTGTTTCAACATTTTACAACCTCTTTTAATTTTTGTCAACATTTTCCATATTTTTCCGACTTTGCCAACTTCATTTAACTTTTCTTGACTTTTTCAACATCGTTCAACTTTTTTCAAGACTTTCAACTTTTTGGAGATTTTCAGCCTCTTTCAACTTTTTCAACACTTTTCACTTTCAACCTCTTACAAATTTTCTAATTTTTATTTTTGGCTTTTCAACTCTTTTCAATGTTTTTTAAATATTTCAACTTATTCAATATAAGTCAACTTTTTTCAACAAATTCCATATTGTTTCGATTTTTTCAACCTCAAAACGAAAAACCGAACAGTGGTCGGTCTCCAGGTACTGCCATTCTGAAATTCCAATTTTCAACGACGCGCTCGAGCATTTCGTGTGGTATTTGGCGTATGGGTTAGACCAGGGGTTCTTAAACTTATGTAGTCCGAGGACCCCTTATCGAGCTAATTTTTTTTTGCGGACCCCATCCCAACCCTAGACATTTCACGTCGTTCTTAGCTTAATTTCTGGCTCAATAATAACAAAGACACTCAGGCTTGCTATCCGTTGTCAAACTCAACCAGACATAAAATGTCCGGTTATCTGACGAGATTAAGAACGAAGTATTTTTCTTTTGCTTTAATTTTTTCGGTTTTTAAAGGTCTTTTCAACACTATTTATGACCGGTTTTTGAAGATCCAAAAGTTGACAAGCCTGCAGACACTACTTTCTAATAAATAATGATACTTATACCATATATCTCTCTGTATTTAGCATTTGTAGAGGCAAACATTTTTTATTAGGATTTTCATGTAATTAAAATACAAAATGAATAAAAATTGTGGAGAAGTAAGAGAATTAAAAAAGTTTCAAGTTAAAAAATTTACATTAAACTCAGACAAATATTTCTTGGTCAACATACAGCTTAGTTTTTTTTTATTTCTTTTTTAATAAAGAATATAATAATAATAATAAAGCTTATAATGAAAATTATTTTTTTGGTGACTCTTGGTTATTTTATAAGCAAAATTTGTTATATTTTCTCGTGTAGAAGTTTTTACATAATGAGATGGATGATGTTGTTTTCTTGAAACCAAATCTACAATTTCGAGCTCTATATTCGAAAGTTTTATTCTCAGGTCTGCTTCTACATTAAGCTGGTTTCTATACTTTGATTTTATATATATTAGTACCAAAAAAGTCTGTTCACACAAATACATGGAATCAACTTTTGGAGGGCCTTATTTGCAAATGCAAATGCTTAGCATTACTATAACATCTGTGTTGAATGGATCCCTGATCCAGTCGTTGTCAGAATCAGGACAGGGTAAATAGGGTCATTTCGCCTGTTTGCGTCCATTTAGTGCAGTTGGCAAGTTTGACGGCGATAATAAAAATATCCCAGCACAAATTTCTATGAAAAATTTATGTTATGTGTTCATTATATAGTCTATTTTAAGATTAACTTTCAGCTTAGTTCGAAACATTTTGTGTTTTTTTTTTAAATATAAAAACTTCAGAATTAGGCGATTTACCCACTTCGCGTCCACAAAATCCAAATTGAGTCCACCCGTGGACCATTTAGCGTCCACCAGCTTAGAAAAGGAATATAGGGGTGATATTTTTAAGAATTTGTAAAGAAAGATTGTATTTTAACAATTTCTTTATTTAAGAATATAAATATTAAATATCAACATTATTATCATTAAAAACATCACTTTAAAAGAATAAAAATAATTCTTCTCAACATTGACTGAACTTAAAATTAGGTAATAAATAATGATTACACCTTTAAGAATAAATAGTAATCAGTTCTGTTAATTTTACCCTAAAATCAAAAGGTATACAGTAATCCCCGCTTATATGCACGCCGCTTATAAGCATTTCTCGCTTATATGCATCAAAACTTGTGCTATTTCATTTCTCCATTTAGATTTGTTAACATTTTTCTCCTTTATATGGACACGCTTATATGCATTTCTCGGATATAAGCCCCAAAAAATCTCCAATTTTTCCTCCATTCACGCTTATATGCACGACAGGGAAAACATTTTAGTTTTTTTTTTTTTTGTCAAAAAAATATTGATAAACAATCGTATCATTCCTATTGTAATGTCAAATGTGCTTGACAGTAGCTTGCCATGCTGGGAAGAGTTAAATGAAAATGAAATTGTTGCCCATATTTTACAATCGGTTGATAAAATAGAGGATGATGAAGAAATAGACATTGTAGCTGAAATAGATCCAATTCCTTCATTGAGTGCAGCTTTTGTCTCATAAGACACGCTTCGAAAGTTCCTCTTGCCAATAAAAAAGTTTATTGACGAACTTGATGACATTGAAGAACATATTTTTAAGGGCTGCAGTCATATTCAATCCAAGATTACTCGTTTTTTTAAGAAAGAATAGTTTAGCAATTCTGTATATGTAGATTCTACGTGATCACATGAACTCTGTATACACATATGTACTATATATATATTTTTTTGATTTGCTTTTTTTTTTTACTGGAATAATATATTCATAAAATATCAAATGGCGTTAAGTAACAGCATATGAAACTACGATTCTATATAAGCATATTTGGTAGATATAGCCGAATTTTTATATATGCAGTTTTTATGCATATAAACGAGTTTTTCTAAATGCATTTCACGCCTTTATGCACCAAAAATTAATCATTTTCAGAAATGCTTATAAGCGGGGATTACTGTATTATTATTGCTAAAGATCAGCCTTGATTAATAATAAGTTACCTGTGTACCCCCATACAAATTGTATGAAAATTTCAGACTTTTTCGTTCGTACTGTACAAAAGAACGACATTGAGCTAAACTTTTATTTTCACATGTCTCGTAAACATTAACATTACATTAACATTAACATTACATTCGGGGATTCCCCTTTTCATAACATTTTACATCATTTTATGATTCATAACACAAAGTCACTCGAGAATAACTTCCCACAGTAACGCTTTGCACTTTGATGTTGACTTTGAACTTGTGAGTTTTATTCTTATTTTTGTGTGATTGCATTAAAGTAAAGTGTTTTCTATCATTCCAAAAGTTTCTGGGAAAATATGGCTTCAAATTTGAACAGAGTACGGTTTAATAGATTCAATGCAGCTAAAATTGAAGAAATATTGTGTGAAATTGGTAGCAATTACCAAGGATTTATTCCATCTGATGACGAAGATGGATATGAATGTATTGACGAAATAGCATCGGAAGCTTCAGATGTTGAGCTGATAGGATGTATAGAAGCTGATGAGGACTCATATGATTCAGAAGATTCATAATTTTTGAAAGATCTAGGCTTTGAGCTTTGTAAGGCAAACATAAAACGACGTGCTGAAAATCCAATCATATATTCGAAGCCTTCCACTCAATCAGGACTACAGGACGTACTTGGACGAGTAATCCAATTCAACAATGCGAATTTCCACGACCATAATTGAGATGAAAGTGGCCGCATTGCAATTATGGGAAGTTGTTACGTATGCAAGCAACTACGAAAGAAATGCAGAAAAACTAGGAAATCCTGTACAAGTTGCTTCAATCCAGTTTGTAATGAACAATCAAACCCATCTTCCTATATGCTCTATCTGTATGCAAAGTTTTCAATGAATTTTCATAACTTTATCTGTCTTTTTTTTCAAATGTAATTATTTCTTTTTTCTATGTAAAACTGTGGAGGAATTTCTGCATACATTAAAAGCAATATTTATCTTTTTAATCAAACAAAACCCTAAATTTCATGCTACTCCATACAAAGCGTAGAGAGGGTACCTGGATACCCCGTCACCCTGTTAAAGGTGCAAAAAGAAAATGGGTGTGCCAGGCCCTCTCAAACTGATCAAGTGAAACCATTCATATGGAAATATATTATTAACATAATATTAGGAGTTCTCGTAAGGTTTCAGAGTTGTAGAGTATGAGGAATCATAAAATATTTTTAATTGAAAATGAAATGGGTACCCCATCACACACAGAAGGGTTAACGAAAATAGTGGACGCAATTTGGTTTATAATTATCCCCTGTAGGTATAGTTTGCGTCGATTGCGGACGCTTTGTGGAAGTTTTGTAAATTCGATGAAGTAATTCGCGTCCACCTTATTTTATTGGTTAAATATAAAAAATATAAGCGAAATTCATAATTAATATTATTCCTTTTTTCAATATAAAAGTCTAGAAACAGCTATGTATCCTAAAATTCACATAAAACAATAAAAAACTTACCATCAAACACGCCACTGCACACTATTTTTTATCTAAACATCCCGCGCGTACAAGCCCTTGATAAACAGCCGAGACTAAATATTTTTTTAAACGGGATTGGTTTGGCGCAAGGTCCTTTTGTCCATATGTGCGTGCCTCTTATACATTGAGGTATTAGCGGTAATGACTTTTCGTTTGATTGGTGTGTTAGTTTACTTATTTTCGAGGATTTTAAAAGGGAGATCCGTAAAATGGACGCGAATTGGGCGATGGACGCGAACAGGCGAACTGACCCTACTTCCAGAAGTTGCTTTTTAGAGGCATTAACCCATTCCTAGCCACTGTACCTGCTTGGGTACAGCACATTTAAATAGCTGTAAATTTAACCAAAAAAAAAAAAATTTCCAAAATTTATCCACATAAACAATGAAGGGAAAACGACTAAACTTTCTTTAATATTTTGCTTTGTTTTGATACTTCATCGTCGATTTAGCGTATTTTGAAAAAATCAGTGTTCGTTAGTCTTCGTTGGAAGCGTTTTGTGTAAAAATTTTAAAAGTTTGCGCTTGATTTGCGAAGCAAAACACTTGAGTTATCATAGTTTTAACGAGCTGAATAAAAAAAATTACAAAAAATTTAAAGAATGCTCATATATTCTGCCGTTGTCCCAGTTTGGGAACAGGCTCAAAAACCTACTGATTGAAATTTTTTTTATTTTTTTTCATATTTTAAAAGCATTTTATGTCATTTACATAAAAACGAAATTCACATAGTCGATGATTTTTGATTTTAAAAGGTCTTGGCTGTTAATGGGTTAAGTATTCGACAAAATGCAGCCGCCTGTCATTATCGAGATCTTAATTAGAAAATTCTATAAAATCGCTGAGTTTTGGAAAATACTCATACACATATTTTGAATGTGTTTTGACCATAATTCGTTTTTTTTATAATCGCTTCTATTTTATCTTCAACTTTAAATTTATTTGAACCTGCACCTTGTAGGCTCAAAATGAAATTTATAAAAACTGATTATGTTGTCAAACAGTGTGAAGAGTGGAAACTGTTTGGTGCTGGGTATTCAGATTTTGAACAAAAGTAAATGCACACTTTGTTTTTTAAAAATATGTGCAATCATTCAAAAAGTCATGGCCATGTAGAATTTTTAATAAATGAATAAAGCGAAAAGTTTGATGATGTAAAATTATTGATGTCCCCTGGACCCCTGGGGGTCCGCGGACCACAGTTTAAGAATCGCTGGGTTAGACTATTTGGTAGAGTATGTTCAAAATTTAAGTCTCACGAGACTCGAGGTATCGTTACAATTCTTACTGGAATTATCCCTTAAGTAGGAAGCAAAACTTAATTTGATTTTAAGTTTTATTTATTATATAAATTTCAATTGTATAACATACATTGGTACTTATATTCGTTCTTATAATAAATCATAAGTGTATAAAGAAAATAAATTCATAACAAGCTGTGTGGACATACATAATTATTGGTCTAGTTAAAAAAAAAAACTTAACGTCTTTTCAAGTCAAGTCAAAAGTCTAAACCTACATGAGCTGCATTCAAAAATCTTTAAATTTTATTTACTGTATATGTAAGTACTACTAAATACATATACAATTGCTAAATGTAATGCTAAATATCATTATTAAGTATGCTATACAAAAAAACAGAATGTTAATTTAAGTTTTTTAAAAAAAACCGAATGTTAAGTTGAAAAAAATTTTTTTATGTTAAAATAAATGTCTTAAAATTTTTTAATGTCTTTAAAGAATAAATGTTAGAATAAGTTTTACAAAACAAAATGTTATATTAAGCTTTGTTTATTTAGTATGATTTGTCCCCTTTGCTTAAATTACATTCGAGAAGAAAATACAATTTCTTTGTACAAGTTTGTTGAAATGATAGCTAAATATATTAGATTGGAGGTAAATTTATTAAATCAATTTTGGAAAAATTCCATCTAACGTGGAATACTTCAAGTGCTGGTGGCGGCATATAGCCAAGAAAAAAATGGAGCATTCTGCAAGTATTGCGTATTATTCGCCCCACCAAATGCTGGTGCTAGCAGTTGCAATCAAGTAAATTTCTATATACCAACAGACAAGACATTTTTAAACGATCTATTTTAGCGAATTCAAATATACGCTGAAACTTCTATGCCAATTATAAAAGTTAGTAAACAAAATTAGTAAAAAGGTAACTTAGCTATCTTGACTTTGATTTTTGATTCAACCAAATCAAAATCATATAATCATTTTTGTTTAGAAATCCTTTAGCTATACTATATAAAAAAAAATCCAAAAATTTAAACTCATTTGTTTCAACAAATTTTGTAATTCTGAACTAAAATATTTAAGTAAATATAAGGGTTCGATAAGGAAAAGGAAAATATAGAGAAGGCCGTAATTGGCAAGGAACGGTTGCAAAAGGTAGAGATGGCCGTAACAGTCGAAATAATGGTTGTGGCTTTAGTCCCGGTGCTGGTGATGTTGCTTAGCTTGTGGTGATACCGGTGTTTGACGCCAACCATTCAAATGACAGAAAACACATTGCGCTGTCACCGGCAGCATTGGTGACAAACATTGTCGAATCCTGCAAACAATAGAAATAAATTTCTGCATAAATAATTGGTAAAGTATGCATAAGAAAGGAGGAACTCCTTTTAAAAATATATAATAAAAAGTATTACTACTACTGTGTAAATAATTAAAAAAAAAAAACAAATTTAAAACAAAGCATGCGTGTTTTTTTTAATTATTATAGAATTGTCAAAAAAAAATAAAACTTTTTAAAACTAAAATCAAAAATAATTAATATGGTAAGTATAATAAAATTATTATTTCTGACAACGAATCTAGATTTTTAGTGTTGAATGCTGCTGTAAACTTGAGTTTCAGCGGACTGACTCGCAATTAACTGTATAATTTTACAGCTCTGACATATACAGTTTGTCAACAAAATGTTTTCAAAATTAGAAAAGCTTTATATATTATTTTTAAAACTAGAACAAAAACCCAACAAAAGCGATAAAAATAAATTTTTTTTCGTACTGTAAGTATTACAAAGCTGTTCAACCATAACAAGCGAAAAAAGCTGAGTTTTCAACGAACAAAAGCAAAAGAAAACGAAAAACGAGAGAAAGCAACTCCTGCATTCTGTCAAATAATTCTTTTCAAAAAGGGGAACCCCATGACAAAAGTGTAGCAAACGTCACAATTATTAAATAGAAAATCAGTTTTTTCAGTCTATTGATATTTAGTAGAGTTTAGCAGCGCGACATCTATCAGAATATAGGATCCTTGGTGAAATTTATGTGAAAAAAATAGTTTTTTTAAAATGCCTGGAAAGAGAGTAAGCGAAAACTTAATACAGCTAGTTTACTACAACTACCACAAGGGTAAATCAGCTAAGGAACTAGCGGAAATGTTTTCATTGGAATTGAGAACAGTTTACAATATTATACGACGCGCAGAACATGAAGGAAGACTTGAGTTGAAGCACTCCACAGGCAGGCCTAAAAAGCTTACTATGAGAAATGAACGTGATATAATGAAAAATGTCAGCCAAAATCCCTTTACCAGTACTAGAATTTTAGCTGCAGATGTGAAAAAAACATGTGGTGTTGAAGTTTCTCATGAAACTGTTAGAAAAGTGATTTTAAAAGACAAGTATTCGTCCAGAGTTGCTAGAAAAAAACCGCTGCTTTCCAATCAAAATATTATCAAAAGGTTATCTTTTGCTACACAACACATTTCTTTGCCCATGGAATACTGGGATGATGTTGTTTTTTGCGATGAGAGCAAATTAATGCTGTACTACCACGACGGTCCCAACAGAGTTTGGAGAAAGTCACTTGCAGCCCTCGAAAACAAAAATATCATTCCAACCGTGAAATTTGGTAAAATATCTGTTATGGTGTGGGGATGTATTTCAAGTAAAGGTGTTGGAGAAATAAGAATTATTGATGAAATAATGGATAAAGTTTTATACCTGGATATTTTAAAAAACAACCTCAAAAGGAGTGTGCAAAAATTCGGGTTTGTTCACCCAAACAATCCTGAAAAATTAAAGTTTAAGCTCTACCAAGATAACGATCCCAAGCATAAATCATATTTGTGCATGTCTTGGTTGGCGTATAATTGCACCAAAACTATTGATACTCCTGCACAAAGTCCGGATATGAATCCGATTGAAAATTTGTGGGCGTTTTTGAAGAAGAAGGTGGGCAAAAGATGTCCAAAGTCTAAAAGGGATCTTATAAAATACATAAATGAAGAATGGGAAAAGATACCTCAAGAATACGACTTAAAAAAGCTTATTGGGTCCATGCGGAATAGATTGCAAGCCGTAATTCGTGCTGAAGGAAAACATACGATATACTGAAGAGTCGCTATTCACCCTTTTTTTAAATAAAATATTACATTGAAAAGAATTGTTTGACAACATATGAAAAGTTGTTTTTTTTGTTTCAAATTGTTTTCTGTTATTTTTGGAAAATATTGTTAGTTTTCTTATGCCATAGTTTAAAGTTTTGGAAACGCAATAATATAATAAAAAAAAATTATTTAAAAATGGCAGTCATTTCGTTTTTATTTGTACTTAAAATTAAAAAACAATATTTTTATGGATTTTGAAAAGATTTTGTTGACAAACTGTATGTACATAACTGAATTCTTGTGTTTTCGGTTTCTCTTACAGAATCGGTTTCAAAACCAACATCAGCATCAGGATTACCTATGCACTTGGGAAGTGGTGCAACTCTCTCGCAGATTGGCAGCAGTGCACATGCAGCAGTTTTGGGCAATTTATCGGCTGTCAACACAAGTGTTAGCATCAAATCATATAATAACTCTCAAAACCATAACATCATAAATGGTTTTGAGAATTATTATATGATTTGATGCCAACACTTGTGTTGACAGCCGATAAATTGCCCAAAACTGCTGCACCTCCACTTAATGCAGTACCTGTTATGGTGCCTGATGATCGCTTAAGTTTACTTAACTCTTAGTAGGCGCACTAAGATTTTTACTTAAATGGACGCATGGGGTCAAAATAGACCCCAAACATTTTTTTAAATTGTTATATGTGATTAAATATTTATGAAATGAACAACAATATTTATTCTTCTTATGTCTTATAAGAAAAAACACTTGAAACCCACTTTTTCAAAAATTTTGTGACCCCATGCGACCACTTAAGGGTTAAGCCTCCATTCGCCAATTTTTATTAAACCAAACTTTTTTTTAATAATATGTAATCAAAAAGTTTCGCTCGGTTTGGGTTTCGGAGATATAGCCATCGAAAGTTGCGAATATGTATTGCTTTTGTACAAATTGTTATAAGTTGGGAACCCTTGAATGGATATCAAAAATATGCGTTTCATAAGAAAGATATTTTAATGGCCTACAATTATTTGAGAAAATGTTTAATCTGCAGTTTTGGAGATATGACTGATTTTTTTGAAAATTCGAACTATTTGTTTTTAAGAACCAGGTCGGTAGGTAATAAGTTTAACTTATGTATTAAAAAAAAATTGCAAAAGTTTTGCACTTTTGTTATCAAATTTTCTATTAACAATTCAATTTTAATGATGTGCCCCGCCTCGAGAAAATCTGAAAAGAATTACAGAGATGCATTGAACCCTCTCAAATAAGAATTCGTTAAAAAAATCGTGGAGCCTCAATTATTATGGACGATATAATTATTCTAATGGTATCGCACCACAGTGTTGCGACTAGAACAAGCTAGCTGGACAAAATTATTTTTTTGCGTTTTTGCATTTGTTAGATTGAAACAAAAATGAAATTGTAAGGGAGGCCTGGTCGCAAACGACCCCCTGGGCCGGTACGGGTCAATTTGTCGACGAAACCTAGCCGGCCAATTTTGATGAAAACGTGTCTGGGGGACCATGTCGCTCGAAAACGTGCGACGCTAGTACTTTTGTTTTTTTTTTTCATCATAACTTTATGTGCTACGTTATATATTTTTTTTTATATTGGAGAATGAAGTAGAACTTTGCCTACATTTTAGTATATAACATGTCCTAGAAGCCTTATTTTTTTTTGGAGAAAATTTTAAGCCTAAAATTTGACTACACAAAGTTAAAAATAATGAGATGAAATTAAATTAAACGTATATATGTTTGTTTGCTTACATCAGAATTGAAAGAAATATTAAAAAATAGCACATATCGAAAAATATCCGATGTTTCTGTTTAATTTTAGTAAAAATAATTTTTTACTCATTTTTAACACTCAAAACACTACCACTATTAATATTTTTCCCGAACAACGCAAAATTACGAACTGAATGATTTATTTTTATTGCTCAAACGGAGCAAGTAAACAATAAAATTCAAATAATATTTGTAACAATATAACGGCGAATGAAAAAAAAACAAAATTCGACAGAATAAAGCATGCCATGCCGCGTCGCACGTTTTCGTGCGACAGGGGCTCCCAGGCCCATGTCATCTGAAAACGTGCGACACGAATATTCTTTAAAAAAGGGATTTAGGATGACGTCACTTTTTATATATTTATTTCATTAGTGCTTACCTTCAACTTTGAAATCCATTCAAAAATAGTTTTCTTTAATATTGACAAATAATAAAATTAATATTTTCCCACGACTACTCAATCACAATTTTTCAGAAATTAAAAGGTGAACAAAACAACTTCTCTCACTTCAATTGTCTGAAACTGTAAATTGACTTACAGAAAACAAAAATTCAATTCAATTTTGTCCAGCTAGCATACACTAGACGCAACACTGCGCATGGACGAAAAAAATTTAAAATTTTTTATATTGTGTTGCGAAACAGTTTTTAATCAAATATTTATTACATTAATATTCAATACAATTCATTACAATTTTTACAATACATAATGTACATCATAATTATCTATGTTGGAAACTTCTCTACATTCGAATGCTTTGTTATCAAGCGGAATAAATGAACGATAGGACGGAGTTCCTCTTATCGTCTTCGATCTTTGAAAACGTTGGCGCAAAGCTGCTTCTTCTGTCTTGTGTTCATTTTCAGAACAGAATTCAAAGGAGATGTTGTCAAAATATTCTACGGCCCATTCGTACAAGGCACGAGACGTCGTTATTTGATTTTTATAGGGACGTTCTAGACTTGCGCGAGACGCTAGTCTTTTCACAGTCCCACCACCTCCATCACAAGAGCCTTTGCCATGCGAAGATGCAAAAAAATGCCATTCGCATTTTATACTGAAGTCAGATTCATAGTGTAGCTAATTAGTAAAGTTTGCTTTATTTTTATATTGAGCAGCGCAGCCATAAGAGAAAAAAAATATATTTTTAATGTTGACACATTCATAATTTTCTTTTAAATGAGTTATCATTTTTTTATTGAAAAGGTGGATCGCGACGGTGTCAGGATTGTTCGATTTCGAAATGATTACTAAACTTTCTTTCAATATTTTATTTTCAAGTTTGTAGTACATGACATAAGGGTGCTTGATCGTTTGACCAGTGAATCGTGTCTTGAATTTTAAATGTAAAATTTTCTGCAAAACCCAAAATAAAAACGAACTCTCCTTCCTTCAAATTTTTTTTTTCTCCTTAAGATATTCAGCATGAGTATGAGCGATTGTATCACGATCAGAAGACTTTCAGACCAAGGTACAGATACAGAACGTGTCCAAAAACGATTACTCCATGAAGAGTTGCATCAACAATTTTTGCTCAATAACCCCGATGTGAAGATTAGTGTTTCTCAGTTTGTCAAATTGAGACCAGCCTATTGTGTTGTTGTTGGATGTAGCGGGAGTCATAACGTTTGCGTCTGTAAAATCCATCAAAATATGAAACTAAAAGTATATGGATTTAATAACGCTCTCGAAGCAACTGACAACCATGAAAAAGTTTTTTATTCGACACTTACGAGACACAGAGTGTGAGCTCATCGCTACAGCTTTTAAAAATATGAGTTTTTTTATGAAAACGCGCATCAGTCAAATTGTATCATATTTTCCAAAGTTATGTCGAGAATTTCGTTTTGAATGCAGATACAGTTAAACCTCCCACAACGCGATTTCCTGTAATGCGGTTTCGTTACAACGCGGTTCCCAAAATGCTGACATTTTCTTACAACGCTACTCTTACAACGCGATTTTTACGAAAATTTTTTCAAATATTTACTATTTTAATTTGAAAAAGGTTTTCTTGCCCAAATAAAATTCTTTGCATTTTGTTCTTACTTTGATACCTATCTTTTTTATAGCATTGGAAACAACAAATACAAATACAAAAAAATTTAGCTCCCTATCAAGAAATTTATAAAGATTTGCGAAACAAACAAACAAACTTGAATGCACGATTTTTTCAAACCAATAATAGTCGAAAGGATGCCCGAATCTGATAGTGCAGGTGTTCTTAAACTTATGTAGTCCGCGGACCCCTTATCGAGCTAAATTTTTTTTGCGGACCCCTTCCCAACCCTAGACATTTGACATCGTTCATAAGCTTAATTTCTGGCTCAATAATGACAAAGACACACAGGCCGTTCGGTTTTCACCCGGACAGTCTGATTTTTGAAAGCTTTGTCCGATTACTCACCCAGATAGGCATAAAATGTCCGATCATCTGACGAGCTTAAGGAACGAAGTAGTTTTACTTTGCTTTAAGTTTTCCGGTTTTTAAAGGTCTTTCCAACACTATTTCCGTTTTTAGAAGGTCCAAAATAAATATTGATACTGATACCATATATTTCTGTATTTTAACAAATCTTACGCATTTATAGAGGCAAACATTTTTTATTAGGATTTTCATGTAGTTAAAAAACAAAATGAATAAAAATTGTGAAAAGTAAAAGAATTAAAAAATTTACAAGTCAAAATATGTACATTAAACTCAAATATTAAGACAAATATTTTGTGGTCAAAATAAAGCTAAGAAAATAAGTTATGTTTTTTTTCATAGCTTTTTTAATAAATAATAATAAAGCTTAAAATGAAAATTAATTGAACATAAAAAAATGAAATGAAAAATGAAAATTATTTTTTTGTTGACTATTTGTTATTTTATATGCGAAATTTGTTATATTTTCTTCTGTAGAAGTTTTTACTTAATGAGATGAATGATGTTGTTTTCTCGAAACCAAACCCACAATGTCGGGCTCTATATTCGAATTTTTATCCTCAGGTCTGCTTTTACACTAAGCTTGTTTCTATACTTTGATTTTATATATAATAGTACCGAAAAAGTCTGTTCACACAAATAAGTTGTGCAAAACGGAATCAAGTTTTGGAGAGCCTTATTTGCAAGTGCAGGGTAATTGGATTTTAGGAGTAATCAAAAGTTAGTTAGTTCAATTTTATTGAACTTAAGTTTCAAAGCCGTATCACAAGAGATATACACGAGCATATCTTGCTGTAATGTCGATAATTTCTTAGCATTACTAACATCTGTGTTGAATGGATACCTGATCCAGTCGTTGCCAGAATCAGGACAGGGAAAATATTTTCGGAAGCTGCTTTTTAAAGTCATTAAATGTTCGACAAACAGGAGACGCGTTTAATTGTCAAGCTCTTTATTAGAAACTTCTATAAAATCGCTGAGTGTTGGAAAAGACTCATATACACACTTTTGAATGCATTTGACCATAATTCGATTTTTTTTAAAATCGCTTCTATTTTATCTTCAACTTTAAATTTATTTACAGCTGCACCTTGTAGGCTCAAATTCAGCTCATTCAAATAACAAAAAATATCAGTCAAGTAAGCAACCTTAGCAAACCAGAGAAAATCATTAAAACATTCTTTCAGTTCGAATTGCGTGTCCATTAAAAATAATCTTATTTCGTCACGAAGTTCAAAAAGGCGACTGAGTACTTTCCCACGTGACAACCAACGTACTTCTGTGTGTAATAATAATTGTTTATGTTGACTCCCCATCTCCTCGCACAAAACTTTGAAAACACGGGAATTAAGTGGGCGAGCCTTAAAGAAATTGACAACTTTAACGACTTCATCCAATATTTTTTTCAAATCTGTTGACATATTTTTAGATGCTAACGATTCCCTGTGTTCGCAGCAATGGTTCCAAACGACTTGAGGTGCTATACCTTTAATAAGAGCAATCAACCCAGTTCTTCTTCCTGACATTGCATGAGCACCGTCAGTGCAAATCCCAACACATTTTGACCACTGGATTCCATTTTCGGTTATAAAATGATTCAAAGTATTAAATATGGCCTTAGCTGTAGTACACGATGGTAGGGAATCACAAAATAACAAATCCTCTTGTATTTTAAATTCAAATTCATATCTAATAAATACTAACAAATTAGCATTATTAGAGACATCGGTACTCTCATCTAATTGTAGTGAGTAATATTGACTTTTCTTGGGTTTGAACAAAAGTAAAAGCACACTTTGTTTTTTAAAAATATAGTATATGCAATCATTTAAAAACTCATGGCCATGTAGAATTTTTTTGTAAATGAATTATTTGAATAAAGCGAACAGTTTGATGATATAAAATTATTGATGTCAAAATTGTTTCGCGGACCCCTGGAATGGCTTCGCGGACCCCCAGGGGTCCGCGGACCACAGTTTAAGAATCGCTGTGATAGTGGATCAAGCTCAGATTTTTAACTAGTACTAACAAAACGTTCGAAACAAATCATACTAAGTGATGAGGAGGAGTAGAAAGTTATCGTTCTGTTTTGGCTTTAATTTATTATATCTTTCAACTTGAATATTTTACGTAGAATTGAAAGTTTATTTTATTTTATTTTGTTTTGTTTTTAATTAAATAAATGGAGTGTTATTAAATTACATAATATGTATGTTCTTATGACTCAACAAATAAATACACAAAATTATATTAAGCACATATTTTTACTATACAAATTCCAATATTTTATTGAAAATTTTTTTACTTTGGAACCAAACTCTGTTTTTTGTATGGAGTTAGAGTCTCCTACAACGCGATTTCCTACAACGCGGAGTTTTTCAGGAACCTATTCAACGCGTTGTAGGAGGTTTACCTGTACATTCTTAAGACCTGATCCCATAGAGTCCGTCAAGTCCGTTGCGTCAAAGTATACAACTGACAACTTACTTTATGAAGTACGGCCGAATCAATACTTATCTGTCAACGCAACGGATGAAGTTGAACAATTTTCTAATTTTGACGTACGTTGAATGCGTTGACAGCTGCGAGTTGATGTGAAATATAAATAAAACGGAAAATGTGAAAATAAGAATTGTTTTCATATAAAAAAAAACATAAAAGCAGAATATACAGGAGAAATTACGAGATTTATAAAAAGAAAAGCTGTTGGTTGATTTTTCGCTTGACTTTGAATGCGTTGCAGACGTATTCATTGGGCCGTCTTCTTCCTTTATTTTCATTTTGTCAGTTGTGTACGTTGACGCAACGAACTTGACGGACTTTATGGTATCAGGTCTTTAGGATTGATTGCAAATAACATTCAAAAAAATTAAAAATAAAAAAAAATGCAAAAAAAAAATTTATGTCGAATTTTATGTTGAAAAAACATGGTGAAAACATGGCGGGAAAAAATTTTAAAAAGTCGAAGGATTTCTGCATCGTTGAAGGCGTTTGCAGATCTCCTTTATTTACTATCAACTGCATACCACACGTGACTTTATCACTAAATACATGAACTGCCAAACGAACACGCATTTTATCGAAATTATGCGCTTCAATGTGCTTTTACGTGAACTTATGTGCACAACTATATTTCAAAGTGGAATCTGAATTATAAAAACTAACAACATCATTCCATGCTACATAAGCGTTTTGGAAAGTAACTGAATTTTTTTCAGTTTTGGGAGCAATTGCGCGTGCTTTTAATTAGATGTGGTGAATCAAAGAAAATCCAGATCTCTTGGTTTTTTACCATTAAAAAGGGATTTTCCTCTGTTACCCCTGGTCGCAGACAAAATGGATAACAGTAAACCCAATGCATAGAAGTTTTCTTATAACCAGGTGGAAAAGTGCTCGAACCAGGTTCATCGATTAAGATGAAGGTCTTCGGTGCCATCTACATATATCTTCTACCACCGTATATATATCGCATATATGTATATATACGGGCTATTGTGCTCTCCACAGGCGATAAAACAAATTTGTTGAAAGGGCCACATCCAGTCGCAATGGCCTCATTTTTGTTGTGGGCAATCTTTTTGCCGATAGTTCTTTCCAGTCTGACCAAACCATAAGAAGGGCATTAATTATAATATATAAAGAAGCCAACTAAATACATCTCTTATTACCTTTTTCCAGCTAGAAGCATCTTTGGTGTGTCACCGTTCGCTGGTAAGTTTTTTTTCAAGCTTTGCCCACAGGCCATCCACAAAACCTTGTCGCTTTTGACGAAGCCGACCGCAAAATCCAAGTGGTCTTCCATGAATGAAATAAAAATGCTTTCCAGAGCACTATTTTTATACTTATCCCTAAATAAAAGATAATTATATAAAATAAAAGTCCGAAAAAATGTACTCACATTTAGTAGTAATGTCATATTTAAGGACAAAAAAAACTTCAGCAAGGTCTGACCCCGCCCACCTTAACCGCCTATATAACCCAATATTGGGAACTGCCTCATTTTGTATACAAAGATTGAGTATGCAAGTTTTATACTCTCCTAAAATATATGGCTATATATGATCAAAATCGGACTACATCTTAAAGTAAATGATTTCAAGAAATTAAAAATTGTTTATTCAAAGACACGAAAGTCGGTGGTTTTAAAGGAGCCAACACGACTATCTGCAATTTCTTTTTATATTGATTTGACCAGTTTTGATGTTCTTTTTTAAATATCGTTGCAAGTCTATTACATTTTTGCAAATACTTATTAATATAAGTGGTAAAATTACTAATTTTTTTGCTTATATGTTGTTTTGTAGTTGTATTAAGATTTTTATTCATTTTTTGGAAGATCCAATCTGAATTGGCAATAGTTTTACGTCCACCCTCAATCCATGTTTCAAATATATCAGCATGACTGAATTTCAGGTTAACTGAAACAACTAAAAAGTTTGCGGAAATGAGCAAAAATGAGCAAAAGTTATAAATGGCCCGGATTATATACATTTTAATGTACAAAACTGCATTATTAGTTGCTAGAAGGGGCGAGTAGCTCACCACTTCTACTCCACAAAACACGAAGCATTTAGGTTAGGGTCGTCTTCAAAACAACGCAACAAAAACACATAAAAACAATGACACAGCACATTAAAATATAAACTTGGGCTTATCTCCTATATTCTACATACCTTGTGCTATATTTTTCATGGTAAAAATTTATTGTACTAAATAATTAGAGTTACCAATTTTCTTAATTAAAAGTATACGTCGTGCGAAAAAAAAAAATTAAATTTTCGTTTGAAAAATAGTTAGCTTTCAAAGCTATCAAAAAAGAACAGCGTTGCAGCATAATTTTATATTCTATTAGGGCAACCAAGCTAATTTTCTTAAATCTATAGTTTTTTTTTTGTATTTATGCCAAAATTTTGGCATTCCGACCAGTGTGCATTGTTCGAATTTTATCTGGACATATTTCTGATTGTCGGGACTCTGGAAATAGGACTAAAAATCTGGACAATCCCGACGAATCCAGTCCATCTGGCAACCCTACTTAGAACACTATTTATGAAAAAGTTGCGGTTTGATTTCGTATTCGCATGAAAGCGAAATGCAGAACGTGCCTGATTAATACAAATATTTAATGGAAAATTAAGTATAAAAAATTTACCATTACTTTTTTCCACGAAATGATGATGAATGAATGATATTTGCGGAGTTTGAGACAGAACACGAGTTTTGGCATCAAATGTTTAGCCATACTTCACCACATAAGGATTGAACAAATTCTTAACTTCTTCTTCCATTTGCGTTGTTGCTGTTTCTAAGATCAGCAAGGAAGCTCAGTAGCAAGTTTTTGGATATATTCATTGTGGCTCTCTAAAAGTAGCCTTGTAAATGAACGGCTGCTCGGAATATTTTTGCCAGAAAGAGATTTTTTAAAGCTTTCGTCACTGCTAATCACTGCTTTCTTCTTTTTTTAACTTGAAGGCGCAAAATTTTTGTGAATGATCCTTTCTCAAATGCTTGATGAAATTCGAGGTAACACGCAGCGATCCTTTTAATTTTTTTTTTTTCCACAAGCTTGGCAAACATCAATTAAGCAATTAAGATGGAAAGTTGTGTTCATCTACATTTTAATAAAATTGTAATGCATTAAATAAAAAATGTATTTTTTTAATTTACCTTCTCAACAATTTTGAAAAGTTCTCCAGTAAAGAGAACTTTATTTCCACCAGTCAATTCTTCACTCATCAACAAATTTGATGTGCTACTTGAAGTTTCACTTAAAAGATTCCAAAGCATTATTTTAATTAATAATTAATTCGCCACTTATTTGTAAGCCCCGACCGTTTGAACAACTTGGAAGATTTTGATCGCAAACAAACGCTAGATCAATAATAGAATCGTCACTACCGAAATTTATATAGGAGACTGATTCTAGCGGCCAAACTAGCGGCGGTAAAAAAAAAAAACGTTGCCACGGCTTAACTAATGGACCGATTGTGATGAAATTTGGTATGGAGATAGATTGAATCGTAACAAAGGGTTTAGTTTTGCTATTTTATTGGGCGTGGCACCGCCTCAAATGAGAAAAAACGCTGTCGCGGCTGAGCCACTTTACCGATTCTGGTGAAATTTGGTATGTAGACAGATTAATTATCGGCGAAAAATATTTTTTATAAGTGGGTGGTGCCACTCCCCTGACAAGAAAAAGCGTTGTCAGAGATTGATTGAACCCTAAGGAAAGATATTTGTTTAAGTAGGCGGTGCCACGCCCATAACCAAAAATTATGTGTTCACAGCTAAACTAATGGACCGGTTTTGGTGAAATTTTGTATGGATGCCATAGTTTTTATATTTGAAAGCGATGACAAAAAGGTCTTGTTTTATGTCAGGTTTAAATACCATAAAGTATTTTTTCAACCACTGGATGAACTCTACTTTAATTAAAATAGACAACGATAGAATAAAGTTATTCACCTAACCGTTGATTTAAAAAACTATATTGATTGTTGTAGTCTGTAGTAAAGGAAATTTGATCGTAAAATCTAACCTAACTCAAGTATTTTGTATTTTTTTATTAAATATAATTTAATATCAATGGATTCAAATTTAAAATTATTTCCCATGAAAAAAATTACAGCACTTGAGAAAAAAAATGAGAACAATTACTTTAGTTGGATAGCAGGGAAGAGCTTTATACTTCCTGCCAAATTTTGGGAAACATTCTGGGATCTAAATAAAAATAAACTTAAAAAGTATTGGACTAGTTATTTTTTTGAAGAATTCGAAAAAACCAATGATATTTGCGTCTTGAAAATAAACTACCATAAAATTAATAACAACGCAAAGAAAAGCACAAATATTTTACTCATTAATGCTACTTGCCTACATTCTTCTTGTACTAAATTCTATTTCATTGTATCATCAACGGTTCCTAAAATTCCATTTGAAGATAAATCTGTAATTGTTTACCATAAAAAAACAATTGAACATAAAGATGAAATACACAGAAGATTTTGCACAGGCCCAAATAGAACAGAGTTAACAAATAAACTCGAAAAAGCAAAGGCCCTTCGTTTTGAGAATGAACTTTATCAATCTGTTCCTGAAAATGTTTTAAATAAAGGGAACTTTACTAAAGTCCCATCATTAGATGTTATTCATAAGGTTTCTAGCGAATTTATAAGAAAAAATGACTTAGAAGCAGATTTTATTTCTTTTATGGTTGCACTTAAGGATAAATATTTTCAGGAAACACAGAAGAAAATACTTCCAGGATATATTCAAGCATTCTCTTGCGATCCTTTAGGTATAGTAATGTTTACTGAAGAACAGCTTCTTTATTTAATATCACAAAAAAAATAGTCTTAAATATAGATGCTACGGGTTCCATAATTGCTCCACCATCTTATTTGAAAACAAGCCCCATAGTATTATATTATGCTATTGTAATGGAAGGTGTTAAAGAAACGAGTGCTACAAGAGAAGTAGGTGCCTTACTTATTGCTGACTTTGTCTCAAACGAACATGATGTAGGTTCAATAAGCTATTTTTTAAATATGTTTATTAAAAAACTTCGACTCTTAACCGCTAGACAAGTTGATAAAATTGAAAGTGACTTCAGTTTAGCAATTTTGCAATCTTCATGCAAATGTTTTAACGGAGTGAATATCTATGATTACATGGAAATAATTTACCAAGAAATTGAAATGTCAGTAAATCCTAAAGACCCTTTAACAATTTTACATATTTGTGGGCCACATACGATATCCACTGTAAAACGCAAACTTAATAAGATATTTCTAAAGAAATTTCTTTTCTTATTCATTGTGAAAATTTTCAACAAGCTATTGAATATATTACAATGTTTTATAAAATATATTCATTACGACTTAAATGCATTGATTTTATTGACTGTGTAACAAAAATTAAAAATAAAACTAAAGAATATAGTTTGAAATTAGAAAAGCGCTATGACCAAATAGTAGATACAAAATTTGACAATAGACAATATCTACATGGAGATGATTATTCTGATGTTATTAATTCAGAAACTGAAATGGAAAATGAAAATTTGGTTTATGCAGAGCATACAAACAAATTTTTTTGTAAAAAACAGCAATCTTCCTATTACAAGAAATTTTTAGAAATTAAAATGAGCGTGGAAATGTGTAAACTTACAATTGAAGTAAATGAGTTCTACAGAGAAGAACTTACGAAATATTTCTCGAACTTCTTAGCACCATATTTTCCTCTATGGTCTGCAGTGGCAATTTCCAGATATGACATATTGAGAGACAGTAACGCTACAGTTGAGAACTATTTTAAAAATTTGAAGCATGAATTGTTTAATCATGAAATAAATATTAAAATCCCAAGATTTATTCAAACAAATAAAAAATTTGTTGAAGGGGCTTTAAAAAAAAGAAAATATAATCAGCACAAGCGATTTGGAAGGATAAGAGAAGAAGACATAAACGTATCAATAAATTTTTTGTAATGCCAAAATACAAAGGAGAACTGAATTTAAGAGAAGTTAGAATTCACACCTCAAACGAATTACATAAAAACATTATTGCTATTGAAGGTGATTCTAAAACATTCAACAATGATGATCCTGAACCGACTATAGATCAAAAAAAGTTTTGTGAAAACGATATTCTAGAAAACTTTTTTACATACAAATACTATTATTCAACTGAATTTCCAAATATTAAAAAGTTAATAAATAATATGAGATTGCAACCATATGATTTTATAATGCTTTCCTCTTACCCTAGTGAAAGTACTTGTTGGTTGAATGATATAATAATAGATACTTTCTTTTCAATTCTACCAAATATTGCTTACAATAGAAAACTATCAGTCCTTGAATTTCCTACTATGGCTAGTCAGGCAATGCTTGATGAAAATTGTGTTCGTAGAGCATATATTAAATTAGCTAGAAAACGAAATATTGATTTGAAACAAGTTTTAATTTTTCCAGTTAACCCAACAGGAAATCATTGGACTCTAGTTGTGGTTGTGCCTGCAATTCGAATCATAATTTATTTAGATTCGATGCATTTGAGTTATCCACCTCAAATTATTAATGGAATTCTCACTTTACTTAAAATGAATTTGGATTGTAATTTTGAACAAGAAAAGTGGTCTTTTCACTGCCCACGTGACTTTTTATGTCAAACTGATGCGAGCAACTGCGGTGTGCACGTATGTGTTTGGGCTGTAATTATAGCAACAGGTATTTCATATGCGTTCAAAGAATCGGATTTAAATGTAGCAAGAATAAGTATAACAAACTTATTATATTATAACAAAGATAAGTTTAAGTTAAATACAAAAAGAGTGGATGGAGAAAATGTTAACATAATTGATTTACTTCCTAATTTAACTATTTCTTACAAACCTCCGTTGGAATCTGAAAAAACGATTTACTTTTGTTCTTCTATAAAAATGTTGCTACCAGAAATTAATAACAAGACTAGGAGTCAAGAGTAAAATATAATTTAAAATTAAAATATTAATGAAATACATAAGCAAAAGCGTTTTTCTCATTTGAGGCGGTGCCACGCCCAATAAAAAAGAAAAAAGTTTTTTACTCCTTTGCTACAATTCAATTTATCTCCATACTAAATTTCATAAGAATCGTTGAAGCAGCTCAGCCGTGGCAGCGTTTTTCTGATTTGAGGCGGTGCCACGCCCAATAAAATAGCAAAATGTTTTTTAAACCCTTTGTTACGATTCAATCTATCTCCATACCAAATTTCATCAGAATAGGTCCATTAGTTAAGCCGTGGCAACGTTTTTTTTTTTACGGCCGCTAGTTTGGCCGCTAGAATCAGTCTCCTATTTATATACATAGGTTTGCACAGACCTGGTTGGTACGTATGAGCCATTTCGTTTGTAAACACGAATAAAACCGAACACAAACAGATAAGCAGTCCGATTTTGTGATCATAGGGTTCTCCGTAGCCGCTTTTAGGAAGTCATGGACGGATTCGTCTCTAACACGCAAAAAAAAAAGTTATACACACATTTATATGCAAAAGGTCTGCACAGACCTGGTTGAACCTTCTAAATACACATCTCAAGTGCTTTGATAAAAAATCTATGTATTTTACACAAAATGTGTGTTTGTAAATATATAATATAGAGTATACAGCATTGGGAGTGTAAATTCACACGCATAATTTTTATTTACATATTAAAAGTGAGAATTTTACACGGAAAAGTGTGTGTTGCGAACATTGCTACGAACGATGGTGGTTATTTCGAATCTTTTTTCAGTTTTTTAAAATTCAAGATGGCGCACCCAATATGACGTCATTTTTTTTGTAAAAGTTCTCTGAATTCTATATAATTTAGTTTTGAGAGGGGTTTCAGGTACATGATTATAAATTAATGTTTAATGTTAATTTTTTTTTTTTTTTTTTTTTCAATTTTCGTAGTGCCATATTGTAATCATAAGATATTCTCAAATGAATTTCGAAATATCGAAACATTAAAAAAAAAGAATTGTGCTCCAGAGAAGTTGCTTGTACGGTACTTGCTGCCGAACCGATTTTTTTTTTTAAATTTATTCTGAAAAGGTCCGCGGTACTAAAAAAACAGTAAATAAAATAAGTAAAATTAATAATTTACGCTATCCTATATGAATAATTAATTAGTACTTTAATTTTAATGAAATAATAAACGTTTAAATTACCAAGTTTCTAAATTCAATATTTTATTTACTTATTATTATTTCTAAGTTATACGCATTTACATTGCAGCTTTTTCATATGTACTTATAACTGAGTCAGCTTCGTAATGTGCCAATATATTCTATGGGAATATAGCAACAATATTGACAATTTGTGAAGATAATTAGGTTATAAGTACATATGAATGTAAAAAATGCAATGGAAATACACTATTTTATCGTTTTTACACTTTATATGTTCTTTTCACGGATCCCCAGTTAATTAACACATTATACGCGTATTTGTACACGCAATTTGTACACGGTGGTCTTTAAAAAATTTTAATTTTTCGAAATACCACCTGCGATTTTTTTCAGGGATAATATTGGGGGACCCAAAATCCGCGATTCGCGAAATCGAACGTCCAGCCGTTTTTTTTTTCGACATTTTCATTTTTTTCTCGGTGTTTATATACATTAGAGCAGTTCAAAATAAAAACTTTTTGATTTTTTTTACGATGTGTCAGTGGATTACAATAGCTCTATATGTCTAGACAAAACGACCTATAAGGATTTTCATCAATTTTGAAAACTGGATTGCCGCCGCCTGTTTTAAGTTGCCTACCTATTTTCAAAAATATTGATTTAAGATATGGTGCAATCTAAAGAGGTTATCAAATTTTGCAACAAAGTGGGTATGCTTTTCGAACTATTATCAATCGAGGAATTCGAATCCGTGATTAGTTTTTCTTCTTTTTTTTTTCTTATAAAAAAATTTAAAATTGCCCGGACAAAATTTAAAAAATGCCGATTTTCTACTTTCAAGTTGCAAAATCTTGATTTTACCGCCGATCTAGTGGTACATAATTTTTAATGTACCTTTATTTGCTTAAGAGAAAACCGTAGACCGCATATCAATATCTTCTTTCAAAACCAAGATATCTGCATTTTTCTAAATTAATAGACCTGAAATTTTTCGATTCGGCGTTGACATATATAGATTTTAAACTGATTCAAAATTTTTTTTTGTTCTAAACAGCTATTATCAATCGAGGAACTTAAATCCGTGATTAGTTTTTCTTCTTCTTCTTTTTTTCTTATAAAAAATTTAAAATTGACCGAAAAAAAAACAAAAAATACCGATTTTCTGCTTTCAAGTTGCAAAATCGGGCAATATTGTTTTACCACTGATCTCATTATACAATATTTTTAATGTACAGTAGACGTCCAATATAACGAACTAATTAATGCACGGGTCAGTCGTAATATCGTAAAATTCGTTATATCGAAGTGTTTTTATTAAAGAAACTGGCTTTTGTTAACACATATATTTACTCGTATAAAAGTTAAGTTAGATTAACAAAACATAAAAGTTTATATACCGAGCAACTCAATTAACGCAAAAAAAACTTTTTTTTTATTTATTTTGAACAAGAGGCACACAACTCTCTTTTGTGCTCCTTATATATACTCTGATTACATTTATAGCACGAAGACTAGGTCATACGGTGTTTTGCATACAGTCAGACTCTACGTTACTTTTCTTTTCCTGTATTCTCATCATAGTATATGTATATCATTATCAAAAATGTTTTCAATATTGCTTTTAGTAGAAGCCATCAGAGTAGGTGCTTGGAGGTTTTCTTCCATCCATGGTTGCACAAGACTAGTATGTAGCATTTTCGTTTTAGTCCACTGAACAGTTTTATCTAATATCTCCGGAGTTATAAGCATTTCAAAGAAAATCAATGGATTCATTTAATGTTTTGAAATGCGTTTTGGACCACGAGCTTGATGCATGACAATATATCCTTACCGATAGTTCATGGCTTTTACAGTCAACCATTTGTTTTGTTCTTACCACTCAAAATGTTTTTTGAAAATTGTATTATGCGGGCTCGTCCACATCAGAAAGTGCACCTGATGAGAGCTACTGTACAAAAGTTCATCTGCGTCAGTTCCAAGAACAGCTTCATTATCATCAATAATGGGCAATATTGTTTTACCACTGATCTCATTGTACAATATTTTTAATGTACAGTAGACGTCCAATATAACGAACTAATTAATGCACGGGTCAGTCGTAATATCGAAGTGTTTTTATTAAAGAAACTGGCTTTTGTTAACACATATATTTACTCGCATAAAAGTTAAGTTAGATTTTGGAATGCTATATTCACTTGCGATCACCCATCCTGTTAAAAAAAAAGTAATTTCAGTTCAACAGTTATTGTTGAATTAAACAATGTTCGTTATTTGGAATAGTGAAAATTTTTAGCGTTTCTAATTTAGAGACATCAATGGAAAAATTCCAATTTCAAAAACTGTTCGTTAAAACGAAAATTCGTTATATCGTTATACGTTATATTGGATGTCTACTGTATTTTTATTTTCTTAAAAGAATGCCGTAAACCGAATATCATTATCTTATTTCAAAACCAAGATATCTACATTTTTCTAAATTAACATATATTAACATAACATAATTAACATAAATTTTTTATAATAAAAAAAGAAGAAGAAGAAAAACTAATCACAGATTCAAGTTCCTCGATCGATAATAGCTGTTTGGAACAAAAATACAATTTGAATCAGCTTAATATGTATATTAGGCTGGTTCAAAATCGTATGGAAAATTAAATGCCGTCAAATTTCTGGTGCTCAGACCTGAAAACATACATTGAGCCTATGAAGCCTTTGTACCAAAATTTCACCCGAATCGGACCATGGGAAGGCGTATCAGTGGGTCGATTTGTATGATTTTTGTGCATTTTCGAGACGATTTTTTAGTATTATTTCTTTTAATTAAAAAAAATATCAACTTCGAGGTATATTCGTGGTTATCATTTTTTATGGACTCAGTATGATGTAAAATATGTGTGAAAATTGTAAATCAGAAAATCGCCGCAAGTTTGAGTATTGATTCCATTGATACGAATGTAAAAAATGCTAAAAAATCTGACATACTTCCACTTTGCCCGTTCGAAACTATACCTATTTTTTATTTTACGGCCACGGCACTATTCGCAATCGACTGGAAATCTTTTTTTACATAGAGAACGATATGTCAAAAAATTTTATACCAACGATGCGATCTGGAGAAATATTTGATTAATAAAAGCAAGCATTTTCGTCATATGAAAATAAAAATTTTTAGTTTAATTTAGTTCAAGAAACGCTAATATTTCACATTTGTCCATTTTGTAGATTTTTTTGGTTTTCGGTAAAAAAGATTTCCAATCGATTGCGCATAGAGCCGTGGCCGAAAAATATAAAATAGGTATGGTTTCGAACGGGCAAAGTGGAAGTATGTCAGATTTTTTAGCATTTTTCACATTCGTATCAATGAATCAATACTCAAACTTGCGGCGATTTTCTGATTTACAATTTTCACACATATTTCACATCATACTGAGTCCGTAAAAAATGATAACCACGAATATACCTCGAAGTTGATATTTTTTTTAATTAAAAGAAATAATACTAAAAAATCGTCTCGAAAATGCACAAAAATCATACAAATCGACCCCACGCCTTCCCGTGGTTCGATTCGGTTGAAATTTTGGTACAATAGCTCCATGGGCTAAAGATATATTTTCGGACCTGAGTACCAAAAATCGGAACATGTATTGCATTTTGAGCCACCCTAATGTATATATGTCAACGCCGAATCGAAAAATTGCAGGTCTATTAATTTAGAAAAATGCAGATATCTAGGTTTTGAAAGAAGATATGGATATGCGGTTTACGGTTTTCTCTTAAGCAAATAAAGGTACATTAAAAATAATGTACCTCTACATTAAAAATAATGTACCTCTAGATCGGCGGCAAAATATTATATCAAGATTTTGCAACTTGAAAGTAGAAAATCGGAATTTTTTATTTTTGTCCGGGCGATTTTCAATTTTTTTTTAAGAAAAAAAGAAGAAGAAGAAAAACTGATCACAGATTCAAATTCCTCGATCGATAATAGTTCGAAAAGCATACCCACTTTGTTGCAAAATTTGATAACCTCTTTAGCTTGCACCATTTTTCAAATAAATATTTTTGAAAATGGGTAGGTAACTTAAAACAGGCGGCGGCATTCCAGTTTTCAAAATTGATGAAAATCCGTATGGGCTGTTTTGTCTAGACATATGTATAGGGCTATTGTAATCCACTGACACATCGTGAAAAAAATCAAAAAGTTTTTATTTTGAACCGCTCTAATGTATATAAACACCAAGATATACTTAAAAAATCGTTAAAAAATGAAAAGGTCGACAAAAAAAAAAAACGGCTGGACGCTCGATTTCGCGGTTCGCGGAATTTGACACTGGAAGGGTCCCCCAACATTATCCCTGAAAAAAATCGCGGGTGGTATTTCGAAAAATTAAATTTTTTTAAAGACCACCGTGTGTAGTTAAAAACATCTTATATGTGTTTTTTTACACAATTTCATATGAGAATTAATTCACGGTCAAAATGTGTAATTGATTTACACACTTTTTATAGTGAAAATAATTTTTACACATCGCATGGAAATTACTATATTAAGTATTTTTTTCTGTGAGTGTAACGCATAGAAGGGGGCGTGGAAGGTATAGAAAAGTATGCATACTCTTGATCAGCGTCACCTGAGTGGTTATAGCTGTGTCTGTCTGTCTGTTGAAATCACGTGTACGGGAAAACTAAGCAAGCTAATTCAATAAAATTTGGCACACAGGTCACACCTTCTTACAAGCTGCTAGCATATAAAAATGGGCAAAATCGGGTCACGGCCATACTCTATAATATAGACTCTATATAAACATACCTCAGCACATTTTGAAAAAAGTTACTGCGATTTTGATGAAACTTGGAAACATGTGAACAAAATTAGGATTGAGCTAGGTTTTAAATTTGCAAAGGCTCTTAGAGAGGCGTGGCACAGCCCTAAATTTTAACTTCTATAACGCTATAACTCGTAAACCGTGTAAGATATTGTGATGATATTTGGTACACGGATACAAATCATATACATATATATGGAGTTGTGCTTAAAGTGGGCGAAATTGGAAAGTGAGCGTGGCACTTTTTAACAATTAAAAATTTTGATTTCGTATAATTCAAAATTGGCAAATTCGATTTTCATAAAAATTTTAGGGATGATACTACTGAGAGCAATCATCAATACAAGCTTCATCAGTATACTGGAAAAGCTCGATGAAGGGCGTGGCACAGCCCACAATATTTATAAACGTTATAATTAGAGAACTAACAACGTAATCGTAATGAATATATCGTAATGAATCGTATGGCAGATACACTCGCTAAAAATTATCTTCTTACGAAAATTTGGTACAATAGAACCGGTGGGCGTGGCACCTCCCATATAAGCAAAAAAGTTTAATGCTATATATTGTGAGCAATGAGAGTAATCTTCAAAAAATTTGGTACATAGATGTCAATTATTATAAGCTATAAAATTAAATAAATTTCGACGGGATTTCATAAGTGGGCGTGGCACCTCCAATACAAGCAAAATACCTTAAGTCGCACATCTATCGAAATATATGAGCAATCATACTGAAATTTGGTATAAGAGGTTTGTTGTTTGTCCTGCAATCTATCATTAAACATAAACCATATGTCTATATGCAGCTTTATCATGTTCTTGACGGGCTGCACGAGTTCGTTGGTCATCAAAACGATTAAAACGACTGATTGAGAAGAATCGGTCCAATGACATTGTTGCTCTGAATATTGGCAGTGCATCAGTTTTCCATAACTCGCTTGTATGTTGAGCTCTGCAGTGATTGAGTCCTGCAACAATCAATAAACCGAAATACGTATACAACTCTGTTTCTGTTACAGTCTTCCATATCTTTAGTGTTTCGGCTTTTTTTTCTAAATTATATTTTTCTATTCCTTCTCGAGCTTTTCTATTTGTCTCTCTCATTATAATGTCAACCATATGTTTCGTAATTAGTTCCTTGAAAATTAGATTCGGCACATTACTTAAATTTTTTTTCACATTTCCACCTTCGCTTCGCAATATGTTATGAGCCCTTACTCGTAATTGTGCCAGAAAAGAGTCCTCAGAAGGTAGTACAGGGATTTGTTCTTCGTCATCATCACTGTCGTCTTCCACGTCACTATGAGTTTCTACCTCAACATCTTCCTCAATATCTGAAGCATGTTCGTTCGACTATACTCGTGATTTTTGTTTTATAAGTTCCCAATGACATTGTCAAATCAAGCGTCCATTTTGCAGAAGTCTCATTGGAGGGGGAGAGGGTGGGTGGTCGGTCAAACGTGTCAAATTTTCGTGCAAAAAAAACCGATAAGATATAACTCTGAAAATTGGTATAGTATTAGATATTGAGTATACAAACGACAAAAAAGTATTCCCAGAAGTGAAGGTGGGGGAGTAACCGCTCCCAGAAGTGATAAAGTGGTAAGGTATATGTCGAAAAATGACTCATAAGATATACTTCTGCAAATTTGTTTTCTGTGAGCTTACAATACAATTAGACAAATTACAAAATTTGCAGAAGTTAAAAGTGAGGGTAGTTGGCAAAAAAACGTATTTTTCACCGGGCGCAGCGGGTGGTTCAAAATATTAAAGTTGCTCCGATTTTCGCTCCCCGGGCACCAAAAGTTTTGTATTGATGCCAATAAGAACCACGTAAAATTTGGTCCATTTCAGAAAATATTTGATGAACCCGCTACCGTTTTGAAAACTGGAAAATGGTCCTTAATCTATCGAAAATCATTAATATCTCCCCGAAGCTATCTCGTAGAGGGATCAAATGTATGACAAGGTCCTATTATTTTTTCTTCTCCAACATTTTTTCCGAACTTACTTACCCCCTATCACCACCCCTTAGGGGGTCTCCTCTGCAAAAATTACATTCTTGTGAAATTATGAAATTGACTCCCCCCTATCTCAGACGCCTCTGGAGGGGTAAAATGTTAGACCATTTTCTATTATTTTTACTTTCCCAAACTTTTCTCTCGACACACCTACCCCCTATCTGCCACCCTTTTGGGGGTCCCTCTACAAAAACACAAAAAATTAGGAAAATTTCGAAAAACAATTCATAGCTTTCCCGGAGTGACCCGTAGAGATGTCAAATGTATTACCAGGTCCTCCCTATATTTTTCCCGAACATAGTTACACCCTACCTTTAAAAAAATGAAGAAATTTCCTTAATTTTCTGTTTTTGGTAAGGGGACCCTCAAAAGGGTGACAGATAGAGGGTAAGTATGTTTGGAAAAATTATTGGAAAAAAAAAATATACATAACTGAAAACAAAAGTTTCTGGTCAGAATTTATTGAGACTTACAAATCTTTGCCAGAGTTCTGGAAAATAAAAAGTGAAATCTATAAAAATCCTTAAGTCAAAGGTCTTCGAAATTTTGGTAGAAAAAATAAAAGAAATTAACGTCAACGAAAATCGAAAAATTGTTATAAAAAAAAACACTTCGTGGGAATTATAGAAGAGAACTGAAAAAAATAAAGAATAGCGAGAAATCTGGCGCTATTTTATTGGGCGTGGCACCGCCTCAAATGAGAAAAAACGCTGTCGCGGCTGAGCCACTTTACCGATTCTGGTGAAATTTGGTATGTAGACAGATTAATTATCGGCGAAAAATATTTTTTATAAGTGGGTGGTGCCACTCCCCTGACAAGAAAAAGCGTTGTCATTGCTAAATTAATACACTGATTTGGATGGAATTGGGTACAGAGATTGATTGAACCCTAAGGAAAGATATTTGTTTAAGTAGGCGGTGCCACGCCCATAACCAAAAATTATGTGTTCACAGCTAAACTAATGGACCGGTTTTGGTGAAATTTTGTATGGATGCCATAGTTTTTATATTTGAAAGCGATGACAAAAAGCTCTTGTTTTATGTCAGGTTTAAATACCATAAAGTATTTTTTCAACCACTGGATGAACTCTACTTTAATTAAAATAGACAACGATAGAATAAAGTTATTCACCTAACCGTTGATTTAAAAAACTATATTGATTGTTGTAGTCTGTAGTAAAGGAAATTTGATCGTAAAATCTAACCTAACTCAAGTATTTTGTATTTTTTTTATTAAATATAATTTAATATCAATGGATTCAAATTTAAAATTATTTCCCATGAAAAAAATTACAGCACTTGAGAAAAAAAATGAGAACAATTACTTTAGTTGGATAGCAGGGAAGAGCTTTATACTTCCTGCCAAATTTTGGGAAACATTCTGGGATCTAAATAAAAATAAACTTAAAAAGTATTGGACTAGTTATTTTTTTGAAGAATTCGAAAAAACCAATGATATTTGCGTCTTGAAAATAAACTACCATAAAATTAATAACAACGCAAAGAAAAGCACAAATATTTTACTCATTAATGCTACTTGCCTACATTCTTCTTGTACTAAATTCTATTTCATTGTTTCATCAACGGTTCCTAAAATTCCATTTGAAGATAAATCTGTAATTGTTTACCATAAAAAAACAATTGAACATAAAGATGAAATACACAGAAGATTTTGCACAGGCCCAAATAGAACAGAGTTAACAAATAAACTCGAAAAAGCAAAGGCCCTTCGTTTTGAGAATGAACTTTATCAATCTGTTCCTGAAAATGTTTTAAATAAAGGGAACTTTACTAAAGTCCCATCATTAGATGTTATTCATAAGGTTTCTAGCGAATTTATAAGAAAAAATGACTTAGAAGCAGATTTTATTTCTTTTATGGTTGCACTTAAGGATAAATATTTTCAGGAAACACAGAAGAAAATACTTCCAGGATATATTCAAGCATTCTCTTGCGATCCTTTAGGTATAGTAATGTTTACTGAAGAACAGCTTCTTTATTTAATATCACAAAAAAAATAGTCTTAAATATAGATGCTACGGGTTCCATAATTGCTCCACCATCTTATTTGAAAACAAGCCCCATAGTATTATATTATGCTATTGTAATGGAAGGTGTTAAAGAAACGAGTGCTACAAGAGAAGTAGGTGCCTTACTTATTGCTGACTTTGTCTCAAACGAACATGATGTAGGTTCAATAAGCTATTTTTTAAATATGTTTATTAAAAAACTTCGACTCTTAACCGCTAGACAAGTTGATAAAATTGAAAGTGACTTCAGTTTAGCAATTTTGCAATCTTCATGCAAATGTTTTAACGGAGTGAATATCTATGATTACATGGAAATAATTTACCAAGAAATTGAAATGTCAGTAAGTCCTAAAGACCCTTTAACAATTTTACATATTTGTGGGCCACATACGATATCCACTGTAAAACGCAAACTTAATAAGATATTTCTAAAGAAATTTCTTTTCTTATTCATTGTGAAAATTTTCAACAAGCTATTGAATATATTACAATGTTTTATAAAATATATTCATTACGACTTAAATGCATTGATTTTATTGACTGTGTAACAAAAATTAAAAATAAAACTAAAGAATATAGTTTGAAATTAGAAAAGCGCTATGACCAAATAGTAGATACAAAATTTGACAATAGACAATATCTACATGGAGATGATTATTCTGATGTTATTAATTCAGAAACTGAAATGGAAAATGAAAATTTGGTTTATGCAGAGCATACAAACAAATTTTTTTGTAAAAAACAGCAATCTTCCTATTACAAGAAATTTTTAGAAATTAAAATGAGCGTGGAAATGTGTAAACTTACAATTGAAGTAAATGAGTTCTACAGAGAAGAACTTACGAAATATTTCTCGAACTTCTTAGCACCATATTTTCCTCTATGGTCTGCAGTGGCAATTTCCAGATATGACATATTGAGAGACAGTAACGCTACAGTTGAGAACTATTTTAAAAATTTGAAGCATGAATTGTTTAATCATGAAATAAATATTAAAATCCCAAGATTTATTCAAACAAATAAAAAATTTGTTGAAGGGGCTTTAAAAAAAAGAAAATATAATCAGAAAGCAACACGAGCAACGAAAAGGAAATTAAACGAGGCTGATGGAGCACAAGCGATTTGGAAGGATAAGAGAAGAAGACATAAACGTATCAATAAATTTTTTGTAATGCCAAAATACAAAGGAGAACTGAATTTAAGAGAAGTTAGAATTCACACCTCAAACGAATTACATAAAAACATTATTGCTATTGAAGGTGATTCTAAAACATTCAACAATGATGATCCTGAACCGACTATAGATCAAAAAAAGTTTTGTGAAAACGATATTCTAGAAAACTTTTTTACATACAAATACTATTATTCAACTGAATTTCCAAATATTAAAAAGTTAATAAATAATATGAGATTGCAACCATATGATTTTATAATGCTTTCCTCTTACCCTAGTGAAAGTACTTGTTGGTTGAATGATATAATAATAGATACTTTCTTTTCAATTCTACCAAATATTGCTTACAATAGAAAACTATCAGTCCTTGAATTTCCTACTATGGCTAGTCAGGCAATGCTTGATGAAAATTGTGTTCGTAGAGCATATATTAAATTAGCTAGAAAACGAAATATTGATTTGAAACAAGTTTTAATTTTTCCAGTTAACCCAACAGGAAATCATTGGACTCTAGTTGTGGTTGTGCCTGCAATTCGAATCATAATTTATTTAGATTCGATGCATTTGAGTTATCCACCTCAAATTATTAATGGAATTCTCACTTTACTTAAAATGAATTTGGATTGTAATTTTGAACAAGAAAAGTGGTCTTTTCACTGCCCACGTGACTTTTTATGTCAAACTGATGCGAGCAACTGCGGTGTGCACGTATGTGTTTGGGCTGTAATTATAGCAACAGGTATTTCATATGCGTTCAAAGAATCGGATTTAAATGTAGCAAGAATAAGTATAACAAACTTATTATATTATAACAAAGATAAGTTTAAGTTAAATACAAAAAGAAAGGATGGAGAAAATGTTAACATAATTGATTTACTTCCTAATTTAACTATTTCTTACAAACCTCCGTTGGAATCTGAAAAAACGATTTACTTTTGTTCTTCTATAAAAATGTTGCTACCAGAAATTAATAACAAGACTAGGAGTCAAGAGTAAAATATAATTTAAAATTAAAATATTAATGAAATACATAAGCAAAAGCGTTTTTCTCATTTGAGGCGGTGCCACGCCCAATAAAAAAGAAAAAAGTTTTTTACTCCTTTGCTACAATTCAATTTATCTCCATACTAAATTTCATAAGAATCGTTGAAGCAGCTCAGCCGTGGCAGCGTTTTTCTGATTTGAGGCGGTGCCACGCCCAATAAAATAGCAAAATGTTTTTTAAACCCTTTGTTACGATTCAATCTATCTCCATACCAAATTTCATCAGAATAGGTCCATTAGTTAAGCCGTGGCAACGTTTTTTTTTTTACGGCCGCTAGTTTGGCCGCTAGAATCAGTCTCCTATTTATATACATAGGTTTGCACAGACCTGGTTGGTACGTATGAGCCATTTCGTTTGTAAACACGAATAAAACCGAACACAAACAGATAAGCAGTCCGATTTTGTGATCATAGGGTTCTCCGTAGCCGCTTTTAGGAAGTCATGGACGGATTCGTCTCTAACACGCAAAAAAAAAAGTTATACACACATTTATATGCAAAAGGTCTGCACAGACCTGGTTGAACCTTCTAAATACACATCTCAAGTGCTTTGATAAAAAATCTATGTATTTTACACAAAATGTGTGTTTGTAAATATATAATATAGAGTATACAGCATTGGGAGTGTAAATTCACACGCATAATTTTTATTTACATATTAAAAGTGAGAATTTTACACGGAAAAGTGTGTGTTGCGAACATTGCTACGAACGATGGTGGTTATTTCGAATCTTTTTTCAGTTTTTTAAAATTCAAGATGGCGCACCCAATATGACGTAATTTTTTTTGTAAAAGTTCTCTGAATTCTATATAATTTAGTTTTGAGAGGGGTTTCAGGTACATGATTATAAATTAATGTTTAATGTTAATTTTTTTTTTTTTTTTTTTTCAATTTTCGTAGTGCCATATTGTAATCATAAGATATTCTCAAATGAATTTCGAAATATCGAAACATTAAAAAAAAAGAATTGTGCTCCAGAGAAGTTGCTTGTACGGTACTTGCTGCCGAACCGATTTTTTTTTTTAAATTTATTCTGAAAAGGTCCGCGGTACTAAAAAAACAGTAAATAAAATAAGTAAAATTAATAATTTACGCTATCCTATATGAATAATTAATTAGTACTTTAATTTTAATGAAATAATAAACGTTTAAATTACCAAGTTTCTAAATTCAATATTTTATTTACTTATTATTATTTCTAAGTTATACGCATTTACATTGCAGCTTTTTCATATGTACTTATAACTGAGTCAGCTTCGTAATGTGCCAATATATTCTATGGGAATATAGCAACAATATTGACAATTTGTGAAGATAATTAGGTTATAAGTACATATGAATGTAAAAAATGCAATGGAAATACACTATTTTATCGTTTTTACACTTTATATGTTCTTTTCACGGATCCCCAGTTAATTAACACATTATACGCGTATTTGTACACGCAATTTGTACACGGTGGTCTTTAAAAAATTTAAATTTTTCGAAATACCACCTGCGATTTTTTTCAGGGATAATATTGGGGGACCCAAAATCCGCGAACCGCGAAATCGAACGTCCAGCCGTTTTTTTTTTCGACATTTTCATTTTTTTCTCGGTGTTTATATACATTAGAGCAGTTCAAAATAAAAACTTTTTGATTTTTTTTACGATGTGTCAGTGGATTACAATAGCTCTATATGTCTAGACATATCATCAATTTTGAAAACTGGATTGCCGCCGCCTGTTTTAAGTTGCCTACCTATTTTCAAAAATATTGATTTAAGATATGGTGCAATCTAAAGAGGTTATCAAATTTTGCAACAAAGTGGGTATGCTTTTCGAACTATTATCAATCGAGGAATTCGAATCCGTGATTAGTTTTTCTTCTTTTTTTTTTCTTATAAAAAAATTTAAAATTGCCCGGACAAAATTTAAAAAATGCCGATTTTCTACTTTCAAGTTGCAAAATCTTGATTTTACCGCCGATCTAGTGGTACATAATTTTTAATGTACCTTTATTTGCTTAAGAGAAAACCGTAGACCGCATATCAATATCTTCTTTCAAAACCAAGATATCTGCATTTTTCTAAATTAATAGACCTGAAATTTTTCGATTCGGCGTTGACATATATAGATTTTAAACTGATTCAAAATTTTTTTTTGTTCTAAACAGCTATTATCAATCGAGGAACTTAAATCCGTGATTAGTTTTTCTTCTTCTTCTTTTTTTCTTATAAAAAATTTAAAATTGACCGAAAAAAAAACAAAAAATACCGATTTTCTGCTTTCAAGTTGCAAAATCGGGCAATATTGTTTTACCACTGATCTCATTATACAATATTTTTAATGTACAGTAGACGTCCAATATAACGAACTAATTAATGCACGGGTCAGTCGTAATATCGTAAAATTCGTTATATCGAAGTGTTTTTATTAAAGAAACTGGCTTTTGTTAACACATATATTTACTCGTATAAAAGTTAAGTTAGATTAACAAAACATAAAAGTTTATATACCGAGCAACTCAATTAACGCAAAAAAAACTTTTTTTTTATTTATTTTGAACAAGAGGCACACAACTCTCTTTTGTGCTCCTTATATATACTCTGATTACATTTATAGCACGAAGACTAGGTCATACGGTGTTTTGCATACAGTCAGACTCTACGTTACTTTTCTTTTCCTGTATTCTCATCATAGTATATGTATATCATTATCAAAAATGTTTTCAATATTGCTTTTAGTAGAAGCCATCAGAGTAGGTGCTTGGAGGTTTTCTTCCATCCATGGTTGCACAAGACTAGTATTAGCATTTTCGTTTTAGTCCACTGAACAGTTTTATCTAATATCTCCGGAGTTATAAGCATTTCAAAGAAAATCAATGGATTCATTTAATGTTTTGAAATGCGTTTTGGACCACGAGCTTGATGCATGACAATATATCCTTACCGATAGTTCATGGCTTTTACAGTCAACCATTTGTTTTGTTCTTACCACTCAAAATGTTTTTTGAAAATTGTATTATGCGGGCTCGTCCACATCAGAAAGTGCACCTGATGAGAGCTACTGTACAAAAGTTCATCTGCGTCAGTTCCAAGAACAGCTTCATTATCATCAATAATGGGCAATATTGTTTTACCACTGATCTCATTGTACAATATTTTTAATGTACAGTAGACGTCCAATATAACGAACTAATTAATGCACGGGTCAGTCGTAATATCGAAGTGTTTTTATTAAAGAAACTGGCTTTTGTTAACACATATATTTACTCGCATAAAAGTTAAGTTAGATTTTGGAATGCTATATTCACTTGCGATCACCCATCCTGTTAAAAAAAAAGTAATTTCAGTTCAACAGTTATTGTTGAATTAAACAATGTTCGTTATTTGGAATAGTGAAAATTTTTAGCGTTTCTAATTTAGAGACATCAATGGAAAAATTCCAATTTCAAAAACTGTTCGTTAAAACGAAAATTCGTTATATCGTTATACGTTATATTGGATGTCTACTGTATTTTTATTTTCTTAAAAGAATGCCGTAAACCGAATATCATTATCTTATTTCAAAACCAAGATATCTACATTTTTCTAAATTAACATATATTAACATAACATAATTAACATAAATTTTTTATAAGAAAAAAAGAAGAAGAAGAAAAACTAATCACAGATTCAAGTTCCTCGATCGATAATAGCTGTTTGGAACAAAAATACAATTTGAATCAGCTTAATATGTATATTAGGCTGGTTCAAAATCGTATGGAAAATTAAATGCCGTCAAATTTCTGGTGCTCAGACCTGAAAACATACATTGAGCCTATGAAGCCTTTGTACCAAAATTTCACCCGAATCGGACCATGGGAAGGCGTGTCAGTGGGTCGATTTGTATGATTTTTGTGCATTTTCGAGACGATTTTTTAGTATTATTTCTTTTAATTAAAAAAAATATCAACTTCGAGGTATATTCGTGGTTATCATTTTTTATGGACTCAGTATGATGTAAAATATGTGTGAAAATTGTAAATCAGAAAATCGCCGCAAGTTTGAGTATTGATTCCATTGATACGAATGTAAAAAATGCTAAAAAATCTGACATACTTCCACTTTGCCCGTTCGAAACTATACCTATTTTTTATTTTACGGCCACGGCACTATTCGCAATCGACTGGAAATCTTTTTTTACATAGAGAACGATATGTCAAAAAATTTTATACCAACGATGCGATCTGGAGAAATATTTGATTAATAAAAGCAAGCATTTTCGTCATATGAAAATAAAAATTTTTAGTTTAATTTAGTTCAAGAAACGCTAATATTTCACATTTGTCCATTTTGTAGATTTTTTTGGTTTTCGGTAAAAAAGATTTCCAATCGATTGCGCATAGAGCCGTGGCCGAAAAATATAAAATAGGTATGGTTTCGAACGCGCAAAGTGGAAGTATGTCAGATTTTTTAGCATTTTTCACATTCGTATCAATGAATCAATACTCAAACTTGCG
Organism: Meiosimyza platycephala; assembly: GCA_963662105.1. Taxonomy (NCBI): domain Eukaryota; kingdom Metazoa; phylum Arthropoda; class Insecta; order Diptera; family Lauxaniidae; genus Meiosimyza; species Meiosimyza platycephala. Next base: position 35,439,135 of record OY759209.1, on the reverse strand, counting down.
GCGATTTTCTGATTTACAATTTTCACACATATTTCACATCATACTGAGTCCGTAAAAAATGATAACCACGAATATACCTCGAAGTTGATATTTTTTTTAATTAAAAGAAATAATACTAAAAAATCGTCTCGAAAATGCACAAAAATCATACAAATCGACCCCACGCCTTCCCGTGGTTCGATTCGGTTGAAATTTTGGTACAATAGCTCCATGGGCTAAAGATATATTTTCGGGCCTGAGTACCAAAAATCGGAACATGTATTGCATTTTGAGCCACCCTAATGTATATATGTCAACGCCGAATCGAAAAATTGCAGGTCTATTAATTTAGAAAAATGCAGATATCTAGGTTTTGAAAGAAGATATGGATATGCGGTTTACGGTTTTCTCTTAAGCAAATAAAGGTACATTAAAAATAATGTACCTCTACATTAAAAATAATGTACCTCTAGATCGGCGGCAAAATATTATATCAAGATTTTGCAACTTGAAAGTAGAAAATCGGAATTTTTTATTTTTGTCCGGGCGATTTTCAATTTTTTTTTAAGAAAAAAAGAAGAAGAAGAAAAACTGATCACAGATTCAAATTCCTCGATCGATAATAGTTCGAAAAGCATACCCACTTTGTTGCAAAATTTGATAACCTCTTTAGCTTGCACCATTTTTCAAATAAATATTTTTGAAAATGGGTAGGTAACTTAAAACAGGCGGCGGCATTCCAGTTTTCAAAATTGATGAAAATCCGTATGGGCTGTTTTGTCTAGACATATGTATAGGGCTATTGTAATCCACTGACACATCGTGAAAAAAATCAAAAAGTTTTTATTTTGAACCGCTCTAATGTATATAAACACCAAGATATACTTAAAAAATCGTTAAAAAATGAAAAGGTCGACAAAAAAAAAAAACGGCTGGACGCTCGATTTCGCGGTTCGCGGAATTTGACACTGGAAGGGTCCCCCAACATTATCCCTGAAAAAAATCGCGGGTGGTATTTCGAAAAATTAAATTTTTTTAAAGACCACCGTGTGTAGTTAAAAACATCTTATATGTGTTTTTTTACACAATTTCATATGAGAATTAATTCACGGTCAAAATGTGTAATTGATTTACACACTTTTTATAGTGAAAATAATTTTTACACATCGCATGGAAATTACTATATTAAGTATTTTTTTCTGTGAGTGTAACGCATAGAAGGGGGCGTGGAAGGTATAGAAAAGTATGCATACTCTTGATCAGCGTCACCTGAGTGGTTATAGCTGTGTCTGTCTGTCTGTTGAAATCACGTGTACGGGAAAACTAAGCAAGCTAATTCAATAAAATTTGGCACACAGGTCACACCTTCTTACAAGCTGCTAGCATATAAAAATGGGCAAAATCGGGTCACGGCCATACTCTATAATATAGACTCTATATAAACATACCTCAGCACATTTTGAAAAAAGTTACTGCGATTTTGATGAAACTTGGAAACATGTGAACAAAATTAGGATTGAGCTAGGTTTTAAATTTGCAAAGGCTCTTAGAGAGGCGTGGCACAGCCCTAAATTTTAACTTCTATAACGCTATAACTCGTAAACCGTGTAAGATATTGTGATGATATTTGGTACACGGATACAAATCATATACATATATATGGAGTTGGGCGAAATTGGAAAGTGAGCGTGGCACTTTTTAACAATTAAAAATTTTGATTTCGTATAATTCAAAATTGGCAAATTCGATTTTCATAAAAATTTTAGGGATGATACTACTGAGAGCAATCATCAATACAAGCTTCATCAGTATACTGGAAAAGCTCGATGAAGGGCGTGGCACAGCCCACAATATTTATAAACGTTATAATTAGAGAACTAACAACGTAATCGTAATGAATATATCGTAATGAATCGTATGGCAGATACACTCGCTAAAAATTATCTTCTTACGAAAATTTGGTACAATAGAACCGGTGGGCGTGGCACCTCCCATATAAGCAAAAAAGTTTAATGCTATATATTGTGAGCAATGAGAGTAATCTTCAAAAAATTTGGTACATAGATGTCAATTATTATAAGCTATAAAATTAAATAAATTTCGACGGGATTTCATAAGTGGGCGTGGCACCTCCAATACAAGCAAAATACCTTAAGTCGCACATCTATCGAAATATATGAGCAATCATACTGAAATTTGGTATAAGAGGTTTGTTGTTTGTCCTGCAATCTATCATTAAACATAAACCATATGTCTATATGCAGCTTTATCATGTTCTTGACGGGCTGCACGAGTTCGTTGGTCATCAAAACGATTAAAACGACTGATTGAGAAGAATCGGTCCAATGACATTGTTGCTCTGAATATTGGCAGTGCATCAGTTTTCCATAACTCGCTTGTATGTTGAGCTCTGCAGTGATTGAGTCCTGCAACAATCAATAAACCGAAATACGTATACAACTCTGTTTCTGTTACAGTCTTCCATATCTTTAGTGTTTCGGCTTTTTTTTCTAAATTATATTTTTCTATTCCTTCTCGAGCTTTTCTATTTGTCTCTCTCATTATAATGTCAACCCTATGTTTCGTAATTAGTTCCTTGAAAATTAGATTCGGCACATTACTTAAATTTTTTTTCACATTTCCACCTTCGCTTCGCAATATGTTATGAGCCCTTACTCGTAATTGTGCCAGAAAAGAGTCCTCAGAAGGTAGTACAGGGATTTGTTCTTCGTCATCATCACTGTCGTCTTCCACGTCACTATGAGTTTCTACCTCAACATCTTCCTCAATATCTGAAGCATGTTCGTTCGACTATACTCGTGATTTTTGTTTTATAAGTTCCCAATGACATTGTCAAATCAAGCGTCCATTTTGCAGAAGTCTCATTGGAGGGGGAGAGGGTGGGTGGTCGGTCAAACGTGTCAAATTTTCGTGCAAAAAAAACCGATAAGATATAACTCTGAAAATTGGTATAGTATTAGATATTGAGTATACAAACGACAAAAAAGTATTCCCAGAAGTGAAGGTGGGGGAGTAACCGCTCCCAGAAGTGATAAAGTGGTAAGGTATATGTCGAAAAATGACTCATAAGATATACTTCTGCAAATTTGTTTTCTGTGAGCTTACAATACAATTAGACAAATTACAAAATTTGCAGAAGTTAAAAGTGAGGGTAGTTGGCAAAAAAACGTATTTTTCACCGGGCGCAGTGGGTGGTTCAAAATATTAAAGTTGCTCCGATTTTCGCTCCCCGGGCACCAAAAGTTTTGTATTGATGCCAATAAGAACCACGTAAAATTTGGTCCATTTCAGAAAATATTTGATGAACCCGCTACCGTTTTGAAAACTGGAAAATGGTCCTTAATCTATCGAAAATCATTAATATCTCCCCGAAGCTATCTCGTAGAGGGATCAAATGTATGACAAGGTCCTATTATTTTTTCTTCTCCAACATTTTTTCCGAACATACTTACCCCCTATCACCACCCCTTAGGGGGTCTCCTCTGCAAAAATTACATTCTTGTGAAATTATGAAATTGACTCCCCCCTATCTCAGACGCCTCTGGAGGGGTAAAATGTTAGACCATTTTCTATTATTTTTACTTTCCCAAACTTTTCTCTCGACACACCTACCCCCTATCTGCCACCCTTTTGGGGGTCCCTCTACAAAAACACAAAAAATTAGGAAAATTTCGAAAAACAATTCATAGCTTTCCCGGAGTGACCCGTAGAGATGTCAAATGTATTACCAGGTCCTCCCTATATTTTTCCCGAACATAGTTACACCCTACCTTTAAAAAAATGAAGAAATTTCCTTAATTTTCTGTTTTTGGTAAGGGGACCCTCAAAAGGGTGACAGATAGAGGGTAAGTATGTTTGGAAAAATTATTGGAAAAAAAAAATATACATAACTGAAAACAAAAGTTTCTGGTCAGAATTTATTGAGACTTACAAATCTTTGCCAGAGTTCTGGAAAATAAAAAGTGAAATCTATAAAAATCCTTAAGTCAAAGGTCTTCGAAATTTTGGTAGAAAAAATAAAAGAAATTAACGTCAACGAAAATCGAAAAATTGTTATAAAAAAAAACACTTCGTGGGAATTATAGAAGAGAACTGAAAAAAATAAAGAATAGCGAGAAATCTGGCGCTGGCACCGAAGACGTCTACCAACCAACGTTATGGTTTTTCCACCAATTAGATTTTTTTGGGGATCAGGAGAGTTATTTTCTACCATTGATGTAGAATACAGTGAAAGTGTGGCAAGTAATATATAATGTTTGTCCTTTTATTTCTAATATTAAATTTCAAGTCTACTTTATTGAAATTGAATTCATAGGCTTACATAAAAGAACTTGCATCAATTATATAATCTAAAGCAGGGGTTCTTAAACTTATGTAGTCCGAGGACCCCTTATCGAGCTAAATTTTTTTTGCGGACCCCATCCCAACTCTAGACATTTGACGTCGTTCTAAGCATAATTTCTGACTCAATAATGACAAAGACACTCAGACTTGCCAATCGATGTCAAACTCAACCAGACATAAAATGTACGGTTATCTGACAAGGTTAAGGAACGAAGAGTTTTTATTTTGCTTTAATTTTTCCGATTTTTAAAGGTCTTTTCAACACTATGTATGTTATGTATGTCCAGTTTTTGAAGATCCAAAAGTTTAAAAGCATGCAGACACTACTTTCTAATAAATATTGATACTTATACCATTTATCTCTCTGGATTTTAAAAAATCTTGCACATTTATAGAGGCAAACATTTTTTATTAGGATTTTCATGTAATTAAAATATAAAATGAATAGAAATTGGGGAAATATAAAGAATTAAAAAAGTTTCAAGTCAAAATATGTACATTAAACTCAGACAAATATATCTTGGTCAAAATAAAACCTAGAAAATAATTTGTTTTTTTTTCAAATTTTTTTTAATAAATAATATAATAATAATAAAGCTTAAAATGAAAATTATTTTTTAGTGACTATTGGTTATTTTATAAGCGAAAATTGTTATATTTTCTTCTGTAAAAGTTTTTACTTAATGAGATGGATGATGTTGTTTTCTTGAAACCAAATCCACAATGTCGGGCTCTAATTCTGAAGTTTTATTCTCAGATCTGCTTCTACATTAAGCTGGTTTCTGTACGTTGATTTTATATATAATAGTACCGAAAAGCCTGTTTACACAAATACGTTGTACAAAACGGAATCAAGTTTTGGATGCCCTTATTTGCAAGTGCAGAGTAATCGGATTTTAGGAGTAACTGAAAGTTAGTTCAATTTTATTGAACTTTAGTTTCAAAGAAGTATCGCAAGAGATAGCCATGAGTATATCTTGCTCTAATGTCGATAATTGCTTAGCATCTGTGTTGAATGGATCCCTGATCCAGTCGTTGCCAGAATCAGGACAGCGAAAATACTTCCGGAAGCTGCTTTTTAGAGGCATTAAATTGAAATGTTGAAAAAGACTCATACACACACTTTTGAATGTGCTTTGACCATAATTCGTATTATTATAATCGCTTCTATTTTAAATAGCTAAACACCGTTGGGACTTCCGATTTAGCTTCTGTGTCAAATCTCACCAAAAAATAGAACTTGTTATATTTCTCGGCGATAAATTTTCTAGTATCAATTTTGTACGCACTATTAACGTATAAGAAAAATGTGGACGATATCGCATATCCCAACTGTGTTTAGCTCTTGACTTCAATTTTAAATTTATTTGTAGGTGAACCTTGTAGGCTCAAATTAAAACTTACAAAAATTGATGATGTTGTCAAAAAGTGGGAAAAGTGGAAACAGTTAGGTGCTGGGCATCCCGGGTTTGAACAAAAGTAAATGCATACTTTGTTTTTTAAAAATATGTGCAATCATTGAAAAAGCCATGTCCATTTAGAATTTTTAATTAATTAGTTATTTAAATAAAGCGAAAAGTTTGATGATCTAAAATTATTGGTGTCAAAATTGTTTCACGGACCCCTAGAATGGCTTCGCGGACCCCCAGGGGGTCCAGAAGACTAGAAGAAGAAGAAAACACTTTTTCTTTTCTAGTTTTAAGTATATTTTAATATATTTTTAAGTTAGCTTTAAGTGATATAATTTAAGTAATTTTAATTCAGTTTTAAGTATTTTTAATTTTAGTTTAGAATTAAGCAAAACTAGTTGTAAGATTTTAACTACTAAGCACTTTGAGGTTGCAGAAACGAGAGAGTAATTCTGCCGACGTTGAATCTGCATTTTGGCATTGACCGAGATTCAATGTCATGGTCAGCGATCTTGTCCGGTAGAGCGACAGGGACGGCAACACATATCAGCTTCGAGTGTCGAGCATTGTGAATGTGACATGTTCTGGAATCACAAACTGACGAGTTGCATTTAAGTGTTGCCGTTTCTATAAGTTTACGTGTTTTTAATGTTTACACGTAAACAATCGGGCTCTATATTCGAAAGTTTTATTCTCAGGTCTGCTTCTACATTATGCTGGTTTCTATACTTTGATTTTATATATAATAGTACAAATACGTCGTACAAAACGGAATCAAGTTTTGGAGGGCCTTATTTGCAAGTGCAGGATAGTCGGATTTTAGGAGTAACTAAAAGTTAGTAAGCTCAATTTTATTGAACTTTAGTTTCAAAGAAGTATAGCAAAAGATACATATCCATTACTAACATCTGGATCCCTGACCCAGTCGTTGCCAGAATCAGGACGGGGAAAATACTTGCGGAATCTGATTTTTAGAGGCATTAAATGTTCGACAAAAAGCAGCCGCGCTTCACTGTCGAGCTCTTTATTAGAAAATTCTATAAAATCGCTGAGTGTTGGAAAAGACTCATACACACACTTTTGAATGCGTTTTGATCATAATTCGCTTTTTTTATAATCACTTCTATTTTATTTCAAGCTGCACCCTGTAGGCTCAAATTAAAACTTACACAAATTGAAGATGTTGTCAAACAGAAGAAGAATGGAAACAGTTAGGTGCTGGGCATCCCGGGTTTGAACATAAGTAAATATGAAAATAAAATTTTTAATAAATGAGTTAGTTAAATAAAGGGAAAAGTTTGATAATGTAAAATTATTGATGTCAAAATTGTTCGGTACGGTACGGTACGCTTGAACCAAGATCAAGATCGATAAAATTGTCAACCAAATCTGACAATGCACAATTATTATATAGTGTCTTGAGATTCCAAATACATAATCCGCGAAATCAGATCTGCTCATTTACTCGTTTTATGGCCATTTAAAGGTTTTACTTTGGCAGACATGGTTCGTTTCAAACAAGATCAAAATCGGTAAAAATTGTCAACCAAATCTGACAATGCACAATTATTATTTAGTGTTCTGAGATTCCAAAAACATGATCCATAAAATTATGCCTGATCATTTACTGGGTTTATGGCCATTTTAACGTAAAAGCTTTTACCGATAATTTAATTTTAATAAAATTATGAAGCGAACCGTGTAGTTTTTGAGGAGACTGATTCTAGCGGCCAAACTAGCGGCCGTAAAAAAAAAACGTTGCCACGGCTTAACTAATGGACCGGTTCTGATGAAATTTGGTATGGAGATAGATTGAATCGTAACAAAGGGTTTAAAAAACATTTTGCTATTTTATTGGGCGTGGCACCGCCTCAAATCAGAAAAACGCTGCCACGGCTGAGCTGCTTCAACGATTCTTATGAAATTTAGTATGGAGATAAATTGAATTGTAGCAAAGGAGTAAAAAACTTTTTTCTTTTTTATTGGGCGTGGCACCGCCTCAAATCAGAAAAACGCTTTTGCTTATGTATTTCATTAATATTTTAATTTTAAATTATATTTTACTATTGACTCCTAGTCTTGTTATTAATTTCTGGTAGCAACATTTTTATAGAAGAACAAAAGTAAATCGTTTTTTCAGATTCCAACGGAGGTTTGTAAGAAATAGTTAAATTAGGAAGTAAATCAATTATGTTAACATTTTCTCCATCCACTCTTTTTGTGTTTAACTTAAACTTATCTTTGTTATAATATAATAAGTTTGTTATACTTATTCTTGCTACATTTAAATCCGATTCTTTGAACGCATATGAAATACCTGTTGCTATAATTACAGCCCAAACACATACGTGCACACCGCAGTTGCTCGCATCAGTTTGACATAAAAAGTCACGTGGGCAGTGAAAAGACCACTTTTCTTGTTCAAAATTACAATCCAAATTCATTTTAAGTAAAGTGAGAATTCCATTAATAATTTGAGGTGGATAACTCAAATGCATCGAATCTAAATAAATTATGATTCGAATTGCAGGCACAACCACAACTAGAGTCCAATGATTTCCTGTTGGGTTAACTGGAAAAATTAAAACTTGTTTCAAATCAATATTTCGTTTTCTAGCTAATTTAATATATGCTCTACGAACACAATTTTCATCAAGCATTGCCTGACTAGCCATAGTAGGAAATTCAAGGACTGATAGTTTTCTATTGTAAGCAATATTTGGTAGAATTGAAAAGAAAGTATCTATTATTATATCATTCAACCAACAAGTACTTTCACTAGGGTAAGAGGAAAGCATTATAAAATCATATGGTTGCAATCTCATATTATTTATTAACTTTTTAATATTTGGAAATTCAGTTGAATAATAGTATTTGTATGTAAAAAAGTTTTCTAGAATATCGTTTTCACAAAACTTTTTTTGATCTATAGTCGGTTCAGGATCATCATTGTTGAATGTTTTAGAATCACCTTCAATAGCAATAATGTTTTTATGTAATTCGTTTGAGGTGTGAATTCTAACTTCTCTTAAATTCAGTTCTCCTTTGTATTTTGGCATTACAAAAAATTTATTGATACGTTTATGTCTTCTTCTCTTATCCTTCCAAATCGCTTGTGCTCCATCAGCCTCGTTTAATTTCCTTTTCGTTGCTCGTGTTGCTTTCTGATTATATTTTCTTTTTTTTAAAGCCCCTTCAACAAATTTTTTATTTGTTTGAATAAATCTTGGGATTTTAATATTTATTTCATGATTAAACAATTCATGCTTCAAATTTTTAAAATAGTTCTCAACTGTAGCGTTACTGTCTCTCAATATGTCATATCTGGAAATTGCCACTGCAGACCATAGAGGAAAATATGGTGCTAAGAAGTTCGAGAAATATTTCGTAAGTTCTTCTCTGTAGAACTCATTTACTTCAATTGTAAGTTTACACATTTCCACGCTCATTTTAATTTCTAAAAATTTCTTGTAATAGGAAGATTGCTGTTTTTTACAAAAAAATTTGTTTGTATGCTCTGCATAAACCAAATTTTCATTTTCCATTTCAGTTTCTGAATTAATAACATCAGAATAATCATCTCCATGTAGATATTGTCTATTGTCAAATTTTGTATCTACTATTTGGTCATAGCGCTTTTCTAATTTCAAACTATATTCTTTAGTTTTATTTTTAATTTTTGTTACACAGTCAATAAAATCAATGCATTTAAGTCGTAATGAATATATTTTATAAAACATTGTAATATATTCAATAGCTTGTTGAAAATTTTCACAATGAATAAGAAAAGAAATTTCTTTAGAAATATCTTATTAAGTTTGCGTTTTACAGTGGATATCGTATGTGGCCCACAAATATGTAAAATTGTTAAAGGGTCTTTAGGACTTACTGACATTTCAATTTCTTGGTAAATTATTTCCATGTAATCATAGATATTCACTCCGTTAAAACATTTGCATGAAGATTGCAAAATTGCTAAACTGAAGTCACTTTCAATTTTATCAACTTGTCTAGCGGTTAAGAGTCGAAGTTTTTTAATAAACATATTTAAAAAATAGCTTATTGAACCTACATCATGTTCGTTTGAGACAAAGTCAGCAATAAGTAAGGCACCTACTTCTCTTGTAGCACTCGTTTCTTTAACACCTTCCATTACAATAGCATAATATAATACTATGGGGCTTGTTTTCAAATAAGATGGTGGAGCAATTATGGAACCCGTAGCATCTATATTTAAGACTATTTTTTTTTGTGATATTAAATAAAGAAGCTGTTCTTCAGTAAACATTACTATACCTAAAGGATCGCAAGAGAATGCTTGAATATATCCTGGAAGTATTTTCTTCTGTGTTTCCTGAAAATATTTATCCTTAAGTGCAACCATAAAAGAAATAAAATCTGCTTCTAAGTCATTTTTTCTTATAAATTCGCTAGAAACCTTATGAATAACATCTAATGATGGGACTTTAGTAAAGTTCCCTTTATTTAAAACATTTTCAGGAACAGATTGATAAAGTTCATTCTCAACACGAAGGGCCTTTGCTTTTTCGAGTTTATTTGTTAACTCTGTTCTATTTGGGCCTGTGCAAAATCTTCTGTGTATTTCATCTTTATGTTCAATTGTTTTTTTATGGTAAACAATTACAGATTTATCTTCAAATGGAATTTTAGGAACCGTTGATGAAACAATGAAATAGAATTTAGTACAAGAAGAATGTAGGCAAGTAGCATTAATGAGTAAAATATTTGTGCTTTTCTTTGCGTTGTTATTAATTTTATGGTAGTTTATTTTCAAGACGCAAATATCATTGGTTTTTTCGAATTCTTCAAAAAAATAACTAGTCCAATACTTTTTAAGTTTATTTTTATTTAGATCCCAGAATGTTTCCCAAAATTTGGCAGGAAGTATAAAGCTCTTCCCTGCTATCCAACTAAAGTAATTGTTCTCATTTTTTTTCTCAAGTGCTGTAATTTTTTTCATGGGAAATAATTTTAAATTTGAATCCATTGATATTAAATTATATTTAATAAAAAAAATACAAAATACTTGAGTTAGGTTAGATTTTACGATCAAATTTCCTTTACTACAGACTACAACAATCAATATAGTTTTTTAAATCAACGGTTAGGTGAATAACTTTATTCTATCGTTGTCTATTTTAATTAAAGTAGAGTTCATCCAGTGGTTGAAAAAATACTTTATGGTATTTAAACCTGACATAAAACAAGAGCTTTTTGTCATCGCTTTCAAATATAAAAACTATGGCATCCATACAAAATTTCACCAAAACCGGTCCATTAGTTTAGCTGTGAAAACATAATTTTTGGTTATGGGCGTGTCACCGCCTACTTAAACAAATATCTTTCCTTAGGGTTCAATCAATCTCTGACAACGCTTTTTCTTGTCAGGGGAGTGGCTCCACCCACTTATAAAAAATATTTTTCGCCGATAATTAATCTGTCTACATACCAAATTTCACCAGAATCGGTAAAGTGGCTCAGCCGCGACAGCGTTTTTTCTCATTTGAGGCGGTGCCACGCCCAATAAAATAGCAAAACTAAACCCTTTGTTACGATTCAATCTATCTCCATACCAAATTTCATCAGAATCGGTCCATTAGTTAAGCCGTGGCAACGTTTTTTTTTTTTACGGCCGCTAGTTTGGCCGCTAGAATCAGTCTCCTATATAAATGTGTGTATAACTTTTTTGTTCTGCTTGTTAGAGACGAATCCGTTCATGACTTCCTATAAGCGGCGACGGAGAACCTATTTTTCTGAGCTTTTAGCACATTTACCCATACTTTCAGTACACCCGCCTATACAAGTCCCACATAGGTCTGCGCAGACCTAGTTGTACCTGTCAGCGCCAAAAAATCCCTGAACCTCCTAGGGTTAAACACGTGTAAAATAGTATTAAAACCAGTTAAAATATGTGATTTTACTACAATTAATATAGCGATTCCACAAATCGATGTTTCGATGTCTGAGAGTGTACAAACGGAATGACAAAGTGTAGCCTATTGCAATAACCGCGGTGGTTGCCATGATAGATCAAGAAATCATAGGTATCCGGGTGTAGATATTTAATTAAATTATTATAGTTAATTTAAATTAATATAAATTATTATACATAAAATAACGTTAATTCATCGAAAGAAACTAATAATTTCTGTGACAAAAGGCAATAAAAGCCTATGTCGAAAATCATGTTTTCGAGAAAATTCACTTTTTATATACAGAAGCGTTTCTGAAAAAAGTTTAAACATTCTCAATTTGCAATAACGACTTTAACGACTATTATCTTTACTTTGGCTTTTAAACCAACTCTCTTGTTTATAACACTTTTTTTTTTTAAGAAAATGTGCAAAAACAGCTAATATAATAATATAACATTTTATGCAAATATTTTCATATTTTTATTTTGGCGTTGTAATGGAACTTCAATGCGGCTTAAATCAATATGTTTTTATTAATATCTTTTCAAAAAACATTGCTAGAGGAATATAAATTTCACATTAATATAAAGTTTAGTTAATACATAGAATATGGCAGCACATGTACATAATTCAATTCTTTCTTATGTCAACTTAAGCGGTTATTGCTCTTTGCTACACATTTATTTGCTTAATGTACTATGTATAACAAAAAGGATATTATAGATACAAACAGATAAAATCAGGTATGCTTTTTGGGAAAATCAACTTTGTTAATTTCCATAAAAACGCCATAACTCCCCCAATTTTCAAAATTGTTTCCAAACTCTGAATGACAAAACAATGTGATATTTGATCCTTATTACTACTGTCAATATTAAAGATAACTTAGAGTGAATATAACATCAAATTTATACAGAACGTTAAAGTATCACCTTCAGAAGAATCACCCATATGATATTTCTGACTTTATATAGAAACTGTTTTATAATTTGCACCATCAAAACAAATTTTATTCAAAAAATGTTTTTTTTATATGCCGTTTCAGTTTACAACCATATTACTTTCAATCTTTTGAAACAACACCATATCCAACGAAGATCTGTGGAGTACAAGGCGATTTAAACAGATCTGAAAAACAAAGTTCGATTGGTTGGTTGCGTACCCTTCAGATAGAGATAGACAGTGTTTGCTATCGTACATCCATCAAATAACCGGCATAGAAGAAGAAAAAAAGACCATCCGAAAACTTTTGGAAAAGAGCATGATATATGGGAAAAAGACTTTACTTGAGAGAATGAGCAGATCGCAGCACTCCTTGTAGGAATCTTATACTTACCTTTATGCCCAGGACATATGTCTATATCGTTTCAGAGGCATTGCAACTGCAATGCAAAAAATCTACGTGATATCCGAGGATTTCACCCTCATAACCAACAAAACAACCTACAAACTTACAAACAAAAATCCAAACATAACAATATTTTCCGTAACTCGTGCACAAAATTGCAATTCACTAAATAATTCTTCGTCTATTTGCTATAAAATTTTCATTGCATTTTATTTGCAAATAGACTTTCCCATAGTTAAATAACCACAATGTTGAGTTTGCTTAATTTGGAACCCATTTAATCTAAAACAACTTAAATAACACTTTCATCCTCACATATCAATAATGTTTGTAAAAAATTATATGAACATCACATTTAACATCAGACAGCCTCCTGTCTAGCGACACTTTTGGGATACTATGAAAATGAATGTATGTGTTCGTAATCATTTTGGAATGCAAATTGCAAAGTAGGCAGTTTGGTCGCTCAAATTTACATAATTCACTACGTTGAATCTGTTAAGCGTCTGTCGTCCTCCACTAAAGAGGATGTCCCATTTTTTTATGTGCTGTTGAAATGTTTATGGAAATTTCAAGCATTCCTGTGTAGTTGTGGCAACATGATGAAGTAGCCGGTCATCCAGCAAACTGGGGATAAAAAAGACAGAATTAGCATAATTTTAGATACGTCAAGTTTTTGTTGATTTTAATTCTATGGTCCTACTCAGTTTTCTAAAAGTTTGTAATATTTTGCAAGTAAAGAGTTTACGGAACATCGGAATTTCGACATCCAATGAATTTTTAGTTTGTTTATTTTGGATGTGCACATTCAATCAGTTTCAGTTTTCCAAAGCATTTACGCGGAATTAATCAATCATTTTGAGGGTGAAAAGAAAAAAATTTGCGACTCAGTTACTATAGAATGACATATATATTAACACGGTGTTCAAATAAAGCACGAATGAAGAATGAAATAAGCTGGATTATCTTCTTCTTAGAATCAGTAAAACTTTAAGTCCTATCATTGGTGCTTAGGAAAAATACTTTCATCTTAAAAATACGAATTTGTCTGAAACAACAACTTTTCAGATTTATTTTGATAATTTTTCCTAAGTAATGTTTGATGACCTATAAAGAGGAACGTTTAAAATGGACTAGAAGGCATCAATCCTGGACAGAAGAAGACTTGAAAAGAGGTTTTTGGATTAAATAATCGACTTTTTGAGCTCGTTGGGCCAAAGTGGTGAAGTTTAGTCTGACGTCGCGCTAAAGAAGAAAGGCTGCCACATTGTGTAGTGCCCACGGTGAAGTATGGCGCTGGCACCTTTCTAATCTGGATACCAAAAAATTAATTTAGTGAATGTCTAAATTAATTAAAAAGTGTTTCAATGTAGAGGTGAATTTTTCAACAAACAGACTATTCACAGAATCAAGTGCAAACGTCATCTAATTACACTTTCTTGTGCTCATTTACATATTCAAGTGAAAAAAGTTGAATAACAAAAATGTTTGGTGGATCTCAAATACCTCTCAAATGAAATAAGTATTCATCTGGAACACTAAGTGATTGCTTTCAAACAAAACTTATTTATAAAAAATTATGAAAACCACATCTGTTTATTTCATTTAGTACTCATTTGCATTTAAGAATCATTCCTATCTTTCCTTACTAATTGAAGAAATTGAATTCCAGCTATTGAGTGCTTGTTACGTGCATCAGATACTTAGGTAGGTAGCACGCATGTGCGTTTTATGCTCACGAATTCCGACATCGTGATGGATTCAATATGAATTGTGTAAAAAATTTGTGAGAGTGCCGTCACATGGTTTTTTCTTTCCTGCAATATTTATTTTTATGACGTCCTTTTGAAGTTCGGTTGCTGGCGTTTTGGTGGTGGAAATTTAAAAATAAAATTCGAAAATTAGTCGTAAAAATTCATGTGCTGCATCGTGCATAGTAAAGAAACAGGAACGTACATGTGGTACCTTGGCATTCATTCACTGCATACCAAGGTGAAGTGCGTGTCTGAAGTGTGACGCCGCTTGGCGCTTAGGACAGCTCCACACATTCGTGTCAACGTCAATGATTGTGTCGTAAAGAAGACAGACCGACAGACAGACCAATATAGGCAATAAATTGTTCTTCAAAAATATGACTTTAAATAAGGAATTTCGTGGATACATAAATATTATATTTACAGTTTTATTATTAACCGCTGAAACTTTTAAGCTCCAAGCTTTTATTCTGTGAAGTTTGTGTCTATGCTAAAGAAATTCATAATTTTAGTAATCTTATAATCCCACTATTCAACAGTGGGAAGTTTCAGCAAAAGAGTTTGGTACCTCTACTGAACTCTTCCGATTCATATATGAAGCATCTAGTTGCAAAACCGGCCAAGTTCCTTTTTCATGCGTTTGGAAAAACAACGAAAAACGTTTGTCTTCATCTTAGTAAGGACTGTCCCAGAAAAAACTTACGTTACGTTTTAGTTATAAAAAAATACCCAGTAATTTTTTTGTTTTTTTTTTTCTTTTTTTATTAATAATGGCTAGTGTTCAGAATATAAATAACTAAACACTAATTAACAATTTTTTTTTTATAAAAATTTCTTACTTTTTTCTGAAGTCCCTTCATTAAATTTTGCACAGTTGTTTCATCGACAGTACGGTACGATCTTTTCCTTTTAAGTCTGAAGTCTTGTAAATTTTAATCTTTCGAAGATCTCTTTTCATTACAGCTCAATATCTTTTAATTAGGCGAAGCTCTGAGCAGTTGGGCGGATTTGCTATTTTTGGTACAAAATTGATGTTTTTACTTACATACCACACTCTAAGAAAAAAATACTACTATAATATTAGGAAACCGGTTACCTATATTAATACTAGTAAAATCGCATGAGTTGTGTTATCAAAATGTTTACACTATAAAACGTGTAAGCTGAATTACAGATTTAGTGTAAAAATCACACATAAAAATGTGTTTTTTTTTCGCTAAATAATTAGTAATCTCCTGCGCAGTGTGTTTTATTACGCTATCAAAATAGTGATTCAAACCTACGAAAAATAGTTTTGAAATAAAATTTATATTTTTACTTTGCACAATTTTTTTTTTATTATATCGTATTAAAAAACATTTATTTATTTTCATTTTAATGTAACTTAATTATATAAATAAAAAAATGTATAAGAGATTAACAAAAACAAATAACAAAATGAGTATTATTCATTAGAATATTTTGGAAACCACATGAACATACACTACACATAAACATAATCAACTAATTTATTAAAATTAAACTTAATATATTGCAGTAAGTAAAAAGTAAAGTAACTAAAAATCAATTCACTAATTTTAATGAAAAGCACAACAACTCAACGGAGCACGCGACTATAACTCATCGTGTTGTGACAAGCCTTTGCTAACACAAAATTTTTAAACACAATACCATAAAATACACATATTGTGTGAATTCTCACATAAATATCGGGAATGCAGCACAGCTACAATGCACGAAAAAATGTGTAAATTCGCGCAAAAAAAATGTAATTCCCGAATATAAGGGGACGTCCATTAATTACGTGAGCTAAAATAGGGGGAGGGGGGTCCGGCAAAATCTCACCAAGGGGGGGGGGGGAAGAGGGTCAAGGAAAACCTCACATCAACATTTTAATACATTGAATTTACATTAAAAATTATAATTTAAATCTCATTGTCCCGCCAGATCTCACCAAATCTCACCAAGGGGAGCGGAAGGGTCTGAATATTTAAAAAAACACCTCACGTAATTAATGGACGTCCCCTAAGGGAAAAACACACATTTATAGTAAATTTTCATATAAAACATTAAAGATGATGACACTATTAAAATTTTTTTTTTTACACAATATTGTATGTATTTTAACTACTATTAAAATAGTAATTTTACTAATTTAATGTTTTATTTTTTAGAGTGCATTCCATCGTAGCTTTAGAGTAATGAGAGGTTGCTAAATCAGGCCAGAACATCACGGTACCCTTATGTGCACGAATAAATGGTAGACGACGTTTTTCGAGGCACTCGTCTATATAAACCCTTGCGTAACAAAGAAGCTGCTTCTGAGGTCACATGTGTATATGGCCTGTCAAACCAAATATTGCTTCGGAAATTTCGAAATTTTTTTTTTCTTCTTCGGTGATATATAATATTCGTGCAAAGGTAGCTGCTTAAAATCTGCCTTAGCGTAAGTTTCGTCGTCCATAACACAGCAATTAAATTTAGTCAGGTACCTTTCATATAATTTTCGGGCTTGCATCTGAGCCATGAGATGCTTTTCATCAGAACGGTCTGGTACTTTTTGAACTCTATATGTCTTTAGCTAACTTTTCTCCTTTATTCTTTGTTTGTACAGTAGATTTTGATGTACCTGCTCTAGCCGTCATATCTCACACTGAGGTGTTGGGATTCTGCCCGAAAAGACGCTTCTCCTTCGCCGCTACGTTTGTGATAGAAAATTCTGGTTTTCTGCCTTAACATTTTTTACGGAAACAGGTAGACCCTTCTTATATTTAGAAATAACAGTAGAGAGAGTTTCATCTGATGCATCAACTATTTTTGCTATAGCTGAATATTTTAATTCTGGATTTTGCAGGTATGTGGACAAAATCAATTCGCGGACTTTTTCTTGCTTGCTAGACATCTTTGTCGTTAGAAGTGCTATCTTCAAGTGTTATACATCATATCAAACGTTATTTTATATAGAACAATTATTGTATCTTTTGAGACATATAAGATTATCAGGCAGAGTATAATCTTAAAAAAGAAAAACGTAAGTTTTTTCTGGGACAGTCTCTATGTTCATTGAAAAATGAAAATGTATTTCCCACATGAGACTCCCACGGAAATTGGGCTCGAAGTGATGATGAAAAAGCTGAGGCTTTTGCAAATCACTTAAGTACAGTTTTTCAACCAAATACGAACATTCAAGGTTTCATGCCTCCCCAACTGCCATTAAATAATGATACTATCCAAATGAGGTTCCACAGCAGCAACTTAATCAGTTTAATTCAAGAAATGTGTCCTAAAAAAGCCCCAGGATTAGTGCTTCACCGAGGCTGCGAGGCAACCTCGTTCTACGAGGCGAGAACGAGGCGAGAACGAGGCGAGGTGGAAAAATAAATTTGCCTCGCTCGACCGAGGCGAGGCGAGACACACCGGCACCTCGCCTCGCCTCGTCGAAACCTCGCCTCGGTAAAAAGCGAGGTTTTTATGAAAATGAAAAAAATTATACATGTATCAGGCCTGCATATGTACATTCAACTAGCAAAGCCCGACACGCGTTGCTACACCTCAAGAAATGAAATTTGTTTTTTTATTTTGGGTGGATTGAATAATATATGATGATTGGTGAGATACGATTAATTTAATTCTTTTCTTATATGAGACGGCGTGGCATTGCCCATTTTTTCCAAATCAAACTAAACTACGAATCTTTTACAAACTATAATAATTATATGAACCAAACAGTGCTGTCGTTTGTACTACTATAGTACTTTTGTACTACCCTTCAGCCACGCGTACTACTGTACTACCCAACCGTCAATTTGTACTACCGAAAATTTGCACCAACCAATCCGCAATTTGTATTAGCCCACCGTTCTTTGATCTCTCATGCTTCAATTATATTGGCATTATTTAAATCTTGAAGTGTCAAAATCATCGTTCGTTATTTTGGTTTTCTTATTTTGACATTAAAAAATTTTAACATCGCATCAACCATTAGAATTTAACTATGAAAGATTCATACTTTTTAAACGCGGCCAATTTCGTTTGTAATAATTTTTAATGCGTAGTTATAGGGGCGCCGAAAGACCTGTTGCGAGTGTTGAGAACTCCACATGGGTGAGACTTCCCCATGTTGAGTTCAACACGGGAAATTTTAATTCAAACCGCGAATTCTCAAGCGTATTGATTCCAATACAAAAGTAGAAAATCATATATTTCAGAATCCAGAAGGTTTGTATAGAAAAATTTATTATGATGTGTACGACCAAATTCTTTCGTCACTGAGAATCTTTCCAGATCCCTTGAAGCTCTTGTACTTCGCAAAGATTGTGATGTTGATAAAATATTAGTTTTTATAAAGACAATTTCAAAAAAGATAATTTACTTAGTGATCGAAAGATTTTTGGTGAGCTGAAATGAAACTAAATTGAAAAGTTTAGGAGATGTAGTAGATTTTTTATATAAACATCTATAGTATAAGGACCTCATTGCAGAATTCGTTTGATTCGTGAAATTGTTAATGACTATATCTGCATCATTTTGCTCTAATGAGAGGAGTTTTTCGATTCTTAAGAGGCTGAAATTTCGTATGCGTTCAACGATGGATTAAAAACGTTTATAGATATCATGTTCGGATTTTCACATGTACCACAAGTTGGCTGATAAAATAGACAAGGAAAGAATGAAGAGTTTCTGACAAAATAAACAATTTTTTACTAACGCAATAATTAGTGAGAACTTTATTGTAGACATCCTACATTACTTCTTCATAATCATGATTCTGTAAGACTATCGTCAATTTAAAAATATCATAATTTTCGAACCTCCCCCCACGCGTTTCAATGAATTCCACACCCGCTTTTAAAACGTTATGGTGCCCTTGCGTAGTTATGTATGCAAAACTAGTCATAACATAATAAATGTTTTTCATGTAACAATATTCATAGTATAATAAATAAATTTCAACAAATACTATGTAAACTTTTATTAATAATTTATTTTTATCATATGAGTAAGTGTCAGTAATCATATATTAGTGTAGTACTACCCATTATCACAAAAAAACACCCAACTATATAAAATTGAGCACTTAAATTTTTTTTAAAACGACAGCACTGGAACCAAATCTTATCCATCAACGTCATATAGTTACTGAGATATAAAAAAAAATTTTATTCACCTGTGTCAAGTAGTTGGTTTTGTGGTTTTGTTGGCCTGGATGTCTCTGCGGATTTCTATAATTTTAGGTACTCAGATTACGAATATATATATTTATGAAAGTACTGAATTGGCTCTAGTTTTTAAGATATTGATGTATTTATCTGTAAATATATGAAACAAAGTCGGGTTAGTTACACTTTGTATAACTCAAGAACGGCTGGACCGATTTTATGGTCTCAAATTTTTTGGATTTGTCTCCGCCTCGAAAACGACATTGGCTGCAACAATTTTATTTGAGGTAAATATTTCGGGTGGCCCTTAAACAAAACTTTTTTAAAATTAATGATCTTTGATTTGCTGGATTCGTCTTCGCCCCAAAAATAGCAAAGGCTTTAAAAATTTAATTAAGGGTGCATATTTAGGGTATAATTTTAAAATAGCATTTTCGCAAAGACCACATGATCGATTCAAACTGAATTTACACCACGTAGCACTTATATTAAGTGGCATAGCTTACGCTATAAGACTTTTAATTGGGGAGCAAATTTAGGGTGGTTCTCATACAAAAATGTTTTTAAAATAACATTTTCACAAGGACCACGTAATCGATTCACATGAAATTTACACCGCGTGTCTTTTATATCAAGATGCATAGCTTAAGCTATAAAATTTTTTCTTAAAGTACATTTTTAGGGTGGTCCTCATACAAAAATATTTTTAAAATAACACTTTCACAAGGACCACGTAATCGAATAACATGAAATTTACACCACGCGTCTTTTAAATCAAGAAGCATAGGTTAGGCTATTGTTGGTCATTTACCCTCCCGCGGCCACGAGCTATGAAACGTGCCATCATTTGTCCCACCGTGCGTTTGAAAAATGAATATGCAAGAGACCAGCCGGAATTAAACGTGCAAAAACAAAACAAATGTGCGCAAATGAGTTGCGCGATGCCAGTTGTAAAATTTCAGGTCAAAGACATTATTTCTGCGAAAGGCAAATTTTTACGCATGTATTTTTGACTTGTAAAAAAAAATGAGAGACTAAAAATACTGCTCTTTTGTGCATTATTGTTGTAAAAAAACTCATATTCACGGGAAAAAAGTTTGAATTCTCGGAAAAGTACCTTTTGTTTTTATTGATAAATTTTGAGTTTAATATTTTTTTGTGTAGCCATACAATGCGCTCGCAGTTTATTTATTTATTTACATCAGTGATGCACAAATTTCTAGTGGGTAATGTTTTCTTTACGTGGAAAAGACAAAACACATTTATATTCATGGGGCGAAGGCAAATCCAACAAATCAAAGATCATTAATTTTAAAAAAGTTTTGTATAAGGGCCACCTTAAATATTTTCCTTAAATAAAATTTTTGTAGCCAATGTCATTCTCGGGGCGGAGACAAATCCAAAAAAATTTTAGACCATTAAAATCGTTCCAGCCGTTCTTGAGTTATACAGAGTGTAACTAACCCGACTTTGTTTCATATATTTTTAGATAAATACATCAATATCTTAAAAACTAGAGCCAGTTCAGTACTTTCATGAATATATTCGTAATCTGAGTACCTGAAATTATAGAAATCCGCAGAGACATCCATCCATTTTTCATTTTCATAAAAACCTCGCTTTATACCGAGGCGAAGCGAGGTTTTGAAGAGGCGAGGCGAGGCGAGGCGAGATGTGTGATGGCAAGTTCTCGGCCGAGAACGAGGCGAGGCGAGACTCAAATTTATAAAACGAGGCGAGAGCGAGAACAACTCGAATCTCGCCTCGTTCTCGGTGAAGCACTACCCAGGGTGTGATAACATCACTCCCAAAATGATTAAGGAATTGCCTTATTCAGGCATTATCTTTTTGACCTGACTTTTTAATACTATAATTCATTACGGATATTACCCAAAAGAATGGAAAAACTCTTTGATAACCATGATACCAAAACTTGGGAAAGATCGTACATTACCATCATCGTACAGACCCATAAGTCTTTTGCCTTGCTTGTCAAAATTATTTGAGAAATTAATTCTAGCAAAATTAATTCCTTAAGTTACCGAAAACAATTTATTTCCGCCTCACCAATGCGGCTTCCGAAAACAACACGGCACAATTGAACAAGTTAATAGGATCACAAATGAAATAAGAAAGGCATATGAGCGCAGTGAATACTGCACAGCAATATTTCTCGATGTCGCACAGGCGTTCGATGAAGTATGGCACGAAGGCCTTATCAATAAAATTAAACACTTATTGCCTCTCAATGTTCACAAAACACTTACTTCTTACCTCGAAAGCAGGCTCTTTAAAATTAAACACAGAGATTTTATTTCAACTTACTTCAATACAAGAGCAGGTGTCCCTCATGGTAGCGTACTAGGACCGTTTCTATATGTATTGTATACCTCAAACTTACCAATTAATGTTAACACGACCATCTCAACATTCGCAGATGATACTGCAGTCTTAAGTTGTAACCGTTGCCCATTAGAAGCTTTTCGAAAGCTCCAGCTTCATTTATAATCAATAGAAGAATGGTTGTCGATATGGCGCATAAAAATAAATGACCCACAAAGTGAAATTGTAACATATCTAGGTATTCAATTAGATCGAGGACTAACATGGCGTAGGCATATTGAAGCCAAAATAACTCAGTTAAAGTTAAAAACCTCCAGTTTTCACTGGCTAATTAATCATCGTTCCCCTTTGAAGCTTGAATATAAAATCCTTTTATACAAAACAATTTTTAAGCCAATTTGGTTATATGGTGTCCAACTTTGGGGTAACGCCAGCTCTTCAAACATAGAACTAATACAAAGGGCTCAGTCCAAAATATTAAGAATAATTACAGGTACACCATGGTACATAAGGAATGAAAATATTCACCGAGATCTATGCATCCCATTGGTAAAAGATGAAATAAATAAAAATAAACAAACTTACGTCATAAGGTTGATGCATCATCCTAACCCATTGGCTCGTAATTTAATAAGCATAGAAAATCACTCCAGACTGAAAAGAAAGGATCGTCCTTCTATGGAAGTTGTGCATACTGCACAGCAACGAACCGAACCTATCAGCTCTAACGTCATCGTGCAATCATCGTGAAGCAGATGAGGACTCTGTACCGCGACCTAGTTCGTCTCGGGCAGAGTCCTCCAATACAATCCGACCTCGGCAACTCATCGCAGCCAGCTCCTCTTCCGATGAGGACGCGTGAACGAGACCTAGTTCGTCTCAGCCGCTGTCCGATGAATTGGAGAGTGCAGCAACAAGAGAACTAATTCGTCTCGGCTACCATTAGCGTGAAAATATTTTAAATAACTGCTGCTTTCAAGCATCTACCCGACCAGATGAGTTCAGCCGTTAACGCGGACACTTAAGTCACTGCAACTTTCAGGCATCTACCCGACCAGATGAGGTCAGCCGTTAACGCGGACACTTAAGTCACTACAGCTTTTATTCATTCTACCGACCTGACTAGGTCAGCCGTTAGCTCGGAATATTCTATTTACTTATATGTATTATTTTACATACTTTCGCAATTTATGAGGGCTTATAAGCTCAGTAATGTTGAATAAATAAATAAATAAGTCCTTGCTATTTGTTTCTGGAGACGAGTTCATTCTTAAATTATATATTAATTAAACATAATATTAATCTATAATAATGTTACTTAGTATAAGATTTTAAAACTTATTGTTAGTCTCTAAAGAGAAGATTCAATAAAAATAAATTAAGTTAAAAAAAAAACATAATAGCTATAAAATTTCTTACTCAAAACACGTCAGATCAGACTTTTCGGGTTTCATCTGCCTATGTGTTTGAGAAAACAAATATTGGACTTGGCGGGTTTTGATTCATTGAACATGGACTTAGCTGGTTTTGATATAGCAAACAAATTTTGTTTGAAAACAGTGGACGTGACTGGTTTTGATATCAATGTACTGGACCAGTTTTGAAAGCAAGTTCATGGACTAGGCCCGTTTTGAAATCTATGCATCGAAAAGATGTAATATTTCTGTCAATAAAAAATTTGTTAATCTAAAAAAATAGTAGAAAGATTTTTATCTTTCTATGATTTTAGATGGTCTAGATTTTGATATACAAATGAGAATATCTCCAAATTTGATTTTTTTCGGACTTGGACGGTTTTGCAACTAGACGCCTCATATATTTGTATTTTCCTTTAGTCACTCTTCAATTAAATACAAAATTGTATGCATAAAAAGTTTAATAATGCTCTGTTTCGTCCCAAATATAAAGGAAACCTATTCGATTATAAAAAAAATTATTTGATCTTATCAATATCAACAAGATAGCTTTTGAGTTTGTAGGTGATTTCAAACTTATTTTGATTGTCAATAGCCTACAAACAGCAACTGCAACTTACCCGTGCCGTTACTGTTTCGTCACGCTGTCTGAGTTGCGACAAAAGAAAGACGTAGAGAACAATCAAATTGTTTAATGCAGAATATTGCAAATTTAGGGGGATATCAAAAAAGAGCTCAATGCAAGAAACCGAAACAAGAACTAACCGAGATGCGAGCACAATTAATCTAAAGCTATTCAAAGAAACCTTCCGTAGCTGAATAAATGCGCGATACTAGAGTTACACATACTCCAAGGGTTTTTTAATCACGCATTCTGGGATGGTCTTGTTCCAGTTCTTGGACGCGAAAGGGCTATGCGATGGCCACAGAAACTAGGATTGGTCTCAAAAGGATTCATTTGAGGGAAACGCCTGCAGAAAATACCTAAAGGACTCCGAGAAGCTCATGAAACCGGACATTTGTAGTAATACTGCGATGCAATTGCAAGTTTTAAGTTTCATTAGTATTTTAAGAGCCATGGACAAATCTGTGACAAGTTCTTTTTCAACTCGAAAAGTTAGCCCAAATTTAGGTTTGCATGTAGCAAACTTAAAAAAATTATATAAAGCTGCAAAACTTTCCGAAACTTTGAAAAATCATGTGGCTTTTGAGCACTTGTGAGAATTGACACTTGGTCTGAACAGGCTGGTGAGTCAATGTATCAAGAGTTTTTCCAATTTTGAACAAACTTGAAAATAAACGACTCACACAGTCCTAAGTACATAGAAATTTGAAAATGGCTGTTGTTCAGTTTTCATCACGTCACATTTAACGTGCTCCTGATACTTTTTCCTCCATTTGCAATTTGTTTATATATTTTTCTTCTTCGTCTTTCGTATATAAATTAGGAAATTATCAATACAAAAATCTATTAATTATAGGTATGTTCCATTACTTGAAAATTCGTACAATTTTTTGATAATTTGTAATATTTTTTAAAACTTTCTGTTCTTGTACCAAAAAAATTTGCAGAAGAGAGTAAAAATAACTTCTGTCCCTACCAAATGTTGCTACTTTCAGCTACACAAATTTCGTGTATTAGAAATTTTCAAACTCATGATTTCACAGTAAATGTAAAATTTGTTCAATCAATAAAATAAATACCCTGAAGTTCGGCTGGTGGCAGGTTACCCATTTCAATTCAATATTTTATTTATCAATATATTTTACAGAGATAGAGATGCATTATTTATAAATTATTAACAAAATATAAAAGTAATAGTTGTAAAAATATTGACAAAATGTCCTTATTCTGTTATTACTGAGAATAAGTGAGGAATACAGATCAGCTAATATCTTAAACTAGGAATAAAGCGTGGGGGTGCCAATAAATAAAATTTTGTTTTATACTCTAAGTTAAGATTAAATAATATAAATTAGTGAAATTTGGATGTGAAAAAAGATAATTAATTTAAAGCGAATGCAAAATGAAATCAATTTCATAATTCAAAAAAATAAAAAACATAAGTCGATGAGTGAGAAACTATACAAAAGCTCTGAGAAGACTTCTTGATAATCAAAAGCAAAACGCCATATTTTTACGTTTTTTAGAAATACGCGTTGATTCCTTAGACTTCTAATGGAATCAGGAATGCAATTGTAAAGTCTAGGAGAAGTACACAAAAAGTAATTAAAAAAGTACTGTGAGGTGCGGTTAGGCAATAGGGCAAGATTTCTACTATTGTTCCTCAGTTCATAGGCAAAATGTACTCTATTAACTACTACTACCTTTTTCTCAGGTCCCTGCTACCTTGCCCTTTCGCAAACCCCTAATGCAGTGGTTTTCAACCGTTGGGTCGCGACCCCCTGGGGGGTCGCGGCGACGTTACTTGGGGGTCGCTAGCTGATCTAATAAAAATATTGATTTTTTTTTAAATATTAAATTTTTTTTATTCACAAACATAAAAATTTTTCAAAACCAAAAATATAAAATTTATGTTTTAGTGCGAACACTGGGCTTGCTTATTTTTTATTAAATGCGAAAAACATGGTTGCAATTGTGACACGCAAACTATTAAATCATTTTCTAAATTTAGTTTATTCCTTTTTTTTGTTTTGATGTTCACCATTTGTGAAAATGTCATTTCGCACAGATAAGATGTTGAAAATTTAGTTAATATTTCAAGTGCTTTTTTAGCTAGCTCAGGATACTCGGATTTTCGCTTTAGCCAAAGTGTAGAATTATTTTCAGATAAATATTCCATTTTGAGCATACTGTCCGCTGCCAGTTCACATAAATTTTCTTTCAAACTATTGGTAAGATCGGCGAACTCAAGGCAGTTAGTTGTGAATGGATTTAATACCCAGCCATCACCATTATCTTCCTGAAGCTCTTTTGGAAAATAACGGTATAGTTCCTTTTTAAATTTTGCAGAGCTTCAATCATCGTAGGAATAAAATCTCTCACCAATTCATCGGACGAAATTTCTGTTGCAACACTTTCAAAGTTGGTGAAAGAATCAAATTGTAGTTGTTGCAAACATTTTGACCACATATCAATTTTTAAAATAAATGCTTTGATTTTGTCTTTGGCTGATATAATGTTTTCATCTCTCCCTTGCATACTCGCGTTTAAGATATTCAAATGACGAAAAATGTCTGCAATATATGCTAATTTCAAAAGCCAATTAGGATTAGTAAACAAATTTTCATATTCGGATTCTCTTTCTTGGAAAAACATGTTCAATTCCGATCTCAATTCAATGACTCTTGTCAGCATATTTCCTTTGGATAACCACCTCACCTCTGTGTGATAAAGAAGATTTTGATAAAGAGCGCCCATGTCTTCACACACTGTTCGAAATAACCTTGACTGTAAAGATTTCTTTTTAATGGAATTTACAATTTTGATGGCAGTATTAAGCACATCGTTTAAATTTGACGGTAAGAACTTGGCTGCCAAGGCTTGACGATGGAGAAAACAATGCGTCCACTTCGCATTCGACATCATTGTTTTAAGTCTTGTTACGAATCCACTTTTATTGCCAGTCATTGCCCTAGCACCGTCAGTGCAAATACCAATACAAAGTTCCCAGTCAAAGTTAAAATCTTTGGTGCTTTCCAAAAACATTTCATACAAACACTCGCCAGTTGTATTTTTCGGTAAAGATTTGCAGAACAATATATCTTCGGAAATAGTATCATGATTTTCAAACCGAACAAAACACACGAACTGCGCACAACCAGATATATCTGTTGATTCATCGAATTGTAAAGAAAAGAATGAGCTGTTTCTGATTTTTTCTATTACTTGATCGCGAATGTCATTAGCTAAATCACTTAATCTGCGTTGAATTGTGTTATCAGACAGGGGAATTGATTTTAATTTCTCGGCTTCTTTTTCGCCTATCATTATCTCAACCATGTCTATGGCAGCCGGTAAAATAAGATTTTCAGCGATGGTGTGAGGTTTTCCATTTTTACCCACAAGATACGCTACTTTGAAACTAGCTAAGAGAGCTTTTTCATTTATTTTAGTTAGCTGGTATTTTAATGAAGACAAAATACATTACAAAACTAAATAATTTCTAAATATAATATTGCTCATACCTGAGTTAAACTGTTTTTTTGCTGTTCAAACATAACAAGTTTTCTTTGGAAATAATCCAACGGTTTATCTTTATCGTTTCCATGTTTTGTTGTAAGATGACGTATTAACTTTGTTGGTTTCATGCTTTCATGTGCTAAAACTACACCACAAATAACACACTGTGGTTTGTTATCAATAGCAGTGAAACCGTATTTTAAATATTCATTGTCATAATTTCTGTTTTTTTTTGTTTTTAATTCACTTGCGCCTGAGGTAGACGGTTCCACAGGTCTTTTAAGAAACTTATCCATTTATTAATTTTATTATAATTCAAATGCGCCTTGTTTCGTCCACTGTTCACAACTAAGTGAAAATGAGCGACAATTAATTGCAAATCTTAAATTTAATGCGCATATCAGAGATAATTTTTTTTTATATTTGCATTGCAACATACCGATGTGTAACAAAGAAGCAAGAATCAAATACCGTTAGGTTTCTGCTGAATGAATAGCAGGCAAGCAGTCTTATGTTTTTGCTTTATTTTTATGGAATTTTGAGAGCAAACTTTGAGAGCAAAAACGTTAAGGGGTCGCCAGATTTTTTGAAAATCATTTTGGAGTCGCGGCTTCAAAAAGGTTGAAAACCACTGCCCTAATGGATAGGTTTTAGTTCTTGTTGTTTATTGCTTTGATCTATTATATCGTTGCGTATTCAGTTTTTCATTTTTCGTTTGACATATGTACATATTTCAAAAATATCAAATAATATTAAATAATTCATAGTCTCCAACAGTGAAGTGATATAAAATAAGTAAAATAAAACTAGTAAAGGTGTTATCTTCGGCCAGACCGAAACTCACATACCCTACACTGCACTAAAAGTACTTTCCAAATAAATGTTAAAAAGACGGTGAATAATTGTGTGGAAACCTGTGCCTATGAAAGACGCACAATTTTGTTGGAGGGTAAGTTTAATTAAAAAAAAAGCAATAGCTTTAATAATTGTTTTTGTTTCAGAGTCAATGAAACTTTAATTTGAAGTTTTGGGAAGGGCCCTTGCCGAACAAAATAATGGTCGCCCAACTTCTAAAAGACCGCGGAGTAAGTAATGAGCTTGCAAAATTGTTCCCTATGAAAACTGATGAGGAGTTGGCCAATATAAACGGGGCTATTGGGAATGGAGATCGGGATGGATATGTAAGTAATTTCATTTCATTTCATTTATTATATACATTTTAACAATATGCTACAAGATAATATATCTTATAATTAGCAATAAGAGACTTTAACTATCAAAAATAAATACATACAGTGAAAAATGAATTGAGAAAGCTAAGTAGGAAAAATTTAAATCAAAAGTAAATAAGCTTAAATCAAAAATATTGAGAAAAAAAACGAAGTTAATTTAAAAATTCAAATAGTTTTTTACGAAATTGTGGCGGTGATCTAATTGTTTGCAATTCATGTGGAAGGTCGTTCCACTGTCGAAATGCATTGATAAAGAAAGAGGGCTCCATAACCAAACTTCTGTACCGTGGCAGTATTAGTTTTGAATCTTTTCGCTGTGCGAATCGAACCATTTCAAAAAGGTATTCAGGGCAATTATTATGAATAATGTTGTGCAATGTAACCATATTCCGAAATCTATAATATTGCTCAAGGTCTAAGCCTAGCACAGTTTTTTTGAGATGGGATACACTATTATACCTAGGTATACCAAAAATAAATCTAATACAATCATTGAAGGCCACATTTAATTTACGTTTGCAAGCCAAATCAGCGCAAGGGTAAACCGAGCAATTAAAAGTAAAATATGACACTAATAAACTTTTTACTAGATGTATTTTCATATAACTATGCAAGGACCAAGCTGAAGTTCTAAGGCTTCTAAGGCCTGCATATATATCCCTTTCCGTCCCTGCCTACACATATGTGTAGGCAAATTTAACGTCTTTTTGATTCAAAATTTGTATATTACTGTCTTGTTTTTTCTTACAGCTTTAAATGTCTCAATATTATTTGTTATCTCTTTTTCGCTCTCTCAAATGTTTTTGCGCAGTTTATTTTATTATGTGTTTGTAAACGTGCGTAGAAGGTGAACATGTTTCGGAGTGCGAAAGACAACAAATGTATATTTTAGATAAATATATGAAGATTTTGTGATTATTTTGTAATAAAAGCATTAAATATTTAAATTAAGTGCAAAAAATGTTAATAAGTGCAAAGAAATGTTGTGTTTTTGTAAACAGAAGACGTGCCTACACATATGTGTAGTGTGGGATTTTACTAACTCAATTCATCTTCGTTACAGCAAAGAAATATGATTTGGAAAACGAAGTGGATGTGGAAGAAGACCTCAAATTACTTTGTGATGTATCTGACATTGAATCCGACAGTTCATCAAATGAATTTGACGATGTGTTGGGTACTCAGTCTCCGCACTCCGATCTTGATGATGAAAGCAGCACAGATACTGAGATAGTTGATACAAATACAAATGATACCAATATCGTTGTTGAACCGTTGCAAAACACTGATAGACCATTATTATGGAAAAGAGGAACATTTAATTCTTTTGCTAGTCCACTTCATGAAAACTTTCATCAGCCAATGGACCCCGTTCTGACACTAAAGTACTTTGAAAGGTACTTTGCTGATGAGCATTTTCAGCAAGCAGCACAGTACACCAATATGTACCATATCCAAAAATTTGGAACGGAATTAAAAACGGATGCAGTAGAAATAAAACAACTATACGGCGCGCATTTATATTTTGTATGCATCAAACCCCCACGTTTGAGTATGTACTGGGAGCAGAAGTTCGGCAAAAACATCGTCTCTGCCAAAATTTCACGAAATCGATTGTTTCTGTTAAGAAAATGTCTACATTTTGTAGACACTGCAGAAACTCCAGACGAAGCAATTTCAAATTACCTATGGAAGGTTCAACCAGTAATAGATGCTGTGAGATCTCGATGCCTTGCTATTCCAAGAAATTTCGGTAATTACTCGATAGATGAACAGATGATGCCGTTCCTTGGAAGATTGCCAGGTGGACTTAGGCAATATGTATGCAATAAACCGCGACCAATGGGTCTTAAAAATTTTGTAATCACTTCGTCAACTGGTACTATTTAAACTGATTTATTTACAAATATTAATTTATATATACATATTGTTTAATTTTTCAGGTGTTGTTTTAGATTTTGAAGTTTATCAAGATTCTAAAACTCCATTAGGAGATCGATCTCTGGGTTTAGGTCCAAGCGTTATCCTTCGTTTGGTGAGGACTTTGCCAAATAATTCGTCAGTATTTTTTGATAGATATTTCACCACGTTACCACTTTTGGAACGGATGGCGGAAATCAATGTGGCACGATTCAAACAAACCGTTTGCGCAAAGTTAATTTAAAAGATGATAAGCGTATGAAAAGGGGAGAGTCTGACCAGATTATTAGATCAGATGAAAAAATTGTTGTTGTCAAATGGAAGGATAACAAATCCGTTACACTTGCTTCCACAGCATATGGACAGGATCCAGTGGGTAGCGCGAAAAGGTGGAATAAGGAGCTGAGATGCCGGATGGAAGTGCCTTGTCCTGCCATAGTAGTGGAGTACAATCAAAACATGGAGGGAGTCGACATTTGCGACCAAATGATGGAGTGCTACAGGACCTGGCTCAAGTCAAAAAAATGGACATTCAAAGTAGCACTCCATTTTATTGATTTACCAGTAGTTAATGCTTGGATGGAATACCGGCTTGATTGTCGGTCAAAAATATGCACGAAAATATATCAAGGATCTACTCTCATTTCGATTGGAAATTGCAGAAGCTCTTCTCTGTACACCCAAAAGGAAATTCCATGAGTTAGATGAATCAAACAGCAGCATTGAAGAAGAGCAAATAAGAATAAACCTCAAATGTTCTCCTTTACCTGGAAGTAGCAAACGCTTGGATGGAGGGGATCATTGGCCACTGGTCGACAAATTGAAGACAGCTCGAGCGTGTCGGTTAAACCAATGTAATAGTCGTACTCGAACACGGTGCGAAAAATGTGATGTTTATTTGTGCCTTTCTTCTGATAAAAATTGTTTTAAGGCGTTTCATACCTTGATATAATATTATAAGTAGGGCTAGGCTTGTCATAAGAAATCGATACCAATGAATTACTTTTATTTAAATGTTTTTTGTTATATTTTTATGGTTGTGTAAAGCCATTTTTTTTACTGAAATAAAAATTTTAAATTTCAAAAAATCTTTGTATTTTGACAATGTAAAATCCCAAGGTACACATATGTGTATGTCCTGTTTCTAAGGACATGCATATTGTACTTACATAAAAAATTTTTATGTCTTTTTAGTACAAATTATCATATACTGAATATTACATATTTTATTCAAATCCGCTCATTTTGAAATTTCTTGGGACGGATTTAAAAAGACGTTAAATTCGCCTACACATATGTGTAGGCAGGGACGGAAAGGGATATGTTTAATAGTTGCCGTAGTAGCGTCACAGCAACTTAACGACGGATTAATGGTATATCCAAGGTATTTTAAATTATTTTTGTACGGAATAGATATGTCATTTAAAACAAGAGGAGAAAAATCCTCTTCAGATAAATTATACTTAGAACAAATCATTCCTACACACTTAGAAAGGTTGACTTAAGTTTATTGCAGATTGACCATGTTTGGATGTTATATAAGTCTTCGTTTAATCTGGCAACACAGTCGTCAGAAAGACCTATGGGCCTGGATAAATATATAAGCACGTCGTCAGCATAAAGATGAGTATGACAATTTACTACAACCTCGGGCAGATCCTTAATAAAAAGTGAAAATAACATAGGGCCGAGCACCGAACCCTGCGGCACACAGCAATATGCTAAAACTGGACTAGAGAAACCTTGGTCAGTGACGATAGTAAGCATCCTATCACATATGTAGCTACGTATAAGCTTCAATGACGTAGAGGAAAATTTGAATTTATATTTGAGCTTCATTAAAAGGCTTGCATGATCGACGCAGTCAAATGCTTTTGAGGAGTCCAACATGACCATTATGCAAATATTATCACTGTCCAAAGCTAAACGTGCATCTGAGGTTACCTTGATTACGGTTGACTCACAGCTATGCTTCTGACGAAAACCAGACTGCCACTTAGCATTTTATTCGCTATAATGAAGTTTTTAATTTGATTCGCTAGAAGTTTTTTGAGAACTTTGGACAAAAAAGGGAGAATACTTGTTTAGTTTTACTCATTTAATTATAATCTCATATACATATTTTACACATATGCAGCCCCTTAAGCATATCAAAATACTTAGTATTGACAAATGCAAAACATTGCAATTTATTTAAAGTCAATGTTTGCATTTTGTCAATAAGGCAAAAGCAACTTATTTAAAGTCAATGCTCGCTTTTGTTTTGTTTAAGTGGGTCACAATTTTAAATTAATTAAATTATGATTAGGTACACGATTTGTAATTATTGATTAAGTATATAATAGACATAAATTAAATAAAACTTTGCCATTAAATACACGGCAAAAACGAAACTCGAAATTATTGTAAATATTAATCAAAATTTAAGAAAAATTAGTAGGTAATTTAGTAATTTAGAAACGGTTCGAGTGTCTATTAAAAATTACTAAGAGTAATATAAAAATTGCATCAAGCAGGCATTAAATTTTCGAATGCAAGTTTTTAATTTTTACAAAGTAGACATTAAAATTTCTGCAATAATTTATTATATTTTAAAAGGACTGTACTATTTTTTAAAAAGTACATTATAAAGCTTTTATGATGAAATAATAATAACTGAAATTGATTTTTAAAATTTTTTGTGTGTTGAACAAAATTGGGACGGCCAGCGAGTTTCCGTTGCCGTTTTCGCGACCCCGTCCAAATTCTGTTCAACACATTACTTCAAAGCCAATTAGTAAGAGTTTGACAAGCCTTATATATTTATTTTTTTGCATGAACATGTTGAGAACTCAAACAGAGTACAAATTAAAAACAAAAGAGAAATAAAATTCAATATAATAAAAATTACAAATCTTGAAATAGTTTTTCTATAACTACTTTTTAAAAATTATAAAGTGGGAATCATATATTACAATATGAAATATATAAAAATTCTAATGTCGCAATTTATTGAAATTTAATAAAATCCTTGTAAAATGTAAAATGAAAATAATTACAAACTAGAATAGAATTTTTAATAATGATTTTTTATTTATTACTATAAAAAAGTAATATTTGCTTTCAGATTTTAATTTTTATAATCTCCTATTAATTTTTAATAAAATTTGAGCTGGTGTTTTTTAAGTGTGGTCATTTTTGGTATGGGTATAACTCTTGCTGATTTCCATATAACAACAAATTGGCTACTAAATATACATGCATTAAAAATATGGGTTATATAAGGCACAATGAGAGGAAGTATGATCTTTAAAAACTTAGGGCAGATTTCATCTGTACCTAAAGCATCAGACTTAACTGATTCAAGAGCCACAAGGACCTCAGATGGACTTACGCACGCAAACGAGAAGCAACCGTCACACTCAGGTTTGAAAGAAATGGTTTCATGCATTGAGTTTGTTCCAAACGTAATTTCTTTTTGCTGCTCGAATTAAAGAATTATCTTTATTCCTGGATGCAGTATATTGGATTTTATTATAATTCGAAGAATTTCTTTTGAATCGTTTGAAAAAGCGTTCCCTTTCGCATATTTGAGTTTTTATTGCATTAGTGAACCATGGACATTGCTTAGGTTTCAAATGTTTCGTTACAATCGAAACAAATCTAGTATGTAAAATAAATTTCATCCCAGTTCAAGCAAGCACAACTTTGGTAAAAGTAAAAGTAAAAGTTTTATCATAATTACAAACCAGAGGGATTGAACAAAATAAGAAGTCATGAGTGAAGTCCGAGGTGGAAGTAATTTGCTCAAATT
This sequence comes from Meiosimyza platycephala, assembly GCA_963662105.1. NCBI lineage: Eukaryota > Metazoa > Arthropoda > Insecta > Diptera > Lauxaniidae > Meiosimyza > Meiosimyza platycephala. The sequence continues at coordinate 35,404,338 of OY759209.1, read as the reverse complement.
TCGACAACCTATTTGATGACCTATTTTTAAATAAAAAACTAATTTACTTCTTTTACAAGAAACAAACAATGACAAGGCTTCTGCGTCCGCACGGGGTTATAAAAAACCGGAGATATATAATAACCGCCGAGATGGTGGACAAATATAATCTGGACGGCATTTTAGGCAAAAAAAATCTAAAAAAATTATATTTTTTTTATTGGTAAATCCAAGACCAATGGTGATTTTTGAAGAAATAACATATGAATACATTCTTTTCCAGAATCAATTTCGTTTGGAGAATCTAGAACTCCAGAAGAATAGCTAAGAAAGGCCATGAAATTACAAAAAAAGCGCGTTGCAAAGAAACCTGCATAATAAATTTAATGTTTTGTAGTTTGTTAGTTTTACCTTATTTCCCAAATATTTGAATATGGTTTCTGTTTAAATTTTGTTTTATATTATATTCATAATATCAATAATAAACTGTTTGTTTTTCAAAAAAAAAGTGTTTAAAATTATAAGCCTTGCTAAATGGTATGAGTCTTGGGGCATACCAATTCTCAAGTCCCATTGGCTCTGCCAATTAGGTTGTCCTTAGGGTATACCAATTAGTACGTTCTTGGGTTATACCTATTATCAACTCCCATAGGCCATGAGAAATGGTATACCCCAAAGGGCATATCTTTTCTCAGGTCCTAGCGAATGCTGTGTTTGGCAGGATGCCGCTTGCAATGACATCCTAATGTAAAAAGGGCATAAAAATAACATTGTTTTTGGATAGGCGAGGGACAAACCCCTGCCACAAAGAGGCTGAGATTTCTCAAGCCCTGTGGAAAACCTCCGGAACTATAGGGTAACAAAGCATATACACATACATATACATATGATACTTCAATAAAATGAAGTTGAAAATTGATTCAAAAGTTGCAACTTTTTATTAAAACGTATTCCCGTACCTTTTACAATTTTTCACGCTCAGAGAGAATTTTTTTGCTTATTAGGTATCATAAAATACGCAAGTTGCGAGTTTCTGATCCAAAAGTTATGGAACAGACCTTATGTTTCTAAAATTCAAAACAATATTTTTTTATACAAGCTTATTAAAATATTACAAGAATCAGTTTCTGTTATATTAAAAGAAGTATTAGAGGTATTCTTCTATCTGTTCAAAACCCTCGCAAACTGTGCAAGTTGTGCATTTTTGAACCCTGTGCAAACGAACTGTCCAACTGTTTACACAACAATTTGGTCGCGCAAACTTTGCGCTTGTAGTGCAATTCTGTCATAGTTTTTTATTTACATTCAAGTTGTCATTATTTTCAATTCGTAAAACGAAATGGCATAGGTAAGAAGCTAAAATATTTTTAAAGCAAACAAATTTATTAATTATTATTGTTTTATAAAGTAGTTGGTGAACCAAGCAAAAAGCGGCGCCAATTGAGTGGCTTTTGGAAGCATCAGACTGGGGCTGGTCTTTTAGCCAACGGTGACGAAAAGAAAGTGGGACTATCTTGTCCAAATATTTGGACAGAGACGAGAGGTGAATCCTGGCTGCATAATCGATACAACGATGGAGATGCTGGATGAAACGTTTCTCAATGAAGCAGTAGAGGTGGGCATAGACGAAGGAAGTTTAGAAGTTGGCTATGAAAGTTTTTCAGTCAGTCCTCCGTAACTGTCCACAAGTTCACAATCGTCTTGTGATTTTAGTGCCTTAAGGGGGCAGGTCCAGTCATGGCCATGAAAATTAGGGCATATTCAATAATTTGTTTTTGGTATTAATTTAATTTATTTAATAAAAGTGATAATGTGGAATTATTACATAATGTTTCAACTCTACGTGACGAAAAAATAAAAAATGTTATAGCTGGTTGTGTTGGACCCTGTCCCATACATAGTGTCTTGCGGTGACCATCACAAATCCTTGGAAAATCATCTAAAATGAATCGGATGTGAAAAATTAGTTAGTTAAATAAATAATCTAGTGTCTGATCGAAGGTTTTCTTTTTTTTTTAAAAATGAACAAAATGGTGGCTTCAGGAACATTTACCTCCTGATTTTCGGTAAAAAGCAAACAGTTTCTTATGAATAATTATTCATAAAAAATCGATTTTAAAAAAAAAAACAAAATCCTTAGATCAGGCACTCGATTTTTATGTTTTTCAAAAACTGTGTAAATTTCTTTGAAATCTATCTAGCGGTTTTCGAGTTACAGTGGTCACCACTTCCGAAAACATAGTTTTGAGAAAAATGCATTTAAAGTTTTATGCTCGGTACTCTTACCACCGAGAGCCCTTTGATTATTGCCGAATAACTCCAAAAGAAATTGTCGGATTGACTTCAAATTTTCAGGATATATTTTTAAGATATTATACTTTAAGAAAATGCAAAAAAAAATCGATTTCTCAAAAATCCTGACTGGACCTGCCCCCTTAAAGGAAAGTTTAAGAAAAGGTCATCATACAACTCCTAAGTCCAAAACTCCAAATCCATTTGCAATGCTCATTTCACTGCAAGAAAAAACTTGGAAATTGAGGTTAAGAAATTTGAACTTGAAAAGAGATGGCAATAAATGACATCGAAATGAAAAAAGTAAAAATGGAGCAGGACTATGAAATACGTAAACTTCAGGTTGAGAGTGAGGAAAGAATCCGAATGTATGAATTGGAAATCAAATATAAAAATAAGTGATTAAAAATCTGGAAGAAGTTTATTTTAGCACAAATGCTCATATTTTCTTAAGAAGCATCGCATAAAAAATAAATTTTCAAAAAAAAAGTTTCGGTCGGATCTAGCTTCGGAGGTATAGTCATCTTAACTTACGGGTATAGCTTTTATAAAAAAGTATATATTTTGGAAATCTATCCAGGGGTTCCCAACTTATACCGCTTTTTATGGTAGCTATATCCGCAACTTCCGATGACTATATCTCCGAAACTAAATCCGACCGACACTTTTTTTTCAAATTTATTATTTATTCTTATAGCGCTACTTCTCCTAAAAAAATTGGAGCAACCAAAAATCCTTTTTGTATTTTGTTATATTAAAAATTAAATAAATGTGCATATATAGAATTTGTATTCATTTTGTTCTTTTATAAATTCTAAATGGGCACGTCATTTGGCTTCGCCTTCAGCTGTTGAATGATTTTTTTATATACTAAATAATAAAATAAATTTTTCCCTTACAATTTCTGTACTTTTCAGTACATACATACATACATTTAAATAGTTTTTATTAAATTAAATTGAGCCCTAACATCAGGAAAGATAACAAAATCAAATGGTATTAGGTTCGTATCCCTATTTTTAGAGAATATGGTGTTCGAGAAACCTTTATATATTTGTTATCGGAATACGCAAACCAATGAAATTTTTGAATTCCTGGTACATTCTGAATATTGTTCCATTTTTTAAATAAGAGTGGTGAAAAACTTTCAATCTCATTTGCAGAGATATAAAGCAAATTAATACCATGAATGTTACTTTTGGCGCATTCATAAAAAGAAAAAGCATTTTCAAGAACTATCTTATTGGATTTTACTATCTGCCAAAGTTTTATTTCTACCACGGCTCCAATTTCATCGACTTCACTTTTGCCGTACGAAGTAGCGAAGAAATTCCATTCTAAGCATTTACAGCCGAATTCGCATACAAAATTAGGAATACTTTTGATAGTATAAACATACACCACGACCTTGGTATACTTTTATTAAGCAGATACAGGAAATCAAAAAGCAATCATATCAACTAAAACTGCAGCAACATCCAAACACACTGGCTAGGAACCTACTCCTAACATCGAATTTATCTCGACTGAAGAGACAAGATTTACCACCCCTGTAGCCACTATGTACACGAATACTGGAAACTCCTTCAACAACTCAAGACTGTGTTTGATATGAAAAAAAAAACAACATTTCTAAGCAATGGCTTAGAAAAGTTCAACGTTATTTTAGTTTCTTAAGATTTATTCAGTTATTGTTAGTCTCCAAGCGAGTTAGTACAATAAAAAGTTAAAAAAAAAAAAAAAAAAAAAACTTTTGATAGTAAATTTATTTTTAAACTGGCAGCTGCTTCCATCCGAGAATATAAATATTTTCCCAATTTCTTTTTGCTGGGTTGTTAATTGCCGCACGATTTTTGTAAGGAAACAATAAACGTCGAGCTTGTTATAGCTTAATTTACCGCTGATAATGACAAATGATTTGGTTTCTCCAAAAAGCCATGCAAATAACGTGAAAATAGTGATTTGCCTGTAACTTAAGTGTGCACCTTGAATTTCATTTTGGCAGATCAATTGATAATTTTCGGCGGGCGAAGTCGATTTGCAAAACTAGTTCGCCAACCTTTTGGTTCTTATTTCCTTCTTCAAAATATTTGTTGGGAACGTTTAATAAAGGAATGCAGCTTAAATGCAGGCAGCTGTACCTCCAGTTCATGGATCAGGTCCACCAAAGGAGCTAAGGTGTAGTTCAATACTAAGCGTTCATCAACTTTCCTCCAATGCTTCCATTTCACGATTTCATTCATTTTTGCTAGAGACTGAATGGGAACCAAAGCATCAATAATGTCTTGCACACAGTTCTCACATTCGTTCACCAAACAAACCTCTTGAACATTACAGCAAACAGACTGTAAAAAGCTTTCAAATTTAGTTGGGAAAGACGATATAACTTTTGCGCAGCCATGTAACAAAAATGCAAAGTTCGCGTGGTATTAACAAACACACATGTTGTGCGTCATCTTATTTGATAATTGCACATACCGAGGACGACATTTCAAAAATAAACATTTTTTAACACTTTTTGTTAAATGCTCCGGTTTATATAAGTCGTAAGCTTGGCAACTATTTGTTTTTCATATGCAACGGTGTCTTTTCTTCTTCTCGAACGTAAGAGTCATGCACTAGTTTAAGTGTTTCTTCTGACTCCAACTAGCCTTCTTTTATCTCTTCTAAAACATGTGTTGGTTTTACATACTTTTTATATAAAACTTCGAGAAGGGACACTTTTTTGCTTTCGACTCTTGGCAATACATTTTCTACCTTCTTAACTGCTTTTGCCAATGTTTGCCTACAAGCGTAAGCTTCACTGCTCAGCTTCCGTTCTGCTTTAATCCTAATTTTTTCTCGATAATTTTTCTGTCGAATGCGACGATCCTTTTGCCTCTTTTCTTGAAGGATTTTCTTACCGTTTTTCATCTATACAATACTTTCGCTTTCTTTCTGCTTCTTTTTTTTATAGTTACCAAATTGTTCTACATTTTTCTTCAAATTTTCTCTCCACTTTCTTGCAATATCAGATTTGGTCTTACCAATTTTACAATCCATCTACATAGAAAGTTTATATTAGGTAAAAAAAATATTTTATATTACTTAAGATAGCGGACGTGACAAATTTCAGATGCTTATAATTTTTTCGATATGTTGTATTGACAGTTAATAACTATGTATTTTCTTAGTGCACTATGATCTTGTTTAAGGTATAGAGATTCAGTCATGTATGACTGCTAACATTCTAATGGCAATAATAAATGATGTTTTGGGGATACGGACGTGACATTAAACTTGACTGAAACAAGTTGAAAAATTACAGTTATTCGACCTTGGATTATATTTATTTAGTTGTTAGACTCTCTTAATTTATCTTATTGCAAAAAGAAAACAGACTACTAAATTTATAAAAAACTAAGTAGAAAAAAAATTCATCTTTGAGACCATTTTTTTGTGCGTCAACACTGATATAACTTATATGTATACTAGGGTGATTCAAATGTTTTTCTTTTTGTTTTTTTCAAGGTGCTGTTGCTTAAAAAGTAAATTTATGAAATGAAGAAAGAGTTCACGAAAATTCAGCTCTGTACTTCAATTTTATTAGGTGGCGCCGAAGTCTGTTAGTTTTACATGTAAATTGTATAGAAAAATTATTTTTTTAATAAAAAGGTATCTGAATGAATAGGTGATTAATGTTGTTGGAGTAGAGGGTCGTTTTTCGAAATAATTTTTAACGCTGAATCCGAATCTGGCCTCAGAATTGACCCATCATGTCAGAATTCTAAAATATTTAGGTTAAGTACCTAAAATATGCCAAGGGGCCGTTCAAGTATTACGTACGGCAATTTTTGAAGTTTTCTGACCCCACAATTATGTTGCGAATTATATCAGGAGTACGAAAAACAAGTCAAACTCGGAAGCGTGCCAACTGATGTTAATGATAAAAAAATCAAATTTAAATCTGAAATGTCTCATAATGAGATGGTGAATGCATATGTCAATTTCATAACGAAAGACTCACTGCCCATATTATTTTTTGATTCAGATTATTTCAAGCTGCCTAATACGTTATCTATGGAAGAAATGAAGAACAGACATACAGCAGTCAATATTAAATTGAGCATTTAAAGAGTAATGCAGTCTTATGAAATTAATCGTGGGAAAATTTACGCTCTTACAAGTGAATACGGTCGCAATTTGACAAAATCGTTTAAGCTTTTATCAGAGCTATACAACTATGCATTAAGAACTCCAAATTTGGAATCTCTACTAAGAATTTCATTTCGGAACGGACTTCGTAAATGGATCCGTTACGGATTCGTTTTTTAAAACTAAAACGGATCCGTTACGGACTCGTTTTTTTAAATAAAACGGATGAGAGCCGGACTCGTTTTTTTAACTAAAACGGATCCGTTACAGATCCGGAATGGACTTCATAAAAAGATCCGTTACGGAATCGTTTTTTTTAGATAAAACGGATCCGTTACGGATTTTTTTTAAGACATACTTAAGGGATGCGCATGCAACAACCATTGTCTAATCAGGGAAGCTTCGGTTCAAATCCCGGCGATGACATAATGTTTTTTTTATTTTTTTTTTTTAATTTTTAATTTAAAAGTATTTAAAAAACAAAAAAAGAAGTAGAGAACTATATATATATTGAAAATATCTTGAAAACTGCCTTTTATGTTAATAATAAATAACGAGTCCGTTATGGATCCGTTTTTTTTAATAAAACGGATTAGATCCGGACTCGTTTTAATTATTAATATAAAAGCCAGTTTTCAAGATATTTTCAACACACACATACATAGTTCTTTTTTTGTTTTTTAAATACTTTCAAATTAAAAAATAAAAAAATTAAAAAAATAAAAAAAAAAAATTTTGTCGTCGCCGGGATTTGAACCGAAGTTTCCTTGCTTAGACAATGGTTGTTGCATGCGCAGTTTAACGACATCATTTTAGTATGTCTTAAAAATGCTGTCGGTAGCTGAGTTGGGTAAGATGGGCATCTTTGAACAGTGGCATGACGCAGGTTCAATTCTGCGATCGGGTGACAGGTAAAAAAAAATCGAATTTCTCCTTTGAAGTTTTAAAAACGTATTAATTGCATTAATAAACAATAAGTAACAACAAACAGCATTAGGAAAATAGATGGAAAGTAAATAATCAATATAGAAATTTTTTTTTTTAATTGCGTTTATTTGATGCAGTAAAATCCGTTTTATTTAGAGAAACGAGTCGGATCCGACAACGCGGACGACCCTCCCGCTGTTTGGAAGCGAATCACCCACGATTTCGCATCCGAATCGTATCAGAATCGGAATCCGTTTCGGATAAATAATACGAAGAAGCGGATCCTAAACGAATCCGAAACGGATCCGTGTGGCACACTGGGACCCATCAAATATCATTTTAAAGTAGATGTGTGGTCACTCCAGCACATTTCCAGTCAATTAAAAGACCAAGATATTTAAATGGTTTCACTCATTCTGTAGCAAAGCATTTCTTACAACAGGTACGTTTTTCAAAGTATGTTTGTGTCACATTGGAGAAGGCACAAATAGTGCTATCTAGTATGTGTTTCATACACTCATACTTAGTTTTGTCGCTTAAAACAAGTGTATGCATTGAAAACCAATGCCTTTAATGAAATATAATTAATACAAAATATATTATAATTAATTCCAAAATACGACATTTTTTTCCAAAATTTGGACTACGAAAATTTGTCTGAATTTTGGTAAGCTTTAATTAAAAGAAAAAATTGTCAATTTCTGAAAAGCCATTTTTGAACAAAAAAAAAAAATATTAAAAAAAAACATTTTTTCGGCATTTAACTTAATATAGTAAAAGAATTTAGTTGTTTGCGAAATTTGGAATCCGACGATTTATTGGCATTTTGGATAGCTTTTATTTTAAAAAAAAAAGCAATTCTTCATTTCCGACAAGATTTGCAGTCTCAGCTTTTATTTAAAAAAAAAAGCAATTCTTCATTTCCGACAAGATTTGCAGTCTCCAGCGATTTTTGAACCAAAACTCGATTCGGGACAACAGTGCAGCGACGCGCAATATTTTCAGAGATGCAAGGAAGAATTAATTTATTTGGGATAGTCCGTATTTGGCTACCACTCGGACAAAATTAGTTTCTTAAAGGAAATTTGACGCGGAATTCAGTGGTATTTTTTTTAGTTTCGTATCGAATTGCGTTCGCTCTACACGGTTCGCTTGAAGCAAGATCAAGATCCATAAAATTGTCAACCAAACCTGATAATGCACAATTATTATATAGTGTCTTGAGATTCCAAATACATAATCCGCGAAATTGGATCTGCTCATTTACTCGTTTTATGGCCATTTAAAGGTTTTACTTTGGCCGACATGGTTCGTTTCAAGCAAGATCAAAATCGATAAAAATTTTCAACCAAATCTGATAATGCACAATAATTACTTAGTGTTCGGAGATTCCAAAAACATGATCCACAAAATCGTACCTAATCACTTACTCGTTTTATGGCAATTTTAAGGCAAACGCTTTTACCGATAATATTGATAAAAATGCGTTCTAGGAAAAATTGTGAATAAGTTATTAAAAATTAAAATTTTTTTATTTTGCTGTTCTTTGTAGACTTTTTAATCAAAAATACTTTTAAAACCCGTAAAACAATAATATATAAAAATGATTTTTCATTAGTTTTAAGGCCCAAAAGAGTTTGTTAAATTTTTTTAAATTTTTTTTTTTTCATAAAAGTCGGTGAATAACATAACAAATATAAAAGGTTTTTTATTTATTGTTTATGGTGAGCTTTTTAGTCGGAAATACCTCAAAAATCCATAAAACAAAATTATAATTTAAAATATTTTTCACTAGTTTTAAGGCCCAAGAGAATTTTTTTTTTGAAATTTTCATTTCTTTTCCATGGAAAATGATGAATAACATAACATATATGATTTACATGAATGTCCGTTTCCTGCGTCGGATTCTAATATGCATCACTCTGCTCTTATTTTTAACATTGAATTTTACGATTTTTTGAATTCGGCTAGTTCAGTACTTAAATTTTTTGATTTTAAGAATTGAATATGAAATATGAAGTTATTAATCGGCTCATTGGCAATATTGACTGGAATGATCTTTTTAGGGGGTTTGATTTGTCAAGATGTTCAGATATATTTCTTGATAACCTATCAAATATCATCTTGAATAATGTACCTTTACGGAAAAAAATTCACAAGCTTCCTTGGTATACTAAGGCGCTAAAAACGTTAAAGAATCTGAGGAATACATTTTTTGATGATTTCAAAATTACAGGAAATGCTGAAAGCAAATCAAAATACTTGCATTATATGCGTGAATTTAATTTTTTAAATAAATTTCTGTACAAGCAATATGTCCTTCCTAAAGAAAATCGCATTAAACGTGACTCGAAATCCTTTTGGTGCTATATTCAATCAAAAAAAGGCTCCACTAACATTCCAACTTCCACTTTTTATAATGATGAAACTTCGTATTCAATAGTCGAAACAGTAACACTATTTGCAAATTATTTTAGCTCTAATTTTGAAAGAAATTTTGGACTCGTTATTGATTCTGTGTCTGCTAATGTTGACTCCGTTTTAACTTTCGGTGATCTTTCACTACTACCAAGAAATATTGAGCCCGCAATTGCTTGCCTTAAGAACTCATACAAATGTGACTTAGATGGTTTTGGTCCCTTTTTCCTTAAGAAATGTATTCATACAATTTCGGTTCCTTTATGCTTAATTTTCAATAAGTCGCTTAGTTCTGGTAACTTTATTGATAAATGGAAAATATCCCTTATAACACCTATTTTTAAATCTGGCAATAAACATGATGTTCTCAATTATAGGCGATCTCCAAGATAACAAACATCTCGAAAATTTTTGAAAAAATTGTCAAAGACAAAATCTATTTTGCAATAAAAAACACAATCTGCCCTTACCAGCATGGTTTTGTTTCAGATAGGTCTACTACAACGAATCTTACTGTGTTCCTTAATTATTGTACATCAGTGCTCGAACAGCGATATTAAGTTGATGTCGTTTACTCTGATATATCAAAGGCGTTTGATCAACTTCCCCATCACATACTGTTGTTAAAACTTGCTAAATTTGGTTTTCACTCAATTTTTCTCTCTTGGTTAGAATCATGTCTTTCCAATAGGGTATCATATGTTGTCATTGAGAATTTTAAATCTCATCCTTTTGTAGCGACTTCGGGTGTACCCCAAGGTAGTATCCTTGGCCCCCTACTTTTTATCATTTTCATAAATGATATATCAAAATGTTTTAAAACTGCAAACTTTTTACTGTATGCGGATGATTTAAAGGTTTTCTGTAAAATTAAGAATCATGCTGACTCTGTTTTATTGCAGTCTGATTTAAGCATTGTGTATTCATGGTTTAAATGTAATAACCTATCTTTAAATCTTAATAAATGTTTTCTTGTTACTTAATCTAAACTTAATTCGCCAATTACTACAAATTATTATTTTGATAACTTTAATATAGCAAGGGTGGTTGAGATTCGTGGTCTGGGTATAACTTTTGATTCTGAGTTGAAATTTAAGATGCACCTGAATCGTATTATCCCTAAGGCTTATTCCCTTTCTGCTTTTGTTAAACGAAACAGTAGTAGTTTTTCTGACCCTTATACTCTGATTCGGTTATACACTTCGTTTGTTAGATCAAATTTAGAATATGCATCTTTCATCTGGAATCCCTTGCATTAATATAACTCGTTTAGAATCGGTGCAAAAAAGATTCCTAAAATTTGCTTTGCGTTCGTTAAACTTTGTAGAACCTGTGCCATCTTACAAATCGCGTTGTATGCTTGTTAATATCTCAACTCTCGAAAATAGGAGATTACTTCATAGTATAATGTTCATATATGATCTTATTAATGGGATTATCATTAGCGATCAGCTCCTTGAATTATTATCTTTCAATGTTCCGTCAAGATCACTCCGAAATTCAGATTATTTTTATATAAATTTTCATAGAACGAACTATGCTATTAATGAGCCTTTGAATAGAGTTCTCATAGCCTTAAATAAGATTTATTGTAGCAGCAAAGTAGATTTTTGCATGCCAAAAGATAATTTTAAGAATACTATATCTTTATTATTGAATAGTAATTAAGTTTCCACACTTATGTAAATTTCTTTGTATTTATTTTTGAGTCTTTTTATTTTTATTACTTACTATAAGCTAAGTCTGTAAGGTAAACTTGTATCATAGACGTAAATATATAAACATTTTTTTATTTTTTTTTTCTTCGTGGGCTTTGTAGTCAAAAATACTTTTTTAGCCTACAAAATATAGTAAAAAAATTTTATTCTTCACTAGTTTTTCGGCCGACAAAAACAAATTTTTTTTTGTATCGGTTTTTGTCCATGAAAAATGGTGAATTACACAAAAGCAATTACATATTTTCAAAAATAAGTGACTTCGTCATGTTCAGCGACTTAAACTACATAGAAAACAGTCATCATAGCATATTTTAAAACTTCACTTGATCTTAAAAGCATCAAAAACTACACCGTTCGCTTCATAATTTTATTAAAATTATCGGTAAAAGCGTTTACCTTCAAATGGCCGTAAAACCAGTAAATGACCAGGTACGATTTTACGGATCATGTTTTTGGAACTTCCGAACACTAAATAATAATTATGCGTTGTCAGATTTGGTTAACAATTTTTACCGATCTTGACTTGCTTGAAACGAACCGTGTCAGCCAAATTGCTAACCTTAAAATGGCCATAATACGAGTAAATGAGCACATCCGATTCGCGGATTATGTATTTGGAATCTCAAGACACTATATAATAATTGTGCATTGTCAGATTTGGTTGACAATTTTATGGATCTTGATCTTGCTTCAAGCGAACCGTGTCTATAAGCTAACTTTAAACAATTGATTTGTTATATAAGATATTAATTTTTCATTTAATGCCCAAGTCAAAAATTTAACAAGAAAGCTGATCTCTTTAGCTTTAAAACGATTTAAAAAATTATTTTTCCGTTAAAATTTACCGGGGATATAACTATTTGAATATGACCGTAAAACACCACAAAACGTAAAACCTTGGACCTTCGCAACTGGATATCTCTCGGATATATTCGATAACAAAACTATTCCTGATGTTTGCGTCCACTAATATAATGGCTAGAATATGTAAAAAAAATTTGGAGCGATTCAAAGATGTGTCGGTCAGAAAGTGTTCGGTTTGTAAAAGAACGTCTCATATTCATGATTTTTATGTTTATTTTGTCTCAATAATATATATTTTCATGGTAAACATTAAAATTTTCAAAGCCCCCGCTTCTAAATCTATTTTGAATAAGTTTTTTTGAATAAATTTTTAAGCAAAAACAAAATTATTTTCATATAAAAATAACAAAAACTTTTTCAAACAAAATATTTACATGACGTAGATAAGTTTAATTATCAAGCGACAGTAATTTGCTTGGGAGAAGTTTCACTACTGAACACTTAAAGTACATATTTGCTTAAAAAATTAAAAAGAAGAATTGTCTAAACTTGTAAAAATTGTAAAACTAGTATAATTATAAAAATCTGAAAGAATAAGAAAACGAATTGCTTCACATGTCAGCGGTGAGATTGTCGCGTCATCTGAAAATTAAATAATTAATAAATTATAATTAAATAAATTTATAATTGAACAATGAATAATTACAATATATATTGTATATTATATATAAATAAATATTATAAATACAAGTTTTATTTCTGAATTATACAGTGATCTCTACGTCTACCTTTTCCTCTACCTCTCCTTCACCTCTTCCTCTTTCTCTGGTATTTTCCACACTTACAGTTCTGCTCTCTTCTGGTTGATTCATTTGATTTTTGCGAGTAAGTTTGGCTCGTTCGAAGCTGAACTTGTTTCGAACCGACGAGAAATGATCGCAAAGTGGGGTCAATTGGCATTCAGTGCAGCTTTGGGAATTCCGGTTAATTCTTGTTCTAAATTAGATGGTGCATGGGTTTAATTTTTACAATTACCTGGATGTCTTCCGGAATTGTCTTCTCTACATTTTTAAGATTAAGTTCATGTATTTCGAAAATTTTTATTATGCCTTTCTCTTGTCTTGAAACCAGTTCGACGATATCTCTTGCAGATATAACGTCTGTCCCATTACAATCTGCTCTATCACATATCGCTTTGATAATGCCCCCTGTGTATTCAGTAAAACTTTTTCCATGTCCCGGAGTACTGAAGTTCCACGATGCAGCCTTGAGACCTAAGCTTTTGCATTTCTCCCATTTTAAAATTTTGTCGATATCTCTTTTAATCACCGAAATATCATAAATTAAAATTTTCTATGCAACCTTCCATACTAGAACTAATGTAGATCTGTTTGTAGGCCTATGTAATAAATTTCAAGTTACGATATTTCGGAGAAAAAAGATATCGATATAATCTAAAAATGGTTTTGAAGGGTAAGAGTAATGCTTTTGAAATAACCTCAAATATAGCCAAAAACCGTGTTTTTGAACTTTTAGGTTAGAATATCTCAAAATCCTGACGAATAGGAGAAAGTCTGAGCTCGGATTCGGATTCAGCGCATCAAATTCCTTCGGATAAGATAGGTCTGGTCTCTGGTTTTGGATTTTTTTTTCATTTTTGTCGGCCTGTGTTTTCAATGTTTTGGCAGCCATGACTTGTCTGATAAAAACAAGCATAGACAATCAAAGAGATAAAGTCGTTCCGGTTGCATGCAGCAAGTCAAAGTTAGCGTGTGTCTTACCCAAACACGTACATATGTCGTTTGTCAAACCAGAAACGTTTCAAACGATGAAACGTTGATCGAGAAACTTTGATTTGTGATTCTTCACGATACTTCTTGTACAAATTAAGCTAAGAATCATTCAAAAATCGTTTCCCCATCGTTACACCATTGATACTTGATCCTTTGATTCCGGAGCTTTGCGATAGTTTTAATTTTTTTCCAAAAATGTTTGGACTATTGGAGAAAATTGTTTTCCTATCTTTACTTTTCATTACTCGACCGGACAAACACTGAGAAAACAACGACTTCATTTTTTCATTTTTAATTTCAGTTTTCTTTTCCTTCAATTGAGCAACTATTACTTCTTTGAAAAGTAAGCCTGCTACGATGGCCTTCTCTCCTCGCTTCATAGTGTTGTCAACGTTGCGTTTCAATTCATCTCCTTCAGTTTTTTTCACTGTGCTTGTTTTAAATCTTTCATAGCGTTTCTGCCATTTTTTCGAAAGTATGGGATTCCTTTAGTTTGTTCTCTAAGACATGTACTCGCCACTTATATGTCCGCAGGGTCCTTCCAAAAGTGGGGTATCGTTTATATCTACATTAGATGCAGCAGGCAAAACGCCTTCATTATGGCCAATGATTTGACTGCGTAGCCGATACTTAACCCTTTCGTTGTTTTTGTACAATATATTGTACAAAAAAATTATCGCATTTCTCTACTTCTTTTTTTAAAAATTTCGCAGATTTTGAAGAAACAAAACTTCATTTTTAAATCAAGCATGCTTTTCTTTTTAAAATTTAAATTTGAAAAACAAAGGTAGTATGGTTAGTTTTTCATTTGACTTTGAAAAACAGTCTGCATTGCGTCCGTGTATTTTAAAGAAATGCGTACGCAAACATTAGATTTTTGAGAAGGTAATGAACATTTTTTTTAAAATAGCATTAGTTTAAATTAAAATTAAATAACCAATTCTTAGTAGGAAATCAATATTTCAACAGAAAAACTGAAAAAAAATAAATATTTTTAATAGGTTAAAAAAAGTGTACAATATATTGTACAAATTCCGCCAATGCTAATGTACAAATAAATAATTTCGTCAATATATTGTACAAAATTTAAGAAAGGTTGTAGTTTTTTTTATATATTTTCCGCGGCCTACGATGAAAAAAAACTGTTATTGTTTTGAATATTTTAAGTTTACATAAATAATTTTACCTTGAGTTTACGCAAATGAGCATAAAAAAATAATGAATTTTTGGACATGATTGAAGCAGATTTTGAGAAAGAAGCAGGTGAAAATGGGGAACGAGCTGAAATTGTGTAAGTTGCCGACATTGATTCCGATAGATGAGATTCTTATATATTCTCTCATACAACGTAATAATTATAATGAACAAATTTACGGTACGGATTCTCAATAGCAGTTTTTGTGCTCTTGAGTAAAATAACTTTTTTAACTCTTCCAACTTACTTTTAAACCTTCCATAAATTTTCTGGAATCAAAAATTTGAGTTTTTATGCTTTTTAGGCTGTAACTTTGATGAATTGTAATATCTATGTTTGCGTTTTTCAATAAAACCAATTAAAAACATATAATGATTTTCTTAAATTTTTACTCCCTTGGTGCAGTTTGGTCAATGTATTGTACAAATTTCCCAAAGGTCTATAGCCTTTCCCAAAAACTTTTGACTATAATTTTTTGTGTTTTATTGCTAATTAAACTTAAATCTGTGAGAATAAGACAAGAAAAAAAATTTTTTTGACTCGAGATGAAAAAGTTAATAAGAAAGGGTTAAACTGTTGCCGGTCAGCATGATCTTATGAACACCTCCGGTAGACCGAATGATAGCGAAAAAGTTTTTTAATATGTCTTGATTTAAGTTTTAAGTCAATATGTATTTAAAACCAAAACGACATTTAAGATCTTCAAACAATAATTTTAATGCATTGTTGCTTTGAAGAATCCCTGTAAATATGTATATATCGGATCCATTGTATAGTTTTGCAGCGATCCGCCGGTGGCTACACTTATTCACTTTCAATGTTATACTTTGAACACCAGAATAATAATTAATTTTCCAAACTATATTTTCCCCTTTTATAACTTACTTTTCACAAACATACTTTTCGTAGCTGTCTACATTTTCATTCATTATTGATCAAGTGTTTTTCTTAATAAGTGTACCACCTTTTTATATTATTATTTGACATATATATGTATACCACCTCCGACATATGTATGTATGTATATATAGAATCTGGTAAGATTCTATATATTTTTTTATTGTAATTTTATTTAAATTTAAGTTTTGATATTGTTTTAAATTTTATCTTTTTTAGATTTTTATTTTGAATGAAAATTTATATTTTTGAATTGAATTTTAATTTTCTTCTTCTTAAAAATTTTACAGTAAATATTATAAGTTGTTTCTTTGTATAGTGTTTATGTGTTGTTGTTTATGTGTGTTGGTATTAAGTCACTACATTACTCCCCCTTCTAAAAAAAAATTGTGTGTGTTGTTTGTGTATGACTTTATGACACGCTATGTTTGCGGTTTATTCATAGTTAAGTCTGTATTTTGATTATTATATTAAAGTTAACCAGATGTTAGATCGTGGTTTTATCGTAAAGTAGCTTTTATAAGCAAAACCATTTTTTAGTGTGAAGTTGGCTTACCACTTTTGATATTTATAAAAAAAGTGACCTTGTGCTGTAATGTGCTCGTGATGTGCTGCCATGTGCCGTAAAGGATATAAAATTATTCCTGGAATTTCGACCTTTATGAGCAATACCAGTTTCCAGTCCAGTTTTTTTGCATTCGTTTAGAGTACGTTTTTGCACATTTACCCTTTTTTTACCGCAAAAAAAAATATTTGTTGAATGAATTCTTTTTAAAACCTAACACATAGTGTAACTGTGCGGTTTAGCCTTTATTTGGATTAAAAAAAAGTATTGTAATTTTTTTTTTGTGTTGATGGCTTAAAAGAAGCAACAAAACAAAAAAATTAAATTGAGTTTATTGTTTGAACTTCGAACACAAACACCAATACAGCACAATACGTTTTTTTTTTTAAATCGGAAAATGTTGGGCCAACTTCACATACAGATTTTTGTATGATTTATAGTTTTTTGCAAGTTTCATATAACAAAAGTTGAAATATTTTTTTTTTGCAATACGGCACATCATAGCACAAGTCGAGCACATTACAGCACAACATCAATTGTTTGAAAAAATAGAAAAATGGTAAGCTAACTTCACACGCAAAAAATGTTATTGCTCATAAAGGTCGAAATTCCAGGAATAATTTTTTATTCTTTACGGCACATGGCAGCACATTACGAGCACATTGCAGCACAAGTTCACAGACATAGGAAACTTAATGTTTTATTTAATAATATTGCACGATATTTGTTTTGCTTGAAGCGGTATGATCATGTCTCGCAATATGCTAAAAAGATGTATGGCATTACCTTTGACAACTTGCTTTGATCTCGTTGCATTATTCTGCTGCATAAATTAATACATTCAGCTGAACCCACTCATTTACATGATAGACTTGTATTTTCTCGTTCAAACAGAAATATGACACTGAAACCATTTCAACACTCTTGCCTGACATCTGAACGCCAATTTTTTATATATTCAATCCGTCTGTGGAATGCTCTTCCCCAATATGTGAGATCGATAGGTAACGCGATAAGTTTTAAAAAGCAATTACACGTACATTTTTCTTTAATGTAATAAAATTTAAAATTTCAAAATGAAAGTTTTTTTAGAAGAATAATGATGTGCAGTGGTACTGTGCATATGTTATTGAGTCTACTATGTGGCCTAGTGGTGGCAAACTATCGATAGCACTATCGATACTATCGATAGTCTTAAATTTGTTGCCAATATCAATAGTTTTCTAAGACTATCGAATATTTTCACTATCGAACAGTTGCCGCTATTGCAATTTCAATTGGGTTTTCTACATTCAAGCTACATTCAAAGCAACAAAACTTTAAAGGTTTTATTATTTAATAACAATAATTGAACGATAAATTTGCAAATTTCGACGAAAAATAGATTTTTTCGATTTTTTAAATTTTTCGGTCATTTTCCCATTGCAGTATACTATTTTTTTCCCCATTTATCGAAAGTAGACGTAGCAACGAGTAAGTGAGCCAATACAGAACTCCGTAGGAGGTGTAGTTTTCAGAGAAATCGCAGTTAAAAATTTTGGTATTTTTTTTTTTTAAATTAAATTTAACAACAACCTCTAAATATTTCCGTTTAAGAAAATTACTACTTTTGTCCAACACTAAGAAGTATCTTTTGCCAAAGTTTCAGCTTCTATCTATCTATTTTTTGTCAAAGAAAAAAGTTAAAAATCGAATAAACCGGTTTTCCATAATTTTTTCTTTAAGGTTACGTTGAAAATGGTAAACCAAAAAATGTAGATCTTTTTATTTCCTACAACTTTTATATTAAACTTTTTTCATTAGGATGCTTGTTCGACAATATTCCGCTGTCAGAGTGCTGTAACTATAATTATTTTTTTTCTCATTTTTACGACTAATTCTACTGGACAATATAATGCAATATGCAATATGTTTTTTAAATAAAAATAATTGGTAGTAGTTGAAAAAAAATCTAGACTTTTTCTAATGTACTAACTGCAGTGACAATATTAAATTTTTTTTTTGTTCTTTAAAGTAATCTAACTATCGATAGTCTATCGATAGTTTTCAGAAACTATCGTCCACTATCGATGGTCAGGACTATCGATAGTTTGCCACCACTAATGTGGCCTCATTATGTGCAATATTATTATAGTTTTCATATTTTAATTCTAATTTTGTTCCCGTATTCTTAATATTATTAATTTATGTTTGTATGTATGTATTATGTAAACAGTAACTTTTGATAAATAAATGTGTGTTATTTTTCATTATAAAATGTGATACTGAACATCCTGAAGGCTGTTATTGTAGGTAAAATTTTTGTGGATTTATGATCATTTGAATATGTTAGTGCTATTATTACTTTAAGTTTATATTTATTGACTAAGTAATTACAGTTTAAGTTTTAATTGTTAAATAATAATTGGCTATGTGAGCTACTAGTGGTGTAATTATAAGATATTGTATCTTGTTCCACTATATATTCAAGAGATAAATGCAAATACAAAATAATACCTTGCTTGCCTGATAGACTTAGGTGAACAATATACTGTGGAAAAATGTTCCACGGTAATTAGTATTTTTTCTTCATTTTTTTATCGATTTAAATTGGCGGAGCTATAGCGCTTTATATGAAAAAAAATCAAGGCTGATTTTCTCAAAAACCCCAGATGTTTTTACGCTTAAAATTTTACTATGGACTTGCATATATAATATGAGAAAGAAATGACTTGAGTTTAATGAGCGTTAAACGACATTTGAAGTCAGGAGATTTTTTTTTCAAAATCGAAATGTCAATTTTTTTTTCATCATTGCCAAGCCACTCTACGGTACTATTTTCAAAGTAAATAACAAAAGCAACATTCCAAATTACTTTCTGCAAATCGTGCTTGCATTCTACTTTTGTTTTACCATTATTTTCGTAATAAGATTTTATCACGGGTAAAAACATGTACAAATATAATTCTTTTCAAATATAATAAAAAACATTTTTGTTCTATTTTTGTTCAATTTTTGTTCGTTTTTGCTCTATAACTTTTTGACCATTTGCTCAAAACGAAGTAACAATGTAAAATCTTGATTGTAATGCTTATCTGAAGGTGAACCAATATTTAGAAACAGTGTACCTTAAGTTTGAAAAAAAAAATGTTTTTTCCTCAAAAAGTAACAACTTTACGGATTTGCCCATATGTTGCAGATTTGCATCTATACGAAATGCTCGAATTGAACAGATTTCGTACGAAAAATAGTTTTATTATAAACAAAAAATGCTTTTTATGATATTACTTATACAAAAATAAATTACTTTGAATTATATTTTCACATTTTCATTACTTTTTTCAATAAAATTTAAAATCCGTTTTTTGCGACTTTACAATACTTTGATGTTACTGACTCAGTCAGTCTGTGTGACTTCTAATTCCTTCAAAACGACAAAAACCATATAATATCTAAACGTTGCTTATACACCGTACAACTAATAAAAAATAAGTGCTCTAATTAAATTTTTATACGTTGCAACGTGCGAGCACTTTAAAATTATGGTGCATATCATGGTTTGAAAGAACCACGCATGAGCAGCTGCTGTTCTACATTGAATTTTGCCGGCAGCATCCCTAAATTTTGGCTGGCAAGAATAGTGTGCGCATAGGCGGCGACTATGGGGGAGCAAGGCACTTCCCCCCAAATATTTTGAGGGGCCTCGCCCCCCAATATTTTAGAGAGCAAAGATTGATCACTTGTAATCTATGATTAGTTTTGCGTTCGTCTCTTAGCGGCACGCGTTGTTCAAATTATCGTAATCTTTTTGTTCACACGGGAATTTACCCGATTACGGCAAAAGCAAAAAGTGGGAGTTTTTTGTGGGATTGCTTTCATCTCTAGTACAAAAAAAGATATCGAAAAAAGCAGATTTGTTTTTACTTATCCATTCTTTTCCTGGAGTGTCAACACTGCAGCAGCAGAAACTGTTATTATATTGTTGTTTTTCGCCACTAAGGATACATTCAAATTAAATAATTAAAAATTTTTTCTTATAATATTTCATTTCAAATTAAATTCGTGCTATTTTTTTTTGTAAGTTCGAAATAGTTCGGAAACTATTTACGCCATTCAGATAAGAATGGCAACAAAACTATACATGACTCATTGAAGATAAGGATTTGGCTTTTTGCAGTGTATGCAAGTCCGCTTCGTAAAAGGGTTTCTTGTCGTTTAGCACAAAGTCAGATAATGCATTCACATGCACTTGATTTTCTAATTGGAAGAAAGCGGTGGAAAAATTTCGAAAAAATTAAAGTTCCGGAACTCACCAAGAAGCGGTTCTGAAGATTACATGTTCGCAGAACAAAATAAATGTTGTGGAAAGTTTATCTGACAAGCTTTTGAAACAAAAAAAGAAAATCGCACGTGTTTTTTTTTTGTATTCTTTATTTTACACAAAAAACTTAAATTTCAGATAAATAAACATAAGTGTAGATATTTATATTTTTTTTTTAGCGATTGTGCAAAGCAGTTCAAATTCATGCATATTGATGAGGAAATGCAATTAAATGAAAATAAATAAATTTGGAATATAAACTAAAATCTTCAAAAAGGAATTATTTAAAAAATAAATGAAATTATTTAAAAATGAAATGCAATACAATATTCAAAAATTAAATGAAATAGGTAACAATATTCAAGTTAGACCGCAGGACCAAAAATATTATTAATTTCCGAATGGTCAAAAGAAAAAAGCCATTTTTTCGCATAATTTAGGAATGTAGTTTTCACTCTTTCACATCTTATATTTTCCGGTAATAAATTAAACAGACGAGGTGCTGTGACAAAGTAGAAACGTTCAAAGTGAGTTTTATAAATTGTAGGGATTGATACAAAATGAGCAGTGTTAACTCGTAGGTTGTAATTATCATGTAGTCTTACCGAATAAAACCCACATTTATCAAAAAATATTTTCAGAACTTTGTAACAGTACAGATGTCTCGGCGGGAGAATATTTAGATATTTGAACAAAACAAAACTAGGCGTTCTACGATTTACTTTACAGATGATTCTTATTGCATGTTTTTGTTTAATTAACAAGGATTGAATTTTATTAAAATAAGCACCACCCCAGCAAGATAATCCATACTGAAGTTTCAAAACAGATTGGTTACAATAAAGACTAAGGTGGTAGATTTGTCTTACTACTTTGTTAGTATATTGTTTTAAGTACAGTGTGTGATGTTTCCAGTTTAGCTTTTGATCCAATGTAATTCCCAAATATTTAAAATTGTCTACTGTCTCAATCTTAAAACATTTATCGCAACAGCTTGCATTATTATTAAAGTATTTACCATCGCCAGAGATACTCAAACAAAATCTTGGGCAATTTGAAGAGTGATAAAACAACGGTAAGTCTTCCGATAGTGTATTTTTAATATTAAAAACCATAAATTTTGTTTTATTGCTTATCAAAAGTTTATGAGCACTAAACCATCTCCTTAGAATATCTAAGTCACTATTGACATCTAAAAATACATTAACAAGGCTATTACTAGAATAAGTAAGGGCAGTATCATCTGCAAACGCTGTAATTTTGCCTTTAAAAGGTTGCACAAACAAAGAATTTACATATATTAAAAACAGGACCGGACCTAAGACAGATCCTTGTGGAACGCCAAAGTTGGTATATTTATGAGAGCTAACACAATTCGATATTCTTACTATTTGCTTTCTATTTTCTAAATAAGAAGCAAACCAGTTATAGATAGAACCTCTAAAGCCAGCTTTTAACAGTTTGTTTTGTAATATTGTGTGATCTATCATATCAAAAGCTTTAGTGATGTCGATGAAAAGTGTTGCTGCAACTTCTGATGCATTTAAGCTGTTGTAAATTTCACCAGTCACTTTTAATAGTGCACCCTCGGTAGATTTGCCGCTTCGAAATCCAAACTGACAGTCACTGAAGAATTTAGTTCTGTCTAAGAAGGATAATATTCTTGATTTAATACCTTTCTCTAATACTTTTGAGAAAACAGATAAAAGGGAGTTAGGTCGATAGTTAGTTACAAGTGATCCATCGCCCTTTTTGTATAGTGGAATTATTACTGCAGTTTTAAGGAGATCTGGAAAAATTCCTAGCTGAACACTTAGGTTAAAAATAAAACATAAGACATCGGAAATATGAAAAGATATATTTTTCAACACAAGGCTAGACACTTTGTCAAAGGAAGTAGAACTGGATATTTTAATTGACGATATAATTTTATGTATTTCAAAAGGAGTAAATGGGGCAAAGAAAAAACTTTGTGGTTGAATACTTATTGGTATCAGCGTGCTATCATATTGAAATGCAAAGTTATTCGTTGTCGAATCTTGAAACGAGCATATATTTGAAAAATATTCGTTAAATAAATTGGCAACTTCTAAAGGGTCGGATACACTCACATTGTTGCTATTCAATATGATATTGGACGCAGTGCTAGTTCTATTAAGAATTTCATTGACGATGCGCCATTCTTTTTTTGAGCAGCCAGCGTGAACAGATAATTTATTATGATAATAGTTATCTCTACATCTTGGAATCTCCGTTTTAAGATCACGACATAACTTTTCATAATAGCTTTTAAGTCTGAAATTGTTAGGGTGTTTTTTAACACTTAAGCACAACTGATTTTTCTTTTGATTTTTTGTTTAAGTTTTTTGTTAGATATTAGATATATAAAACTGTAATTTGTTTAAAAATATATTAAAAGCTACAGATGGATCATGTGCAGCGTAAACATCCTCCCACATTTCAAAATTTAGTTTGGTTTTAAGAGTATTTAAATCAATTTTATTACTTTCTTTGAATTCATTTCGCTTTAATCTGGAAACACTGCAATCGAGTTGTAAAGCAGTTAACATGTGATCCGTTAATTTTAAGTCAAATACAGATGATGAATAACATATTTGATTATTTCTGCATAGTCTTATGTGAATATGGTCTAAGCAGGAGTTTAATCGAGTTGGTTGGTTAATAGCAGAGCTAAAACCAAAAGACGAAAGTACTGATAGAAAATTGTCAACATCAGGTGAATCAAGTAAAATATTCACATTAAAGTCACCCAATAATCTGGTATTTTTACTATTTTGCTGAGACAGGAATGTTGAAAATTCATCCAAAAATGTATTAACAGAACATTTATGTAATCTATAAGTGCAAATAAATGAGTAATAAACACCACAGATTTTGCAGCTGAAACTAATTATATCAGCACTATACATGTTTATTCTTTTAATTTCACTCTCTTCTAAGCCACTTCTATAAAAAACTCCGACACCTCCAGCTGAGTACGTGTTGTTACAAGTAGCATTGAATGTAAAATTTTGAATTTTAAAAGCACAGAGTTCTTCTTCGAAAATCCAAATTTCCGAAACAAAAATTAGATCCGGCAAGTGGTCTAATGATTCTAAGTGCGAGGAAAATACATCAAAATTCGTTCTCATGCTCCTAATATTCTGATGAACCGCAGAAAAACCTGAATATTGTTTGTCATTCAAATGATCTATACATAAACAATTAGAACTATCAGAAATTATGGAAGGGTAACTGTAAATCAAATTTATATTAGCTTGAGGATTTAAAATAGTGTCATTATTTGAAATTACATTAATCATTGTAAAAAATAAATAATTAAATATTTGAAATATCAAGCTTAGTAAAATCCTCAATACAACTTATTTTTATTTCTCTTACCCAAACAAATTTACATCGGTTGTTACGTTTCACATCAATTGCTCTATTTAAAAGCATCCGATTATATGATGTAAGGGAATCGTTGATAAATATCTTATTATTGTTGTTTTTGTTGCTTGCACCACTGTTATCGGCTGTTGAACTCAGACCAAAAATTTTTGTTGATATTTTTCCTTTGCTTTCACGCATCTTTCTCATCACATTTTTTTTTACTTTAAGAGACGCAACATGAAACGATGTCTTCAGTGTTGATTTCATCTCCAACTAAAGATGTTAATAACTTATTAACCACCTCTTTTGAATTAGAATTGCTTACATCTTGTATGCCAACAATATCAACGTCGCATTTCTTTTTTTTTTTGTTCTAATGCATTTACTTTATTCTCTAAAAATTCAACCTTCAGATTAAGAGAAACGTTGTTTTGCTCCAGTTGAATTAGTTTAGTTGCCGTTTCAGAGCATATAAGCTTCAGCTGAATAATTTCACTGTATAGCATTTGAAGTGTTACATTACTCTCACCTGCATTGTTGTCGTTTTGTGTAGTAGGAGAATCGATTAACGGTGCAGCTGCGTTGACTTTATTAAAGACATCAGTACTAGTTGGTGTGCGAACAGAAGTTGAATTCTTATTATTAGTCGAAACTACGGTTTTTGGTGAGATTATGGGAGCATCGGTTAAAAGAGATTTTCTTCTCTGAGTTTCACACTTGGTGCACTTGTAGTTCTTATTGCTCTTTTCGTAAAATTCAATTTCTCTTCGATCAATTTTTGCGCATTTTGCATGGTAGAATTCTTTGCAAAAAAAACATTGAATTCCTAGATCTTGTCTATCAACTTTCAGACAACACAATCCGCACTTTATCTTTGCTTCACTTGGTTTGAAATAAATTTAAAATAAAGAATAACTGATTGAAACTACTTTTACTTTTTGCTTTGAAGTTAAATTTAAAATTTAATGAGGAGCTTTTCTCAATACGTGTGACCCCATCAAACACAAAGAGATGAGTTTGATAAAGATCATTTCAACTTTACGCTACCTTGCGGTTCAAGGCATTCCGATCCGGGGTCATACCGATGAAAGAAGCAATTTCAACTGTTTATTGCAACTTATAGCCGAGGACTCATTCGAATTGCGAAAATGGCTGGATTAGTAAGGACATTCCGAAGTTGCAGAAAAGGCCCATTTCATTCACTGTTCAGCACATATATTAAATCTAGTCATCCAAGATTCAGCTAAAATGATTTCTGAATTTCGTGATACTCTTAATATTGCAAAAGATCTTATAAATTTTGTGAGAGAATGGGCGAGTTTGCTGGTAAAATATTTGAACGCAATTAATTTTTTTGAAAAACTTACATCTGGTTGGTATTTGATTTGGCTGTGATTTGGAATGAAATTGATGATGAAAGAGTTTTCGTAGGCACTGAACTACCACAAGAAAAACGCAACAGACAAGTTCCAAAAAAGTTAGATGATTCGAATAGCAATGGTAAAAATTGTTTCCAAAACCACGAAGAAAAATTCAGAAGTCAATACTATGAAGGATGAACACGAAAGTTTTCACTTTTCTTAGCCATGCGGAAAGTTTCCTTTTTGGAAATGACAAATTTAAAAAGAAGTAATCTAGTCTTTTGGACCAGATATTGACAAGGATCGACAAATTTTACATAGAAACATGCTCTTAGACATTTTGCGAGCTAAAAATTTAGTGCACCAATCGAACTTAAATAGCAAATCTTCGATAAAAAATTTCGATGACTATGTACGTTTTTTGAAAAGTGATGAAATTTGTCAAATTGATGCTTACGTTGCCTGTGACGACATGCACAGCCGAAAGATTGCTTCGACCTTGAGAAGATTGTTAACTTATTTAAGGAGTACTATAACCCAAACTCTTAATCATTTTGCATGTACATTCGGAAGATGCATTGACGTAAAACATTTGCAATGTCATAACAAAAATTTTGAAATGTGTTGAACAATAAATTTTGATTACAATTGTGAATTGTATGCCCTTCATGTGTTTTCATTTTGTGTTTGTTGTGTCTTACTGTTACATTTTCATACATTTTAATGATCATGATTCTACAAACCCCACATGAAATATCACTTGAAAATTTTTTTTAAGTTTTGCCATCCAATATTTAGAACTCTCCGCCTCTGACTGTGCGATCCCCAAGGTGATGCAATGAGAGCACCGGCTAAATGGAAAG